>JAUDZF010000007.1:1200000-2400000 GCA_030407055.1 Armillaria mellea
AATATCCAAGGTGGAGTAATATATGGGACCGACCCTTGTCACCTTCAGCGGGTCGTCCATTGAACCAACCATAGTGATTCCCTCCACGGTGGCCCTTTGATTCCGTTCCGCGAGCATGACCTCCCGTGCGTATTTTTCTCCACCCCGAGTTGGTAAGCACTACCTCCGTTCCCCTGTGCTATTCACTTTCGCGGCAGATTGTCGGTCAGGCGGGGGAATAGATCCAAGCTTCCCGCAATCTCATGGGTGTATTTTTTCACCAGGTAATGCGCAAGAGAAAAAGATCTAGTCCGAAACATTGGGTCCATCGAGTTCAAAGTATCTCGGTCCCACGGCCAGAGTCCTGTGAGGGAACAAGTTGTTGGCTAGTTGTTTCTCCCACCGTTCTATGCTGACTCTGGAGGCGAGGCAAGCAGCCTTGTGACGTCACGAGGGCAAGGTCGAAGCTCTCGATCTCATTCTGGTAATACATATCAATTTACAGTGTACACCTATGTCATACAAGGATCAGCCACAGTCGACAATAAACTCTATGAGGGTCTACAAGCCGGATGGGTCGAAATTGAGCAGGTTCGTTGCAGGCGGGCGATCCCTCCACGTCGCGGTCGTTCAAAACCTCTGCTCAAACCTCACCCTCGCCTTTTGATTCCGCCTGAGATCCTCCTCTTTGAGTTTCGCATTCAACGCTAGCATGATCTCCCATGCGTATTTTTCGCCGTCCTGCAACCAAAGTCAGCCCGGAAGCGCGCGAGAAAAGAAAGAAAACCCACCGCCAACAAGGCTTTGATGTGCGGCAGGGTGAGCTCGCCCAGTGCCGAGATGTGCGCATGGCCTGGAGGGTGGGGCCCGGGAAGGAGAAGACGAGGAGCAGGCGGAGGGGCGTGGAGGCTTCTTCCTGGAGGCCGGCGTCGAGATAGTGCACGGACGGCGACTCGACGTTGAGCGTGACGCACACGGGCCACGCGTCGCCCCCCGCGAGCACCTCGCCCTCGTCCCAGTAATCCGGCAGCTCCCAATCCGCGGGGGCCGCGCGCGTGTCGAAGCCGGTGTCCTTGCGCGCCTTGTACTCGACCGCGCGCGTGCGCGGCACGCGGGTATCGCACAGCGCGGCGCGGGCGGCGAGGAAGAGCGCGTCGTGGAGGTTGCCCGCGTCGGCGAGGACGAGCACGTCGAGGTGGAGGGCCCACGCTTTCTTGCCGGGGAGGATCGCGAGGTTCGCGGGGCGGTGCGGGGCGAGCGTGCTGTGGAGGAGCGCGGTGAGGTCCGCTTGGGCGTCCTCGATGGCGGAGGGGGCGAGGTGCGGGTAGGCAGAGGGAGAGCAGGTGACGGTGCATGTCACGCTGGGCTCGTCGTCGACCTGCAGCTTGCTGGCGGCGAGGACCTCGGTGCCGTCCCCGAGGAGGAGCCGCGCGCTGCCGTTGGCGAGGGGCCGTGACGCCCGTCTCGAGCGAGATAGCGCGAAAGTCGAGCAGCGGCCGCCCGTCCTGTCTTCGGGGAGGGTTGGAGAGGAGCCCCGTTTGGATGTACGCTTTTTCTGCTTTGGATATGGACATGATGGCGTAACGCGACTCGCCCAGTAAGATCCCTTGGGAAAATTGGCACGTGACCGGCACATTCAGTTACCGGTCACCCCATTTGGTCAGGATGCCTTCTGTGCTGCGAAGCCCGTACCATGTCCACTTCCTATGTTGCCGACTTCATGAACATAGGATTAAGTATGTCTGACGGTGGGGAGGTGAGGCGGCGAATGAATATGGGAATTCGGCACGGAAATCAGACACTTCGGATGATGGTCACAATACATTATTTGTTTGTTTTAAGTGAACAGAATGTAGATTGCTGTAGGCAAAGCAAAGAACAATGAGAGCCGCCCCTATGTAATGTATTTCATATCACGTGGATTAATTATTTTCACCCCAAGTACCCTTGCGTAGCCTTTCATCGTGTCGTCCGACCTAATCCGGTGTGTAAGTCAAGTCCAATTCAATTACAAATATATACTAAGATGTAAGGGTGTCATAGGCAAAATGATCAAGTGCGCAAACTGCTCATACATCGATCCACAAGACACATTCCCAATCAACCTTCAAAACCCTCAAGGTCTTCACCCAATGCTCTTACGGGAGCTCGAAAAAGCTGTTACCCCGATGGAGAAGGCTGGAGGGAAATTGCAGGTACAGAAAGAAGAGAAGGAGTCAGAGAACATGGAAAAATCATAGTCAGTTAACAATGTATCTTGATTAGAAACATATGGAGAGTAATTCTAAATTTCCACAAAGTCGGTGATGAGAGGATGTGGGACGTGACTTACTGGGGGAGTCGCGTAACGCAGTGTCCTGATCGGGTATGTTTTCATCTTACGATTATTTGCGATGATTCGTAATTTGGGGAGAATGGCTTTGTCTACGTTCACTACCGTCGGGGCCTATCGGCAGTGGCGCCAGGCAGCGCGCGAGGCGCGCCAGTCCGTTGGGTACGTCGCGACGATGGGGGCGCTCCACGACGGGCACCTCAGCTTGGGTGCGTCCTCGCACACTCCACGCCGCCCCTAACTCAGACCCCCTCCCCCCCCGGCAGTGCAGAGGTCGCTGGAGGAAAACGACCTCACCGTGCTATCCATCTTCGTCAACCCGGCCCAGTTCGCGCCGCACGAGGACCTCGATACGTACCCCAAGACGCTCGAGAACGATCTCCGGCTCTTGGCGGCGCAGAGCGTGCGGGGCCGGACGGTGAGTGCCGTGTTTGCGCCGACGGTGAGGGAGATGTACCCGTCTGGGATCACGCAGGATCCCGCTGCGCAGAAGGGGACGTTCGTCGAGGTGAAGGGCTTCGGGGACGAGATGGAGGGGAAGAGCCGGCCGTTGTTCTTTCGCGGGGGTCGCTACCGTCGTCACCAAGCTCTTCCATGCTATAGAGGTACTACTGCTGCTGTGCTACTTGACTCTTATCTAACGGTTTGACAGCCAACACAAACATATTTCGGGCAAAAGGATATCCAGCAAGCGCTTCTCCTACGACGGATGTGCCGCGATCTCCTCCTCTCCCATCCTACCCCGGAGAATCTCCACATCGTTCCCACCCGCCGGGACCACACCGACGGTCTTGCGCTCTCGTCGCGGAACACGTACCTCTCGCCTGAAGCGCGCCTCGTAGCTCCAAAGTTGTATGCCGCTCTCCAATCGGCGGAAGCCGCGTGGAACGCTGGGTTGACCAAGGCAGAGTGTATCGACAAGGCTGTAGAGGTCATACGGGGTGCGTCGGTCCGACTGGATTATGTGGAGATGAACGACCCGGATACGTTCGAGATGCTGGATGGGGCGACTAGGGCAAAGGAGGGCGCGGTGATTCTGAGCGGGGCGGTCTGGGTGGGCACGACCAGGCTGATAGATAATATTATCTTGGGAGATGCCAATAAAATATGGGGTTAGCCCGTGAATTGATTATATAAATCCCGGCCCGGAAATCATGCTCCTCCTTGAACCTTGCCCGCCATGCCAGGCCCACCCGCCGTCCTCCAAACGCCCGGCTTCGCACACTACTCGCTCGCGTGGTCGCCGTTTCACAACACGCGCCTCGCGCTCGCCTCGTCGGCCAACTTTGGGCTCGTCGGCAACGGGCGGCTCCACATCGTATCAACCGCGCCGGACCTACACATAGACAAGTTGTGAGCAGCCCCGCCCGCCCTCCTGCGAGCTCCGCTGACCTGGCTAGCTTCGAGACGCAAGACGGGCTGTACGACCTCGCGTGGTCCGAGGTGCACGAGAACCAGGTGGTCACGGCCTCGGGCGACGGCTCGCTGCGCCTGTGGGACGTCCTGCTGCCCAACTTTGCGATCGCGTCGTGGCAGGAGCACACGCGGGAGGTGTTCTCCGTGGACTGGTCGAATGTGCAAAAGGACACGTTCGCGTCGTCGTCGTGGGACGGGACGGCGAAGCTGTGGACGCCGGAGCGCGGGCGGTCGGTGGCGACGGTGCAGGCACACCAGGCGTGCGTGTACCAGGCGCTGTTCTCGCCGCACCAGCCCGCAGTGCTCGCCACGTGCTCCGCGGACGGGACGGCGAAGCTCTTTGACCTGCGCGCGCCGGGGTACGCGTCCTCGGGGAACGCGTTCACGGCGCCGCTGGCGGCTGCGGCGCTGACGGTGCCGGTGTCGGGCGGGGAGGTGCTCACGCTGGATTGGAGCAAGTATCGGCCGTGGGTGCTGGCGACGGGGGCGGTGGACAAGGCGGTGCGGGTGTGGGACTGCAGGATGGTGAGGATGGGCGAGGGCGGCGGCGGGGCGGTGGGGGGCGCGTGCGAGGTGCATCTCGCGGGGCATGAGTATGCGGTGAGGAAGGTGCAGTGGAGTCCGCACAGCGCGGATGTCCTGGCGAGTGCGAGCTATGATATGACGTGCAGAGTGTGGGTGTCTGTCTTTGGCTGTCTTTCCTTTGTTGTTGACTGTGATGCAGGTGGAATAAGGGCAGGCTCGTGTATATCCACGACCCGCATACGGAGTTTGTTGTTGGCTGTGGGTGGTCCTTGTACGACGAGGGCGTCCTGGCGACTTGTGCATGGGATAGCAGGCTCAATGTCTTTCGTATATAATAATGTGTATCACCAATATCATACTTTGTCACCATACAGCAGCCTGCGGCCCCATTCCTGCAATCGCCTATCGGATGTCCTGACCCAGTGGTACGCAGCACCCACTTGTCCATTCCATGTCTCGTGCATCACAGATGCAAACGGTTTGTGCGCGATTCGCGAGGCGGCAGAGGGCGGGGCGATGACGACGCTGGGCGTCTCGACGAGGCGCACGCTGAGCTGGTGCAGGCTGTGTCCGGTGAGCCAGCATTAATCAACAGTAACATCTACATACTCTTTTCGATGCTGCTCCGTCCTATGGGGTGAACCTCAGTTGGAATAAGTCCGCTGCCAGTGCAGGGGTGACTTGCCTCGATTGTATCAAGTTGGAGAACCCATAGTAAACCTGGCGCTCGAAATCAGGACTGGGAAGCAGGGAACTATGTGGGGCTTACCCCGCCAGCAACCAAGGCGCCTGAAACGGGTCCTACCAGAAAGGACATGGTCGGAAGGAAGAGCTGTACAGCCACATGCGTGTGTCCATTCCGACCATCCCACTCGGTTCCAAGTCTTCGCCTCCCACCTTACCGGCCGAGGCTGTCCAGCGTGTCGTCGAGTTCCTCGCTCCAGGGAATGTGACGCTCATCACCGGGGCTGGCGTCAGCGTCGATTCTGGTATACGCGCCTATAGAGGACACGATGGGCGGTATATGAACCCCAATTACAAGTAAGACAACCTAACCATTAATGCTGCGTGACGGGCCGCTCACTCGTGCAGGCCTATCTTTTACCACGAGCTGGTCGACGAGACGGAGAAGGGGTTCGCTTTCAGGTGCGTGGGCTGTCAGCGTCGAGTGCACCCGGGGATAGGCATGGCACAGGCAGCGGTACTGGTTGCGGTCGTACCTGGGGTACCAGCCCGTCGCCGACGCTCTCCCCAACACGACTCACTACGCGCTCGCTGCGCTCCAGCACGCCGCGGTCATCCCCCGCCTCATCACCCAGGTAAGCCACCCGCCCGTCCCCTGCCGTACTCGCGCTCATCATCCAGAACGTCGACGGGCTCCACCACAAGGCGCTCTCCCTCTCCAGCGTGGACATCCAGCAAGCCATCCTCGAGCTCCACGGGACCCTCCACGTCCGTCTCTTTTCCCTCCCGCTGGAGTTCTCACCTGAGTATCTCCGTAGCGCGTGCGGTGCAAACACGGACACCTAGTCGACCGCTCCGTTTTCCAGGACATGCTATCCAGCACTAACCCGCGGTGGAAAGAGTTCCTGGACGACGCGCACAGGACGGGCAAGACCCTGCGCACGAACCCCGATGGTGATGTACGCGACCCCAACATCCTCTTTCTCTTCGCTAAATGCGGGCTCAGGTCGACGCAGAGACCCTCGGCGCGTCCTACGCCTCTTTCACCGTCCCCGCGTGCCCCGCGTGCCTAGCCCAGAACCGCCACAACTCGACGCACAAACCCCAAGTCGTCTTTTTCGGTGAGTCCATCGCTCCGCACGTCAAGCGCAGATCGTGAGTCCCCCCCGCCCGAGCCCAGTGCGTCCCAGCTCACGCTCCCACCCGGGTAGGTTCCTGGACGTCGAGAGCGCGGACCGGGTGCTGATCATGGGCACGACCCTGTCGACCTTCTCCGCGTTCCGCCTGCTCAAGCACGCGCTGGAGCTCGGGAAGCGCGTTCTGGTGGTCAATGTGGGGCCGACGCGCGCGGATGGGGTGCCTGGGGTGGAGAGGGTGGATGTGAAGAGCGGGGAGATCATGCGCGGTGTCGTGCGGGCGTTGTTGTGAGTGGTAGCTCTCTGCGCAGAGAAAGTTCTGAACGGTTCGTAGAGGGAGCCGGGTATGGGAAGACGCCGTGATACGGGAGATGCTGAGCAGTGGTGTTGTTAGACCTCCGGTTGTGGATTAGAACGGGACCTTGTATTTGAATAGTGTTTTATTCTTTAGGGTGCTAACGTCTTCTGCAGATAGTCTGTTCCGCTCCGCCGGAGATGAGATTTCTTTCTTTTTATGACCGCTGTTTTCACCCATGCCCAAGAAGAATTTTGGTGTTCCAACGAGGAAACTCGAGCTCGCCGCCCTCCAACTTGGACAGGACCGTTATCATTGTCGCGGTACTGCGGACCCAACTCTTGAATGAAGCCTTCACCAACTCGGCATGCGACCCCGGCATTATCGCACAAACCTTTTGGCAAGTGGGGGCTGTGTATCACTGGGCTGGGGCCCAAAGAATAAAGGCACTCTTTTTTTTTTTTTGAATGTCGGAAAACTATCCTTTCAATCGTGTTCGAGCTCTCAGGGTGTACCTGAACAGTGGATATTGATGTATATCTTGGTCTAAAAGCTACCTCGTAAGCTTTTCGTTGACTAGTTTCTCGTGCTGAGTTATTATAACACCAGGGTGTATTTATATTTGAGAGGCAGAATAAATATGCACTCGCGTACCAGCCCCCAAACTGTGCTCTTGTGCCCCCATTGTGAAGATGTCAACCAAGCCCTTCCTCTCGCTGCGGGATACACACACACTGTTTCCATGCCTAGAAGAATTCTAGTGTTAGTGTTGTCGTTGGCTAGTAACTCGTTGCTCTGCGGGAGGGGAGCTACCACCATCTCGAAATACGGCATTCGTCGGCTAGTCACTGGTTTCTCGTTTCTCTACGGGACCCACTAGGCTGTATACATCAAAGTTTATCTTTGGAGAAGCGCTTGGTCGTGGGCTGTTCCATACGGAAGCTTTATCATGCAGCTCGAGGCGCACTATATGGCTCACTTGTGTGGCTCGTCATATTTATAGCCATGTCGTCCGCGACAATGATCTGATCATTCAATGTTTATTCCCAGCTGAGGTCGTGCCGTGTTACTTGGTCGAAAGCCTGTGCGTTGCGTGGAATCGTGCAGGTAAGTTTTTTTTAGGATACTCCCTCCTTTGAGGTATAAAGGAAGATTGGAAACGTCTCGTGTCCCACATCGGCTGGTTTCCGATCATCCACAAAGTCTAATTCTCAATCATCATGAAGGCTGGCCTTCTGAGCCTTTCCACGGTAGGCCCCCCCCCCCCCCCCCCCCCCACCATGGTTGCCCGTCTCATCGACGGACGCACCTAGTAGATTCTCGTTGGTGCTTTGGCTCTACCCTCTCAAAGGAGCTTGCATGAAGTACCTCATATCGAAGAAAATCGACAGTTCAAGCGCGATGGCGGACACTACCTCGCCCGCGAGCCGCTTCTTTGGCCGCGGTCTGCGCCCCAGTGCGCAAATCTAAGTGTCAAAGAAGCCCAGTCTCGTGAGTACACTTCGTCTCTATGGATGCTCGTAGTCCTCACACAGCGCGCTCTGTAGTTCCCGGATGGTCCGCTATCGAAGCATACGCCAAAAGTCAATGGGGAAGTGGTAGCTGGAACATCGTGACGAACCCAAAGGAGGCGAGTCGCCCTGAGTATGTCCTGGATGTTTCTGATGGTCCTGTTCTTTGAAGTACTCCGACCAACCCGCGCATGTATGCGTTTCTGATGATCCTGTCAAGATCGAGTTGGACGGTATGCTTTTCTACGGTGAGAGGGAACGTAGATGCTCTTCTCATCGACGCCATCTAGGTGATCCTCAATGTCAAGACAGCACGATCGATAATGTATCTGGGACGTCTGGAACCGATGGGACCGTGTCACTGCAAGTTCAGGAAGGCACAAATATGAGTAGCCAGTTCACGGTCACGAGTAGGTCTTTCTAGAGAGTATCATCGGCGTGTATTCGAGCCATTCACAGCTGCATCTACGCTTTCCCTCTCAAGCACGCTCGGTGTCTCCTTTGGCGTCCCTCTCCTGAGTGCAGACGCTTCCGTGACTGTTGAGTCAGACGTAACGAACGAACAGTCGAAATCGTACGTATCCCTATGTCTATCTCGTCTGCTTATCAGGCTGACCAGTCCAAACTGGCAGGTTCGAAACGTCGCATTCCGATGTTACAACAGTAACACGCACGATCGACACTCAAGATGGAAAGACTTGTTCCGTAGATGTACGTTTTGATTCCCCCCACGATTCCTGATCTCATAACCGACCGATGATTATAGCTCAAACTTCACTCGTGCTCCGCAAAGAGTAAAGGACAAATTCGCTACCTCGCAACTGGTTGGGTGTGGTTCAACTATAATGACAGGGTGAGCGAGATCATTACTACTAGCACGCCTTTGAACCTCCTGATGTTCTTTCCCCAGACGAAAGGACATTATAAATGTATTCTCCCATCCCATCCCTCTGTGCCCTTTGATGGTCTTTCTAACTCTTCCTATAGGGCCGGTACAAATCGAAGACGTTGTTAAGAGTGATGACGATCGTTCGAGCTTTGCGGATATCCAAGGACCTATTTCCACCGAGGCGCATTCGAGTAGTAATGCAGCTTGCAAAGATTCGTGATTCTTTTTTACCTGTAGAGTGTACTCTATGTATTGTTATGCATGAAAGAATAGGAAATTATCGAGAACAGATATCGTGGTGTGGTAGATACAGGTCCCACCATGGATGGAAAGACAAGCTGCACGGTTGCATGGCATTTCACCCACCTTGCCGGTTGGCGCCGCTATCGAGTTCCTCGCTCCCGGAAATGTTGCCCTGATCACTGGTGCATCGAGCACCATGATCGGACTTTCCACGTCCCCGTCATTCGTTCTCCCTGTCCTTGAGTTTTGAGTTACCTACTTGACACGTGCACTACAAACACGGACCACTCGGCTTTCCATGATATGTTCTCTCGCAATGGAAAGGACGGGCAATAAGTCGAGGATGAACGTTAACCCAGATGGTGATGTACGCGACATTTCTCTTCGCGCGCTCCGGCCTTAACTTGAAAAGTGCAGCTTAGGTCGACATCGGCGCGTCCTAAGGCTGCGACGCCTTTAGCTTCCCCGACTGCCTATCCCAAAACTAAATTCAATGCACAAACCCGAACTTGTCGCCTTTTTCGGAGAGTCCATATCTCCGCACGTCAAACATAGATCGTAAGCCCCAACTCTCCCCACCTCATCACGCCTCCTATAGTTTCCTGGACATCGAACGCGTCGACCGAGTGCTGATCATCGGCACGACCCTGTCCACCTTTTCCTGCTCAAGTACGTCGGGAAGAGGGTTTTGGTGGCGGATAAGGGCGGAGAGGATCTAAGGGATGTCGCGAGGATGTTGTAAGTGGTCCCTTCTTTCTTGGCGGCTATTGATGTTGATGTAAATGTGAGTAGAGGGAGCTGGGCGTGGGAGGGCGATGTAACGTTAGACCTCCACTTTCAGATCAGAGCTTGTATTTATTCTTTTTGGGATGCTGACATCTCCCACAGAAATCGTACGAGTGGTATCGAGGGTCTCGTTATTCTAACCGCCCCATTGACGATGAGATCCCGTTCTTTTCGCGTCACCATGACCGGGTGTCTCCATCATTACCGCGCAAAGTGAGTACTTGCGGCGTTTTCCATCCCTACAATCGAATCTTGGTAGTTGACTTGCTCTTCTAACGAGGAAGCTCGAGCTCACCACCGCGTGCCTCCTTGATTCACTGAGCCTTTTATTCCCTGCACTGTTTCTCGAAATATGGACCCGGGCTCTGCTGCTGCTTCTCCTCGGATGGCCCGGTTCTCTGACTTTGCAACCTCAGTCGTCGCCGTCATTCGTGTTCCCGCGCTATGCCTTTGTGCGACTCGACAATTGCTGGTCCTATGCATTGAACGACGCGCATAAACGAAAGTGCCGTCGAGACGTGCGATCACAACGGTACCGGTCGTTGCTTTGTACCGACACAGACCAACACGTCTCTACGGGAGTCACCATCTCAGGCTTAGCTCGACCTTTGTAACTGTAAGTTCGGCGTTTCGGTTAGCTGGTTGCGGCTTCCACTTGTCTCTACGTTGCTCTACGGGAATCACCATCTCAGGCGGTACACGGCGTTAGGGGTTATATTCAACAATGAGTGTGCTCGGTTCTTCACAAAGGATAGAGGCCTAGAAAGCCTTGTCATGCAGTTCGGTCCAAGTACGCTAGGAAGACTTGTCAGTCTCGGCGTATTTGTGGGCTAAACGGCCTATGTTGCAGACGACAATGACCTGACATACCGTCAACTGAGGCCCTGCCGCTGTAATCAGTCTCTCGAGTTCACACACCCAATTTCTACGGGAGCAGCTTGTCTGCAAGTCAACTTGTTCAGCCTTTCGTAGCCCTCTTGGCACAGTAGCCCTCCTGAACTATGTCCGTCCTCTAAAGCGGATATCGGCTGAGCCTGTGTGTACTGCGGGTGTTGCATGGAATTGTCTGTCTTCCCCATGCAGGTAAACAGGTCCTCAGCCCAGTTTTCTAGTATAAAGGAAGAAAGGAAGATCCTTGTATCACCATCGGCTGGTTTCCGATCACCCACAAAGTCTAATTCTCAATTATCATGAAGGCTGACCTTCCGACTCTATTCTACCTTTCCACGGTAAGCTCCCACCATTCTTGCCCTTCTTATAAGCTGATGCACCTAGTAGATTCTCGTTGGTGCTCCGGCTCTACCCTCCCTGAGGAGTTTAAGTACACAACGGGAAGTAGCTCATATCGCATATGACGAAGATAATGGCCAGTTCCTGGGGTTCAAGCGCGACGGGTCGCTGTACGGACGCTACCTTGCCGACGAGCCGCTCCTTTCGAGGCGCTCTGCAGGCCAGTGCGTCAACCTAACTGTCGCCGAAGCGCAGTCTCGTGAATATAATTTGTCTCTTTGGATGATTGTAGTGCTCACAGCGCGCTCTATAGTCCCTGGTTGGGATGCTCTTGAAGCCTATGCCAAGTCTAATTGGGGAAGTGGTAGTTGGAACATCGTCACGAATCCGGCCGACGTGAGTTGTCCATCGTATATCCTGTATGTTTCTGACGAACCTGTTCAAGTATCCTGGGAGTCCTGCCTATGTATGCGTTTCCGATGACCCTGTCAAGATGGAATTGGACGGTATAGTTATCTAAATAAGAGGGAAGGTGGATAATCTCCTCATCGACATCATCTAGGTACTCCTCAGTGTCAAAACACCACACTCGATAATGTATCTAAGACGTCAGGAGCCGATGGCACAGTGTCACTACAAGGTCAGGAAGGCATAAATATGAGTAGCCAGTACACGGTCAGGAGTAGGTCTTTTTACAAAGAGTCGGCATATATTCGAGCCATTCATTTGCTTGATAGGTGTATCCACGCTTGCCATTTCGAGCACCCTTGGCGTCTCTTTCGGTGTCCCTCTTTTGAGTGCAGATGCTTCCGTGACTGTTGAGTCAGACGTAACAAACGAACAGTCGAAATCGTACGTATTCCCAGTCTATCTCGTCTGTGTATCATGTTAATCAGCCCAAACAGGTTCGAAACGTCGTCTTCCAACGTTGCAACAGTGATACGCACGGCCAACACTCTGAACGGAACGACCTGTTACGTGGCTGTACGCTTTGGCTTTTTTTCACGATTCCCCCTCATAACCGATGTTATAGCTCAATCTTTACTCATGCACCGCCAAGAGTAAAGGACAAATTCGCTACCTCGCAACTGGTTGGGTATGGTTCAACTATAACGACAAGGTAAGCGAGATCACTGGCACGCCCTTGAACCTTCTGATATTCTTTCCTAGACGAAAGGACACTACAAATGTATTCTCCCATTTCCTCCGTGCCTTCAATGGTCTTCTAACTCTTTCTATAGGGGCGGTTGATATCGAAAGTGTTCTCTCAAATGAAGACGATCGTTCGAGCATCGCTCAAATCCAAGGACCCATTTCCACAGGGACACATTCAACAAGTGATGTAGTCTGCGGGAAATCGTAAGAATTTCCACCTATAGACTGTACTCCGTATCCACCAAATCAGTATAATTTTGAAGGGAATAGGAAATATTGCTCACGAATATCTTGGTATAGTAGATGCAATTAAGCTAAACCGTTCTGTATCTCCTTAGAGTGAAGCTACCGTCATCCCCATTCATCTTGGAATGTAAAATACTCCCAAGTTCCACCTTATGTCGCAACAGCTCTATCACTAGTTTGTACACATCTCTGAGGAAGAACACCACAGTTACCAGCGCCGTAACCAGCGCCAAGGTCTGTCCATAAGACCATTGAGCTTCCTCGTCCGGACTTTCCAAATTTGCCTTGTTCATCCTAATCGTCTTCTCCGTAGCATAGAGGTAGAAGACGACCGGAAGATTGATCGGTAGCATCCACAACGAGCCTCCCACTGTCGTTCCCCACTTCACCTTAGAAAGATCGAGCATAGCGTCAAACTTGCTTGAAATGGATTCGGACTTGCTCTCCAACCATTTCGGAACGTTGCGGCCGGACAAATGTAGGGCCAGCAGTGTGGGAGCAGAAAGAACGATGCAAATGAACGCCAGCGTGTACAGGACGACCCACACTGCAGCGAAAATAGCGGCTGTCATCGCCATGGGGACCATGAAAGCAAAGGGAGGGAACGCCGAGATGGAGTAGTATATAAGGAAGAAGATCCGCAAGGCCTGGTTATTTGAGAGCACTGGCGTGAACATCCAGTACTGCGAGGCCGGAATGCACGGTCCGGAGTTGTTGGAGGCATAGCGCAAAAATGCACTACTGTTACCCCAGAACCATAAACCAAACGCTCCCATCATGCATGCGTGGACCGCAAACAGGATGTAGTTGCGCAGGGCTATCCTGAGTATCTGTCTGAAGAAGACTATACCCGTGGCTCCCATATCATCAACACTTATCCGACATAGGAAGAGCAGGTAGGCCGTGTAACTGTTGATCTGGGCCAAATTGAGGACAACAAGTGCGTGGTAGGAGCTCAGGCCCTCAGAGGACCTTGCTTGAATCATCGCGCCAATGAGCACCGATATACTGGTGACAAAGAGAGCACTTTCCACGGATTTTATGGCTTCTGTGAGGGCCGCAGGAAGCTGCATAGCCCTACGTTCGACTACCGAACTCGAATCGTGTGCTTTGTCACCAGCCCAAAAAGTGGAAAAGACGTGCACTGAACGGTAGACAACACTTGAAAAGGCCATGAATAAGGCAAGGCATGCCTGGAGATATGTTGCGACGCGAACTCCGATTCCTGCAATGTCGGAATTGCTTGGAATGTGACATAGTGGCAAGGCGTCGGCCATGAGAGCTAGGAGACTGGTGTTAGTGGCGAGGTAACTACAATGTTAGCGAGGAGCTCACCCGATGTGTGGTGAAACACGTTGAAGCAAGGCCGAAACGCATCCTGGCGCACCCTTGATGGGCGCCCAAGGCACTCAAGCGATAAAGATCAAAGCCTGATTAATTTGAACGACAGGGCGCGGGAATTCTCAGGCTTCGGCCCGTTATTCCCGTTCAACATCTTTCCTTCGCGACTGCCAAAACACGAAATAAACAAAGATAGCGATTATTTTATTGTCTCGAAATATTATGAAATGCGAAGCCTTGACAAGGCCGCCAGCAAGAACGGATAAAAACCAGTATTTCTGTCAAGAACGTCGGCGGTGAATATCAAGTACATAGACTCTTTCGCGGCGATGTAGTGTGTTCTCAGATTTTCTTCAGTAGTATATTACTGGTGTGTACAACGAGTCGTATGTCATCACAAAAATTATCTCTGCGCCATGAATGGTTATTGTATTCATTTGCAATGCCAGAGAACATATTATTCAAATATTGAAGCTAGCCGTTGGTACAGCATTCCACCCGCCACAACTTTGACATCTACCAGGTTCAATGGACGATGGCCATCCTAACATCCCGATCCCTTCCCCTATCCAGCCCTGGCCTTAACACCGTTGGGAGCATCCTCAAACAAACTTTCCATAGAGCCGTCGGATATACAAAAGAGACGTGTCGCTAAGCCCATCTGCGCTTAGCAAGCGACGAAATACAAGCCCGATTGATTCGGGACTGATCCCAGCTCATGAATACATCCCTCGGGACCAGATCTTGTATTGCTAGCCCACCGAAGTGGAACTATCTGTCCACATGGGCTACAACAACGCATTTTCGCCGACTGACCTCACACAATCTGGGATCTAAGCAAATGATTCTGATCAAATTCTGATCGTACTATTCTACAAATTAGAAATGATACACGGTCTAGCGACCCCTTCGCGGATTTTCCGGGTGATCTCTGCCTGTCATCCTGGAGTACTTAATCCAATTTATGGAGATGGGCTGCCGGTAAGTGCGGCCTAGTTAGCCGTGATTGGAGCCCCCTGTACACGTACTCGTGGGTGTGACCCTTCATCAGAACCCCCGAACAAGTGCAGAATTTGAACAGTAGGATATTATGCAGGTGGGGCATGTTAGGTTGATGACTAGGTTCATAGCAGTATTTCGTATCTGGATGACGACCTGTACACGCCCATAATATGAATAATCATTAGGGACGGATACAAGTGTTGATGGCAACCTATGGCAACTCACACTGTTATTAGACGCACATGTGTTGCATTTGAAGGTCGTTATCTTATATTGCGATGCTCCGGGCTTTCATTAGATGGAAAATCTGTCGTGTAACGCGCCGCATATTTCCATTTCTCCTAGCAATATTTTGCAACGAAAATGAAGACCTGACCATTTTAAGTGCGTAAGGAAAGAGATGTCCATTTAACGAGTGTGTAAAAATTAAACAGTCCTTAATTACCAAAGTATATCGACTCGACCAATTTGGTATTAACCTTTGGATGAGAGAGTCAGGCAAATGTGTCAAGATGGGATGCAACAACACTCACATAACTCGAGTTGATGTTATAGACTTTGCTCTCCCCCATCAACTGCATCGTCGTCTCCAACTCCGTTTGGAGCATCTCGATCATTCTCGACACGCCTTCCTCTCCCCAGATATTTGCATAGATAGGGCTCCTGCCCAATCCTACAGCCCTCGCACCGAGTGCCAAAAGTGTGATCACATGGTTTCCTCTCCTTACTCCTCCATCTGCGTACACCTCCATCCGCTCAAACACCTCTGGAGCATTCCGACGGATATCAAGGAGAATTTCAACGGCAGTGGGCGCACCATCAAGGGTACGACCGCCGTGATTGGATACGTAGATAGCAGGAAAGCCAAGTTCAAGGCAAGTCAGTGCATCGGCAGCTGTTTTGATGCCCTTGGGAACGATGGGGAGAGACGTTAGAGTGCGCATTTCAGAGAGGGAAGCCAAATCGAAGGCTGCTGAATGGCCGGCCCTGTATAGAGTACTTAACATTCCTACAACGTGGAAATGGCGTGATAAACATACTCAGACGTTGCGCCAGTGTATCGCAACGAGCGTGTTCTACATTTATGCGTATTCTGGCTCAGTCCATTGTCTATCCTGACTCAAAATGACTCACCTGATGCCGTCAATACCGGTGTTATCAACGGTTAAAACGATAGCCTTGTAACCCGCGTCTTCGATGCGCTTAAGCTCGTCGGTGAGTTGAGTTCGATTCGACCAGATATATTCTTGATGAAACATGACCTGGTCCTCCAGCGCGACATTTGCGATCTGCTCCAGGGACTTTGTGGAGGAGATACTAGGCTACGCATACCATTGTACTCAATAAGTTCATCAGCACTCCGGATGTTAGGCACAAGTTCACTAACGACGTATAAAATCCCTGCTTTTCCTGCAGCAGTTGCCAGTGACAGTTCGGCTGATGAATTTGCATGCCCTGCATTTGCAGCCGGGGCGATGAAGAAAGGAGACGAAAAATTGTAGCCTAGAATAGACGTTCTGCGGATCATTCAGAAGGTAGCCCCACTGACATAGCGTGTAAGCCAGACATACGAAAGATCAATGTCCGAAACATCGCGGAAGCTATAGCCATTGAGGCGGACATTTTTCCAAATATTCAAGTTCGCTTGATATGTGACTTCGTCGAGCGCGGCAGTCCTATAAGACGCTGCCAACCGACAATGTTAGCAAATTACACACATGGGTGACGAAGGAGGTCACCATAATAGCGCGCCGCGATGACATTCTTAGCAGCGATTTGCATATCATTCAAACTCCACATGTCGTCGAGCGGGGGGAGTTCTCCATCTACCCAGTCTGTGGTGTCGAGGCCAGTGTCAGGCAGACCCTCCATGTCGATAACGACCGCGAAGGAAAAAAGGAAAAGGAGCGAAAACCATAGGTAAAAGAGTGTAAAGGTCATGGTGGGAAGAATGAAAGACGTGTAGCTTGGATTGACAGAAAATTTCAAAGCCTTTAAAAGTCTTTTCAGGCGGAAAGCCGCGCGACGGATCTGGGCGCCCAAACCTGAGGTAGACAAGAGGAAGTTTCGATGGATTAGCGCTGTGGCCGATTCTCGCTCATTAAAAGGTGATCCTCGTGGGACGCCAAGGAAGAGACCTGAGATAACATCCTGAATCCTAGGGACATGTAGATCCTTGAAGCGATGGACCCGGTAACGGATTTGTAAATATGCCTGCTAGAGGGAAAATGTCATTACGTTAAATGAGTAACAAATACACACAAGATATTATATGATTGCACAGCGACATTGATAACAAAAGCTCCGTGATCCGTCTAAAATTCTGCCGGCTTACTTGCTCGACATGACATAGCCTGTAGTGTCCAAAATCTGCTTCCCGCAGATTGAGCAAAGACCTTTCTTGTACGCACACCCTGAATACGAGAAGAGGATGTCAGGACCGAGCGAATTCGAAAGACAACTGGAATGGTAACGTACCATGACAGTACTTTGCTTTATTCTGGGTGACTGTCGACTTGCAATCTTTACATTTCCCTTGATACGGCTGTGCATATTGTTAGAACACATACCAACTGAAAATCTAGACTTTACTTGAAAACGATTCTTGGAGCTGCCTGGTCGTGTAAGAAGCTTATTCTCTCCAACTTTGCGTGAGCCATCCTTGATGCTGCTAGAACTTGAAGTGAATGGATCAGGTGCCGCAACCTTGGAAAGTTTCTGCGAACAGTAAAAGATTTGACACAGGGAATGCGGCGCGACGACAGTGTACCTTTTCACATTTTTTGCATACCATTGTGGTGGGGAGGACGGGGGAGGTGTTGAGCCGAGCTTAGTGAGCCGAGTCACGTCAGTGTCACGCCTGCACAGCCACACATACATTGCATCTCGGAAACCGGGCCGGCTCTCAGCACTTGCAAGTTGACTTCCTCCACCGTTTCATAAACAATATGAAAAGGAATACAACGATTCTTCATCAATCTTTACGGGGCTCATTTCTGACTATTATCTTCTTCTTAGCGCTCGAAGAAAAGATTATATCGCATCAAACGCATACCCGACTTCCGCGTTCGCGTTTTAGGCAGGTCGCGCCCCAACTAAGGGATCTTATTGTTTCGCGAGCTTCCGAAAACTGGTCCTACCCCCACGCAACCTTTACCTTTCGTCGTTCTGCGGCACGCGTTGTTGTTGACATGGCACCCTGCTCTAATCCTGGATCGTTTGGGTCAGTGAGCTCACAAAAAGCTCTTTATTACCTACGATGACCAACCTACCGACCAACAAATCTCAGGAGTCGAATGCGCCGACTTTCAATGTTTCATACCACGAAGACAATGGCGGGCAATGAGCAACCGTTTTTCTTTTCTTTTTCTATCTTTTTATCTGGTCTCCAACGAACGAGGATGAGTATAAAATCGATATGTTCGTCTCTGGGGTGCTTCAGTACTGGTACTTTCTCTGCGAGAAATGCATCCTCATCGTCTCACTGCTGTGCGCTTCTACAAAATCTCTGATGATGTCCTCATCAGCATTTTGGAGCATCTGGACCCTCCGTCTCTCTGGCGCGTCTGCAAGGTTAGCATGCCTCCAGCTTCGCACCATTGAATTCGCTTATACCTTTGACAGGCGTTCCGTCGCGTCTACAACATCGTCATGGAATTTCAAGTGCTTCGGTACCGATTCGAGTTAGGCTGTTCTGGGAATGAAAGACGGCGCAGTGCTTTATGCCCGTGCACCCCCCATCGTTCGCGCTCAACTCCTTTTGACTTACAAGAAAGACTGGCCGAAACTCCAGTGGACCCATGAATCTCAGCTACAAATCCCCATGCCGGCCATCGCAGGCATCTCCGACAAATTTATCTTTCAAATACATAATCACGGAGTTTTCAACACCTTGGACCTGTCAGAGCTTCCTTCATGCAGGACGAACCGGCCTCCGTCCCAAACGCGTCATCTCAAGTACACTTTCCCCCAAATTGAAGGATTGGCAGTCGATGCGTCCCAAGGTCTTATCGTTACAAGCCACATTTTCACGTACGTTTGGCTACTTTAGCCTAGATATCATTTCTTTTTAACGGCGACTCTATAGTCACGACGGAAAAGTTTGTGTTTCACTGTCCTTCAAGGATATCGGAACCAACAAGAAGCATCGTCACGCGATTACTCCATCTTTCGACGTCTCGACTACAATCGCTACGCGAGTCATCGGCGTTAACACCTTGATTTGTGGTTCGAAAGTCACGGTTGGCTTGGATTTCCATGGGGGTAAGACCCTTCGCCTGCTGATGAATTGGCGTACTCTGGAAGCAAGGGTGCGTAATCTAGACCCATGAGCGTCATTAAGTGGGCTGATCGCACTAACAGTGGCTGGAGGATCTGGATATCTATTTCATCGACGAGAATCACCTTCTCGGTATATGCCACGACCGGAAGATGGGTTCTTACATCCTGAACTCGTATAGAATCTACGACGTCGGGAAGATGTCCATTATGAACCAGTATGAACTCCCCGAAGCCTGGAAAGGCTATTCATTTTTTGCCTTTTCGACCAACACATCCCCGAGGACCGACAACGAACCGTCTTCCAATGCCCTCTTCTACGCTGCCCCTGAGGTTCGCATGCTTGCCATCACCGCAAAGATCCGGCCCGAACATACCGCGTGCGAGTGGCTCTTTGTCCGGGAGTCGTTCGTCAAATATCCATCGAGGAAGGGATTCCTCCCCTGGTCGTATTGGAGTACCTTCTGCATGGTGAAGGATTTGCGAAAGTACGGGCCCTATATCCGTGGACCCTTGATTTCTGGATCTAGGGCCTTCTTCATCGAGGTGGATAGAGTTAACGGGGGAAGAAGTCGTCTTCATACCATCGACTTTTCACCCTTTCCCGACTCGTACAGCAAGTCTACCCAATCTTGGACGTGGATTGGCTCCAGAGCTTCATTCACCCCCGCAGAGACCTCGCGCTCCATCATGTTTGAAGGGCTGATCCTTCAGCAGTTCAGTGTTACGGAAGATAATCTGATCTTTTTCCTCGTGAGCTCTACTGTCCTGGATCTGATCTTCGTTAACACCATTCGCAGGATGATGGGCATACAGATACGATGATCGCAAAGGTTATGACCTTTGGTGCACCGCCGATTCATAGGGCTGCTTGAAAAATACGATATTAATGAATAATCGACATAATAAATTTGTACTCACCTATTGTACCTTTTATGTATACTATGTGTTTTATGCTTTGGTCTGTGATGCCCACTTCAAGACAATCCAGACTACCCATCGTCTCCTCTCTTTCTCATCCTCTCCTTCAGCTCTCGAGACGCACCACACTCGCCTATCAGAACCACCTGTCTCCAATTCTGTCGCTTGTACGACATCAAATCCTGCGTTCTCTGCGGCCACGATAAATGACCGAATCGTGTACCTCCCTGTATGCAGACCTGCAACGAGATGAACACGCGCTTCTGGAGATCTCTTCAACATCGACTGTAGCGCGCTGATGAAGAGCGCATGCAAATCTGGATTCCAGAGCGTATCCGCAGCAACTATCACATCGAACCCACCACTGAGCGCCGACGAATCTGATCCCCACGAATAAGCTACGGCACGACAATTGTCCTGAACGTCGTTCCTGGTGATATTTCCCTCCAATGTCCGGATAAGCTCCTCATCAGGATAGTCGCTTAGTGTCGCTTGTATGGAGGGATATTTACGCGCGATCGATATTCCTGGTAAACCGGCCCCTGTCCCTAGTTCCAGTAAGCGAAACGAATCCACCGGAGATGAGGGGAGATCTAGGAACTGCAGATGATCAACAAGGAATAGAGACGACGCCCAGATGGACGATGCATGTAGCGACCAGTTGGATGGGTGAGTATCGGGGGTGCGGAGGGTGATCGGATTTCCTGGAATGTCATCGGAAGTGTACGAAAAGACCGAACCTGCTGAGGTCAGCGTTACAGGTTTGTAACCATACAATATCTCCAAAGAGCCGGAGAGTATGTCCTCGGGATTCTCTGTGCTCATGCGGTGTTGCAGAACAGATGTCGGTCAACGTAAGAGCTTGTTTGGTATTACAAACGGAACACGGAATCTCAACTGTGATTCTTGATGGCTGTGCTTATTTGGGAACAAAATACGAGCAAGCGATTGATTTTGCGGTACTGTCTATGCAGTGCTTCGGAACTCACAGAACCCAGAACGACCGCATTATATCGCGGACTAACAGCAACATGACAAGATTAAGTTCGTACAAATATTGGAGAGTATAATCATGTGTGCTTGAAATAATATCATTCCTGGGTTGCGTTATTACAAGGGACATATGTGAACTGTGCCATACATACATGCACTGTTGGGCATGCGCGGTTGGTTGTAGTAAACTAACAAAGACAAGACAGCAATGCGAAGCAAAGATAGTGGTCCGGTCCTGAGAAGTAATCATTATCCTGACGATTGTGGCCCGCCAGTGAAACGTTTGAACGTGAATCTACACCGCTGTGTCAACATTTGTGTAAGATGAGAAGAGAAAAACACACCCTAAGAACGCCAGGTCCTTTTCCGCGCCAACAGACTCTACTTGTTCCAGTTGGTCTGGAAGATTGCCGAAATCATCTGTCGGGAAGTAGGATGTATCCGTGATAGATTTGAGGTGAGGTACGAAAGGTGGCTCGATGTTTCGGAGAGAAGTCCAGTCCGCACCGCAGAAGAAGGGATGAGTCTTGATTTGCGTTACCGTCAGTCGGTTTTGCGCCCAAGTCATCATCCTGCAGGTACAATTAGAACCAGCATTGAGCGGAAGGAATATACGTGCTTTCGAATGAGATCTTCGCCCTCTCTTGAGATGTAGACCTCATCGGGAAAGAAAAGGTAATTCGGCCAGTCGATAATTTTCTTGTATGTATCACCAGGATTTTCTGAGCAGAATGGAGCATATCCAACCAAACATTCAAAGAAAATTGCTCCCAACGACCACCAGTCACATTCCTTTCCGTAACCCTTCATCAAGAAAACTTCTGGCGCGATCTGGAGCGTTGCTTGCTATTAACAGAGGATGAATTGCCATGTATCGTTGCACTCACATAATCTGGGGTGCCGACAGTCGAATATGCCTTGAAAAAATCGTGGAAAGGTCAAGAACAGACAGTCTTTGGAACTTACAAGTTTCCGGCGGTTAGCTTTCCATGTGGCAATTTGCTCGCGACTCATTGTCAGGTTGATGGGATTAACCTGCACACTGTTCCGAGCAGGGTCACGAGTCTTCTCTTGTTCCAGGAATCGTTTGTAGAACTCTCCGTCAGATACCTTATGAAGACCTGTACTTAAACCGAAATCTGATAGCTTTAAATGTCCGTTCTTGTCGATAAGAACATTATCTGGTTTAATGTCACTGCGGCAGGGATCAGTACCGAAAAATGTAATGACAATGTTGACCATACCGATGGATATAACCCAGATTATGTACGGCTTCGATAGCAAGTATACACTCTGCCATGTAAAACCGCGTTACATCTTCAGAAAAGACGTCATATTTCATCAACATGGTCATCAAATCTCCTCCAGGAAGGAATTCCATGATGAGGTAGAGATACAGGGGATCTTGGAAGGAGTAGAACAATTGTACGACCCATGGGGATGTGGACTCGGCGAGGACGTCTCGCTCTGCTCGCACATGAGCCAACTAAGAAAGATTGAATGACCCGCGAGCAACAATATAATATCAACATACCTGATCTCGCTTCAACATCTCAGCCTTCTGCAGACTCTTCATCGCGTACACCTTTCCGGTGTCTACCTTCTGTACTAGCCGAACCTTGACATGAAACGCGTTAGATTGGCGTAGATAGACCGACGTCTAACAGACAGTACCTCTCCGAATGCGCCCTTCCCTATGACCTTGACTGTCCGGAAATCAGCCAGCTTAATCTTGGTCCGCCTGAGCCGGAGGTGCTGGGACTCCATCTTGGAATATTTGCGGATTTCACGCTCTTTGGCATCGGGAGTCAGGGTCTGGGTTAACCTTGTTTCGAGCTCTATCCGACTGAAAGGAACGATAGATCAGATGAGCTCGCGCGAAAGGTCCATTTGGACACACACCGTGCATTCCTTTCAATCGCAGAATCCACCGCCATCTTGTAGTATGACACCAGTTTGAGCTTCGCCGCGGTCGACCGAGCCACAGCATCTGAAGAGAAACCCGACGTCGAGCGTTCGAAATAGACATAGTCGTCTGGACGCTGCTTGGCAGCATTTCCCTCCGATACAGGAATAGGGCTGAGACGCTGGTGGTGGTGCATGCCTGGGTTTATTGGGCTGGATGGTCCAGGCGCCGGATGGTACATATTATCCAAGGAGCAATAGCGGAATAAGGTGTCGAGTTGGAGGGAAGGTGGTGAAAGGGAATGCGTGAATCGGCCTCGGCCTGAACCTTTCAGACAGCTCAAGAATAGCAGAGAACCAAGCTGTGCACACTATGTACACAGTCCTGGGTGCCAAACGAAAGATGCATCACTTGGTTGCTACAATGCCTGTTTGTATCTATAGCCTCTGCCACACAAACGCTTCAGATTTGAAGTCCCTTTCCTTGCCATTTCCAGTGCATTTTCCGCATTCTACCCATTTTGCCACGGTTTCGCTTGAGCTCAAGGATAATTTCAGTGAAAAAAAAGGAACGGCTATATGAGGCGGTAGTACCGATTTATCCGATGGTGATGATGTGGTGCCAGCTCCCACACCGCAGCGTCGTGAGATACTGGATCGCCAAGGCTCTGTTACGTTGGAAGAAAAACAGAGTAGCTACGGGGGCGACAGCTGCCAGCACTTTCACTTCTCGCTTCCTGAAGTCTCTTGGGGGACACTCTAATATTGGATTAGTTAGTCAGTTATTTATACCAGCCCCCCAAGTTCGAGAAGCTCACAAGCGAGACGCCGAATGACAAGACGTCGACAAGGTTGGACAAGTCACAAGAAAACTCAAGGTTACCTATAGGAGGAGAGAGAAAACTACTTGAGAAACTGTCACTAATGATTGATTTCCCGATGCCGTAGTAACTTGTATCACGTCAACCGAGTACTGTGCGCAAGAAGTAGCCACAATGGTTGGCCAGTTGGCAAGTACATCTATTGAAAACTCCAATGTCTTCGTCCTTCTAAAGAGTCTCGACTCGTCCTTCATGAACTTTGCGATCGAGTTTTAAGATTAGATCTCTTCGAATGTGGCGGTGCACTTTGTTTGCCGACTATTACTATTACAGCCACGACTGAGTTTTTCCCACTTTGCTTTCGCTTATCCCTCCATGTCGGCTCGCCGCCAGCATTCTGACAAACATACACTCCCAGCGAACCCCACATACAGAACTATTGAATCCTCAGATGGCAGGGAGCAACTTTGGCCACGCAATACTACGGAAATAGTGGACCAGGATGGCCATGTCAATTTCATGCAACCAATTGACCTGGACATACCAATTGCGATTCGATGGCGAGTTGGTTTGGGAGCAGCTTTGGCGAATGCGATGAATTGGCCTGGTAATATTTCTTATGTATTCCTTGGACACGCCATTATTAATCACCGTAACAGTGGGTCCTTCCTACGTTTTGGGAAACTGGCCAGCAGGCTATCGCATGTTTGATCACCACAAAGGCGTTCAAAGTGCGCCGAGGCATGATATCTACCTTTTTGGTACGTTGTAGTCGCTTGCATCGATACTCGGTGTTCACATACTGTTGTGCAGGCGGTCCCCACCGTTTTCGTTCCATTGCTGAATTTGTTCCGCACATCATTTGGCTCGCGAATGACATGACAACCAATTGCGGATGCAAATACTGTACCAAGAAACCCCAACGCGAAATCACTACAGACATAAGCAACGCTGGCATATTCACTACCACTAACCGTGGAGCTGGGCCGCACCGCTCACGTCAACTGCAAAAACAGAGTATCCTACGGAAAGTGGGCTTCCATGCATCAGTGCAAAAGGCGTCAAAATTGAAACAGTCTCGTCACATCACCAAAATTGCGATGGTTGTGGAGCGAGATCAAGATCTCCGGGCTGTGTATGCTCGCGACGCTACCGAGATGCGTCTCAAACGGTGGTACAGGGAAGGAGAAGTTGTATGGGTTGCGCTGAATCATCCGATCTCATTGTCGAGTGATACAGTCAAAATTACGCTCTGGCCTGCGATCATCGAGGACGTCCAACTCCAAAAAACCGTTACAGAGCTGCAGAATGAGACGACCTCAGCATCTTTACCTCCTGTCGAAATGGGTGAACCCAGTGAACAATCCGAATCTGTTGTTCATCCCGTGCGCGTGCCTCCGTGGGAGGTGAGAGAGACGTATGTATACAAAGTCAAATTCTTAGCCGTCTCGCGCGTATATACTGTTGCCGACAGTCAAGTTCTCCCATACCGAGCCTATATTCCTCCAAGCAATATATTCACATTTATACAATCTCTTCCTCCAGACGCATTCAATATCAACAAAGAGTTCTTACAAAGCTGCAATCCACAGAGCTCCCCTCCTCCCCCTTGGGCGTCCGTCGTTTCGGCGTACGCCTACGCGCTCCAGATAGGGGTCTCTCTGGCCTTGTTCTGGAATATGACTGACGAGTGGCAGTTCAAGTTCACGCCGCAGGAGCCAGTCAAACAGCCACAACAGTCTCAATCCTCTCTCGCTGATGCAATCGTGGCTGCAGGTAGTCAAAATGCAGCATTGCATCAAGCGGGGTCATCATCCATATCTACCGCTGCGCCGTCGTCCTCAGGTTTCTACACTACTTTCCAATCTTCCGGGTACCGTGACGGGCTCACAAGCCAAGAAATGCAAGCTGTGACCGAAGAGATGCTGGGCCCGTCTCCAGTGATAGGGCAGACCATCGAACAGCTGAATTTCCAGGGCATGTGGTGGGGTGCTGAGCGTATCTGGGTGGATGAGATTGTCCGGCTGAAGCCGCTTCGGGCTGTCTTAGCGCCAGACGGTACCCAGCACATTCTCGCTCCCGCAGGACCTGGAAAAGCACAAACGGAGGTATGTCACAAGCTCGGTCGATCGCCCAAGGAGTACGGAGCGGGCGCACGGGGGTTGTTCATGAGGGTAGAGAGACTGTTTCTGGTTGAGGGAGTTTCGGGGGGTCAGAAGACGAAAGAATGTCGTGCAAGCGGCGTGTTGTATGAGCTTGCTGACAAGGACTGGGAGGATCCCGACAAGGTGACTGGAAACGCTCCCGCGACCAGTGAGAGTATTTCTTCGGGTCCCATGGCGCCTGCAAGCACCCAAAAGCCACTGTCAAATTTGCAGCCGGGACCGGTATCACCTTACCTTCTGCCGGAAGCGCCGGACGGTTACTACTTTCGTCCCATCCTCAAGGATGGATTTGAGATGACGATTTCGCTCACCATGATCAGCGGGAGGTATTATCCGCGGATCCTTTCGCATCACCTTTTGAAAGATATTGTTCTTGAGGCAATAGCGAAAGAATCTGAGGCTAACATGAATGGGGGGGAAAAGAACGACACCACCGGTAGGAACAAGCACCTGTGGTCGTTGGAGGGCCTCAATGCAGGCTATGTTAACTCGGTGGATCCAACGAAGTACAAGATTGATAGGATGCAGATGATCAGGGATGCAGATCAGAGTACTAGAGATGTCATGACCAGCTATCTCGAGCAAGCGAAGAGGCAACCAGTGGATGAGCTGATGGACATGGGTGGGGCATAATATAATTTTGTTGTTGTGATATTAGTGTAGAATCTGTATTTATTTCAATGTCTAGGGGTGGGATAATTCACCAAAGACCTAAAGCGAAAGGTTTACAGTGGCATACGCCGTGGTCTTGATGGCACGGTCATTTCTCTACGCCTAGCAATGATGCACACGCGCAACAGCCTACCCTTTGCCGAGGTCGACGGTGAGGTTGCGAATTTATTAATCTGGACTCGGAGCTCGGGACTGACTCGGAAAACGCCGAGCTAAAATGGGTTTGCCCCCATCTGCGGAGTCTGCCTCCAGGTTCCCCGCTTCACGCCCAACAACAAACACGTTCCCTTCGCGACTTCACGTCTTGTTTCTCGTTCCCTCCAACAATAACAATCTTTTCTCGTCCCCTTTCACGCGTTTCCGCGTTTCCTCAATTAGGAGTCCCCCTCGCTCGTGACCACCATTCTCTTGCCAGTCCAGTCACTCGGTCCTTTTCTTTAGTCGCTGAAATGCCGGCCATACCTTCTCTGTAAGCATAGGTTTGTTTCTAATCCTGGCGCTAACATGACCCTGTTCGCAGTCGAATTCGCATCCCCCCTGCCATTAATGCCAATAATCTGCCGAATTACACGTCAGTTCATGCTCGCCGTTGCTTTTCGGAGTCGTAATACTAAAGGTATCAATGTGATCGGCGTCTAGTGCCAGGACTGTCGCAGAACTAGCTCGAGAGCAGAGACTCAAGAACGATCCTCTTGCATACATTGTAGAGCCATATCATGTCACCTGCAAGCTATGTGGCTCTAGTATCAAGCTCTCCGAAAAGAGCACATACGACGCCCATCACTGGCGTACTCATCGCGGACGGTGCTTGAAAGCTCGCAAACAGCCTAATCCTGGTCTTGGTGGGAAGAAGTTGCCTACGAGAAAGAAGGTTGCATGTTTGTGGCTTACTTAGCGTCTCAGTTGCTCAATATTGTCTCTCCAGTCGCCTACTCCTTCGCCGACGCCCTCCCTCACTTCTGACGAAGACAACGAACGCGTTAAAGATCTGGACGCAAACTCTCCTCTTTCGCCTTCCGTGCAACTCGAATCCCACCTCACTACCTGTGACGCCACCATCGAGGAATATCTTCTTCGATCTCACGGTATTACGAAGGACTACAAACTCAACTATCAACCCTGGAGCTGGTCCCAATTGAAACTCCCAAGCTTTGTCGTGGGGGCTGCGCCCCTTGGTGATGAAGACTGACCTCAATAATTTATCTCTCCCTTCTAGTCACTATACATTCGCTGTCATGTTGCTGTCTCGCACTTTCGCATTGCATCGCTTTCCACCCCAGCTTTCTGTTAGTATATTCCATTGCATGTAATTCTGCCTCCCGACCGTCGACGTATATAGTACATTACATACATTACAAGGAAACCACTTTTTCATTGTGCATACAGCTTATTCCATCGGCACAGGTGTTCCGAGTTTTACTATACATACAGATATTCTATTTTCATGATAGTCGCTAAGCTCTAGTACTTAAGTATTTCGAACTTGAATCAGAATGGAAACTTGTCTGCATCGCGGCCAGGCACCATAAAAGTCTAATGGATCAGGGCCGATATGACGTTACGCTACGGCACTCGGAATCTCCGTTGCTTACCGCCTGCTTACCACCAGCTTGGTAACACTTCGACGCCAAGATGTGAACGTTTCTGTCAGGGTTCCGGCGGTATGCCACGTCGCTTCAGGCGCAAATTTTGCCCTACATCAGCGTTTAGGAGCAGTCATCTCGGACGTCTGCCATGCCACATACTTGCAATTGGTTCACCGTCGTCACGAGTTTTAAAAAAGATCAGACTGGTAAACGACTCTGCCGGTGTATACTTCTGGTGTGGACATTCTGGTCACTTATCACTCTATCACTCTATCACTTGTCCTCGATATCTCCTTAAGAGCAAGACTAATCATTCTTCTCAAAAAATCGTTACCGCGTCAGATGCTGCTTTGTTTCTGGTAGGCGCGCATTGCGCCCAGGTGTCTTTCGTCCTGCTCAACGACGACTCATCGACACAAGCACTCAGGACGACGTTATTATTTATACCCAGTAAAAACTATATATTCGTAGGACTCGGAACATCTGGTCGCTTCTGCTTTGCTTTCCTTGCTTTAGCTTCTCCCGCTACAGTTCGACAGGTGACGGTGGCCAAACTCGGTCCGACCCGAGCGCCAGCGTTCCTGAAGTCCCGGGTTCCTCTTAACGCTATGTGCAAAGTGCAATGCAGGTACCTTGAAAGATCTACAGGAAGGTCTCGAACACCATTGGTCTAGAGGCCTGAGTCTTCGCGCATTTTCTTCTAAGTTCTGTGATTCAATGCCAGACCTGATGTCATAATTTACTCTCAACAGCCTGGAGTAAGGGCCAAACTAGGTGTGTTCGCGTCATCTGTCGGTGATTGGTGTATGCAAGTTTAAGACTCCTGTATAGATGCGCTGAAAGAACTGAGTATCAGTTGTCGCCATTCACGTTTCCTCTGTCGTACGCCATGGCACTTCAATACTTTCGTACTTGAAAATGTTTTTTTATTACGTTGAATGTGCAGTAGAACATTGAAACCATTAACTTACTATTAACAGACTTGTATATCTAGTCTTCAACACGTGATCGCGACAGTGACCAACCCTCGGGATCCTCGGATTGCTCTTCCACCCAAACTACCATGATCTAGCGCGGGCGTCTGAGAACGAGTGTGACATTGATACCAGTTATTTCAAGTGAGTAATTTGTCCGTTCGATTATTTCTCATCTGCCAGTTTTGTGCCCAGCCCAAAGCACGAAATCAACGCTCCTTAATTTGACATGATGCCTTTCCAACTTTTGGTTCGTGGAAGTCTCAGCTCCTAATCGTTTATCTCTTCGGCCCTACAGTGACGTGCAGTAAGATGTCTATACTGTCTGTGCGACCCAAACCTCCAGGCATGAGAGAGCACACAGCTTGGACCCTCTTCGATGTCTCCGGGATACGGTACCACCTAATTATCATACTCCTTCACACAAAGGTACCTTACAGAAACCAGAGGTGGGATTTTTAACAGCAATAACAGGCATCAGCACCGCGTAGCCAAGGGCCAAAACGGATATGTGCGAACAACGTAAAATACGGCGTAGACGGGTTGTCGATTCGAAATTTATGCATGACTTTGTCTCGTACGTGGTTTATGGTGTTGAGCTGAGAAACCCTCTGACTTTTGTATCGCTTACTGGACGACAATGCTCACTAAAGCGTCTTGGAAGTCTCGACTACAGCATGTGAGGTGCGACTACATTCAGAGTCGTCACCTCTTTGTGTGACATAGAATAGCACACGACTTTTCTTCATTCGGATCGTTGAGTCTGGTTTACGAGACTACGGCGGACCTGGGACCAGTATCCTGGCTCTTATCGTTGCGTTCCTGTGGTCGGGCTCAGACAGTCCAGTCATACCAAGCCTGCCTATATCCTTATAGAATTCCTTGCCGTACTATACCGGTCTTAAAGGTCATTCGATAATCGAATCCCGCAATGCCCCTTACCCATTCGACTTAGATAACGTGAGTACCTCTTTACTGTCATGATCGAGAACAAGCTCATCATTCTAGACCTCTACTCCCAAGGGAACGCTGTCATGAGCAGAATTGTTGACCCTTTCATGCGTGCATTTCAGGGATGTATGCTAACGGATCTTCCCCCGTCAATCACCGGGTTGTCGAATGCATTTATGAGGCTGACACCAGCATTGAACGGTTTATATGCGATCCTATAATGGGCTCCAGATGAGCCTGGACTATCCCATGACTGCTGAAGTGCCAAATCAAAGTTGTGAGTCATTCCCTTGCAAAAATTTACTAAACTCTATACTCTTTTTCATGAATATGTAGTTTATTGGCACTCTAATTTATTACACGAACATTCGACAGCTCAATGATGTCTGGACGTGGCATCTCGTCCTTGCTGTGGCGAGCTTTTCTCTCTTTATAGCAACAATTCATTCGAGTAAGTGAGTCTACTGAATTTGAGGTTACTCACGGATGCTTCTTCAAGATTGCCAGTTCGTATATACTGGCACATTTATATCCTCCAATCGGCCGTTTTTCTGGTATTGATTCGGCGACTTGCTTGCTGCGTTCTGTTCCTTAGGTTCTCACTGCAAGCACGATTTTCAATGGAGCATTCCTCGGATGCTTTACTGCCCTAGCTGCGGCCAGGAGATGCGATGCTGGTTAAATAATGTTCGAACGCGTTCCAATCCACAACGAGCCAAGTCACATCGGGGAGAAAAAGATGTAGATGTACGTACGGTATGTAATTTGAGGGAGAAAACGGCTGATTGGGGATGTGCAAATGAAGTCCGTGATTCCCTGGGATTCAATGAGACCGCTAGCAACTCTACTTAGTATCTGGACTCCGTAGATCGCAGCGAAAAGACGTTGTTGCTCAATGTGACTCCTGACTTGTACATGAGACAAACAGGGTCCATAGCAACCCTCCTATAAGATCGAATGTCGATCATTGTTTGCACTCACGTCGAATTTTCCAGAATCTAATTAAATGCAGGCGTGTGAGTGATCGGCAACACCCGTCGAAAGCAGTGCCGTCGAGTGCCGTGTACACAGTTGAATTTGCAATGGTATCGCGGAGTTGAACAGTGAACTCCACTGTAGCCACCTGTGAACGTCGACTCTATCCCTTCTCTCTGCCCCACACCCCCGCACTGGTAGATCTACGCGCCGTCATGTCCTCCATTCCTATTGATGCACCTCCTGCCTACTCAGAGCGCCGCAGTCCACCGTGCCTCGACTTCAGCTGGCGCGTCGCTGCATGCCGATGGAGTCAGCTGCGACGGATGCCACCGGCCCATCAAGGTGGGCATTCGGTACAAATGCCAGCAGTATGTACGACTTTCTTTCAATTGCACCAAGCTCTGAACCGTGTCTAGCTGTCAGAATTATGATCTCTGTCCGGACTGCTGCGATGTGCCTCCACGCGACCACCCTAGCTGGCATTCGTTCCTGAGGATTGGAGCCAACTCGCAGGTACCCGTGCATGAGGGCTACAGCTGCGATGGATGCAGTCAGGAACCTATACGTGGCAAGCGGTACATCTGCAAGACGTAGGAAACTTAAGTTTTGTCGCCAAATGCGTCTGACTCTGTCTGTAGCTGCAAGGACTTTGACCTCTGTGAAAACTGCAAGATAAGCCAGCCCTCCTACCACCCAATGTGGCATAGGTTCATTTGCATTGCTTCGCCTGCATTGAACACCTACCACCACCGTTCGTCCCATTAAGCTATGTTCCTCCCCGCTAATCCCTACTTAACGTTATTTCCAGAACAAGCCTGCGACGGATGCAACATGTCACCTATTCGAGGACCCAGGTATCGATGTCAAGAGTGCGTTCAGTCATTTCCTATTCATTTTCAACTGCCTGATGCACCCAAGCATTCGGTGCCATCCAGATGGGGTTGGTTTTGATTTGTGCTCAGATTGTATGGAAGGCGGTACGAAGCATCCAGGAGACCACCTCATGCTCCGTATCACTGGACATCCCGAGGTACCCGCTGCCCCCATCGGCCCCCTGGTCCCAGGTTGTATGTAACTCTTTCCACTGTGTCTGCTCGACCAGCTTCGGCTGTCCCACCCCCCGCCGTAGCCACCCCAACACGCCCCCCTGCTGTTGTTACAGCCCGCCCCGCTACTTCCCCCGGTCGTTCTAGGGGACCAGCACATCACACTCCACCTGCACCTGCACCTGTCCGATCCTCAGCCTCGAGTCGTCCTACTACAGCACCAGTCCGCAATGTCTCGGCGCCAGCCACTACCGCCTCCAACCGTAGATCCAGACTGCTATCAGTTTTGTCTAGTTAGGCCTTCATGACTTTATGCTTCATGTTTCCTTGTTATATCTTTAGTCGTTCAACTTTCCTCATTGTCGTTATTATACATAGATTGTATTAGTTTGTCTGCCGGAAGTTCTGACCTCGCTTTGTTTTACCGGACCTCTAGCTACTAATGAATAATTTCAGTGACAATTTACACATGAAGCCGTGTATTCGGTTCGGTAATTCCAGATCTGCAAATTTACAATGATGAGCGCAATAAGGTTAGGTCTGGGTAGGTTGGATACCATACCCAATACCAATCTGAGATAGTCCTGTACGTTTTGTCGTTATATACTTATCTTGAATAGACGTCCTGTAAATAGTCGATCAGCCAATCTGCAGGGCAAACATGTCGAGCCATGCACGCATTTAGTCTATGCACACTGAGGTTCGATCAACATCCAGGTACCTGGCTACGGGAAATCGGAACGGAGGAAACGTAAATCACTCGGGTGCGAAACAACTAGAGCCGATGCGTTCAGTACCAAAAGCGGCGGGAGGCAAAGCGGTGGTTGTTGCACAACAAAGTCAAACACACTGAACTCGTCACCCGTCAACAAATTTTCTGTGTATCCAGCTTCAAGACACCGACATCCTTCCAGTACGTCTCTATATCTGTTGTCCACGCTTTCTGGATGCATAGTGGACTATCCTTGCGAAAACGGATGCTGGATTCGCAGTGGAAAGGCTGGATTGCATCCTGGAGTTATGGATGTACATGTGTTGTCAATACTGACGTTCGTCTCACAGAATGGGCCTCCAAGAGTATCAAGTCGTCGGTCGCCACCTCCCAACGGAGGCTGAGCCTACCCCCAAAATCTACCGCATGCGTATCTTTGCTCCTAATGAAGTCGTTGCCAAGTCGCGCTTCTGGTACTTCCTCAGGTGAGCCCGTTTTCTCTACTTCTCAAACTCAAATAACCCATCTGGTTTAGGCAATTGAAGAAGGTCAAAAAAGCCAATGGTGAAATCATCGGCGTCAACGTTGTGTGTAGTCATCCCTTGCAGCCCTCAAGAGGCAGGCGGAATGGGATTGCTGATGGTCCTTTGCGGCCTTGTCTTTTTTCTTAGATCCACGAAAAGAAGCCTTTGAAGGTCAAGAACTTCGGTATCTGGCTCCGATACGATTCGCGCTCTGGTACCCACAACATGTACAAGGAGTACCGCGAACTCAGCCGTGCTGACGCTGTCAAGAGCATGTACCAGGACATGGCTGCTAGGCACCGTGCTCGCTTCCGGTCGATCCACGTATGTCGCTGTTTATCTTAAGTTGTTCTCTGTTTTCTAACGTTGGTTGTAGATCCTCCGCGTTGTCGAGATTGAGAAGACTGACGACGTCCGTCGCCCTTACATCAAGCAGTTGTTGACGCCCGGGTTGAAATTCCCTCTTCCCCACCGTGTCTCCAAGGTCAGGTCGACCTTCGTTGCCTCCCGTCCTTCCACTTTCTAAGCAGGTGGAACTTCCGTGGGGTAAGAGTGAGGTGATGCTCTGCGACCGTTATGTGATATTCATGTTGTATGTCAATGGATTGTCTATGACATGGGACAGTAAGACGATATGAAAACTATTCTTGGTCTTGTATACTTTTATTGAGTTCCTCCTGCCACACCTTTGAGAATTCATCGATGTCCCTTCCGCTGCTCATACTAAATGCTTCAAGTGGTATCATGTTGTGTTGATGTATGGGTGCGTTCAGATTTGTGGCCGGATGTGCGCGTGAGTCGATAACGCGCAATGCCGGGCGTCCTCCAGATTGATACAAGTCCCATAATTCTTCGTAAGAGAAGAGCAGAGGGTCTGTACGTACGGCGTAGGGGCTGAAGTCGATTATGTGCCCACGCGAAAGATCGCGAGTAAGAAGAAAATCGAAGACGTCTAGAAGGTGACTTCAGTCTTTACAAACAAGAAACGCAGGGGGACGTACAGTCTTCAGAAAGATTCCATTTTGGCAGGACTTCTGTCTGCCAGAATTCTGTGATGACCGATATGATTTTTTCCTGAGTCGTCAAGTCATTCCAAAAGTCGTAATAGTTCATGTCACGCTGCGATATTCCTAGCAACCCGAATTAAGCACGTCAAAAGCTGACCGTAGCCACTAAATGAACCTATGAGGCTGTTTTTGCGGACAAAAGCATCTGCATTCCCGACTTCGGTCGATGGAATACCACTTTCTGAGGACAAGTTCTATGTTGTAGGACTCTGGAGGCTCTTCGCAGCCCTCAAAGACGTGATTTGTGCTTAGATCATGATTTGTAAAGTCTGAGCATTTGAGCAGAAGATAAATATCCGATGGTGATGTGCATTTTAAGGGCGAGCCTGCGGGAAGAATCCAAGGACGCATCCTGAAAAAATTGATGAATCAGATGTTAGGTATATATATGATAGTAGCAGATGCACCTTGGGAGACGAAAAGTTTAACTTGGGAAACACTGCACCATATTCCGCGATGCATTGTCTGATCTCCGCGTCCAAGTCGGGAAACGAGTATCGCTTTTCTGGTTCTCCGGCCTCGTCGTCCGGGTCGTCTTCCATAATTGTGGCATTTTCACTAGGAAGGTATTTTTAAAAGAGACACTTGGCTAAGAATATGTCCACGGACAGATTTTCTGACCCCTCTGGAACTATAACACCGTCCGAGTCGAGATATTCTACAAAGTCTGGAGGAAGTCGTTTTATTGAGGTAGACTTGATTGTTTTCGAAGAGAATCGAGGATACCAAGAAGAAAACTGAAACGAGAGGACGTATGCAGCAGACAATGGTGGGAGAGCCGTCATAGGGGCGTTCGGATGACCGGACCGAACAGCCCCATTTTTGAGAGACAATGAGAAACAGAGATCAACAAAGGATACTCCCACAATCATCGCGTACAAGATGGAAAGCCCATCTCCGAGCAAGTAAGACACTCTTTACGTTTCTCATTCCCGAATTTTTCGATAACCTTTACCAGAAGAGTCATCAAGTATACGTATCTCGACAGGCAAAAGGTCTGTATCTTTCGATTTTCTTTAACTTTCGAATCTCATGGTTGTCCAGAAGAAGCGAGGCGGGCAAGGACACTCCGAGTAAGATTGACGTTATCGTGCCTTGCATGTTGGGTTGACGCAGGAGACTAGACTTTTCTCTGGATCTGACAACGAGATGCCTCTGGAAACGCAATCGAACGCCAGTTCTCGTGTAAATAAAGGGAAGAAACCAATGTCCTCGATGAAGGTGCGGTGCGATCGCTATTAAGTGGCAGTCTGTTCTGACACTTTATAGCCTCCAAGCAGCATTGGGATGATTAAATCCGAATTCAAGTCAGTTTCGCCGTATCAGACAAAACAGGGTCTAATCTATTTGCAGAGTACCTTCCCCGAAGCAGAGCCGCGACGATACTTCCAAGCCCCCTAGCTCCTCTCACGCTCGGCAATCCTCTATTGCATCTCTGAGTCGTGTTGTGAACGATGCTGCCGAGCCTGTCCACGAATAAGAAATCCCCTTCGTCTGTCGGACGAGCTGCGAAGCCGCGCTCTTCTATCAAGTATGCTCAGTCCTCACGGGCTGATGCCAATTTCTGACTGTCGTCTAGGCAACCTATTGAACGAGAGGAATACCAATCCGACGAGGACGACAACGCCTCCGTTGCAGAATCTTTCATCAGCTTAAGCCGGGTTCGCAGAAGTGAAGCAGAGCGGACTGAGTATTTCAAAAATCAACCAGAATGCCAGTTCATCGAAGACGACTCGCACCATGTCAAGTGCACACGGTGTGGGAAAGTAGTGAGCTTGGGGACTAATAGACCGTTTACCGTCCGTCCTTGGGAGAAGCACCGAGAGAAGTGTGATCAGCAGGTGCCATCATCGATGTTGTGCGCTTCCCAACCATCGGTGTTTCTGGCTTCTTACCTCGTTTATCTAGGAATGAGCAATCGGACACAGAGCAGCCTGCTTCACCCACTGCAAAACCAAAGCGAAATCTCAAAACTGAGGGGGAGAGGAAACTTTTACTCGAGACGGATCCGCGTGCTCAAACAGTCAGGGCGAACGAAACATTATGCAAGCGATGTCAGAAATGGATCAGGTGCTCTACCCAGAGCTACTCTCTATTCGTCTGGAACAAGCACCAGTTAATTTGTTCTGATACTTCGTATGCTTGATACCTCTAAACCTTATGCGCTCCTCTGACAGTTTCTATCAGGCCCTAGCAATCGCGTGGCAGCTGCTGGAGGTAGAATTCGCCTTGTTAATGACCCCCAGGTAAAGGACTGTGGGCCTCGACACGTCGACTGTAAATTTTGCGAAACTACGATACAGCTCGAGGGGGATTATGATCCAACCAACTGGATAACACACCAGAGAACTTGTACAGCGTAGGACTCCTTCTCGTTCCACTTGTGTAACTTCTACTGACATGCGACATCGTAGCCCTCTACCGCCTCCTTCTGCCACGTCGGAATCCACAGTCGTGGCACCGTCTGATGGTAGGTGAAATACGAGGAGTTAAGCGTCCCTTTGGAAGACTTGGAAGAGACTGTGAACGATGACATCCTGCGATTAAATCGGCCTCGGAAGAGTAACTATAAACCTGAGGATAAGAAGCACCAAGTGCACTAGGCTGGTTCCTCATGCCTTTCAAGGCGTTTGCTCGCGGATTCAAGGAGAGCATAGACAATATGAATGCTTCTGGGTCTTAATGGACGTAATAACGCTCCATTTATTTCCACTTGTAGCTATTTCTCGTAAATTATTGGTATGATATCTTGTTTGATGATAAGAACGAAGTTGGAAGGTCAATTGGACATAGAAGTATCTGTCCATCCGGGTCAAATTGGACAATGTCACTGATGACATGCATTGTGAAGTAACCGTGGGAAATCTGACATCAACCCTTTCTTCATCGACCTCGACGGCGAGCAGACATCCGCCGGCGTCGTGTCATACCTCCCTCAACGAGTCTTATACCCTTTGTAACGACTTTGTGGATAGTAGTCTCGACTTCGGCGGATTCTTGTATCAAGCTTAACCACCTTTTCATCTCTTCTACTCCGGACCTGCGAGCCATTTTCTCTCCTTAATTCTACAATATGTCTTCTCTCAGCTCATCCTCTTCAAGAATATCCATATCTACATCACCTTCGCGCTCTAATACTGTATATGCAACAAATGCTGCTGCCTCAACATCTAGTCTCTCTACGTACTCGACCAATGTATCCCAGGGCACAACGGATGAAGGTGCCTTGCATGCCACGCGATCTCTGCTACCTCCGATTTAACGCGAATCTTGTAGAAAACGTAACTATTACTCCCGGTCAAATGTCCGCGAAGAAGGAGGGAAAGCGGAGGAGTGAGGACGAGGATCCGTGCGTCGTGCCACCTTTACCTCCTACCATGAAGTTCTTACTCCCATCTAGGTCCGCCGTTCTACCCGCGCTCGTTGTATCCTCCCAAATGACGGCGACATCCCTTACCATCGCTGATATCCAGGCGCGAATATTTTGTATGTGACCGACGATATTGTCTTTGAATGCTGTTCTGACTTGGAGAAACCGGTAGCCATTCAGGAACTTCGACATAAAAGTCAGGAATCAAGCGATGCAACGAGGACTACCAACACCATTGACCAGTCTCTCATGGCTCTTGACGAAAAGCTCGAAGCCGTGTCCAAGGAAATGAAGTTCATCGGCGAAGCTATAGGGCCTCTTCTTCAAGTTTCTTCAACACCGACGCTTTCAGAGAATGGTGAAGTCAGTGAAACTGCCATGATAATTCGGAAGCATGCCACTGCTGGTCGCGGATTGGGAGAGCGTTCAAGATGAAAGCGACACGCTACGGGAGGAACTCAAGGAAGATAAATGGCTAACAGTGTTTAGAACGGTCACGGACCAGGCGGATGGCATGATGTCTAGTCTTGAAAAGGCGGTTAACCGGTGTCAGGTAGTCATCAAACAACGTGTCATGTCGGCTGTGATAGTTCTGACTATTTCCATCCACAGGACTTTATCTGGAAAGTCTATAGAAGGGATGATCTGGTTTCGCACTTTCAATTAGCACCATCTCCCTCTAATGGGAAAGACAGCACACCTCCGAGCCTTGAAGTTTTCAATTCGCTTCTTGATTCATTTGAAGCGAAGAAGAAGTGCGTGGTTTCCCTTCGCTCACCCACCCTCAATTGATGTTAATCTCATAGACACTATATGCCTGCTACATCCAAAGTGCTTTCCATCATTGACAAAGGCGTAAGAGATCGTGTCACGAAGAATGGAGAAACTTTACGCAGACACTCAGAGTCCGCCCAACGGTGGCGTAATCTTCGTGAAAGAATAACTCGGACCGATGCTGAGATGGAGGCCGTGCGCAAACTTCTTTTGTCTGGGGACGCTCTCAGTGAGGGCGGCTCTAGTCATTCTGGGACACCATCATCCTCGCAAAATGGCTATTTAATGACCCCACCCAGCGGTTCTCGTTCATCAAGAGCACCCAGTGCAACAAGTACATTATCACGCTCTATATCTCCTTTCAGGAAGTTCGCTCGTAAGATCACGCGCTCGTCGCGTCAGTCGCAGCCGCCTCCAATCACTCCGGTCACGCCGCTCAGGCGGAACGGAGCTCGCACTCCTTCCTCGGAACCCGTACCCAGTCAGGCTTCACGCCAACAGAGAGCAAATCTCTTCTCGTCAGTGCGAGGTGGCCAGCTTTCTACTCCCATCACGCCGGACCGCCCAGGACATAAGCATAGTCAAAGCTTGACACCAGATTCTTCTCCTCGGACCCCTAGCAGGATAGAAACTATCGGACGAAAGGGCGGAGGCAAAGCGCCATGGAATAGCTCGACAAAAGTTGGCGCTGAAGAGCGATCGTTAACCGTAAAAGGAACACCGACCAGACGTACGCCGTCTGCGATGGGTGCATACAACGATCTACCTCCAATTCCTACTCCTAGCAAGCGCAGTGTATCACGGGCTTCGATGGCATCGTCGCGTCCGTGGTCTCCTTTGACATCTTCTGTGTCAACTTCACAGTCATCTAATCATCCCCCGATGCCAACTTTCCGGCCCCCTTCGCGCGCGCAGACTCCCTCGCGAGCATTCACGCCTGGTCCGGCCCCTCCAACGCCACGACCACGACCAAGGACACCAAGCCACATACCAGCACCGTCACAGAAACTGCGGAGCTTTGGGTCAGATGGTACTTGGGATGAGGGCGACAGTAACTCCACATTGATGCAAAGGGCAATGTCTCCTTCAACCGGGCTGAATTCCTCGACAAATTCTGTTCACCCTCCGAGGCCGCCTAGCCGTTCTATGATTCCGCTTCCTACTGTACATCTATCATCGCCAACGCGGCCGTCGACGTCGCTTTCAAGCTATGGTCGTGACAGTCCAACGGGAACGTTTCGTGCTGCCGCTGCTCGTGCGCAGACACCGGAAGCTGCCCTCCGCTCCCGGGTAATGAACATTCCAATTTACTACGGTTCGACGACATCGCGAACTCCGCGGCCGTCGTTGCAGGGTAAACTTCCTCCGTCAAGTTTTCGAGATGGGTCAAGCCGTACCCCCTCGCGCTCTGGCTCGCGTGCTGGGGCATATACGCCAGTCGGAGATAATCCCATTCACGAATATGTGCCTGGAAACCCGAAAGACCCTCTTGATGTCGAGGTGGGTATAATTGCCAACTCGATACCACATGGGTTGCTTGTGGAGAGAGTCGATCCCCCTTTGAAGAGGATTCCTAAAGACGGGGAGGAGATCAAGGCTCAGTATTCGTTTTCCAATGCACTTAGCCAGAAAGTTGTAACATGCCGGCTGACGGCATTGACGAGGCTTGGAAAAGGCACTTCTGACACGACGAAGAAGGTTATGTGTCGCGTTGGAGGAGGTACGTTGCTGGTCTTTTGCTTTTGCCACCTCTGTACTGATCATGATGTGTAACAGGCTGGCAAGACCTCAGTCACTATATATTAAATCGTCAGGCTGGAATGTAGTGGCCCGGATGGAGTTTTGGGACCGCCACACTGCATCATTTCCGGAATAAGTAGAGCATTGAAAGAGTTCGTACGTATAGCAGTCATCCAGTTATTCTGTATTCACATCAGATATCATGTCATGTCCATTCATTGTCACATTCTCCATATGGAATATATATTAGGAACCCTCATAATCTATTCCAGATGGCGCAAATGCACCTCCCGTTGAGGCAGTAGCAGGAGCAACGGATACCCGGGAAACCATTTAGACGCAGTGCAGTGTCAGGGTAGGCTTGGATACAATCCAGGACCCGGTACTCGCCCTGTCGAGGCCCTTCAGAGGCCCCCGCACCGCATCGTCGTTGAATTGATGATGCGACCTGGAGAATTCGAGCCGGGATCCACATCTGTGGACTCCGTAATCATCCTATCACTACTGACCTAGTGACCATTATTCTCGGTCTGATTTCGATTAGATCCATTGTCGTCAGAGTCCCGAGAGACGCCGAAAAATATAAAATGCAGTTTCGAGGACGCCCAAGAAGCATCCGCAATATTATTATCAAGTCACATCATGCCCTCCACCTCTCGAAATATGGAACCCAGCGCCCAGAGCCCCCGCCGTTCGCCATTGAAGAATATGGCAAAGAAGATGAAGAGGGGAATCCAGCGGGTACGGCGCTGGGGTTCGTCTCACGTAATCCTCCCGAGTCCCAGTATGTCGACGCCCTCGAAGCCAAACATTGTCACTCTTCCTTCCACCTCCACCCTCCCCGACGTTGACTCCCTTCATTCCCTTCACCTATCCCAACGCAAAGGTGCACGGCAGCAGCGATTCACTTGGGCGTCTGAACGTTGGGACTATTGGCCGGGCTAGTCATCATTCCTACGACACTTCAAGTTCGTCGTCGTCAGGCATGTCGAGCGATGTAGTTCAGTCGCGGATGACTGCAGGTGAGAGTATGGGGCAGCATTATGTGCCAGCAGCACCACTAATTGAGGAGGTGCCTGTTGATGCGGCAGTTGATGAGCATGACGAGCAGAAGAAAGAAAGGAAACAGGATAATGTCGAGACTGTTGCTGAGGAGAATCAGTCGGGTGAGGACCTCAAGATTCGCAGATGAAGCTGGATCATCGTCTGCTCTGTTCACGTCGGTGTACAACCACCCGGAAGTTCCGGACCCTTTCCTCATTGATGACGACGATGGAAAGAGCTCCAACAATGATGGGTCGCCACAGCTCTCTACCTCGCGGCAAAGCATGACACCCGCTGAGGAGATCCCCCTTGCAGCTTCACTAGCTTCGCCTACGTTGAACATTAACAAGGACGTGCCGCCACCTCCACTCTCCCAAGTAGACACCGACCCAGATGAAGATGAAGCGCCGGACTTGTACTTGCCGGGACTCGTGCTACCCACGATGTTCCTGCCCATCCCGAATGTGCGCCGCCCTCTTTCATACACGTTGACGTGGTGGCTTTTCAACCGGTTAACATACACGACCCGTACTAGACTGATCCTTTGACTACTCTTCTCACCAAATATATTTATCCACCTGATAAGCGTCCCTTTCGAGATTCAACTGGCGAGTGGCAGCACACCAATTTCCATACCCTCGTCGTAAGTTTACAGGTCTTGAGAGATCGTGCGAGGTTGAAATTTTACTCTGCATAGATGACGAACAGCTGGAGGGCGCTTGCGAGAATGGCTCGCGACAGACTCGTTACCTCGGACCCAGAAGACTTGACTTCCATCTTGGGTGTATGTCACTTTATCGGATTCGCTATCTTAATCTAAACATAGCAACTTTCTAGCTTTGGTATCTACGTTTGGCGTGTCTAGCTCGTCTCCGACTCTTCAACCAAACATCAGCAGAATGTACCAATCTATTTTCTGTCTTGAACGGCATTGCGCCACCCTCAGCACGAGAGTGGGTCTTTGAGCGGATTCTTCCATTCGAGTTGGAAGTCATGCATGCTCGCCTAAAATATTGGGGAGGCGATCATATTGGGTATCTTGATCTATTGTGTTCACTCCTGAACAAATGCAGGACAAAATCACGTACGTCGAAGAACGACCCCACATCCGTGGCGATGTGGAAAGAGCGCGGAGCGAGATTAGCCTTAATTATGGCTTCCCAATTGATGGAAATGAACGTCTGTGTGTACCTCCTGTAATGTTTGTCCCACCTGATTAAGTTGTATAGGACTTTGGTGCGGCGACAAAACTATTGGAGCCGCTGTGTAATCAGAACGCCTCGGCGTCATCTGCGCTCCGTTCCACGATTGCCAGGATTTATTTACAGGCAGGACAAATCGATATGGCCACAAAGCATTTTTCTATCGTCGCTGCGGATCCGTCTGTAGACCCTTCGACGAAGGATCTAAATGCGGCTCTGTTGGCGTCAGTCTATGGTCAATGGGAACGAGCCAGCGAGGTCTTGAGAAGAATTCTGGAGAAGGATGCCGAGAATTACACAGTCAGTGATTTGTCTACTCACACGACCTTGCAAACATTGATTTCATTACACTAAAGGTAGTGAATAATTTGGCGGTCACACTTTTGGGACAAGGCAAGCTCAAAGAGGTACACATTAGCGTTGCTTTATCGGCCACAATTGACCCGTGCTGCCAGGGTATCGAGGTGCTGGAAAAAGCTTTGAACACAGTCTCCATCAAGTGTTGTGGTTGCAGAACCCTTCCTCTTTAACCTTTGTACGTAAATGGATACCCTGGTATTGACTAACTCTAAGCATTGCGTTTTAGCGACGCTTTACGAGCTACGGTCTGCGACCGGAGCGGATAAGAAGAGAGACCTTCTCATTGAAGTTGCACAGTGGAGCGGGGATGGACTCAGGACGACATGTTTGAAGATGCCTACGAATTGATCGCTCTTCTATATCAGGAATTTCAAGCTGTATGTAACGTCTACGAGACAGTTGGTTTGCTGATTGAGTACTTAGTGAGTACGACACCTGAACACTTCCAATAACGATATCCCGATTTATAATACTTATAAAGTAGATGAGTAGATGAGCATCGCGGGGCCGCCTGATCAATGTCGATTCAGAGTACCATCTAGCTCCATTGGTGCGCCAGGTCTCAAGAGGAGCTGTCTATATCAAGTCATTGCGCGCAACCTGTCAATTTCGGCGCCGCTGGGTATGAGACGATCTGACTGTCATTCGTTCATATTTAACTGGTATTCGGGGCCGGCATTAATCCCCTCTGAACAAGATCATTCCAGGTCTAAGCACTTAAAAGCCTTCCAAGCCACGTCCAAACTCCAGTGCAATCCTCCATGGATACTGCTGGGTCATCGATCACTTCCAAGATATCCAAATCCTTCGGTAACGGTAACCTGTACAATGGACATGTCGATATAAGTGGCGTAGATGAAAAAAAGCTCTTGCGGAAGATTGACATTGCTCTGGTACCTTGGCTGTCTTTTTTGTACTTGCTTAGTTTTTTGGATCGTACGAGTATTGGAAAGTACGTCAATCATCGTATTTTCCTTCCACAGTCGTGCTGACCTATATCGTAACAGTGCCAAGGTCTGTGCACGCTACGCTGGAAATCAGCTTACCGATATGACTATCGTTGATTGTAGCTCTATCACCTGGAAGACGACTTGCATATTACGGACGGTCAATACCTTCTTGCATTGACAATCTTTTTCTTCAGGTACTTTGTTTCATCGTATGAATAGACGTTACTGACCCCTTTCTAGCTATGCTTTGTTTGAGGTACGAACAGACTCTGTGACCCTCTCAAAGCTTGTAGGTACTAACGAACTGCGCAAGGTCCCCTCGAACGTGTTTCTAAAACGCCTGCGCCCATCTCTCTGGCTGTCATCTCTCATGCTACTTTGGGGTATAATGATGGTGCGCCACGTCTACTTTGTTACTCTTCATGCTCAAAATATCAGACCGTTCAGGGTTTAGTTCACAACTACGGTGGACTTCTGGGTGACATAATCCATTTATTCATCTTATTACCACTGTTCTTACGTGGCTCGGAACAGGTATGCGGTGGATGCTGGGTATGTTCGAGGCCTGCCTGTACCCAGGCGTCAATTTCTACCTTTCATGGTGAGTATCTTTCGGCCGTTTCCAACAAATCCACAGCAATTCCTTTAAGTTGGTACAAGCGAACCGAATTTGGACTACGGGCGGCCTTCTTCTTCTCCGCTGCTACGGTATCTGGAGCATTCGGAGGCTTACTGGCGGTAATGAGTCAGTGAGGCTTTCCCGACAAATATTTAATTCACTATCAGGCCGCTATATCAAATATGGATGGAGTCGGCGGAAAGCCCGCTTGGGCTTGGATCCTGTGAGCTACCTTGTTTCGTATGTACGCATGAACTCAACTATACCCATCTCTCAGCATCCTCGAAGGACTCCTCACGGTCGTTGCAGCACTCGCTTCATACTGGATTATCCAAGACTTTCCTAACACGGCCAAGTTCCTCTCTGAAGCAGAGCGGACTATAGTTATTCGGAGGCTGCAAGCAGACAGCCAGTTCAGTGCAGCCGGGGAGAAATTCAAGATGAAATACATAAAGCAAAGTTTACTTGATTGGAAGACTTGGGTCGGAAGTAAGTCATGGTCTTCGCACTCGGATGTCGGCTCCTCAGTAGTCTATGACAGTGATGACTTTCGCCGGCAGTGCTATGCCATTGTATGCGTTCTCGTTGTTTTTACCCTCCATCATCAATGAGGTAAGTGTGTTGTTGTCTGTCGGATGTATTTTTGATGACTTACGGGCTACTCATCCGATAGCTAGGTGAGAATTATCGCTGGCTGTCGTTCCGGATAGTAATTTTTTTTGTCTCTGCGGGATTCTTTAGGTTATAAAGCTACACGGGCTAATCTCCTCACTGTTCCTGTCTACGTGTTCGCTTGCATTGTAACATGCATTGTTGGCTTCTTCAGCGACAGATGGGGTCGACGTGGTTATCTCAACATGTAAGTGCGATCCCTTATTTCTAGATGTCATCCGACTCATGATTGAATTTGACAAAGCATCTTCTTTTCCCTTGGTATGCCCTTCTCATCGCATGGCCAAGTTTGGCAATCAATAACTGTGTAGGTGCGGCGGGATACATCATTCTTATTGCCTCGAGAAGTGCCCCACTGTCATACTTTGCCGCTTTTCTTGCGACTTGGTAAGTCTGCCTCTGGATGGCGTTAACAGCCGCTGACTTCGGTCTAACAGCGGAATTTTCCCTGTTATCCGTAAGTGCTGGTGATTGTGTATCATTTTCTGCTTTCCCATGTGACTCCTCTTACCCTCTAGCAAACACGGTGTGAGTCACTTGCCCTCTATAATCGGTGGTCAAGCTCATGAGTGCAGTGCTTGGTTCTCTAATAATATCGAGGGTACCTATAAGCGAGGCGTTACTCTGGGTATGATAATCAGCTTGTGCGCTCTTCATATATGCTCGTTTCAACCGAAGCTAAAATTAGTTATCAGCGGAAATCTCAACGGCGCCGTCAGTTCAAACGTAGTGTGTACCTTGTTGTATCAGTCAGGAGTACTAACGTCTTAATATCTCCTTCGATCAATTCCCATAGTATCGTGCCAGGGATAAGCCAGTGGTATACACTCGGTAAATACTTTCTCAGACTATTTGTGGGTTATTGACTAAATTTGGTGTTACCTTTCACAGGACACGGTACGTAGTAACGTAATTTTCCCGTTCAATGCGACAGTCAACTCAAAGACGCATCAGGTATGGTCCTCATGTACATTTGCCTCGGGATGATATCATCTATTATCTGCGTATTTCTCTTGGATAAAGAGAATAAAAAACGAGACAGAGGGGAGAGAGACGAGATAATTGGCGATATTACCATCACCGGAAACGAGAAAAATGGTCGATTTGCCACTCTCGCTGATGCAAAAACGGAGAAAGGCGATCAGTGGAGCGGATACAGGTACACTTTATGAGAGTGAAATATTTGAGGACAGTGGTATTCGGCATTCATTATTAATTTTTAAACAATATTGTCTTCGTTTAATAGTAAATGACCCGACTTGATTACCCAGTAGTAAACCGTTAGAAAGATAGTACTGAAACTTGAGTTGGATCCAAAGCTACTGCTTAGTGTTAGAATATGATGTGTCCGTATCACAGCGCAGTCAAGTCTCGGGATTTTTACTTGTTACGAGTCCGAGTAAATGGAGGGTTCGTTCTTTTGTGCGGCATTTCGACCTAGAACCCTTAATTTTCAATTGACCTTAGAAATCAACACAACGGAAATACCCTCTTATAGAGCTTCTCTTTCAGAACATTCATAGTGTCGAATAAACTGGCAGACAGCTCATTTTTTCTTACATGTTATATGGAAGATTTATCAAACGATGTATCCCACTAAAACTTGGGGCTTCGGAGTGTGAGATTAGAGTACAGTATGTATGCCTCTGCTCACGACGATCCGATCAACCGAGCACCGATCGAGTGGCTGTACGGTTTCTCTTTTCGTTCCTCTCCACCACTTTGGTCTCATCTCCTGTCCTCTCGCTTCGTCCACATTGCCCATTTTCATGGGGTTAGAGGTTGTTTCTTTTGCTAATACATCATTCTTAGGTCTTTTGGGTGTATCCAGAGACCCCACGAGCCCCAGGATAGTGATTATAATCCAATCATTTGACCCCACACGCACACCGGTGCCGATCGCCCTTGGGTGGGGATTTTTGAGGCCTCACGAAGATGGGAGCCATTGGGCCCCGTCTCTAGCCTGTGGAGTGCACAGACGCGATGCCAATAAGTGGGAGAAAAGCTTTGAACACGTCTCCATCAAGTTTTGTGGCTGCAGAACCCTTACTCTTCAACCTTTGTACGTAAATGGATACCCTGGTATTGACTAACTCTAAGCATTGCATTTCAGACCGGAGCTGACAAGAAGTGAGACCTTCTTATTGAAGTTGCACAGTGGAACGGGGATGGACTGAAGACAACATGTTTGAAGATGCCTACGATTTGACTGCTCTTTTTTATCAAGAATTTCAAGCTGTATGTAACGTCTACGAGACAGTAGAATTGTTGATTGAGTAGTGAGTACGACACTGAACGCTTCCAATGACGATATCCCGATTTATATTACTTATAAAAAATATAGGCGGATCAGCATCGCGGCGCCGCTTGATCCATGTCTATTCAGAGTATCATCTAGCTCTATTCTGAAGAGCAGCTGTCTGTATCAAGTAGTTGCACCCAACCTGTCAATTCCGATGCCGCTCAGTATGAGACGATTTCTGACTTTCATTCATTCATGTTTGGATGGTATTCTGGGCCGGCATTAATCCTATTTGAACAAGGTCATTCTAGGTTTAAGCACTTAAAAGCCTTCCAAGCCACTTCCAAACCTATGCCATCCCCTATGGATACTGTTGGGTCCTCAATTTCTCCCAAGACATCCAAATCCTTCGATAACGGTAACCTGTACAATGGACATGTCGATATAAGCGGTGTAGACTGAAAGAAAGCTCTTGCGGAAGATGGACATTGCTCTGGTACCTTGGCTGACCTTTTTGTACTTGCTTAGTTTTTTGGATCGGACAAGTATTGGAAAGTGCGTTCAATCATTGTGTTTTCCTTCCGCACTCGTACTCACTGGCGTGTGTCGTAACAGCGCCAAAGTATGTGCACTGCTATACTGGAAATCAGCTCATCGATATGACTATCGTTGATTGTAGCTCTATCACCTGGAAGCCGACTTGCATATTACGGACGGTCAATACCTTCTTGCATTGACAATCTTTTTCTTCAGGTATTTCGTTCATCGGTATATGTAGACGCTACTGACAGCCTTTCTAGCTATGCTTTGTTTGAGGTATAAACAGACCTTGTGATCTCCGATGCTTGTAGGTACTAACGAACTGCGCAAGGTCCCATCGAACGTGTTTCTCAAACGCCTGCGCCCATCTCTCTGGCTGTCATCTCTCATGCTACTTTGGGGTACAATGATGGTGCGCTGCTTCTGCCTTGTTATTCTTCATGCTCAAAATATCAGACCGTTCAAGGTTTAGTTCACAACTACGGCGGGCTTCTGGGTAAGACAATCCTATTTATTCATCTCATCACCACTATTCTTATATAGTTTGGAACAGGTATGCGGTGGATGCTGGGTATGTTCGAGGCCTGCCTGTACCCAGGCGTCACATTCTACCTTTCATGGTGAGTGGCTTTCAGCCGTTTTTAGCCGATCCTCACCAGATCCTTTAAGTTGGTACAAGCGAACCGAATTTGGACTACGGGCAGGCCTTTTTTTTCTCCGCTGCTACGGTATCTGGAGCATTCGGAGGCTTACTGGCGGTAAGAGGCAGTAAGGTCTGCTTTCTACACATATTTACTCTACTGTCAGGCCGCTATATCAAATATGGATGGAGTCGGCGGAAAGTCCCGCTTGGGCTTGGATCTTGTGAGCTACCTTGTTTCGTACTGTACCCGTGAACTTAACTATATCCATCTCTCAGCATCCTCGAAGGACTCCTCACGGTCGTTGCAGCACTCGCTTCATACTGGATTATCCAAGACTTCCCTGATACAGCCAAGTTCCTCTCTGAAGCAGAGCGGACTGTAGTTATTCGGAGACTACAAGCAGAGTTTCATTTCAGTGCAGCCGGGGAGAAATTCAAGATGAAATACATACAGCAGAGTTTACTTGATTGGAAGACTTGGGTCGGAAGTAAGTCATGGTCTTCGACACTCAGGATGTCCGGCTCCTCAGTAGTCTATCGTACAGTGATGACTTTCGCCGGCAGTGCTATGCCATTGTATGCGTTCTCGTTGTTTTTACCCTCCATCATCAATGAGGGTAAGTGTGTTGTTGTCTGTCGGATGTATTTTTGATGACTTACGGGCCACTCGTTGGATAGCTCGGTACGAATTATCGCTGCTAGTCGTTCTGCATAGTAAATGTTTTGTCTCTCTGAATCTTTAGGTTATACAGCCACACGGGCCAATCTCCTCACTGTTCCTGTCTATGTGCTCGCTTGCATCGTAACATGCATTGTTGGTTTCCTTGGTGACAGACTGGGGTCAACGTGGTTACCTCAATATGTAAGTGCGATCCTTTAGACTTCATCCGACTCACTGATTGAATTTGACAAAGCATCTTCTTTTCCCTTGGTATGCCCTTCTCATCGCATGGCCAAGTTTGGCACTCAATAGCTGTTTAGGTGCGGCGGGATACATCATTCTTATTGCCTCGAGAAGTGCCCCACTGTCGTACTTTGCCACTTTTCTTGCAGCTTGGTAAGTCTGCCCTCTGGATGGCGTTAACAACGGCTGACTTTGATCTAAAAGCGGAATTTTCCCTGTTATCCGTAAGTGCTGGTGATTGTGCATCGTGTTTTGCTTTCCCATGTGACTCCTCTTACTTCGTAGCAAACTCGGTGTGAGTCACTTGCCCTCTATAATCGGTGGTCGAGCTCACGAGGACAGTGCTTGGTTCTCTAATAATATCGAGGGAGCCTATAAGCGAGGCGTTACTCTGGCTATGCTGATCAGCTTGTACGTTCTTCATACATGCTCGTTTCAACCGAAGCTAAAATTATTATCAGCGGAAATCTCAACGGCGCCTGTCAGTTCAAACGTGGTGTGTACCCTTGTTGTATCGGCCAGGAGTACTGACGTCTTGACGGCTCCTTCGATCAATTCCCACAGTACCGTTCCAGTGATAAGCCGTGGTATACACTCGGTAAATGCTTTCTCAGACTATTCATGGGTTACTGACTAAATTTGGTGTTACCTCGGACAGGACACGGTACGTAGTAACGTACATTTCCCGTTCAATGTGACAGTCAACAGGGACGTATCAGGTATGGTCCTCATGTACATTTGCCTCGGGATGATATCATCTATTATCTGCGTATTTCTCTTGGATAAAGAGAATAAAAAACGAGACAGAGGGGAGAGAGACGAGATAATTGGCGATATTACCATCACCGGAAACGAGAAAAATGGTCGATTTGCCACTCTCGCTGATGCAAAAACGGAGAAAGGCGATCAGTGGAGCGGATATAGGTACACTCTATGAGAGTGAAATATTTGAGGGTAGTGGTGTTCGGGATTCGTTATTGACTTCCAAGCAATGTTGTCGTTTAATAGTAACTGAGGTCCGACATGATAATTCATTACTAAGTACTGAAACTTGAGTTGGGATCAAAGCTGCGTGTCGCGCATCGCAGCGCAGTAGATGCCGAGATTTTTAGCTGTTCCCTGTGTGTACAGGCTCGGTCTCATGCGATTTTTTGGGTCTCGGTGGTGGTGTCTAGTTATGCTGTTCGGCCCGTCCTTCCGTACGGCATCAGCCGAAGTTTCAGCGAATCATTCCTTTATTTTCTTATCCTGCTTTACGCTTCATATTGCCGTAGACTCTTTTTAACTCGATGTATCTCCTCCCATTCTTCCTTTCCACTCTTCATTGTACTTGCCCTTTCCAGGCTCCCGTCAGCCTGAAGTTGTTCAGATAAGCTTTTGCTCAAAGATGTATTGTTCACCTCGGTAAATCCTATATCATATATCAATACTGATGACCGTAATCAGACCTTCTTCTGCCAGTTCTGCATGGCCACAGATGTGATCTACGAACGCCAGACCCAAATTTCACGTGCCTCAGTCCAAGTAGCCTTATATATTGCCTTGGATTGTTCATGTTTTCTCCCCCTCGTAGTCTGTAACTTCGGCATGTAGCAGATTTCTATTCACGCATGCAGCTGCAACAGCCTGCAAGTATCCTTCGGTTCGACTCCCCTTCCGAAGACTGCCGCTTCTTGCAGCTGTGTTATTTGGCGTCCACTCAAATCACTTCTCGAATGCACCTGCCTTTGCCTCCAAACATCAACCATGAACCTCTGTCTTCCTCGCTAAAGTGCTGATATCCACTACTAGTGAGCATTCCGGATCTCCAAGGATGATTCTGTGCTTCGACGTCGATTATTCTCTGTCACCAAGCGCTGGAAATTTTGTTGGACCCTCCAGCTTCTCATGTGATTCAAGCTGCTCGAACAGTCAAACAGCTCAACACTGTGAATTTGCACGTTTCGCAAAGATAGGATTGGTTACTCGTTCCGACAACTTAGGCGCCTTGCCTGTCAATGGTGACTTCTCAATCTTTCCTTTGCAATGGAGCAAGCCTTTCCAAGCTTCTTAACTTCGTATTCTGATACTAATTGTCCAAAATACGATCAGTCTGCATGCGAAATCTGATCCATGGATATATCGCTATCAATATTCGTTGAACTCCAGCCCAACCCCAGCCTAGATTATATTCCCTCAGTTTATACTACGCTGGGATTGAACCTCTTCGACATGGATCACCCGTCGATGTGCAAGATACTCTTCTCTGATATGCATGTATAGTCAAGGTCGTAGATTCTTTTACAAGCGTAAACCTCCCGAGCCAAGAAGAACCTGTACGTGTCGTTTCAACTACTCTTCTTTTCGCATATGACATGCAGAACGATGCTCTGCTAAGGGCTCGCCCGCAGATTGACTGTGTGAGTCAATCATAATCATCGTATTTGCTGTTAGTTTGAGGACGGGCTGAGCAGGTCAGAAGATGCTTCGGATGCTGCTTTTGCTATTCACCATCTCTATCACAATTCTAATCCCTAGAGCAGGCGCTGAAGAACTATGATACCTGTCTCGCTCGCCTCTTTTAATTCTACGATTCATCTCGTTCGTCGAGCTACTACATTTTTCCATGGGATTTTCTTGTAGTATATAGGGATTTAAGTCTCTATCGAAACCACAGAGCTCATTCGACGATGTTCTTCAAAGGTGAGCCCCCTTTCATTGACACATGAAAGCTAATTCGTTAGCATGTAGTCGTACTCCTCTTACCCGCCTTCTTGTCCACTGTGGCCAGAAATGCGCTACCTCCATCAGGTCAGATACACCATATAATGCCTTCTCCCTTGTCTCGTGGGCATGTAGAAAACTCTCCAAAAGCAACCAGAGGACTCTCTTCCAACGCTTTACTGCCACGACTATTGGATGCACGCGCCGTCGCGCCGGTTTTCGACTTCAGCAAAGTCTAGCTACATCTGGACTGGAGAGCAAACAGGCATGGCCCATACCGCACCTACGGGGGATGCGTCTATTCTGTGCGGAGATTCCCTCCTCAGCCACGAAATGCCCTACTTGCGCGACAATCATCGTAGCTTAGTACGTTGGCTCTATCGCTCACTCGCTTGTACTCATATGTGCCCAGCGACGACCAGTGTCCCGTCTACGTCAATGGCCAACAAATCGGTCCCGGGGGGAGCCCCCAGCAGGGAGCCGTCGTCTCCACCGCCGACCTGAACCCCGACAGCAACAACGTCTTCGGCGTGACCAACACCGCCGAAAGCTCCGCCGGACTTATTGCCACGATCCTCGTCGACTACACAGACGGCACGACCGAGACTATCGTTAGCAACTCTATGTGGAAGACGCTTAAGGGCGCAGCCCCTGGTGGATGGACGAGCTCGAGTTTTGACGATTCGGTGTGGACTACCACAGACGTGGAGAGACCCTCGACGGCTTCGCCCTGGGGCTCTCCGGCGCTCCCGCCTGCTAGCAATATGAAGGCTGCAGAATGACTGCAGACGAACGAGAGTGTTTCTAGTGGCAACGCTCCTCGTGGTCGTAGGCCCTTCCGCAAGACGCTCACTTCACCTTATGGGAAAACTGCTGTCTGCGGCAAGATCATTCTCTCAGTGTGCGTGCCATGTTTTACTCGTGCTCATCGTGGTTGCGGTCTTCCAGGGAAGACTCATACACGCTCTACGTCAACGGTAAAACTAGTCGGAACAGGATCAACCTGGAAGGCCATGCAAGCGTATTCCCTCCCAAAATTGAATCCGGACGTGAACGTCATCGCTGTCGATGGGCCCGGGTGCGAATGCCCGAGTAGATACTAGGGTCTGGCTCGGAGCGGGGGTGTTGACTGCGTATAACGACGGGTCGTCGGAGACGTATTATACAGATGGGTCGTGGAAGACTCTGAATGCGCTTCCTCCAGCTGGGTTTAAACAGCCCGATGCGGATGATAGCGATTGGGTTGGTGCGACGCTATGGGGGCCTGATCTTCAAAATAGTTTCCTTGCACTTTCTTTTTCGCATCATCCGTTTCCCTTCTCTTTTGATACTACCTTTTTTACTACCGGAATGGCTGCCTCCTTCTCGGTTGTGTCATTGTTTTGCGTTATGAGTTGTAATAACTCCCTTGTTCTCAGATGTGTCCTTTACCGTTCAACATTGGCTGTTCTTCCCCACCCGCCCTGTTTGGCATCGTGACTAGTAAGTATAGATCAGTATAAGTACACGCTACATCATGATGTACCAGTCGATGATCATCCGGACTATCCCGACGCGCACAAATCAACGCGTTCTTTGCACTTGTTGATCAATGTCCCCCATGGAATCGTTCGATAAATTTCCTGCACTTTGTTTATTCCGCTCACAATGGTTGCAGAGGGGAACGGAACTTTGCGGCAACGGAATACCTCCAACGGTTTGCCCAAAGGTGCAGATGGTATCATCAAAGTCTCCGAGGAAGGGAAGAAAATCGATCAGAGGCTGGACCAGCATGAGATGTGCGTAAATATTTTTCTTCTGAAATCGTCAGTACGTCTGAGTGGACTCTCGCTTGCAGGTATGAGTTTGGTGGGCCCTTAGGTGTCACGGCCATTATGACTGGATTCCCATTGCTCATGTATTATCTCTGGATCTGCTTGTGGTTCTACGATGGAAAGCTTGTTCATCCCACGTCTCTTGAGGACGTGAAGCCTTTCCTGCTCAGAATGTGGAACCATGTTTGCACTGTGCGCCAGTTCCATATCTACGTCTTTAGCTGGCTTACACTCTGTATAGGATGCTAGTCCTAACGTCTATGCGTGGAAAGTCTATTCCGCAAACATATTTTTCCAGCTCTTCTTGGCTTGGGTCATGCCCGGCTTCAAGCAAGAAGGGCTTCCCGTACCTTCGTTGGGCTACAATACACTCATGTACAATTGTAACGCGCTCTATTCGCTCTATGCGACCATAGGCGACTGCTGCCGCGCTCCATTACACCGGCACGTTCCGTCTGACTGAAATCATCGACAACTACGGACATCTCATGAGCGTTGCCATGATCTGGGGCTTTGGCGTGTCATTCGGGATTTACTTCATCGCTGTTGCTACCGGCACTCAAATGCGGATGTCCGGCAGTTTCATCTACGACGTTTTCATGGGTGCTTCACTGAACCCGCGGATCGGCCCTATTGATTTGAAGATGTGGGCTGAAGTTCGTATTCCTTGGGTCATCGTTTTTTTCTTGGCCGTGTCTGGATGCTGTCAGCAGTACGAACAGTACGACTATGTCACTCCTGTAAGACTTTTTACATTTTCGTACCCGGAAAGCATTATGGACTCATTACTCAACAGAACATGGCATTCATGACTCTTGCAACGTGGTTGTATTTGAACGCCTGGTATGTGGTGACGGTCCGCCTTCACACTCAATCGCTGACCATCCTCAGTGCGAAAGGAGAAGAATGTATCCCCCAGACCTGGGATATGTATCATGAAAAGTAGGGGTCTCCCATCTAGCCTTTCTTAGCTAATGTGGTCGCACAGATGGGGCTTCATGGTTATTTTCTGGAACTTTGCCGGCGTCCCTTTCGTAAGTCTGTTCAACAAATCTATCGAGGTGTTACCTGATCATTATCTAGTCCTATGTTTACTCCGTTGTATACATGGCCTCCCATGATCCCTCAAATTACCAATTTTCGACTCCTACGTATGTTGTCCTCTACACGACACTTTTGACAGCGTATTATATGTGAGTTTTTTTATCCCATCGTCGACTCTTTCTTGTGTTGCTCACATTTACCCAGCTGGGATACCGCCATGGCTCAAAAGAGTCATTTCAAGATGCAAACGCAAGGAATTACCGAATTCCGCTCAACATTCCCTCAGCTTCCCTGGAATACTGTTAAGAACCCTACCTTTCATCCAGACTGCGCATGGGTATGTTAGCCGATTTCTTTGTTGTTCCCTGGCGACTGATGCTACTTCTAGAAACCGACTGCTCACAAGTGGATGGTGGGCATACTCACGAAAACCTGTTCGTATAGTGATTACACGTAGTGTTCGTCTCGTTTCTGATTTTCTTGCAGAACTACGTAGCAGACTGGACAATGAGCTTCACTTGGGGAGCGGTTATTGGACTGGCTACACCTATTCCCTACTTCTACTCAGTGTTTTTCATCACTGTTCTGATACATCGTTGCAGCCGCGACTTTGAACGGTATGTCTTTATGGATCACTTCATTCATCAATGTTCAACGAATTTGCAGGTGTTCCATTAAGTATGGAAAAGACTGGGAGCGTTACTGCTCTATCGTCAAGTACAAATTTGTTCCCGGTATCTACTAGATATATACCATTTATTCCGCTGCTACCAATGCATGTCTTGACCGGATTCAGTCAACTGAGGAATGCGTTTATCATGAGCTCCGCACGTCATCTAAGCCACAGCCATCATTTCTCATGAAACTGGCGCTCTACATTGGGCTATGTTCATAGCATGTATTTATATCCACTCCATGCATCGCCTTTCTCCCTCTTGGCTGCTTCCACCGTAACGAATCGACCGTTGCTTTCGTTTCCTTGAGCGTCTTCATCACCGATGATCTCATCCCTTTCTCCTCTTTCTCGTTTCTTGTTCTCTTTGTTCGCGAAGTACAGGTAGATCAGAGTGAAGATGATGCCGAGCCCAATGTACATGAGCACTAGACCTATATTTCTTTGAGTACTTGTTCAAGTAATGCAGATCGGGCATCCTTACCATGTCCTGTGAAGGTAGTCCGATACATTTAGCAAATCTTTGTCAGTGAGGAGCACGTACCAAGTATGTACCGAGGTTTATCTTTGGCCCGGTACTGTATGTATAGCCAGCTTGTGTGAGAGACCTCATGAGAGAACAATTGCACATACCACATTTGAACTAACTGCGCCGTTTATGTTTCCACTTGAAAGGGTGAGTGGCTGGAGAACCTCAGAACATCTTGGACGTACATGCTGATAACCATAGCCAAAGAAACACTACGTTTGTAGGATCCTTCTACATTGTTGGACATCCAAGCACTAGTTTGCTTTTGAGCCGGCCCGCGTCAAGTAAGACCTGGGAAGCTTACATAGTGTTCGCTAGAAAGTTCAAGCAGGCGGTGAGAGAACCCCAATGAAGTACCGCAGTACTCACGGACGACAGGATAGATCCCACTTTTTGGGACACGCTCAACGGTGAAGAGACATTTGCAAAAATAGACTTACCATGTCGCAAGATATACAGCGAAGTATGATACTGCGGGACTTCTCGAAGCGATGAGAACGATGTAACCCACAGCCCCTACATAACCGTTGAGTGCGAAAGGTTTGGCTGACTCAATGTAGAAGGGCATACCAAGAGAAAGGAACACACTGTGGGATGAATCTAATTAGGGCTCAGGTTCCTGGTTCTGGATGAAGGATCTCACAGGTTAAAATAACCACGCCGGCCCCATCTGTCAGCAAAGAACCCTACGGTACATGTTACGATGCAAGCGAACACATAGACAGGAACTGTCAGAAGATTTGCTGGTGTCGCGTCGAAACCTAAGAGAAGGAATTTAACGTGAATATCTCTACCAAAATTCGGATAACCCTCGGGTCTTACCAAGCTATGCAATGCGAGCGACTGATAAGCGATAAGCGTACAAATATTAAAACACACTCGCCTGATTGATAATGGTCGGTAAAAATAGAGAGAACGCATACAGAGGCATATCGCAACCTGCATAAATCACGACTATTTCCAATACAATCAGCTCCAAGATGGTTGGACGTGACAACGGCTTACTCCCGACATATGTCTTCCAATCGACTAAGCTCTGCACGATATATTTCATCCTTAACTTTTCGCCCGCCGCGCTAAATTGGTCGTCTCCTTGCAATCTCCGAACAACCACGGTTCGCTCTTCTTCTGAAAGGAACTTGGCCGTGTCGGGGAAGTCTTGGATAATCCAGAACGAGGCAATTCCAGCGACCACGGTGATGAGGCCTTCTAGAATACTGAATGCAATCTTCGTAAATCAGCTCAGGGAAAAAAAAACAGAGTATCTCACAAAATCCAAGCCCAGGCCGGTTTTCCGCCGATCCCTTCCATGTTTGATATGGCAGCCTGATATATAAGTGAGAGCTGACTTGAGGACATAGATCTGGGCGGCTCTTACCGCCAATAAACCTCCAAACGCCCCGGACACAGTTGCGGCGGAGAAGAAAACGGCAGCCCGGATACCAAACTCGGACCGTTTGTACCAACTAAGAGGCTCAATTTGAGATTCGTTGGGCACGATAGCGAGGCGCGCACCATGATAAGTAATAGTTGACACCAGGAAACAGGCCTGCTTCGAATGTTCCGAGCATCCAACGCATCCCTATACTTCCCGTCAGTCCAATGGGAATGAGCGATAGGAACGAGCATAATAACCTAAGAGGCCGCCGTAATTGTGCACTAAACCTTGAACAGTCTGATACCTCGTCAACATTAGAAGTATCATTCCGGTGTTGACGCACCATCATTATACCCCAAAAGAACATGAGAGCCGACAACCATATGGACGGGCGTAATCGTTTCAAAAACACGTTCGAAGGAACCTCGATCCGTGTCAGCTAAAATTTCACATCACACCAGTGGAATTACCTCGAAGATGGAGTAGCTGAAGAAGAATTAGCAATCAGGTGCGGTTTAATCAGGATAGCTCACCTGAAGAAAAAGATGGTCAATGCTATGAGGTACTGGTTGTCAGTTATGTGCAGATCTTCCTCCAGATTGTAGAGCTGGAATACAGAACAGTCACAAAAAGTCTGCTGGATTTCTAGGCCTACCAACCTTGGCACTAACATTGAAAGAGGAAATGGGTTGAATGACGCACGCGGAATCGAAAACCACTCACTTTCCAATACTCGTGCGATCTAAAAAGCTGAGAAGATACAAGAAAGAGAGCCAAGGTATTAAAGCAATATCAATCTTCCGCAGGAGCTTTCGCTCGTCTACGCGGCTGACATCGATGTGAGGATTATACACATTGGCACTCTCAGTAATCTGCACGGAACCGGCTTCCTTTTCATTGGTCGATGAAGGGGATGAACTTGGGGCGGTCGTATCCATGGTGGGAGGGACGATAAGGAGTCCTTATGATGTATAGAGCAACCCTTTTAACGCTCGACAAGACCGGAACCGATTAAAAGATGTGCCTATCGGCAACTCGAAAAATTGCAATATAAAGGTCCTAGACTTACACGTCGAAGCTAACGTGGATGGAACAGGTTAGATCATATGGAGAATGTTGCTTCTCACTTGACCTCACTGATGTTCTTTCTGTTCTGTTAGTTGGGTTAGTTGTTCCGGATTTTGGTCACATGGAACGACCCTGACTGATGGGACGCCAATGACCCCACACCGCCCACACTGTTTAATGCCGTACCCCGCAGCCGCGTGCAGAATGACCTTAAATAAGAAAACTTTAGTCAGCACTGAGAATGCAAGGTACGTAGCCACGACACATAGAGACTATAAGCGAATCGAGATGCATCGCTTGACCGTGGTCTCTTAGAGAACTCTATTCCCAGCTGGTAAGGCGGGCACAGCTGAATGACCTAAGAATGACCCACAATTCACTCACCAGATCAGATGCTCTTTACCTCGGAATTCGATTGATTGCAAAAGAAAGACGCGCAGACGTTCCTGAGCCATTGACCGTCTGAGGGTATCCTTCCCATGTGCAATACAAAACAAAGGACAGAAAGACCAAAGCAAGGCTCGACGACATGGTTCTGCGGCTGATCGGACCTCCAGTGAAGAGGTACATCTCAATGATTAATTCGAAGCTAATGCGTCACAAGACGAAGGGCTAGAGATAACCCATGCTTTCTAGTTTTTCCCTCCAATTCTCGCTGATTGGTACTTCCGAGTGACATCGTGTACGCAATGCCGCAGCAGGTACTAAGTCTGAGGAACGATAGGCGACTTCTGAAAGCGAGGGCCGGCGCTGTCCCGCGCGGACTCACAGGTTCACCGGAAGTCCACCTAGGTGATCGAGCGTCTTCAGACAACGCGTGAAGGGAGGGTAGGTTCCCCAATCAAAATACAACAGTGTAGGTAGGATATTTGGGGCTACAAACGCCACGTGTACCTGTGCTGTCGCACAGGAACGATACGAGACAGTTGTCCGTAGAAGATGGTGGAAAGCAATAACGCGACAAAAACACCGAATCTAGGCATGAGAACCGGCAGCAGCCCCGCAATGACCTTGTTACACCGCAGAAGATCATCCAGCAGAGATCCACTTGGGAATGCGGCATTGAATGAAGACCAGTTCAAAGAGAAATAGCACTGATCAAGAGCAGTGACCTGCCGATTTTGAGACGACTGAACGACAAATAGTCGAATTGCTCCACGTTTCAAGCCTGATTCAAAAATCAAGACCATTGCAATCGCTAAGCATACAAATGGGTAGATAGTCATGAAATCAAGGAGAAGGTCGTACGAGTTATGGAATAAATACATCCACTTACAATGCATGACGTTAAAAAGACTCTTTAGATTATGCCATCTCGGACCTGTAAAGAAGCCTATCAGCATTAGTTCTCGAGTTAAAAGGAGACGACCTGTACCTTTTGCATGAATCCCGACACCCGGCCGATATCAACGACCTGGGCTTCACTTTCCACGGCAACAAGCAAACTATCGAGCATGTCTTCAACCTTGTCAACACCGATGCCTGTGCAAAGTGCAACAATCTTTCGGCACATGAACTCCTTCTCTGCACTCGCGCCTCTTAACCCTTTCATCCGTTGCTCCGCAATCTCCTCCATCTTCTCGTGCCACATCTTCAACCGCCTCAGCCTGATCAGCGATGCAGCAGAATCTCCGGTGGGCATGGGTGGATCCACATCGATAGTAACGACCGGAGCCTGAGTTCCAGTCATCGTGGACGACGGTCCTCTGTAACGGAACGCTGGGCTCTTATCCTCCACTCCTACACTCTCGCCACCACGACCCGTCCAGTCGAACTGCACCTCCTCCTCTACTGCATGCTCCACATTCCGTACGCGCTGGGCGAGCATGTCTAGCTCCGCACAACGACCCTGCCACATTTGTATTTGTTTTCGTTGTTCGCTCAGCTCACGCGTCGCAGCACGTAGATGAGCTTGGGTCACATCCAATGCGTCCTGCTTGCCCTTTATCTCTGTCTGAAACTCCGTAGATAACGATTGTATCATCTGGGTCATGTCCGCAATAACATCGTGAGATTTCTGCACTGGTACGGGAGGTATGGATCGTAACGTCGCAAGGATGTCTTCTGGTTTAGGTCCTCCGCTCAGCTCCTGCAAAGAATGAGCAAATAAATCAATCGCGATGAAAGACCTTACCTCGCTTTCGACGCCAAAGTCGCCCGGCTTAAGGCCCAACTTGTTCATCAACATCTTGTTCGCACCGACGTCAACGAGCGTGCGAACCAACGTCCTACTGCCTACTCGGGCGGCAATGTTGAGAGCTGTATCACCGTGCTCGTCCTGTAAATCCACAATCTTAGCAAAATCGCCTCCGTCTTCTTTTGCAATCCATAAAAATATCTGATCCAGGTAATACCGCGCTACCACCGCACGGCCTTTTACACCAGCTAGCGCGACGATATGATGAAGAACGCTCTTCCGAGATGTGTCCAAGGTCATGATAGATTGTGAGAGTCCACAAGAAAGTAGCTGTGGGAGGGATTGTGCATCATACGAATGCGTGGAAAGGATTGTTCGTATCAACGGAGTCTCTCCGAGATGATTGCCGCGATGCACGTCTGCACCAGATGATAGAAGTACTTGAACAGTAGAAAGGCGGGACAGTGCACATGCAAGATGTAGGGCAGAATGACCTTGGTCATCAAGAATAGTATCGACTTCAATTGAATTAGAACCAGGTATGGGAGCAATGTCACTTAATAGAGTCATAACAGGAGCTGGGGCATCGGATTGACATATGGAGGCGACAACGGCCGCGCGACGCGTATCTTTCAGTGGTATGGATGGATCGATGTTTCGCGGAATAGATGGCTTGGTAGCGAGACGGACCAGCCGTTTGTCTAGGGCAGGTGCGGGAGGCGTGGGATCCTTTCGGGCTCGTTTCGTCGGCGAAGGTCCATCTTCGGTAGCCGCTTGAGGTTCTGGTGCACTCGCCTCAGTATGTGCATCCTCCGAGCGATTCCTTTTCAACGGTTGTGACGATGGCGGGGGCGTTTGTGAGAACGGAGATTGCGAGAAGGTATTGGGAGACCTGTAGCCCGGTCTTGATGCAGAAACAGCGGAGGTTGAAGGTGTAAACAGTCCTTGGGCACGACCTTGATTGAGCAGTCGAAGAGCAGAGCCTGGCATTATCGGAGGCGGAGCAAGCGCGGACGGCATCCCTGCCATATAGTTGTTCGTTGCCGTATTGGACGGTATTGACGAGTACGATGATGATGCAGAGAGCGGTCTGGGCGATACGGAGTTGATATTAGGAGTCGACACTGGAAGAGCGACAAGAGAGTTGGTGCTGGGTGTGAAATCGAACAAGGGCGCTAGCAGAGGGGCAACGCCGTATTGCAAAGCGATATCCCGACCTCTTTCAAGGGGAATCCTAGGCAGATAATAAGCAGAGAAAATACGGACAACGACGGACGATACATACCAGGTGCCTTGGTATTTGCCATACCCACCCTGGACGATTTCGTGTTTTCCTGGAAGGATCTCTTTTTCAAGGATCTTCGTCCGCCGTCCCTTGTCGACACCTGCTACCTTGAGGATCTGGGTCGCGTTAACGAACGAGTCGCCGCGTCTGCGCATGACAGCAATCCCTCTGATCATACACTCATATACCTGTGCCCAATGAAGTCCGTGCCAATTACCAAGACAAGCAAAGCGTACCTGTACCGACGAGTAGACCGCATTGTAGATTTTTACGGGCGGCTGGTTGGGGGCTTGTCGACCCGACTGCATCATCGACGGTGTTGTCTGCAAGGTGCCACTTGGGGCGCGACACGCGAGGTTGGCAGTAAATTAAATAAATAAATAACTCCGTGGGAAGTCCAATTCACATGCGCCGTCGCGTCGACGCGTTATCTTTCCACACAATCACTTGCAATGGCTCTTTACGACGAGGATACCGAAATGATGGATGTTGATGCCATGCCTATCTCTGCCAAGGGCAAGGGCAAGGCTGTTGACAGCGACGCCCAGCCCTATGACAACGACAACCTGCCATGGTGAGCGGCACTCACGGGCTATAGTGGCAATTCTCATGCAGTAGTATTTAGGGTGGAAAAGTATCGCCCGGTGACCTTGAACGACGTTGTATCGCACAAAGACATAACCAGCACTAGTACGCGGTTTCGACATTCATGGTCGATTTTCCCTGACCCGCATCGCAGTCGAAAAGTTCATCGAAAAGAACCGTCTGCCTCATCTTTTGTTTTATGGGCCCCCTGGCACTGGAAAGACCTCCACTATACTAGCAGTCGCGCGTCGTATATATGGATCAGACTATCGAAAACAAATTCTGGAAGTAAGTTGTACCCAACTCGTACCCAGCTAACTCATAGTTATTCGTGTAGCTCAACGCGTCAGATGAACGTGGTATTGACGTCGTTCGTGAGCAGATCAAACAGTTCGCGGAAACGCGTACTCTGTTCTCTAAAGGCTTCAAGCTCATCATCCTGGACGAGGCGGACATGATGACCCAAGCAGCCCAAGCAGCTCTGCGTCGAGTAATCGAACAATACACCAAGAATGTTCGCTTCTGTATTATTTGCAACTACGTCAACAAGATTGCACCAGCTATACAGAGTCGCTGTACTCGTTTCCGATTTTCTCCTCTTCCTATAGATCAGGTAGAGAAGAGGTTAGTGACAGTTGTGGAAGCTGAGAAGTGTGTACCGTCTGCCCCATGCGCTATTTCGTCTTTCTGATGGTCTTCCAGAGTTCATCTTACAGATGACGGCAAGAAGGCTCTGCTAAAGCTATCGAAGGGTGATATGCGTCGGGCACTCAATGTTTTACAAGCGTGTCATGCTGCCTATGACATTATCGGGGAAACAGAAATCTACAACTGTACAGGAAGTCCACACCCCGCTGATGTTGAAACCATCGTGAAATCTATGCTTTCCGATGAGTTTACAACTTCTCATCAAAGTTCGTATCCCGACTTTTGCCTTGACAATTCTGACTGATACTTATTCAGTGATTTCTACGATGAAAACTGAGCGAGGATTAGCGTTGCAGGACCTCATTACGGGAGCTTACGAGTTCATTGAGGGCATTGATCTAAAGCCAGCCGCTCGTATATATCTCCTTGATCACCTCGCAACGACAGAGTACGCTCAGCTGTGAATCTCGTGTCCATGTACTGACCGCCCTGTAGACATCGCTTGTCCACTGGTGGTAGCGAAAAGATACAGCTGACAGCGCTCCTCAGCGCTTTCAAGAATGCAGTGGAGCTATCAGCCAAGTGATATTTCTCTAAATACCTTGACTATATAATAAAGATACAGTCGGTGCTATGAGAATATATTTTTTCCTCGATTTATATAGCTAGCAAAACTTGGTCTAGCATCCATTTCATCGATTGACCTGTCCAAGGTTACAGACATTATGAACTGAGAAGGAATGAGGATGCCTACCGCTTGTCCATTTCGCTCGCCCACGTTATCTCTTTCAAAGGTGGGGCGTTGAGGGATGCCCCCAGAATTCCGAGCGCCAACGCGACGAACGCTTCAATTACAATCTAGGCCACGAACTGAGCAAAAGCACAGCCAAGAAACAATTACACCCACATCCTGCGGTAGCTGTCCTTCGGGTCGCTCCAAGGCTTTCAGATGTGACAGGTCTGCCAATACATTACGGGGGACGTCAGTGAAGCATGTTGAACCGGCTCACGTTCGTATGTAGAAAATGCAGCTATAACAGGGACGTCAGGAAATGTATATTATACCCATACAGCATTGATGTTACCATGAAAAATGGCTACTGTAGCGATGAGAAGAAATGTGCGGCCAAGGACCGACATGATGGCACAAAGCAAGGGACACGTGCAACGCGTCAATGGCCACTACCGTCATGGCCTTTCCCATTCCCTCCCATCTCCCTCGGCGAGCCCCGCCCCAGGATGTCTCGTCCAGTATTCTCAATAAAATCGACGCTGCAACTAACGAATCGCTGAACGCGGCGCTGGCGTCGTCGTGGATTCAAGAACTCAACGACACCCTATACGCTACCAAGGTCACTCAATAATTCTCCAAGGCATACACGCATCTGTCACTCATTCGCCTCCGTAGAAACGGATACACGAACGGATACATGAAGACTTGCCTCAGTTTGAACAGCAGCTGGAGTTAGCCAAGTCTGTGCAGACACGTTTGCAGTCGTTAACTAGCGAAGTCGACGGTCTCTCCGACGAGCTGTCGCGGCCAGAGGTAGATAGTCACTATTTCTGTGATTTCATCGTTGACCTATTTCCTAGACAGGCTTGATACCGACACTAATACATTCTCTTACGGAACATGCAACCTTGGTGCAAGAGAACACGGATGCAAATGTGCTTCACGACTGCCTGTCCCATTTACTGCGGTGTCGAACGAAACTCGAGTCTTTAGACGGTCTGGTGAATGCTGGAAAGCTTCCAGATGCTGTGGCCGCTTACAATGAAATGGAGGTATTGCTCACCGATGTGGCTCTGCCGTTGGTGCACAGTGATGTTCTTGTCAACCTCAAGGTACGTACCACTACTTTCGTTTCTGATTCATGATTCTTATTGTATATAGAACAAATTTCGTTCTGCTAAGGCTCGTACTGAAGACCAACTGAGTGAGGCGTATACCAGAATCATATCCGTGTCTCCAGAATCTTTCATCGTCCGACCATCTGTGCAAGTCCGGAAAGCGGAGACAATACTGGAACTTCCAGATTTGCTATCATCTCTGTCCGAACAGATCTTAGCGAACCACCTCAATATTCTACGACGCGACCTCATGACAAATTACGTGGACCGTATACTCCAAGAAGATATCTCCATCACTATATCATCCAACGAAATATCTTGCGTCCATTCCTCCCGAAAGAACAAAATTGACAGCCTGTCGAACGTCTTTTACTTCTTATCCACCCACCTCTTCCCGTCTCTCCCTCAATCCCAACGGGTTCAGTTTCCCCGATCATTATGCAAACCGCTGAGTCTCAGTGTTCTCAACAATCTCTTGGTTCCTTCTTTGCCATCTTCATTCAACAAACTTCCTCCCTTCCTTGATCTTGTCCGACACGCCGTCGAATTTGAAGATAAATTCATCATAGGCGTTCTCGGAGGCGATCAACACGACAATTCAATACATAATTGGGCGGCCGGTGTGGCTGGACACTACGAACGACAAAGAAGGCTTCAGATTTTGGACGCGGCCAGATCTCTCATCGTGTCACCGCGCAATAAACACGACGTACTCACCGTGGAAGTCGAATTACAAACAGAGAGTCGTCAGGCCACTGTTGTCCCGATACAGGCTGATGATAACCCCCCTGCGGGGGATGAAGATGCATGGGGATTTGACGACCAAAAAGAAGACGCACGAGCAGACGCTGAGGTCGAAGGGTTGGATTCGAACGGAAATGGCTGGGAGTTTGATGACGAGGTTGAGGTGGAGTCAGATGAAGGAAAGCAGGAAAATGGTGACAACGGGGATGATCCCGGAGACGCTTGGGGTTGGAACGATGAAGACCAGTCTTCCGAGGATGTCCCTGAAGAGACGGCTTGGGATGATCCTTGGGGCGACATACCTGCGGATGATCCTGCTCCTCCTGTTCCTTCGCTAACGTCCCACGAAGCTGCTGATACATCGGCAAAGATCGTGAATAAAGGCAAAGCAAAAGTCAACGGCAATTCTCCTACAAGCTTTCAGAATACAGCCGCACCCACCGTTCCCCACAAACCGCCGGAAAAGCGGCCGCCGAAGCTCACTTTGACGGAAACGTACCTAGTTTCGGGACAGGTGATGGAGATACTCAAGATTGTTGAAAACGTCCTTAATGAGGGGGTGGAGTTGGCTGCTTCCAAGATTTTCCCGCTATCGAAGTCACCCATAGGAAATCTGCTACTGCAAACTGCGCCATCGGTCGTGGACCTGTACAAAGCGTTGTATCCTGTGGTCTTTAGTGGAGAACTGAAGACCACGTTGGATGCCCCGGTGCGTTTTTCGAATGACTGTCTGTATCTCAGTCAAGAGTTGGAGCGGATTGACGCGGGTGCCGTTAAAGATCGAATGCAAGAGTCCCAGCGCTGGCTGGAGATTCTGGGTAACAGTTGGCTGGATGATACCATCGTAAGTCCCTAGTCGTACTTTTCGAAACTGTGCTTCTTGAACTCCGGTTCTTTGTAGGAACATCACAGACAATCAGTCGACGAGATCATTAGGGACGGTGCTGTAGGGTTCATGTTCACAGGAGACCAAGACCGATACGACGAGTGTGAAGCGGCTCTCAACAAAGTTTTGCAAGATATCAAACGGCTTGCGCAACGTTGGAAAGGGATTCTCACGAAGAGTAAATATTACACGGCTATTGGTTCAGTGACAGAGGCGGTGTTGTCAAGGGTCCTGGAAGACATTCTCACCTTGCCTGATATTCCGGAAGTAGAGTCGAGACGGTTGGCTGAGCTATGTCGTATTCTCCATTCTCTTGAAGGTTTGTTCGTTGAGAATTCGGAACAGGTATGTTTCCGTCATGCCTACGTTCTTAGCTATCACGTTACTAAACATTTACTAGCCATCTTTCGTGGTAGCGTATGCCTCGTCGTGGTTGAAAGTACTCTTATCTATCAGAACTTTTAGTCAGTGCCGTTTTCCGCGTAGAATACCAGCATGCTGATTTCTTGGACAGGAGGCATCCATGGCAGACATAACATATTTATTCGAAGAAGGGGCTTTGGTGGACTTTGAGGTTGATGAACTCGTGAGACTTGTTCGCGCTCTATTTGCAGATACAAGTCTACGGACTATTACGATTAACAAGTTGTTTCAAGGACATCCCAGCAGGACTGATCCATGATGGGCCTGTATTATATAGCAAGCCTATCAAATATCCTATGATTTTCCAGCAGCCTTTTTGTCTTGATATGATTTTAACCTGCAACACGTGCATCAGACAGGTAACAGAACATAAGAGACAATGCCTGACTTCTTGTAATCCCGGTCAGCTTTTGCCTCTGCGTTTAGCTTCTTCGATTCACCGGTTGCTTCTTTTGCGCCCTTGTTCTTTTCCTTCCGTTTTCTCCTCTTCTCGGAGGTCTCGGCGGTCTTGTCCATCAACAAGAAGTCTTTGATAGAAGGGAGAGCGGAGCTCTCAAGGGGCACAAGTCGTACCGGGCGATCGTCGTCATCTTCCTCCTCATCCTCATCTGGAACGGAGGGCAGTGGGATCGGGGCAGGTGCTGGAACCACATCCAGAGGTGACATGGATTGGGAAGCGACCGGTGGCGGTAGATCATCGTTAAACCAACCGCCAGGCCTACTTGATAGTTCGTCCGGAGGTGAAGTGTTGTCTTTGAGGGGAAGTACATCGTTATCAGAGTCGTTATCACTGACATTCAAACCCTCGTATTCGCCAGCACCCTCGAAGATATCAAAATCTTCTGGGAGCTCCTGTTCCGGTTCCGGTTTGAGTGCAGGCAATGGGTCGGGGGAGCCCTTGGGAAGCTCTGAAGGTAGGGTTTGTGATGTCTCTTCTGGTTTTACCGTCGCCTCGATTTTTCGTTTCTTCTTCCCGGCATCCCCGTTCTTCTTCTTTTTCTTCTTCTTTTTGGTTTCAGCATCGCCTTGATTTATTGGTTTGAAACCGATAGGCTTGAACTTGTTACTTGGTAATGGTACATCCGTTGTAGCTGGAGGCTGGTGTGAATCGCCTGTTTTTGATCGTTTAGCCTTCAATTCGCGCACGATGTCCTCCCGAGTGCGCTTCTTGGGCACTGTAGACTCCGAGTCTGGGATCTCTCCCAAGAAGGCTTTCTCAAGTGTATCGTCATCTACCAACGATCCCGCTGCTTTGACTTTGTTTTGTTCAAGCAATGCCACGTCAAGCCCCTTGACGAGAATGGTGTGTTCGCTATCTCCGCCGAAGGTAGCCGCGTTGCGCGTCGACCTGATTGATGTGAGTACGCCTGAATGGGACAGCTAACCGAAGGACCTCACAACATCTTTACCCTGGTCAGCAGTGCGCTTATTGAAGTCATCTAGGATAGCTTCAACCTGTGCTTTGTGAGAAATTGGCTGTGGTACCATAACGATACGCACCTGTGCATAGTCGTTCTCTCCGCCGACTCTCCGTTCGGCCGCTCGGTCCCGGTACTTTGCCTCCTTCTTTACTTTCCGCGGCTTGAATGCAGGCTCGGAGGCACTGATGGTCTTGGCCCTATTAGCGAATATATGTGAGAACCCGTAGTGTGGTCTCCGTGCCCGACGTACTGTTTTACTCCAGGTCTTGATGATGGCGCCGCCCTGGATGACGAACTCTGCAAAAGTTGTCGAAACGAGTCCTAGGGATACTTCAACACGTTGCGAAAGCAGAAAAGACGAAAGCTTCTTACTTGATCCATGGCGGTTGAGGAAATCGAAACGGGCCGGAGTTAAATTTGGACTTAGGAGTGTAGCCAAGCAAATCACGCTGATGACGTACAGCGCTTACAGTTCCCTTAGTGTCATCAAGTATATTATAAGCCCGGCTCTCGGTCTCCTTCATTTTCTTTTTGCTTTCAACTTTCATGATGCCCTTAGATGCCATTTCGAAGGCCCCAGTAACATCGCGGACAGCGAGCGGAGGCTTCGAGACCCAGGACGGTACTCTCTACGTGTCCAAGCCGTTTCGCTCCAGGACGTCCAAGAAACTCAGGGCTTTGATCACCTTTGCTCCCAGAAACTCCCACTTCGACACAAATAATGAGTCGTCTGGTAGCAACGAATTTCGCGTATGTGCTGTGTTTTCTGCAGAATTCGAGTCTATCTGATCCATGAACAGGGATTCTTTTCCTTGTTTTGGATATCTATATTCATCTTCATGGTCAGGACATACATAAATAGCTACGAATCTAATGGTGCACCTCTCAACTTTCGGTTCGCCACTCTCCTCTCCAAGGACGCTATCACCCTAGCCCTGAGCGACGCAGCCCTGGTTGGTAGCACGACCATATGCGTCCCTTTCGCGAAAGCCATCAGCAAGGGTTGGATTCGATATTATTGGACGGGAGTCATCATTCAACATACTATTCAAACGTTCATTCTCTTCACTGCTATAACATGGACTTTCAACCGGTGTGTACCTTGCTCCCGGTCTATTGACATCACCCGTTCAATTTATATCATGCTATAGCCAATGGCCATGGGTTCAGTCTGGATTCCTGACTCTGCACTCTCTTGTACGCATATCCATTTATTACCCTCAAGCGGTTCACCCTTCCCCTGTCCAGGTTATGATTATGAAGATGCACTCCTACATGTCAGTGAACGGGTACCTGCAATACATCACCGAACAATCCCAAGTCATACTCGATCAACTTCGACAAGCCACTGACCGTGTTGGAGGCTGGGAGAAGGCACTTGCGGATGCCACTGCCCGTCGAGCAGAAGCAGACATCTCTACAAGCGTAACTTGTTCGGATACTGATACGTCCATATCTTCCCCCGTCGGGACACCTCCAGTTCCTATAGGGATGCAAGGTTCTTATGTTGATGCCAATGCTGCGGCTGTGATTCGAAGGCGTCTAGTCGCAGTGACCGTGGAGAACGTGAAGCAGGAGAACACAGCCGAGGTTATTCCATCCGCATTTGACCCTCATCCGCTCATCGATCACCCAAACGAGTATATCTCGGATCTCGCAAAGGAGTATTCTGAACTTCAAGGGGAACTCAGGAGCCCTGGGCCGGAATACATTGTCTGGCCCAATAACATCACGTTCAAAAACTTCGCTGTATATCAATTGATCCCTACCTTGGTGTATGAACTGGAGTATCCGAGAACAGACAAGTTATATCGGCTCTCTATAGACAATGTAACAGTTTCTGACGCGTGTTGCAGGATTCGACCATTATATATCTTCGAGAAAACGGTACTTATCTGCGTCACTATCCTACGCTTGTACTAATAAATATACTCATAGACGGCAACATTTGGCACCTTTGCCCTCTTATACTCGGTCACCGAGACTTTCATCCTACCAAAGACAGAAGCGCCTGGATCTTTCTTCCGGTCATTGCTTGAACTGTCTTTACCGTTTATGCTGGCTTATCTCCTTCTTTTCTACATCATTTTCGGTCAGTGGGCGATATTCGGATAGAACTGCAGGCTGACTCTTTCAACAGAATGTATATGTAACGCTTTTGCCGAGCTCTCATAGTAAGTGCTGAAAAACAGTATCATGAAGCTCGTTCTTACATTGAGCCTAGTTTCGCCGACCGACGGTTCTACGATGATTGGGTATGTCGTCGTCTTTGGGAATATTAATCTCACTAATCCCTCTTTTCACGCAGTGAGCACTGATCTGACATGACGTGACCAAATCTTATGTTCCACAGGTGGAACTCCACATCCTGGGACGAGTTTTCTCGAAAATGGAACAAGCCAGTACACATGTTCCTTTTGCGTCATGTGTATGCCTCGACCATGGCCAGCTATAAGCTGTCTCGAACGTCTGCTATGTTCATCACCTTTTTCCTGAGCGCATGTGTACACGAGCTCGTTATGGTCATCGTCACACAGAAAATACGGTATCTTTTCTTTTGGCTGTGGCTTACCTACTGACTAACGCTCGTCCCAGGATGTATCTATTCCTTCTGCAGCTAATACAGATCCCGCTCATCGCCCTGAGCCGAATGCCTATCATCAAGCAGAACCAGATGCTTGGAAACGTCGTCTTTTGGCTTGGCCTTTATGCAGGGTTTCCCCTTCTCTGTGTGGCTTATGTAGCGCATTGATTAACGTATAACTTCTAATATATCACTACTGACACCCCATTTTCATCACACACGATTCTCGTTTTCCAGATTGTCGTTGTATAAACTAGATATAATCAATCCCACACATATATATCATATTCATAGATTACAAGTGCTAGTGATTACACCGATGCGTCGAGTCTTGACAATCTATAAAGGTATATGATAGGCGAGATATATGCCTAATCAATCTGCGGCAGTCAAGCATATGACCGAACTTTGGAAAACCAGAAGGACCTCTCGTGCTTCATAACGATTGGAGACGCATCTCCCGTCTCTACGTTCACCGAATTAAAGGCGATTATATCCAACTTGTTCCATCTCCCAATGGGACGAGACCGGAGGGAAAGGGACATGCTGAAGACATAACGTATCGTGTCAGAATTGGCTAAGATGATGTCAGATAGGTCCGAAAAGTCGGTGTCAGGAGGAATGGATAGAAGACCACTCCCATCGACGAGATTTGTTATGAAGATTGTCGTATCTGTGAGTATCCAGCGCCCAAATAGACATCCCTGGGACGTTAGTTTATCAATGCTCAGACACGTTCAGGGAGAGCATACCTTCATACGAAGACTGGGCTTCAGAAGGGGTATGACATGTTGTGGAGGCTGCTCTTCGTTTGTACGAAGCGAGATAACCAGTCCGTTGGGATAGAAACGCCTGGATAACTCTAAGTCTCTTGGGTGGTACGATGGAGGATAGGATACACACAAGTACCGATGGTAGGTTATCAGATGGTTGACCTAGGGCACAGTCAATTGATATTCTGCGGGAATGAATTAAAACATACATTCACCCAAGAATTCTCGCTCAATCCTGAACGACTATGAAATATGAGTCAAATCAAGGGCGGATGGAAAGGCGGTCGACTTACATATAGTGGCAAACGGCAATGTAGACGCCATCCATTCGCACCCTTGGATGTTCTATGTATACCCTGCGATAGTCGTACAAACATCTTTCCACCACAGCATGAAGTACTTCTTTGTCGGGCACCTGGGGCGGTTTGTATGTTGCAGTGACCAGTTTCCTAAGGTGCACAGTCTGTCCAGGTGATCGATATGATATGGTAGATACTCACCTCCATACTGTGGAGTCAAGACTGAAGACCCGAGCCTTGCGGTTGACTGTAGCGAATCGCTCAAGGGATGTAGGGTCAAGTCTAGTCAGGATCTTGATAAGAACCTCATCTGAAAGCCTCCGCAGAGGAACGTCGTCCTCCTCTATCTCAGCCTCGAAGTGTAGCTTTTCCGGAAAACCACCAATGATACTTGCTAAAGAAGTAGCCGACACGATACTGGTCCTCTTGGTCTTGTGCACAGGGACTTCCGCGACGACATACAAGGGATCGTGTAATTGCGCAGATAAGGAGGAAGCAATGATCTCTTCGCGATGATACGCCCTGTCGACATTGGGGTCCTTCCGGAATGCCTGTCGATACAGCCTGAGAGCTTCATCAAGGTCACCGAGTTGCTCGAGGGCGACAGCACTACGGTACACGGCTAGAGCAGAACCCTGCGCTTCCGATGGAGGTACACGAGAAAGGGCAGATACGCGGTGGTGAGGCTTCGTGGGAGACGATGGAGTAGTAGGCAGAGGTACATGATGGACAGGCTTGTGCTCACTGTTGTCGACGACGCCCTTGGCATTGGGCTCAGTGACAGCTTTCCTGTGCTCCACCTCTGCCTTCCATTCTGCTCTGAACCGCTGCAGCTCCTCCGAATCCTCCACTGGTGGTTGTTGCATGGGTAAACGTCTTACAAATTCATTACGGTCGGCTATTATTAGACCCTAACCCTAGCCGACCCAGCCACTTTACATCATCTTTCTTTCTCCTTCTTCCACGTCGGTCCAACTACCGCTAATTTCGGTATGGAGAGCAACAGGGACGAGGCCATCCGGTGTCTCGCCATTGCACAGAAGCACCGTGATGCAGGCAACTACCCCTCCGCCCGGAAATTCTGCCAGAAGTCGATAGCGCTATTTGAGACGCCTGAAGCACTCAAGATGCTCGAGTCCATTGGTGTGGCCGAGAACGGCTCTGGTTCGGCGCCCTCTTCGTCATCTTCATCCACGGAGACACATCCTTCCTCCTCTGGAGCTAAGCACCGGCATACCAACAATACGTCGTCGTCAAGTTCGATGGGAAATGGGACCGCTGGAGGTATTGGAGGTGAAAAGAGAGAGTATACTGCGGAACAAATATCAGTCGTGAAGAGGGTACGGGCGTGCAAGGTGACGGAATACTATGAGATTTTGTCCGTGCACAAGACTTGCGAAGAAGGAGATGTGAAGAAAGCATATCGAAAGGTACGCATTGTAGTTTTGGGCCCCTTTGAATCTCACATCACTTCACAGCTGGCACTCGCTTTACATCCAGACAAGAATGGCGCTCCTGGCGCTGACGAAGCTTTTAAAAGTGAATCATTTCCCGTCAAGCATTCCCACATATTGACATTTCTGTAGTGATTTCTAAAGCTTTCCAGGTTCTCTCGGGTATGGTTTCTTCTATGCCTCTTCTCCGTGCACTTATAAGTGTCCTCAGATCCTCAAAAGCGTGCTATCTACGATCAGAGCGGCGCTGATCCAGAGGACCGAAGCGGAGGCATGTCATCACGACCATCAGGATTCTCATCTCGTCCGTTTGCAAGTCCTGGACAAGGATTTGACGGCGAGCTTAGCCCTGAGGACCTCTTCAATATGTTCTTTGGTGGCGGAGGTGGGTTTGGTAGCGGGTTCGGTGGTGGACCAGGTGCGTTCTCATGTTTAACTTGTCGGGCCCAGTCTAATTGAATCCAGTATTCTCGGCGTCATTTGGACCTGGTGGTTTCCGCACGACACGCATGGGAGGGCCAACACTTCGCCGGCACCAACAGGAAGCAGCGGAACCGCGATCATTATTTGTCCAGCTCCTTCCTTTATTCATATTATTTGGATTTTCGATACTATCGGCACTACCTAGTCTATTCAGCTCTTCGCCTGTCCCGGATCCTCACTACTCGTTTGTAGGGGGTTCTCGCTATTCGGCGGAGAGACAAACAGGAGACCTTGGCATCAAATACTATGTCAATCCCGGAGAATGGACAAATCACCCTGTAGTTGGTCCGGAAGTCGCGAGACAAAAATCGTCAACTTCCAGCTCGAGCGCAGAACGTGGACCAGCGGTGGCTCAATTTGAGAGGAGCGTGGACACAGCTTACACCGAGCGTGTTTACTCGGAGTGCAGAAGAGGTTTGGACAAAAAGGAGCGGGCAAAAGAGGCAGAGATTGGACTTTTTGGATTTGGGACTGATTGGGATAAGGTGAAGAAGATTGACAGCGAGGTGATAGAAAGCTGCGTAGAGTTCGAACGGCTAAACACACTACGACGGCGTTGATAACTTATTATTCGTTTGTTTGCCGGATTTGTAGGAATATGGTTGGATTTAGCTTATCAGACCACCCGATATTTGAACACAGTAATGGAAAAAGACGAAAAACACATAATCTCGATAAATTCTTGGATTTGTTCTGGACAAAGGTCTAGATGCATGATCCCCTCTCCCCTACTGGCGGTTTGCCAATTTGGCCTTCTCCAGTTGGAGGTAGAAGTTCTCGTGGTTCTCCACTGAAGACCAATCAGCAAGATGAATATCGAAACAAAGAAAAAGGTCGTGTCAGCGTACCCGCTTTCAAGTGGTAGCCGTACCTAATTGACATCGAGTCAACACGCGGTAAAAGCCAGCATAAAAAGAGACATACCAGAAGGTGTAAGCACCAGCAGTGGCAAGGCTCAGGGAGCAGGTGAGGTCAACGATAAATCTCTTTCTGAGCATTCCAGTAATGGGAGCGATGGCCATGGCTGCTACTGATGATGATGGTATAGAATAAGGAGAAATACGGGCGCTGTCAGATGGAGGGCGCAGCAAAACAAGACCAAATAATGAGACCACATGCATGACCGAGCCTTATGTAGTACACACACCACATCCAAGCAATCCAGCCGGTCTTCTTCAGCTGCGACACACCTTTCTTCTCAATCGTCACCGTCTCCCCCGATAATCTTCTCTCTATCCTATCTTTGTTCTTCTGCTCATCGTCCGACTCGACATGGAAGACCCTCTCAGTTCTGGCGGCTGGCGTTTCGCTCAGTGTTTTGGTGACAAGGGCGATATCGAGGACATTACAGAAGGTGCGTCGTGCCGTCGCTGTCGCCCGCCGTCTTACTGTGGTCGGGCGTTGTCATCGTCTGCGCACTGATCGCCGCCACCCGCTCTAGCTGACATCATCTCAACCGTGGAGTTTGACTCAACGGGAAACTATCTCGCTACAGGCGACAAGGGTGGCCGAGTAGTTCTTTTCGAGCGTAATGAATCGGTGCGTGGATTTTTTCCGTCTCCGCGGACTAGTCGCTCACAAGATCTGTTTCTCTGCTTTCTCACTGATTGTGCCTATATCGTCTCTTGTACCCGATCCTGCCTTGTGAACAGAAAAAGGGCTGCGAATACAAGTTCTACACGGAGTTCCAGTCACATGAGCCAGAATTCGACTACTTGAAGTCGCTGGAAATTGAAGAGAAGATTAACAAGATCAAGTGGTGCAGACGACAGAACTCGGCGCACTTTCTTCTATCAACAAATGGTGCGTCTCAGTGGATTTCTTTCGCCTTGTGTCCCTGATTAACTTTCATAGATAAAACCATCAAGCTCTGGAAGGTTTTTGAGAAGTCATTACGGGTGGTCTCAGAGTCAAATCACCATAACGGCCAGCAATCTCTGCCAGCGCCCACGGCGCGCAATCACCTCAGACTGCCTCGGATGGCTCTTCAGGACAACATCATCGCCGCTGTACCCCGCAAAGTCTACTCAAACGCTCACGCGTACCATATACACTCGATCTCCGTGAATTCAGACCAAGAAACGTACATTTCTGCTGATGATCTACGGATCAATCTTTGGAATCTGAACATTAGCGACCAAAGTTTCAGTACGTGACATGGTTGCTACCCCAAGGCGTACTCCTAATTAATCCGTAGACATCGTGGACATCAAGCCTGTCAACATGGAAGAGCTAACCGAGGTCATCACAGCTACGGAGTTCCATCCAATACATTGCAACCTCTTCATGTACTCAAGTTCAAAAAGCAACATCAAACTTGCAGACATGCGAGACTCTGCCTTGTGCGATCGGCATGCGAAATGTAAGCCCCTTGACCTCCTTTGTTGTTTCGTATGATTCATAACGCATCTGGCCATCAGGCTTTGAGGAAGAGGAAGACCCTACGACACGATCGTTCTTTTCGGAAATCATATCCTCCATCTCGGATGTCAAATTCAGCCATGATGGGAGGTATATCCTGTCAAGAGACTACCTATCCCTGAAGATCTGGGATGTTAACATGGAGTCGCGGCCTGTGAAGACTATTCCGATTCACGATCACTTGCGGGGCAAACTCTGCGACCTGTACGAGAACGACTGCATATTCGACAAGTTCGAATGTGTGTGGGGTGGCGATGACAAGTACGTATTGCGTTGTTCTCTCATGAGCCGTGATGTTAATGCTAAGTTATACAGACACGTGCTGACTGGCTCATACCACAACTATTTCCGGATATACGATACAGACACGTTGAATGACGTCGTTCTTCAAGCAGACAAATCGGCGTTCAAGGCGAGGAAGATTGGGGGAGCTATGCCAGGGACAAAGCTCGGAGTGAAGAATGGAGCTCGTCCAGGGGGATTCAAGGACCAGATGTCGCTCGAGGCATTAGACTTCAATAAGAAGATCCTGCATGCGAGCTGGCACCCGAGGGAAAACACTATTGCTGTGAGTTTTGATTCGGATGATTGATTACCGTTTGGCAGATTTCTGACGGCGCGAAATTTCAAACAGATTGCGGCTACAAACAATCTTTTCTTGTATAGTGCCGCATGAGATCAAACTGATGTCATCTGTTTTAATGTTTACCCCAACCTTGACCTGCTCCCACCCTGCATTAGACGGACCACACAACGACATTATACATACCGGACAATAACAACACGGAACATTTTTGCGAACCTCCACCTTTTTTCAGCATTGCATTTTCAGTTCATTTTACCCTACAGTACATTGAACCGATAATTCATCATTCACTTATCGCGCGTTTCACGTTTTCTGACTCACTACCCTACATACCTTTGTTCATCCTACTATTCCTCGCACCATTTTGTATCCGTTTGTTTTCGTCACGCTCTGTGTCTGTTGTTCTGTTTGTCCGTCATGCTCCTTACCCCACCGCCATCTCATGATGTCCATGATCGTTTTCCAGTGAATGACGGGCTATGTAGACGAAGAAGTTTAATGATCAATAAAACACTCTGAATTGTATTTTAGCATACACTTTAGAGGGATATCATTGAAAAACAGGGTCTTCGGTTCGGGTGGTGAGGTAGGTGAGGTTTGCGGGAGAATTGAAAAGGTCCAGACGTCTGTCTGTCAACTTGGGCGACACGTTTTACTGAATAGATATTGACCCCCATTGTTACAAGACAGAGAGGTACATGTGTCTGTGGAGGAGGGCGCACTTACAGGTTTGATTCACACCAGATGTCGTGATCTTCCTGCTCCGCCGATCTCTTTCCGTAATTCTGACCCTTCACGAATGGCTTTACGCGTCGTGCTCAACCTGCACGCCGTACTCTAAACAATAGGCTGATGAAGTTATCCAGTCTCGGCAAAAATAAACCACACTTGGTACAGGAATTATCATCCTCCCGCTGCTTGACACACTCGCTGCTCGTTTTCGAAGCGATCATAATGTCACGATGACCCTGGCGGCCTATAAAGAACGCGGCCATTCGTAAGGCGAATACCACACATGTGTGATGAGAAGACCACGTCGCAGCCACAAAGCACCTTATCCCGCCTCCCGTCTATCTCCTCCAACTGGCAAATTTCGATGCAGCGACTCAAAAATGACGTTCACTGACAACATTATCACCGCCGGCTTCGAAACATATCGAGATCCTTCAGACCGCCATATATATAAAAAGATAATAAGGCGAATACCAGTAGACATGGCCACAGCATGATAGCGTACAGTTCGGTAGCATCAATTCGTGCGCACACATATACAGAATGCTGCCGCCAAATACCTTCTGATGCGTCACCTAAGTGTGCCGTGGGTTGCAGCAAAAAGAGGGGAAACTCATAACAGCTCTGCTAGGTCCATCCCAACTTCTACGGTATCAGTACTGATCCGATGCGTCTGATGGCAATGATAAAGAATTACGAGACCGGTAGGTTAAGGACGAAATTACTTAGTATCGACGTTGTCGACGAAAGGTGCAAGCAAGTGTCTTCGGGAAGATTAGATATCAGAATCGCGGATGCCATTTTAAGTGAGGTGCACACAATAATGCCGCCTTGGGATTTGCATGAGTGGTCACCAACTACAGTTTGAAATAATTTCGAAGTAGCGAGTCATTTCATAGGGCTGATCGGCACATAGGACAATTATTGGCATGATATCCTCGTGATAATGCGTTAAACAATCCCGGTTCTAGGCTTGGATTAAAGACCTGAAAATATTGAGACCAAATAGAAAACCGATAGGACAATAACAAACAGTGCGTACGTCAGACCCCAGTTCCGTTCAACCCGACAGCAACGACATTCTGTTCCCGTTTGAAGCAAATTTTCATCTGTATAGTGGACAGGAGCATTACGCGAGCCCTATTCATCGGCGTCGGCAAGCTTACAGGTTAGCTCGGGGAGACCTACACTATTTTTAAAAAAATCCTTGTTGCTTGCTGATGATCGATGACGCCCCATATAGATGCTTCGAATGACGTCAATACTAACCCGTCGTCTTTTCCAGCCCTCTGAGGACATGCGTCACGTTACTACCGCCGGTTTGGCACAGAGGACTTGTGGAGAGAGAGACTGGAATGGGATAATGGATTTTTGCTCCCGTCGAGGTCGCTGCTCATGTTGGTCGAAGCCTCGAAGGGAAAAAGCGGGTTTGAATTCTAATGATGAGCCACGATCACGTGATTTAATGGAACGTCCGAATTGAATTTCCATTGTCATTTATCAAGCAATTGTCTATGGTATAGGGCCGCTATAAACTTCAGGATGACTCATTCCAGGCACGGAAACCGCCGCATATTATTTCACTTCCTCAAGACCGTTGCAAGGCCAGGTTGAATTACCAGACATCGATTAACACATGTCCGAACTTGCGTCCTGGGGTCCTAGAATCAAACGGAGACCTTAGTCATAATGAGCACTGTATATACGATTTATCCTATAATCTGGATCGTATTAACAATCGTAAAATAGCGGCTTGGGACAATTCCCTTGCATGTTAAATAGTATTGCAGTGGCACTCCGAAGAGTCCAAGAAGTCACAAATTTGTACACTCATATTGTCGCGGTTTCAGTAAAATTTCACATTTATCTTATCGGGTACATATACAAATCACAAAATGTACTCTAAAATACACCGATTTCGAATGTAAGGCTCACTGAATACACCCTCGTATCGAAAATTTCAACCGTGGAACGAGAGGAGAGTATCCTTTGAAGCGAGATAGTCAAGCTGATCTTCGAGAGGCAGTGCTCACACCTGAACGACGTTTTGATGGCGGCGAAGACAGCTGAGAATGAATTGGGGTCGGTGGAGAGCAGAAACAGTCATCGGTTGTATTTCAAGGTGATCAAACCGTGGACCTGGAGCCTCGATAATCTAATTGAATATCAAGAAGGCAGGTTCGTCAACAAAGGCCGAGACGACTCGATGGATGGAAACGTCCAGCTGTTCTGATTGTTGAAATGACATTCATGTTGATGAACCCGAGTCGCTGACTGAAACAGTGCATGTCAATGCGCAAGTAGCAGCACCAAGACCGGGGTCATGTAACCCAGATGAACATGTTCATCCCAGGTCCTGGGTCTAAGAGCACCCGCAGTGGAAATGATTTATATCATTTTCAAAATACCTGACCGCGTTACGACAGTGTGTCTAACCTGAGAAATAACGAAAGCTTTGCTTCGAAGACAGTCCAGCAGGGGTAACGAATTGTTCAACAAAGAGGTAGCCCAAGAATTTCGCGATATTTTCTGATTTTGTAATGCGGGCCATAGTCATCATGGCATCGTCCTTACAGTGTTGTACCGGCCAGTGAGACAGGATCAGCCAGTGAGACACCTGGCCCGGAATTACTCAATATGCATCTAATTGCCTCGGAGTTTAATATCAAACCTGTATTAGTGTTCTATATACATAAAACATTGACTCCGAAGCCAACTATCTAAACATCAGAATAAAGAGAGGCCGATATACCTCTAATAAGTGTGAAAAACTTGTGTATTTGATGTCTACACCCAACAGGAAGTCACACCCAGTCAAAGTATTAATGTCAACTATTACAGGACATCATATGTATTGTATTTGAGGCTTTGGAAGGACAGGTGACATGGGAAACGGGACGCAGAATCTGTGTGGTGAAATGGATGCTCTTATCAGGTCACATTGCAGTTGCCATATCGGGACAGCATTGAAATCATTTGAGAAGGTGGACTTTGCAGAGCGTACTGAGGGACCAGCAGATGCAGTGGAGGATACAGCAGATGGTTGTGGTGATGGTGATGGGTCAGAGGAGGGTGAATGCGATATAGGGGGGTCTGAGAGTGATTACAGCGCTCCGTTTCAGGGTCTGATGGCTGTCCAAATTTGGCAAATCATGCGTGATGTGACGTGTCTCACTGGCCCATATTGCACTGATCTTGGCTATTTTCACAGATAGTGCTGGATAGGTTCTTTCCCCTTCCCGATAAGCATATGTTTGTTGTCAATATGACATTTTAGACCCTAAAGATGATATTGGTCCGGTACGATCCCCAATTCACTGTCTCTTTTAGTATTTCCGAAGCCAATTTAATTTCAGCGTCTCACTGGCCGGTACAACACTGTATAGCAAGCATCTGATTTTATTTATTCAGGACTTTTGCCTTAAACCTGCTTGAAGCACAAATAGCTGAGAAGTACTACGTGTTGCTGGCCCGTCACAAAAGGGTGTGTAATGTGATTTTTCGCGTATAAGAGTATGGCAGTAGATAGATTCATCATTCAATCACGGAGGCAACTTCGCTTACGTGGAGTGAATCCGGTATATTCCGAATCGGAGTTTGAACTTAAATCAGCTACATGACGGAAAGTTGTCTCGCTCAAATTTTGTCCATCAACTACATCCGGCTCTGCTTTTGTTGACGATTCCACCGTTCACATCGTTGGAGAGGCAAAGGCGTCCGTCAAGATGCAAATCTTCGTAAAGACGTGAGTGTTTTGCCTCCGTTACTGTGAGTGTCACTGACAAAGTTATCGCAGCCTTACGGGCAAAACAATCACCCTTGAGGTGGAGTCCTCTGACACTATCGACAATGTCAAGGCCAAAATCCAGGACAAGGAGGGGTGTGTATTCCCTTACTTTGCCTTGTCATAGTTCCTGACGGTGATTTTGTAGCATTCCTCCCGACCAGCAGCGTCTTATCTTCGCCGGCAAGCAGCTTGAGGACGGCCGTACTTTGAGCGACTATAACATTCAGAAAGAGTCGACGCTTCACTTGGTGTTGCGTCTCCGTGGTGGTGCAAAGAAGCGCAAGAAGAAGACCTACAACGTGTGCAGTCTGCTTTTTCTACCTGCGACTTTGGACCCATTATTCGCCTTATCTAGACCCCCAAGAAGATCAAGCACAAGCGCAAGAAGGTCAAGATGTCTATCTTGAAGTACTACAAGGTTGACTCCGACGGCAAAATCAAGCGTCTCCGCCGCGAGTGCCCTACTGCTGAGTGCGGTGCCGGCATCTTCGTAAGCGATCATCTCCTCCTTGATGCTTGTGTTAATATTGGATTGGTAGATGGCTTTCCACAAGGACCGTCAGTATTGTGGCAAGTGTGGTTTGACCTACACCTTCCAGCCTGGGACGAAGCCCCCCGTGGTTTAAGACTACAGCCGAGAGTTAGGCAGAGATGCTGTCAAATTTTATGCATTACCGTACCGTGTTGTCGTTCTCCCGTGTCAATGAACTCTCTGTGATCGCCTTGATAATCGTTTGATATTCCTAGATATCCCCCTTTTTAGGCCTACCTCATCCGTTATCCAGGCCCCCGGCTAGCCGAAGACTTCAACATGTTCTTATCCCTTTGAGTCAACACCGCAAATGCCGTTCTAGCTAGGCAGTTCCCAAGGGGTTGTGTCAGAAATCTGCGTTATATAATGACCTGTCGTTCTTGGTTGTCTTAATTTAATGCAAGACATGACCACCCGGACGAGTAATCAAGAGCAATGTTCCCCATCGAAACTCCCGCTGAGCTCGACACAGCCGTACCAACTTCCTACGGATGTAGCAGAAATGAACGTCAGTTATATTCTTCTCTATAAACACAAGTTTTCTCTTACAGTATATCTTCTCCTTATAGAGACTGGGGTTACAACATCGACTCTGGTTTCTTATGATCGGTGGTCTATACCCAACGTTTATTGTGGATGCTCTGGAAGGTATCATGAAGGAAAATGTGCACCCAACTATCGCGGACATTGGATGCGGATCTGCTATATGGTCAGCCTTGACTCTTATCAGTGATGCCTCGGTATCTTGTAACGGTTATGTGCACTTACTTTTCAGGGCAATGGAAATGGCGAGACTGTTCCCAGAAAGTGAAATAGTCGGGTTTGACCTGAACGAACAGATGTATCCGTACGCTGCTTTCAATCTTCAGTATAGAAATTTCATTTCCTCACGCGCAAGATTAGGGATGCCCCCAAAAATTTTCGGTACGGATCGCACACGATATTTAAATAACGAAAGGGAAATGACATGATTTTTTGTTCAGATTCAAGCAATGCGACTTAAGTGAAGGATTACCAGAAATCCAGAGCGCTGCTTTCGACGTGATTCATTGCCGTTGTGTCGCCCAGCATGTATGTTGTCTGTCATAGTGTATTTGCCGGGAATACTGATCCAGTTGTGGCGTACCAGGTGTCTAACCCTTTGGGCCTTATTTCCGTCATCGCCGATGCGCTGAAGCCAGGTATGCCTGCGGCAGTTTTTCATCAAGTCCTTAGGCATCTTTGACGTCTATGCATTCCAGGAGGTCTCCTACTGCTTGCCGACGGCGACTGGGTTGCCTTCGACGAAGATAGACGTCCCCTCGTTCCGTTTATTTACAACCCCGCGATTAACGAGCAAGAACGCCACAAAACCGGGCAGCCCGGCAGTTCGTTTTATGCAGGGTGGTTACATCTCATGGGTAAAATCACACGAAGCCCATTCTACCAACCGATAGACCAAATGTTACTACAGCACGGTGGCTTTGTTGATGTGTTTGCGCAGAACTACTTCAGCCCCATTAACTGGAGTGGTCGAGACTTAGAGGACGGAACAGAAATGGGCGCCATCATGAACCAAAATATGAAGGTGCGAAAAGATCCTTGTTCGCCCTGGGCTCTAGCTCATCGCATGCTAGGCATTTTTCTGTAACTCAGCGGAAGTTGCTGTCAGAAGTGGCGTAGCTTCCAGTATGCTTCCTACTTGGGAAGAGGAATATTTGAAGGAATTTGACAGCCGACGGTATAATATCTGGCACTATGCCACAGGCACGTAAAATGGGTATATCCACTGTATTAGAGAAATAGTGATACGTATGGAAGAGGACGATCTAACTACTGATATATGGTGCATCTATATGTGTCCTCATCTAGGTAAGACGAGTGTGGTCTATGGCGGAAAATCTATTATGAGGCGGATCGCTTATGGTAGCATTGAGCAGCCACTGACGCCCACAGTTCATCATGTCCAGGCGCATGTCCGAGCTGTCGAAGAGCGGGGAACAAGTTATGAAGATACAGCAGGCAACAGATTCGTGTCAGGCGCATGAGGGTAGGAGAATGATAATCCTTGCAAATTCCGATGACCGGGAACTCGCAAGCCGGAAACTGCCTCCTCTGTAATAGCAGAGGTGTCTACTGGGAGAGGCGAGAATTTCTAATTTTGGGAGTGATACAGAGATGACGGGAAGCACATCCAGGGTGAGCCTGGGAGAGGAGTCGGAATTGATACGAGGCGAGTTCTCGTCACAATCCACAACACTCTCGGGCCACATCTCCAAATGCTTGAGGTTGGGCCACCATGTCACCATCTGAGTGACGTCCTTGGTACTTATGTCCATAGGTAGCGTCGTGTCAAAGCGGAGATGTCGAAGGTCCCGTAAGCAGGCAAGGGAGCGTAATGCAGCGAAGTCGATGGTGTTTATGAGGTCTATGTTTGAGGGTATATCATGATCTAATTCTAAATGATGCGCGATGGATACATGTTCCAGAGATGTAGAAAACCTCTCCTGCATGACTTTAAATAAGGCAAGCCAGAATGGAGTGGTCTGGTCACGAGTTTCGATATCGACGCTGAGCGTATGGAGTACAGTCGATTGCATATTTTGGAGAACGAAGACAGCGAAGTCGGGGGTAGAACGCAAACGCAGATTTTGCAGGAGAGGGAAACATGATAGTCCGGAGGCAGAACGCCAAATATCTTCGATCTGCGACACGTCCAGATGTTGAGCATGGAGTTCAAGGTAATTAAGATGAGGTAGCGTGGAGATAGAAGCTATGATATCCGCCGTGACCGATCTTCCGGTACGTAACAAGAGGGTGTGAAGGGTCGACATGGAAAGAATTATGCTATCAAGCTGGGCGGGTACCAAACCCCGAAATGTGAGACTTTGCAGGTGGCAAGCAACGCGAGCAATCTCGCGTAGATACTCAAGCCCTCCCGAGCTCGTATCTTTGGCTGCGAATCCCACATCCTAATTGAAGGTCTCGGAGTCGAGGTGAAAGACACAAATAAGGGTGCGAGCCGTTGGACAGCTTGAACTTCGTGGTGGTTAGATTAGGGAATACATAGTCGTTTTTGCCACAAAGGGCGGCATAAATTGCTGGGTTCAGGGGGCTTTTGGCGCTGCGAGCGGTATGAGTTATATGTCTGACGCGCCGGGCGTAGGAGTGAAAAACTTGAAGCTCATCTGAAGGTATGACCTTTAAGAAGTTAATGGGTTTCATAAAATACATAGAAGCATGATCAACCTTGTCTCCTTTCAAAGATGGTAAAAGGGTCCATAATGGCTCAACCGACGGAAGTGCTCTGTATAACGCATCCAGAGCAGGCCCCTTCCACGCTTGACACGTTCTGGCTGCTTGAGTAAGGACATTGACCTCCAGAACAGAGCACCAATGAAATATTTCTTGAAGAATTTCGTCAATGAGCAGGACCTGGTGCATCTGTCTGATGTCCTATAGCCGTACGTGAGGTGGTGAGCGCTGGAAAAAAAAAAACTGATCGTTGGCAGTGATCTGAAACCTCAGCCACGTGTCCATCGCGATCACGTGTCGAGAAGGAAATTTTATGGAAAAATATACTTACTAGGGTCGAATGATGAGGAAAACTTATGTAAAGGTCGTAATTTCAGATTGCCAGCGGTCCGCTGAATTTTTTTTTGGATGGTCTATGCTATCGGCCCCTACATATAACAATGAACAGAGGGATTCCGGAAATGTAAGTACTTACAGCTACTTACTAGTTGGCTCCTAGATGAGACATCCGAGTCGCCGCTATAATAATCATAGTTGACGGACAAGAAACAGTAGAGTCGTCTGTTTTTTTAAAGTAGTGACAAGACATTTTCAGAGCGCCTATCAGTACATGAATACTCACTGCAAGCGACATCCGTACAGCAGAAATTTGAGAAATTAAGGAAGAATTTCTCACGTAGAGCGATGTTCGTTCCTTTTGCTGATGTAGAAAAGAAGGCGTCTTTAGAAATGCATAGGGTAGACGCCACGGATGACAGCGGAGCTGGGAAGATGTGGCGATCCCCGTCCTATGTAGAATATTGACGAACCTCTTGTTGCTGGGGAAACAAGGGAAACCTCGACGCCCTCCGACTTTAATTTGATTGATAATGAGGTCTGTACAACGGTTTTTCGTCCCCGATCGGAGCTGGGTTTGACTACCGGTCTCTACGCTCCTGTACCGACTATAGTTCGCCGGTACATTACCGAGTATGCAAGCGGAAAATCAGTGGCTTTACATCGCGCAGCCGAATGCTTCATAAGGCTTTCCCGAATTTCTAGGCTGCACGACATACATGGCCAACTTTCTCACCCACCCATCTAGTTCTCATCAAATCACAGAGCTGAAGGAAGTTATATGAAGGCCACGGATTTATTCTTGTGATCTTGCACTATTCCGATCAACTTTACACAGGATACAACGGAGCCCTGTCTATCGACTTTGTCTCAGCTTGATCAGACACGTCGCCTGGAAGAGCCGACGGATTGTATTGGGTTGGGCTTCGCGTGGGACCAATGGTAGTTAGCACGATGGAGATGCTATCGTCCCAAGTAGGTTCGCCGTGTCGACAGTAACGAACGGAATACCACCTAAGGTTTAAGAGGAGATGTGATCCCTAGAGACATATATTAGTAAATTGTCAGTAGGATAAGTCAATGATGTACAGCGTAATAATAGCAGACAATGGACCACCTATATAGTACCGTCAACTTTTGAAACTGGAATAACCATAAAGATACATACGGAAGGAATATAGCATGGATGGGACCACGCATACAGAACGCCGTGGCAATGCGTAGCATTAGGGCAACTACCAAGTTAATTTAACACCGGTCTGCTCAGAAATTTTCGCTCACATGTAATTCTAGAACGAAGGTCAACGTTACATTATTTGACACAGAAGCCGCGCAATGAACTCACAATGCAAAGAATATACATCCATCTTCGACGAACGCTGTCAACAGCGGTGAAATGTGTTTCATCTGAGTCATTACAATTCTAAGGTCATAGGTGCGCCCGCATATAGCGCGGTACGTTTGCCAAAATTTTGTCACGGTCAAAATCAGAAATAGTACTGACACAGACTTCGTTATTATCACATGAACATAAACTCGCGAAATATACCTGATAGTAAGAAGCTTGGGACACTGTATGGTAACTTGTAACACCGGACGGAGGAATAATGACAAGATTGACTGACTATGCGGCAATGCCGTACTTGGTATTGGGAGCCATCGACCTACACCCTCTCCAAGGAGCAGCCATTGTTGTCGCGGAGGAGATGACGTGTCGGCATACGACACTAAAGGCCCAGAGAGCAGTCTGCAGGGATATAAGTACAAAGAGAACGACCAAGCTGGAATTCCAGTTGAAATTACCGCTACGGATCCTGACAAGAAGCATAAAGTCATCTTCGCACATTGTAGCACGATTTTACCCACCGACAGCACAGGACGAGAGGAAGATAAAAACTGCCCAAGCAAAAGAAGTCAGGATAGGTGCATAATAAACAACTCCTACGCACGAAATTTGTTTTGGTTATACAAGGCATATACGCGCAATAAAAGAATGAGGTCAAGAATGAAGAGGTATGTTGAAGGACCAGCACTGTAAAGATAAATTTGAGACCGGGCTTATAAACTTAAGGTACATCAGTCGTACAGGAACAGCCAGTAGTAATATAAATGACACCTGGAAGTCAAGTACACCATATGGATACAAGGAAAGAAATCAAGAGGTACGAACAACTGGAATATGATATCGTCAGTGGAAGAAGTAGTGGCTGATGGACAGTGATTTTAGCATGCCTTTTCACTTGGCTCCTCGGATATATTCACTGTGGTATATTTGTTAGAATATCTGAGTCAAGTCAGCATACTGACATACCCCATGCAGTGACACTAAAAGCGAAGATTGACAATAATGAATTTCGAACACCAAGGGACGCGTACCTCAAGTAGACGACCGCGTAATATCTTGCCAAGAAATACAGCGTCTTGGGGGATGACCACTGCGACCTGACCACGGGCGAAATTAAATGGATGCCTCCATCGCTTGAAACACCTGGACACACACCTCCACACAAGTTCGACCTAGTAAACACAAAATCCTTAGCCGTCAATAAATTTCACACAATGTGAGCGTCAAACGCGCCTCCTGCCCAAACGATACAATAATGTCGTACACCACCAACGTCAGAGCAGAAACTAAGGGGAGCACTCAAAGATCGCCTTCCTGAGATCCAGCGCTACGACATACTTACCGTATGACATGGATGTCGCCCTGTTTTCGAAGAAAACAGTAGTTATGTCGCCAAACGCCATCGATGACGCTCAGGCGTCTACAGAAGCGAAACCTTTAGTCTGCCTGCCCGCGTTTCTGCTTGAGCTCGAAAAAGAACGTAGAAAAAGGAAAATCATAGCACCTCTTTGTGATACAAAGTGCCAGTACATGTAAACACTCCCGTCACGTCGCCCTCGGGGAGTCCAGGGGGGCTTTAAGAGAGGGAGACGATTCTAAACTGTCACAGCCGAGCGGAAAAAATAAAATCGAAGGAAAGAAGAATTACTTATATCAGGTGTGTTCTGCGTGCTTGACATAATCGGGCTCCAACAAGTAAGCATGTAACAGCTAACGTAACCTCCCAACAACCACTATTGATACCGAATACCCCTGAAAAACTCCTCTGAGTCTTCCTGGAGCAGCGTGAGCTCCGTAGCCACAGATTTCGGCCAGCGGCGCAGGTATCATGCTTTGCGTTCGGCAGGTTTTCCAAATCAACGTTCTACCGAGTCTACCGAGACGAACAAGAAAAAACGGAAGATAGAAATACGTCGCCGAGTATTATCTTCGCTGCGAGAGAGCCTCCTTGAAATTGTAGTCGAGACCGTAGCGGATGGGTCCCTGATAGTCGGCCAATTGAAGGACATCTATCTATAGGAATGCGGTAAGCGCATACAGGAACGGTATTATCGCTGTTAAAGGGGCCGCCACAATGAATTCGCCACCCGAAGAACATCCGCCATTTCTGCAATGTCATGCACCCGGACGGCACAAGCGCCCTGTTGAACAGCACAGGCCACAGTCGCGGCCGTGGCCCAGCCACGTTCATTTGGTTGAGTGATCCTTCCATTCCCACCCGCAAGTATGGTTCCTAGGAACGACTTCCTTGACGCACCGATGAGAGACGGAAAACCTGCGAGGGGGTTACGCCTTCGTTTCGACTCTATAATTGAAAGTAAAGGCATTGTCAAAAACTCCATTATAGAAGACGAACCGGGCCCAATATAGACATCATCCGTTACAGATGATGAATCCCGGAGGACTTCCAGGTTTCCTTCCACCGTCTTGCTGAATCCAATACCTGGGTCGACTATAACGAGCCACCTCCTCACCCCTCCTTTCCCTTTCACGATACCGTCGACTTTCAATCCGAGCTCAACGCGAACACCCTCAATCACGGCTTTGCTTGACCCGACATACGAATAATGGCTGTAATCTTTATTGGTCCCTGCTTCGCCTCTAGAGTGCATCAACACCACCGGAACGGCATATTCCCTGGCCAGTTTCTTCAATTCAGTAATATATTGTCGGGCAATGGCTTGCTCCCCGGCGTCATCGGAAGGATAGGGATAACATGACGGACCGGATGAACTGAATACACGTCGTTGATGCAGTTTGCCCCCAAATTGATTGCCGACCTTGCGACTTCCCAGCGGAACGTATCCACGCTAATAAGCATATCGCGGAGCGATTCATTATCCTCGACCTTTCTAATTGCAGAGATGACCGGCGAAACCCTTGAAATCTCGGCTTCAACCCTAACGGATGCAGCACCCGGTCGCGTCGAATAGCCACCAACATCTAAGATATCTGCACCTGATTGTGTCGCATGACGGGCATAGTCCAGGGCGGTAGGGAGTGTATTGTGGACTGATCCGTCGGAGAATGAGTCCGGTGTTGAGTTAAGGATGGCCATGAGGCGAGTTTTAGACGACGGAGAAGCATACGAGCAGGGAAATGCCCAGTATGTTAGATTAGAAGGAACGGGGGGGATGTTCGTCAAGGGTACCTTACTGTCCGAGGATAACGGATATCTAGGAAAGGGTACAACCTTCTGCATTGGGAATTTTGGTACAGGAAATGACGATAGCACTTCGTCTAAGAGCGTGGCTATCGATTTCCCATTGATCGGATGTATGTCGTCGGGAATCATGCTACAGGATAGATGGGTGACGAGACCACAGACGGGCTAAGTGACGTACTCTTTCAAGGGTCGGAGGACAAACTCCCTTTCACACATCTGCGGATGGGGAATCACCAATCTCCCTTCTAAATTTTCACCGGTTTGTCGTTGATCTTGGGGCCTAGTATCGATGATGAGGTCGCTATATAGAATAATGTCAAGGTCCACTGCTCGAGGGCCATTTCGAATGGAAGGTACTCTTCCGACAGTGGCTTCGATTTTTTTAAGTAGGCCTAAAAGTTCCAAAGGCGGGAGATTGGTTTGAATCTATATATATTCGGTAAAATGAAAATGGATGGAAGAACGATACTCACGATGCAGGCACCATTAATGAACGTGGGCTGATCTGTCACATACATTGGTGCGCTTTCATATAAGAAACTGGTGTCGAGAATATCCACGACCGCGTGTGCATTCTGTACTGAATACCCTGGTACTTCCAGTAGACGAAGGCCCAACTCAATGTTATAGAATCTGTCCCCAAGGTTTGAGCCGAACGCGATGACCGCAGTAGACAGCGAGGGTGTGTCCGATGTCTAGGTCAAGCATTAGAGGACGCGGATATGTTGTTTTTTTCAGCAGACCTGATGTTTTACCCCTTCCGTCTTGAACTCAGAAGGGTAATCGGAAAATGTTCGACAGACTTCGACCTCAGAAGCACTAGCGAACACCAGAGCATAAGGCTTTGCGGCTTTGATGTTAATCGATGGAGCCTGGTCGCCTTGAAGAAAAAGTCGCAATTCCTTTAGACTTTCTAACGCTGTGTAGGACGCCAATGCCTCCAATGTCAGAAAGTCTGTCTTTCCCACGTTCTAAACTGGATATTGATATGCGCTAGTTTTTGAGAGTACATCACGTACCTCATACAGCCGTCTTATCAGGGACCTGAAGTCCAAAAATTTCCTGTCCCCGGAAGGATAATCCGGGCGATCAATCGAGATATTGAAGCGGACAAGCTGCTTTTCAAGCCTTTCGGCAGGATTCACACCAATGATGGCATGACATTCTATGTCTTCACAAAAGTACCTGATCCGGTCGACGTACCATGAACCCGCGCGTCGTGCTGCGCTTGATTCGATTCCGACAGCGCGGCAATGCAGTGGGGCTTTTGTTTGAGAGATTTTCAGTTGTATCTGGTGCAAAGAGGAGCGGTAGGGGGATTCAGAAAGAAGGAGATCGTAGATGCGGCAGCCGACGCCCTCCAAGGAGTCGAATACTGGGGTGAACTCCGCTGAGGACGTGGGGCTGAGTGCAGCCCTTACCGCAGATGCCAGAGCCGAGTAGCTTATGCTGTTTTCGAGGTCATCGTTGTCCGCTGCATTCTTGATATCATATGGTATGGACAACGTGATAAAAATAGGCTGCAGAGTCGGTTTGGTTGGCTCCTTTGGCGGCCACCGAGCACCTGAGGATAGGTAGACATTGACGAGCAGGTCCCTCACTCGAATGTAATCGGTGCCGCTAGAAGAAGCAGATAGGTGAAAAATTATGAATGATGGTAGCTGTAACGAACCTCATCGAATTCAAACTTTGAAGCTTCCTAGGTTTCGTGTTTAAGTTTGAATTGGAAATCGCTGTGTATTCAGCGCAAGCGAAGGCTGAATTGGATCGGCAATTATTCCAAGTCGGTTCAATCCGATATCGGATTATATAAGATTTGCCAAGTGTGATCGTGACATCACCAGTTCACACACTCTGAAGCCGCCACGTGATTAAAGCCACCCTCAATCACCATCCAGCGAAGACGCGAACGTGGCCAGTATTCGCGTCCAACATGCTCAATTTTTAGAGATTGATTGCTGGAGACATACGGATACACACAGAAAACATGCTACCATTCCGTATCCCATTAACGCTGATCCGCTGTCATTACCCGCCGGGCAGCGGCAGTCAGAGTAAACCACGGTGCGCGCCGCAATTTCTGCGAAATGCGTGGCACAGGTGTTTTTCCCCCGGGCGCTAGTAATCTTTATTCTGTTCTGGACTGGTCCAATAATGATATGCAGAACTCTGAGCCAGATCAAGATCCTACGTAACTGACATTGATGCTACCTGCCTCTTGTATTAAAGGCAAGGGTATGCAGTCGTTGCCATCAAGCCTCTCCCGACGACCAGCTCTTCTCCATACTTCCAGCGATGCCCTTCTCTCACAATTGGCCCTCTGAACCTCTCCTCGCCGTCGACGTCTTCAGGGCGGCCGGTGCGAACGCCAACTCGCGCAACAACGCCCTTGCGTTGTCCGACAATGCATACAAGCGTGCAGAGCTCATCTGGAAGACTTGGGGTAAACAAACCTCTCGTTCTTCCTACCTCTCGTTGCTAACACGTTGGCAGGGCTTACCTTTGAGGATATCCTCAACCTTACCCCCAAGTTTTGGAAAATTCACAACGACCCCATTGCTTGGCATGATGGTTCTTCAATCACCATCATGACCATCCATCTTAACTTGGCTGTTGGCACCATTGGATCCTATGCTCAAGACCGCCCAGAACTCCAGGCTCTGTGCAAGGACATGATGGATTGCAAGGCAATGTAACTCAATCTATATTTAGTTCAAATGCATTCTCTAACAAGCTATATTTGAAAGTGGCCAGTTCCTTCTGACCGAAGCTGGACATGGCCTTGACGCCACAAACTTGGAAACCACTGCTACCCTGCAACCGGATGGTACATTCATTCTTAACTCTCCGAGCCGATTTGCATCCAAGTATATGCCTCCCACCGTGCCTGTCCTCGGCAAGCCTTGTTATGCCGTTGTGTGGTCTCAGCTCATCGTCGGCGACGAAAAACGTGGTATCCGTCCTTTTGTAGTCCAGTTGAACGATGGTGTCCATATGTGCAAGAACATCACTGCCAAGTAAAGAACCGCTTCCTTTTGCAAATTCCAATTTCATTGACCGTTTATCAGACTAATCCCCACTCGTCACGGTGCAACTCCCGTCAACCACGCCATCACCCACTTCAACAACGTCAAACTCCCTTCCACGGCCCTCCTTGGCCCCGTAGGAGACAAGCCATCCACTCACGAAGACTTCTTGGTCGCCATTTGGCGTATCTCTGTCGGGACTCTCGCTCTCGCTTCTCTCGCACTTCCTGCTACCCAAATTGCCGCACATATTGCTTACAAGTACTCCCTCCGCCGAAAAGTTGGGGCACCTAATCCGGTTCCCATTATTTCGTTCCGCACCCAGCAGATCCCAATCTTCACCGCCGTTGCTCAAACATACGTTATTGAGGCTCTGACCAAGCATGCCATCAAGTACTTCACCGACCCTGTCGCCAGCCATCCGGCGCGTCATGCTATCACAACCATCTACAAAGCTATTGTCATGGAGCATGCCCAAGCATCTCACTTCAACCTCTCCGAACGTCTGGGCGCCCAGGGTCTATTTGATTATAACCAGATCGTCACGCAATTCGTGAGTTATCCCACTCTTCAGACTAATGAAGTCTCCTTAACAAATGATTCAGGCTGAGATGAGAGGTATCGTAATCGCCGAAGGTGACGTCCTCGTCTTGTCTATTCGTGAGTAGAGTATGTCATATCGTCTTCTTCAACTTGACTCCCATGCTCTTAGGCCTTGCTTCGGAATTGCTCCAGGGTCGTTATGCCGTCCCTGCTCCCCTCTACCCCCAGAGTCTCCTCGCCCAGCGTGAGTAGTATCTAGTCAATCTTCCGTTGAATCGGACTAACGTTGTATGTATCAGACGAAAAGGGTGTATTCGAAGAATGTCGTGCTCTTGCGAAGAAGTACGGTCCTCGCAGTACGCAATACGCCGATTACATCCTTCCCCGATCCAAGGATCTCGTCGAGGCCATTGGACATCGTATGGCACACGAATCTGCTGTTGCTGAACATGTGCCCCAGATCCTTGCAGATATCTACGAAGTATTTGCCATCAAGAAGGATATCGGTTGGTACCTGGAGGCTGGTTTGCTCACCCGCGCTCGCATCGCTGACATGGAAAATGCTGCCATGATCTCCGCCTTCCCCAACATGAACGAATGGGTCGATGGAATGGGCGTTGCTCCTTACGCCAAAGCACCCATCCTGTCTGAGGCTTCGTGGGATAACTTCGTTGACAACATGTACACTTTCCGGGAGGCACCAGAGGAGAGGGCATTTATGTAAATTTAATGATTACTAGTAAAGCCACTTAGATTACACTCACTACTATTCAAGAGTACTAGCTCAAAAGGTTACAACAATAATATGTACTCCTTTCACCCTCTCGTTTTAGATCGCGCTGCCATACCCTTGAACTTGCGGGAATTTTCGCTAGTTACGGCCCGGAGTGCCGCTACCCCTTTTACGTCGACAACCATGTCACCAGAGGAGATTTCAGAGAGCCAACCCCTTCTATCGCCGTGAGTCGGTTTTCTGCGCCCCAATGCATTTCTTTTCAAGATAGGAATCGTATTCAGAAACGACGTGGAAACTACAAAAGTATATCCTATAATTCATATGATCAGGGCCGTGAGTTCCGGACTAGTTTCATTTCCCTTTTTGCTGTAGTTGTAACGGCTTTTCAGGATATCACGGTGTGGAATAACTTATATTCTCGTGTTACGTCGCGGATACTAACGAAGCCTGTTTGGATGTAGCATTTTATAGGTGCGTCATTGAGATATCGCGTACTGAAGCCCGCTGAAATCTTTCAGATACCCCTTTAACATACGAGGCCGTACGTTCAAAGTATTCTTGTCGCGCTTTATGTGAATACTAACACAGATATACAGTTGACAGCGCCGGACCTTACATACACGCTCATTCGACCTCTCTTCGAAAAATATTCTGCCCTACAACACGCCGGAAACATGTCTATTGTATTTTGCCTTCTCCTGAACCGTGTCCATTTCATTCGCGACCAGAGCATGGCAACCGCTTCCGTGTCACGGACAAGAGCTGAGCTGTGCGAGATCCTAGCCATACGCACCCTACGCGACTATGCCGATAACATGTTGGATCTCGTTCACGCACTCTCTACCAGCTGGTCTGTTTACAGTGGTGCTGACCGAGAAGTAATGCAATTCGCAAGAGAAGAGAGGGAGGATTTAGAAGAGCGAGTAGGCAACGCTATCGAAATGGCCATTCTTGGCAGAGCCAAACGTTTCATCAAAAGCTCGTCATGTCAAAGAGTCATTGACGGCATTTGGACGTGAGTGGAACGGTGTTCTCTTGCGAGTTGATCATTTACCCGCTGTAAAGAGGAAAATGTGTATACCAAGCAACAAGCAGTCATTCTATTCTTTCAGATACATACAAGCAAACACCAATTCATTTCTATGATCCTCACAAGGCACCCCTACTTGATCATTATCGGCTTAAAGTTCCCGCTATTCGGTCGGTTCTGGAATATACAAAGTAAGGTTCCTCATTCTCTGTCCATTCTTGTATTCAGGTCTCGGCTTAGTTTCTTGATCCTTTTCGTCCTGTTCGTTATCGCCATCGAGATGAACCAACTGGACTCAATCAACGCCGCTGAGATGGCTTTTTTAATCTACGGTCTAGGGTTCTCACTGGAGAAGGTCGCGGCCATGCAAGAGCATGGGATGCAGGTCTACTTTAAGGGTACATGGGTACAGTTTTTCCGCCTTGTTACTCCGCATTTATTGCTGATAACTCGAAAGAACGGTTTCGATCTTGCACTAGTCACTACCTATCTCATATACGCAGTTCTTCGTATATATGGGGTTTATCACCATGGTACGCCTCTTTATACTGAGTTCATGATATCTGCTCACTTGCGAAGATCTTTGGGCTCGCAAAACAGGTATCGACTGTTTGGCCCTTATAGCGTGCTTGTTATTCCCACGGTACGGCCCTGAAATGATTTAGTATGCACTGTTACCTACCTGCCTCCAACAGTCTAGCTTTCGTCACACTGAGGAACAATTTGATGGTACTTTCCTTACGGGCGATGATGATGCAATTCGTTGTATTGATGCTTATCGCGGCTTTTTGTTTCTGCGGTTTCCTATACGCGTTGTGGACGTCAGTAATTTCTTTCCTTCCGGAGCTCTACTGACGCCGCGCTTCTCTTAGACTGAGCAGAAATGAGGCAGGGTATATCATCTCGTTTCATAATATTGTTCTGTCTCTGATATCAACTTCTAACTCCTCATAGATACAGTGTTGGGTACTATAGTTTCTGCTTCAATGCCATGTCAATCTCATGATGAATTCCAAGAACCATTGCATGGTGGATGCTCGATTTATGGTTCGGACTGGATGCCAGTGGGTTCGACAGGGCTAGTACGTATTTAGTTTTTCAGAAGTTGGAGATCCATTCACTCCGTCTTTCAGCTCAGTTCCACCGAGTCTTCGGCCCAGTACTGATGGTTACTTACGCATGTCTGAGTAACACCTTGTTGCTAACTGGTTGGTCGATTCTTTGACTGATGATGGCCACTGCTCGCTAACATATCTTTTCTGTAGTTCTTGTTTCTGTGCGCCATCTCCTCTTCATCAAAATGATCCTAGTATTGAACAATATGCGTAGATACTATCAAACACCTTTGCTACCATCAACGAAGACGCCGCCGCGGAGGTGTGTTCTTCTTTATTCTATGCGTATACAGCAATACTTACGTGACCAAGGCAATGTTCAGACGAGCCGTGTCAACGGTTGAAGGGTACGTACTAGTATTGTTGAATCCAAGGTCATATACAAACTCGGATCTAGTGTCAAAGCCGACTCTCTGTTCTCGTATCAACCTCCAATAAATCTAATCGCGGTCTGCATAATGTTACCGGCTAGCTACATTCTCACTCCGCGGTGGTTCCACAAGGTATATTCCCCACGATCCGATATTGGCGATGATAGACTAATGTGGAAGCTACAGGTCAATGTTTTTATGATCCGGTATGTATGGATGTTAGTGATCTATGCATGAGTAACCTTCTGTGAATAGGGCTACTAGCTTCCCGATATTGTTGACGATTGCTCTTTACGAACGCCAGGCTAAATTTCACGGCACGACAGGGTTTTCCGAGACCTTCACTGTCGCCGCTGAAAAGGTCTATGATACTTTACCGAAAAAGTTGAAGTGGCTAGGTAAATTTCGGTGATAGTCTTGCTTGAAAGCTCCTTCTAAGATAATATTCCCCAGCACTGTTTGAAGGTCTTACTCGTTCCGACGCTGATATTGATGCAGTGAGTGTGAAAATTACTTGATGCAGTCATTCCTTGCTTAGCTCCATACAGATCTTTGAAATTGAAGATGAGTTGAACAGTAGTGCGCTCGAGACTTATCCACACGTATCCAGTGGCTCGCTATCGAGTTATCGACGTCGAGATTCTCCTCTGTCATCCCCCTCGCGGATGGCCTCACAAACAAACACATCTGGGCAACAGCAGTCACCCCAACAGAACCATCCCCACTTCAACGATTCACCTGGTAATGCCCCTTCACATCCATCTTCACAGCCTTTCCCTATAGCTCGCAATCCCGTAAATTCTATTCTCAACCGTAGTTTTGAAACCGCACAAAGTTTTACCAGCCCGCTGGCTCAGATATTCCAGCCGCTGGTCCTTGATGATGATCCTATTGTGGATGAAAGCCACAGTCCGCCACATTTGGTTAGCTTTGGACCAGCAAGTAGAAGAAGACTGTCATCAATGCATCAACATCGGAGAGGGACGACGGACGGAGGGCACGGTCATCATAGTCCGACACATCAACGAAGTCAAGAAGGTAGTAACCTCAAGCGAACAGCCGGTGGTTCGGGACCTTTGTCCGAGAGCCCGCCTGCTGTCACGTCAATGTCTTCCCCCAAGGACAGGTCATTTACGAGTTTGCAAACAGCTGCTGCGGTCAAAGAAGAAGAAGCCGAGTCCGGTGGGTACTGGGAAAAGTTTGCGGAACTGGAGGCGAGGCAGGAAAGAATGGAGAAGTTGTTGGAGAAGATCGCTCACAGCTTGAAGGTCAAGGAGGAGTGATGGAGCCTTATGAGTTTGGCTTTCTATCATTATGGCTTCTATAGAACTTGGCACTCATGTATGATATGCAATTATATACATTTCACCTGCAAGAGGAGGCTCTGCTGTTCATGGCGGAACAGCTATAGGGACGCATAATTGTGGTGTATATCTGATTCCATTACCAAAATAATGATCATACACCTACAACGTGACTCTGAAAAATCCCTAGGGTGATACCAAGCAGACAGATGGATTTCGGGAGGCCTCACGCGTTGGTGGCTTGATCATCCTGGGAGGTGGCAAGATACGCACACTATAACCTTGCCGCTCCGTGTTCTGATTTCGCTGGGACTTTCCAGCTGCTGTTGAAGCTCTCGTTGAGCGCCCGGTGGAGGTTTGCACAGGTCGACAAGGTGCCTGATCACTATCCTCGTCAAGCTCATCGATCTCGCTCTCTTCCGCTTGTCTACGGTGCTCATGTCTCCGTGGTACACGATCCAACTCCTGCCGCGTGTGTGGGGGGCTCCCGTCACGTCTCTTATGAGGTGTATTTATTCGAGTAGAATCCTACGAAAGATGATCGACCGAAGTACGCAGACATAGCGGTGTAAACTCACCTCGTTCTTCATGTCATGATCCTGTTCGTTTCCACCCTCCGATGTTGAGGGACGGGGAGTTGAGCACTCAGATGTAGGCTGGTCGTCTGCGGTGTCGTCTTCAGACGACGGGGGAGGGCCTGAACAGAAAAGTTCCTTCCTAGTGCGAAGTAAATGGCCTTCTGAAGGGTGTTTAGACGAATGATCTGGACGGAATGACACGTCGTCGTAGCCGGGAGGAGGAGGGAATCGTGACAACGGCTTCCTTCGGGAGCGTTGTGATCTCAGCGTGCGCGTTGTTAAGCATGGCAGACTGTCATCAGATTGATCAGAGAACTCTGCGCAAGGTTGCGCGTCTTTGATGTGCCGTCCTGCCTTTTTCACGCCCGGAGTATACTGAATATACTCAGTACTAATGAGTTTCGGAGGCTTCTTCTTAGGACGTTTGGCAGGTGCAATGTCCTTTTTCTTGCCTTTATCGGGCTTAAGTTCCTTAGCCTTTTCTTCCGTCCGTTTCCTCTTCAGCGACGGTGGAGGTGATGGTGGCGGTGGAAGGACAGTGGGTTGGGTGAGTAAATAGTCGGAGGTCATCATCGAAAAGAGGCCTTCAGAACGAGCCTGGTTGAGCATGCGCAGGGCGTCACCTCGTACCCTCGAGGGGTCGGAGAGGCCAGATATGAAAGCAGCCATGTTATTGTTCGATCCCGTGATCGACAACGACGACACTCCCGAGGTCAGCGAAGACGGGCCTTCTGGTAGGTCGTCATCGAAGGGGTTACTCTTGGGCATGTAGTCAAATAGCGGAGCAAAGAGTTTGTCGACATGGAATCGTCTTGCAAGCTCGCGGCCTCTGTCGAGTGGGATCCTGGAAAGATTAGACTTGGAAACGGCAACAATGCTTGGTGGGTTAATGCTCACCAAGTGCCCTGGTATTTCCCGTGTCCTCCCTGTATAATTTCGTGTTGTCCTTTCAGTACCCGTCGGTCCATGACCACGGTCCGCTTCCCCTTGTTCACGCCGGCGACCTTGAGGATCTGAGTCGCGTTGACCCAAGAATTGTCGCGCCTGCGCATGCAAGGAATGCCTTTGATCATGCATTCGTCAACCTGTAGACAATCAGTGTCAGCCGCGCCCACTGCTCGGACAGCCGAGCTCACCAGCACAGATGAATATTCAGCATCATAGATGAGCGGAGGCGGTTCGATGGGAGGTGGGATTTTGTGCCCGTCGTCGAACGTTAGCGGTGGTGTTCTCTATGGGATTCAAAGTGCTCCCTGGATCGCTCGTTGTCTGCATAGCGGCATGACAGTGGGTATCGTGAGTGGCAGCGTGGCGGCACAGACCAGACGCGCATAGAACCTGAATTTTACCCGAGTTTCTGCTGAAAAATAAAAGGAAAATAAATATTCTCAAAAAACATGGACCGTAATAAGAATTTCTCAAACCTAAGTTATGTAGATGTGTATATGACAAAAGGTAACAAAAACAGCATTTTTTTTTACGAACAGTCTCTAGCTACATATGTATCATGCTATCAAAACGTTGTCCCATGATGGTAAACGATCTGCTTTCGCCTGAAGTCCTTCTAGCCGGGTAGTTTAACGTCAATGCATATGGAAAATGAGATGCAAGACGTAGATAATTTCCGGCAGCATTCGGTCAAGGGAAAGATAAGAGCCAATGTATAAAAAGCATTGATTGAACGATACAGGTGTCTTGTGGTGGTATGAGAGTAGAAAATTGTGCCTTATATAATCTTGGAGCTGCTGACGTAACATGTGTCGCTGCACTGCCACATTCTTCTCTCTCTTTCCGACCAAGTCAACCTGAAGCCCATTTCTCCGTATACCCATTGCTTCGACCATAATGTCGGAACTCACTTTTGATACGCTTATGGACGATGGGAACTACCTCGGCTCTGAGCGCGCGAGGATGGAAAATCGAGTTATACTGGAGGAACTGGAAAGAAAGAAAAAGGCACGAAGCATGGCCGTACCGACAGACGATAACCGCGTCAAGATTCGGCTGAGGGAAATCGGAGAGCCAATCACCCTTTTCGGTGAACGTGTGCGTACGTGCTGTTTTCCTCGATAAATGGATAGTGACACGGTGGTGCTGTTGGCAGGCTGCCGACCGTAGAGACCGTCTCATATATGTGCTGTCGCAAATAAATGCTGCACGAGGGGATGATGCTATGCAGTTGGATGAAGATGAAAGTTCGGAGAGTGAAGATGAGGTGCGTCGCACTTTTCATACAGAGACCATGAATAACGTACCCCAAAGGAAGAAGAATTCTACTCTCCAGGGTCCTTGGAGTTGCTTGAGGCTCGAAGACGAATAGCCGAATACTCACTTCCCAGGTCAACAGTCTCGCTACCGATAGGTTGAATTCATTCAAGGTGCTTACTTGTGCTTGTTTCATTTTCTCCGGCAGAGCTCAAAAGCGCGTCGCCCAACAGCGAATAGATAGCAAAATGGATCTCGGTAAAATAGTTGATATTAGGAAGAAGGTTTTTGGCGAAGTCAAAGTACGTCTGTCGTCTTGCAAATACTCGTCAGTTTGAACGCTTCATTTCCAGAAATATGCGAACCTTGGGTCCCAAATTGGTGACGAGAGACCCATCTCTCAAGTTCGCTTCGCACCCAATAATGAAATTTTGGTCACTTCGAGCTGGTCCGGTACGGTGAAGTTGTGGAATGTACCTGCTTGTACGCCAATACGGTCCTTGAGAGGTACGTCCTGACTCTACAATGTTGCTTGTGTCCTTTTATGACCCGATGTAGGACATAGTGATCGTGTAGGGGGCGTTGCTTGGCACCCCGAGGCTACAAGATCTCTAAGCACCGACGCGGCAAATCTCGTGAGTGGAGCAGGTGATGGGAACGTTAACTTGTGGTCGTTGAACAGGTTCAGTGTCTATTCTGTGTTATAGCACCGTTCACTAAAGCAATCCATACTTCTAGTGACGCCCCTCTATCAGTAATGAAAGGTCATCAAGGGAGGGTTTGTCGAGTCGCATTTCATCCTTCGGGAGATTATGTGGCCAGTGCTAGTTTCGATACAACCTGGCGTCTATGGGATGTTGCCACTGCGAAGGAGCTCCTATTGCAGGAGGGACATTCAAAAGAAGTTTACTCCGTCGAATTTCAGAATGACGGTGCTCTGGTAGCTTCTGGGTTCGTGATTCTATCACCATCAGGTGCCATGCTAAAATCGTAGTTGACAGTGGCTTGGACGCTATCGGAAGGGTCTGGGACTTACGAACAGGAAGAACTGCCATGGTACTGGACGGGCACGTCCAGGCCATCTATGCGATAGGGTTTTCTCCTAACGGGTTCGGATGCATCGCCTTCCCTGCACCCTAGCTGAATTTTTTTCTTCTAGGTATCAAATTGCCACTGGTGCCGGTGATGATACAATTCGTATATGGGATCTGCGTTCTCTGAAGGCTCTGTATACCATCCCTGCACATCTATCTAATGTTTCAGACGTGCGGTTTTTCCATGCCGACAACCTCTTTTTCAAATCTCCAGAGGGAGATGCGGAAGCGAAGACTGCGAAAGAAGAATGGGATTACCGTTCTGGATTGTTTTTTGCATCTTCGGGCTATGACGGCCTTGTGAAAATTTGGAGTGCTGACGATTGGCAGTTACTCCGCACTCTATCGACGGATGCAGGGAAGGTCATGTCAGTAGACATATCGAGCGACGGAAACCTGATTGCGAGCGGCACATACAATAGGAATTTCCAGCTCTTTGCTCCAGAGGATGTTGCGGTATTGTAGTATGCAGTGGAGTGTAAATATAAGTCTTGTTGCTATTTCTGTTCTTTGGCAGCCATCGCCGACACCTTCGCTAGCGTCAGGTATGTCCCTCATGTATGACAATTAGACTACACGGATCGTGGGAACTGGTTTACACATGTTAATGTTTATGACAATTCGCTCTAGCGACTATAGGCTAACTGATACAGTCTCAAACAATAATAATATTCTACAACTTGAACTCGTTATAATATCGTCGGATGTCATCTAGAAGCGTCCCTTAACTGGTTCTTCCCTTACGGAAGCTAGGTATCTAGGCATAGTATGCTCGAAGGGCTCTCTACGGCTGGCCTTTGAAAGTTCTCTGCAGCGCAAATCTAACCGCATAAGCTGACTGAATTTTCCGAAGCGCGAGAAGTCCTCTAAGGCCCTTGAGCGTACTTGGATCTTTCTCGTAGTATGTGGCCCCATTTCCATAGCGCCTATGGTGTTAAGGTCAGCATCTACTACTCGAATGTGAGGTGACGCGATACGCACCAAAAATGCGGGCATCATCAAGAATGAGATACCGGCCAGCAGCGCAGACGCGGGACCCAAACCAAGGTTGACAAAGAATGCACGTCCAAAGAGAGGAAAGACGCTGGCGATGCTTGAACGGAAGAGATCGTTTCCTGCGAGAACCGAGGCCGCGTACGCAGGGTAAGACGACGTAACGTAAGTGAGGATACTTTGGAAGCAAAGGTAGATGCCGGGGAGATAAAGTGAGGCGCCGATAACGGGAACGATCCAGTGTATACTTTCTTTGGACGCGAATCCAAAGATGAGGACGCTTGTTGGGATGAATATGCTTGCCATTAGACCGATCTCCAGACGGATTTCGGGCGCAACAGCTTTTCCCTCTGCATCCGCTCTGGCGTAACGAGGAGCGATGTGGTACATTTGATAAAGAACGTAGACAAAGTACTATGAAATGATATGAGAATCAATTGATAGGAGAAGTGAAATGCCACTGACTGTGATCGCCCCAGATACGACGAAAGCCAGGAAGGGCAAGCCACTGGTACCCAAAGTGAAGTGGTATATATCAATGAACACAAGCGGGAACGCTTCAAACCAGAGGTAGAAGATGGCGTCTAAGATAACAAGAAGGTCAGATTTACATCAGCGGCAAAATCAGCCTTTTACTTACAGACAAATCCAATGTACACGTTGGCGAACATCAAGACCGGTTCCTTGGCCAGAATGAACGGTCTGGTCAGTGCCTCTTTCATGACCTCCGAAAATGACTCTCCCTCGGCAGCCCTCTCGCTTTGAGACCTGAGCTCCCGGTTACCCGTGAGCTTCCTCAATCGTTGGGCCCTTCTCAGCAAGATCGTCGGCTCGTACGTCTCGGGAAGAAGCAACAGGAGAAAGATGAGAGAGAATCCAGCGATCCAGAGAAGTTCATATTGAGGCCATCGCCAGCCGTTGGCCTGAGCTGCGAACCCGCCGACGACAGGTCCAGTGATAGGCCCGGCGACTGCCCCGAGTGCCCATATGCCGAGCACATATGCATACTGGTGCATAGGATAGATATCCCCCATGGATGCTCCTCCAGTGGCGAGTGCAGGACTGCCGACGAGGCCAGTAAGAAACCGAAAACCGAGGATAGTGCTGATGTTCTGGGCGGTGGCTACAGGTATTTGGAAGATGACAAAGAGGAATAGGGTGCCCATGTAAACTGGGTTGCGACCTAACTTAGGTAGCTCTTGTAGAGGAGACAGGAACATAGGCCCAATGCCGTATGCTAGAAGACGCATTAGCTTTAGCTTGTTGAAGACATTTAAATAAAATGAAACTCACCAAGTACATAAAGTGTTAGTCCGAGTGTGGCCTTCGTGAGAGAAACATTGAAGTTCACCATTATTCCGGGAATGGATGGTGTATATATGGCGGAGCCGATATAGACACTGAAGGTGAGCAAACTGATACTGAATGCTACAAAAGCACGCTTTTTTGGTGACCAATTTCTGAACAGGCGGAACAAGGGTCAACAAGAGACTGGAGTGCAAGAGTAAAACAGTGTACCTTGGATTCTCTGGATCGTCGTCCCCATACCACCCCACTGTATACGGATCTGACTGAAGAGCTTCATCAACCTTCTTTTCTGCTAGCTCCTCGGCACCGTCGATGGCTATGGTATCTTCTCTCATGAGCTGAGTTCCAGGCGTCGAAACTCTTTTCCCAGATTTATCAGCGTCGTCGCATATTGTCACCGCATCTGACTCCGGGGTGGAAAGGTCCGTTTTTCTTTCCGAGGGATGTAAAAATTGAGGGGGAACCTTGAAATCTGGCCGCTGGTCCGCGTAGGGAAAAAGACGTCCGTTGGAGATGTAATTAATGGCTTGGCCGATAGTGGAGTCGCGAAAGATATCTTGAACCATCGTTAGTATAAAATACTATGCGGAGAGAGGAGGTCTGAAAAGGGCGTCACAACCCTGACACACTTCCTCCTCCGGCCCTTTATATCTAGCCTCGGTGTCCACCGACGATGACTCGACAGTTGAAGATTATTATTCATCGACCTGGTTTGTGAGCAAATTTCTGTCGGAAACCGTTTATCACCCTTCCAATTCGTCATCCGCGATCAGATTTCCCGACTAGGGCGTGATAATAAGGTAATGAGTCTAAAATAAGGATCCCCTATTAGAAAACTTTGCAAATACTGACTTTGCCAAGACTAAAGCGGGCCACATATCCCAAGGGGGTTTCAGATTTACTGTTAGATCCTCTGGTTCAGCGAAAGGAAAGACGAGATTGGGAGTCTAAAATAATGTAATAAATAATGTTCGACGCAATCAAGCTGGAGGGCCTGGAAAGAACAATAGAAGTAGTACGAACGTGCTTTTGTGGGAAGTCTTGCGTTTACCGCCCCAGTCGGGACATGACCAAGGAGGAACTGGCGGGAGCAAAAGCAGTAAGATAGCCACCACGTGACACATGGCATATACAGCTGCGCGAGAAGTTGGAACAGTTCAACAGGACCAGAGTCAATTAGTGCGGTGGCATTGTTTCGCCTAGAAGAAGCTTGTATAGACTGGTAATATCGTCATAGAATCTAGTTAGACCGAACCTTGGAAAGAGCAATATGGGCTCCCTTTGCTGATTGGCCAACTTACTTTTCTCTTTCGCTGGCGTTAGAAATTCCCTACGCAAGATGCACATAGCAGAAAGTTCGCAACTTTCTCAAAGAATGAGCGAATGTTAGGTGTTTTGATTAAAGCATGTCGGCTGTGAAAGTAGTTACTATTTCATTGAAACCCTCTGTAGTTTAATCAGCCTCCGCGGCTATCGGGATACACATACAGGAACTTACATTCACTCGTTAGAAGTACCAAGCACTAAAAATGACACAATAGACTATAACTACACGGACGGTTCTTCACGCGGAATCCCTGGGCACGACTGTGTCAGTATGACATAGTTAGCAGCACAACACATTTCCTGTGGCTTACTTTAGGCTTAATCATCCCATAAGAACAATTTAGCAGTGGCTAGGTTCCGCCACCGTTCCTGACACTCTTTGCTAAAGCTGCATGTTCCATACTCCTGCATGGTAATTATAGGTGCACTCGCCACGAGAGAAACGTACTCCCCCGGGCTCAAATCGGCAGGTCGTCCCATGATTTTGGGACCATATAGCTTCGCGTGACTACTTGGCATGGTGATAGTATTGATATAACCAGCAAGTGTCTCCTTGGCGTCCGAGGAGAGTTCTCCAACCAAATCATTGAGGAACAGTCGAGCCATAAGGACCAAAGGACGCCGATATTTCTTAGTTCCCGAATTTGGAATTCCGCGCTTATATGGCGGGAACTGTTGAGACGGTACAACTTCTGCTCAGTGTTTGAATAATGAGACGGATGACGAGATCACAAGTACGCACCTAGAAACGCAGCCGCTTCCGGAAGAGAGGTTCCTTTCCATTGACGAGTCTTGACAGCGTTGCCCTGGGCTTGGAAAGCTTTCATCCAATCCGCGAGAACTTTGCCCATCCGTCGAATTTCTTCCTCAGACTCCTGGTCACGAGGGATGATAGTAGGAGTCGTATCGTCGTACAGAGGTGAGCAATTGTATTTGTGCGTTTTCCAATCTTTCTTCTGGCATCCTTCGCTCTGCGGCAAAATCAGTCACGTAAGAAAAAATTATCTAGAGAACGTACGCAATAAAATTGGTTTTTGCACTGTGCGCAGCGTCTCATAGTAACTTCCTCCTCGTCATATTCGTCTCCCCAACAGATTTCGCAGTCGCCTTCAGCTTTGGGCAGTTTCTCCTTGTGTCCCCCGTTCTTGGATTTGGATTCGGTCTCATTCGACTCGTCAGGAGCCATGGTAATCTGCTCAATTTCGCTAATCACTGGCTTGTAGAAGAATTTTGCAGAGAGATAGATGACGAGAAGGGTTGTGAATACGATGCACAGCGAGGAAGACCAACTGGGACTCATGGTGAGAAGCGATTATATAGTCTGACGGCCAGCCGGTCCGATACGCTATTGTACGAAGTAGCTATTCGGCAGTGTCCACTTCTTTGCCTTGTGCAACCAGCGATTCTTGGGCTTCAAAAGAATTGTGGCGAATCAGGTGCCCGCTGCAAGGGGACGCTCTACAAAAGCGGGGGATAGCGGTAGATCGACAACGATTAACAACAAAGGGACCATAGACTATTCTCAATAATCACCGTCAATAAGTACGGTCTTTAGCGTCTACATTAAGCCCATTCACCTTCAATTCCCCTTTCGTCCAGTGCTCATTTCCAGATATAAAATCCCCCCTCACGACCTTCCCTCTCGACACAACCCTACCATCCTTCTCAACCTTCACATATACGCCTTCTACCCTTCCACCCCAAAAGCGCGATTGACCCTGTACCAGCTTCTTCAAGTCTTCTTCCGACGGCATCTCTCCGTCGTAAATTAGAGGGACCACCTGAATAGAAATCGGACCCAGAAGTACCTCCAGGCTTTGCCGATCGATAAACAGCTCCAAGTATCGATCGTATAGGTCAAAAGCGAGGAATCTGTCAGGAAGGTTGGTATAGAGAATAGAATGCGTCGCGTACATCCATTCCCCATAGAGGATGTATCGTTCAGGGAAATGCTCGTCTCTTCCAAGCACTCGGATCAGTGCCTCCCGGTGCAGATCAACCCAATGCCCTAGCTTTCTAAACTGCTCGTGGGTCGATGAATTGACATAATGAGATCTGTTCTGTACAACAATCCGCTCTCGGTCACCAGAGAGCGAAAACCCCATGTTGGCACCATCGACTTTTTCACTGATAGCGACATGTCCAGGGATGACACAAGTGTTTGTGACAAGATCATCGGATGTCGCAGCCCCGAGGTTTATGAGATGAGGTGTACGAGGGAACTTTAGAATCCATATCGACGGAGAGAGCCGCGCAACGAGTTCCTGGCACGCACTGAACGACTTGATGACCACAACAGCCTTGAAACCGTCGTGTAAACTGGGACGTTCAAACTGTTTATTCATTTGATGGACAGCACTTTGAACACGGTTTCCAGGCGGAAGCGTAGGATGTCCTGTGCGTCGCTGTGCCCTGGACACGCATAATTCACGGTCATAATCAAACCATACACAAATAGGCGCCTTGATCCAAGTTGACGCCAAACTGAGCCAGGCCCTGCGTTCAGCAGCTGATGAATTACACCGATCCAGGAGTATACGTCTAGTAGATGGTTTCCGGCCGATAACAGTTTCACATGAAGCACGACTCCCGGAGTCGTCTTGGGATATACGTGTCCAAACTTTGGGGTCGCGCTTCATCAACGCCTGGGTAAACCACGACTTTCCGGCTCCAGGGAGACCAACGAGCACGAACAGATCTGCATCCCAATCAAGCACACCTTCCACTTCCAATGGAGACGGTGGCGGCTCAGATGGAGGATCCGGGAGCACGGCCTGGCGCTTCCAGATTGTGCTACACCATTTCGAAACAGATGCCTCTTGCTCTGATGTTTCGATACTTCCGGGACGCAGTGAGCGCAGAGTAGTGATAGCGTCGTTGGCTGTCATCTCTGGATGATCTTGGTTGGGACGAGGTTTGCCGAAACCATATGCCACAAGATAACATGCCGCGACCGTACCTGCCCGTCCTTTACCGCCGCCACAGTGAACAAGCAGCGGAAGCTTCTCCGGGTCGTTGAAAAGTCTTATCATGATATCCATTTGCTCGATGGAAGGTGGACGGTAATTGGGAACGGGGAGGAAGGTGTTAGAGATAGCTTTTCCGGTAAACCATGACTGATGAAGGGGTTCTTCTTCGGTAAGCGTCAGGATATGCTTGATACCGACAGTGGACAGTAAGGTGATGTCCTCTTCGGTGCGCGGGGTAGACATGATTGCAAAATAGAACGGAACGAGCCAACGGAAGAATCGAGGCAGCCTTTGACCGCTTAATACGAACATAGGCTGACGTGGGGCGACAGAGAGGGTCGGTGTGATGTTTGCCTCGCTCAAGAGTTCTTGCAGTTCACTAGACCATGGTCTCAACAACAAATCCGCTATTTCGTCCGGAATCTGTTCCCTCTCCGATTCCATAAACAAGTTCCCCCACTCGGTGTAGTGTGAACACTGGATTAATTTCTTGACGCAGTAGTCCTTCACATGTTGGCTCGTCGCTAGATGACATGCGCTGCTATAAGAAAGCATGGCCAATTTATGTAGACTGAGGGATGAAGAGGCGTCTCCTAGTCGAAGGAATCCACGATGGGAATCTGGGATGGTTTGGATGAGCTGTATGCAATACTGCCGTTCCGTTTGATGGTCCGCGGCAATATGGAGCGTGTATACAAGATGGTCCAGAAAGTCGGAAGAGGGGGGTTGAGGGAACTGTCCGTGTAGGAGAGAGTGGATGCTCTTGTCCATTTCATAGTTATCAGTTCGGGTGAGGGTGATGTGAAAATCTTTGGGAGGCAGGCCAAGGCGCTTTCGAAACTGCTGACCAGCCGCCCATATTGTGACAACAAAATAGACGCCTTTGGTGCCGCCAAGGCCTGTGGAGAAGTCAGCTTTTTGAAAATATTCTAGGACATCACAGCCTTGCCTGCTGAATGGATACGAGACACATCTGCTTGAAGATCCTCTACAGAATGTTCCGACCGTTCATCCTGACGCCTCAGCTCGTCTTTTGTCAGTACGGTGATATGAAACGGAGGTTCGCCGTCAAAGGCGGTGGATGATGTACTACGTGCAATTGCTGTGTGTGCAAGTTCGTCGACCAAAGGTCCGGTGACGGCCAAACATCCACGAAAACGATGCAGAACAGCAGCCATGGAGAATGATTGACGGTTTTCGAGGTTGTAACACAGACATCGATAAAAAGGATGAGTGTTACTTATGTATGGACAGGTCGGTTCCGCGACTTACTGGGTTCGAGTCGAGCGGCACGGCCCGTCTTCCGACGATGACCCGATTGTCAGTCGAAAAACTACGATTGTATAATGTTTGGAACGCATTTACACCCGACAGGTTTGATGCTGTTCAACAGAACAAGAACCTTACTTGTTCGCAGGTTTGGCGTACCGCAGTTTTATGCACTGCCAATGGCAACCAACAACTAATAAACGCTGTCTGGTTCCTTCTAACATATACCATGGTTTCCTTTCTGCAAGATATTCAACAGATCATAGATAAGCCTGATGATTACCAGCACGATACACAGCGATTAGGTAGGTACGTAAGTAGTGTTATACACGACTTCCACACTATAGGTCGAGGGTATACCCGCACAATATAATAGATACATGTCAGTCACAAACTCCTTACAGTTCAGTCATCATCCTTTCGTTCATGGACCTTCGTCTCCGAGTCAAGCCATCAGTTTCGGAATGACCTTGATCATCTGGTCAATGTTAATAAACTGCACCCACGTATCCAACGCCTTTCTCTCGTCCTTCCACAAAAATGTCGACTCTTTCGTCCCGCGGAAGAACGCGCAGACACATTGGTATTGTTCCTCTACCAGGCGATCACCACGCGCCACACCAAGGGCCGCGCTCCATAAACGGAACTCCCATCCCTGTAGTGGATGTCCGTCGCCCCAAGCCTTGCCCTCCGGGACGTTGAATTCGAGTCTAGAATAATCAAAGCCAATAGGTTGTCCGATAGCATGTATGTATGCTTCCTTGAGCGCCAAGACAATGGTTAGGCGCCGTAAGGCAGTCTCGTCCCCTTCTTCAAGTGAAATCAGGGCCATCTCATTGGGCGTCAGCTATAGGAAAATGAGATGGGGGAAAGAATAGTACCAGAGTGAAAGCTGACCTTGTGAGACAGAGACTCTAAGTACACGGCGACAGATATACCTCTAGGCTCAACAGTTAGCTGCTTGATGCCAAGGCCGATATTAACAACACGTTTCTGTGGTCCTTGAGTCATTGCAATACCGCACAATGAAGGCCCGCATTCAATGTGGTATCCGATCATAGAGTATAAGAATTTCTCCGGGGGCATATCATCTGGGAGCTGAACAATTCTTTCAATGTGTGAACGAGTTTCGAGTAGATCTGTGACAGACTTGTTCTATCCAATGTTTCCCATTCTGTGTGACCTGGTCTCGCCATTTGGATCGTGGTATTCGCCTATGTCTCATCATGAGTACAGGTAACAGCTGAGTAATGAGGTGCCCTGGATGAAAAGAAAGCTCGGGATAAAGCTTATCTTGGAGGGTAGGGGACTTACGGAAAGAGTCTGCATCTTCTGCATTGTAGGATCCCAAGTCGACGTGATCAGTATAATCCTTCAGGAAAGTATAGCAAGCCTCGTATTCCTGTTGGACGATCGTATCAGCAATCGCAGGCAGACAAGAAAACACTCACCTCAGCAGTATACTCTCGATTGAGCGACAACATCCAGATAAGAACGGGACAATCCTGAGCGAGCGATTGTGGTGGCGGAACCAAAGACAGATGGGAGCTCGGTACAGAGTTGTTAACGCTTGGACCTGCTCTGCCCGACATTGTGCAAGAGATTTAGCAAAGAGCGCAAAATTGTGAGAACGGCTAGCTGTTGAGTGGTTACAAGAGAGCAAGAAGGGCACGCCACTATCAAGCCTTTTGTTGAAAACCAAGTCAAACCCTGTTTAGGTTCGTACAGGTCTGCGTGGCAAATTCTCACGTATGTCCGGTCCGGTCATCCGAAGACATAATGAACAATTGAACGCCGCAGTCACTCGGTATAGCCAGTGCAATTGGCAACACTGGTAACATCAGAGAGGTTCAATTGTTGGAATTTTTCTCCCAATTGCGGTAGACTGTCTAGATGGACCGTGCCGAATAACGTATCACTGATAGATGGTGTGAAGCAACTACTCGTTCTACTTTAGGAATACTTATAGAGATATACATCTGCGCCGAGTTGAAGTTAGTGAATAAAGACAAAAGGAGCGGTCATGGAAGTATTGCCAAGGGAACCCAGGAACGAGCCCGAAACGACATTGCTATGCAAGCACCGGTTGTAAGATCACCCAAACATCACCGAAAGGCAAGTGGGAAACTTCGAAAGAAAAAACGAGGATCGAATATGAATATGACGGGTCATGCGTTCAATATCGAGCCATGATGGAAAGCAAGACTCGTGACGTGAATGCGAAAGCTGACAGTAACACACAGAAAAATCATGACGAGCAGTTCTATAAAGAGATGCGTGTTCTGTGTTTGAGCTCGGAGATTTGAGGCGCAATAGCAGAAAATACAAGAAAACCGGAGTTCTTCCGGTGCAAAGAAAGTGCCTGATTGAACTAATCTTAAGAATGATTCTGATAATTGACCCGGCGCTGGTGGATCGGGAATGAATAGTGTCCGCGTACAAAGGTGAAACCGTGCAAGGACAAGGAAAGATAGCGATCAGATAGCAGAGGGAAGAGGTTTTCATTAGTTGTCGGTCCTCCTGTGGATTGCACTGAAGATGCATGTAGAACGTAATAAATCGCGCAAAGGCCTGTGAGAGTTTCATCATGATATGGAGATTGAAGACGTGCCCTAGGCACGGAGAAAGCATATATTAAGAAAATGAAATAGGCGGGACCGGACCAATGTAGTGCAGTATGCTACCAAAAAAGCAGCACTACATGGAGGTAAAAGTAGCTGCACGAGACCAGAGTAGCGCGCAAGACAAGACGGTAAAGCAACAGATAGTGTGTTTGGAATTCAACCTTAGACAAAGATAAATCGTGCGCAAAGATATCGGAAGTGCCTCTAGATGGGGACCAGAGAACAATACAACAAACAATGTTGTCTCGTAGTGAGCGTCTTGAATTGAGACACGGCCTCTATCAAAATGAATGCCGATACAACCACGTGGAGAAAATGGTAGTCTACTTGCCTAATTTGGGCTTGACCCTGTGTCCGGAGAAAGAGCGAAGAGGAGCTAACATGGTAAAACGACTAACATCACAATCAAATCGGACAAGCTTTAGTCACAAATGGGTTAGCAAGTAGCCTTTCGTTCCATGTCCAGCGGGAGGACATATATTTGCGCGGAATTCGGACCAAGTGACCGTACCATTTTGACTGTAATTCCTCCCAAAAAAATCGTACCATCCTTTTTTCGCATTTCCATATATAAGCCCCGCATTTATTCTAGCCTTTCTCCATTCCATCTTTCCCTCCTCACCCCTCCATCTCTCTACCTAACACCGTCATGTCTGCCTTCGATGCTACTCTCGGTCGCCCCAAGGATGTTGGTGTCCTCGCAATGGAGACTTACTTCCCTCGTCGCGTGCGTTCTGCATGTCTCCTGTCGTCGTTGTGCACGCTAACACGCGCTTACAGTGCATCTCTGAAGCTGACCTTGAGGAGTTCGATGGAGTCTCGAAGGGAAAATACACCATTGGTCTAGGCCAGGAATACATGTCGTGGCCAGATGACCGTGAGGACATCAACTCATTCGCCCTCAATGGTGTGTGTGTTTCTTTTCCCAGTTGGATTCCTCTAACGACGTGCAACAGCTGTCTCTGGCCTCCTCGAAAAGTTCAACATTGACCCCAAGTCCATCGGACGCATTGATGTTGGCACCGAAACCATCATCGACAAGTCCAAGTCTGTCAAGACTCACCTGATGGACCTCTTCGCTGAGTCGGGCAACTTTGACATCGAGGGTATCGACTCCAAGAACGCTTGCTACGGTTCCACTGCTGCCCTCTACAACGCCGTCAACTGGATAGAATCCAGCTCTTGGGACGGCCGCAATGCCATCGTTGTGGCCGGCGACATCGCCATCTACGCTGAGGGCGCCGCTCGTCCTGCCGGTGGAGCAGGAGCCGTTGCACTTCTGATTGGTCCCAATGCTCCCGTCGTGTTTGAACGTGAGTGCATGTGTTTCGGCCTCGTGATGGTAACTTTAACCTGGTTTTAGCCATCCATGGAAGCTACATGGCAAACACGTACGACTTCTACAAACCTAACCTGTCCTCGGAATACCCCGAGGTCGATGGTCCTGTCTCTGTTGTCACCTACATTGCTGCCCTCGACGCGGCCTACTCTGCATTCAGAGAAAAGACGAACAGGGTTTCGAAGCCTTCTTCGGATGTCAAATACTCCTTCTCCAGCGATGACGTCGACTACCACCTTTTCCACAGCCCGTACGGCAAGCAGGCCGTAAAGGGTCACGGCCGAATGGTCTTCAACGATTTCCTTTCGAAACCCTCTCATCCAAAATACGCCAATATCCCAAATCCTGAAGGGTTCCTTTCCGCCTCACATGCTGCTTCGTTAACCGATAAGAATGTTGAGAAGACTTTCATTGCTGCAGCCAAACAAGAATTCAAGGACAAAGTTGACCCGGGAATGGCGTGCTCAAAACGGCTGGGTAACATGTACACTGGTTCTCTGTACGGTTGCCTTGCATCTCTCATCTCTACTCTGGAGCCTGCCACACTCCTTGGCAAGCGGGTCAGCTTGTTTGCGTTCGGCTCCGGTTGCGCAGCCAGCTTCTGGACACTGCGCATCAAGGGTGACACTAGTGAAATTCGGGAAAAGATGGATCTTCTCAATCGCTTGGCATCGATGAAGGTCGTGAAACCTCAAGAATTTGTGGATGCACTAAACGTACGATTTTGATTTCTATCTGACTTTGCTTCGATTCTGATTGTTGAATTCCATCAGCTTCGCGAGAAGAACCACAACAGTGTTTCGTACACACCTGAGGGCTCAGTGGACAACATCTGGCCTGGTGCTTACTACCTTGACAGCGTGGACTCCAAGTACAGGAGGAAGTATCTGCGGGCGCCATTGGCTTAAGCCCTCGGCGTCGCTTTATTCATCTATCACGCCGGGCGGGAAGGAGTCACCATAGAATATATAGGAATCTCACTAGACGTCGATATTGTAGTCGCAATTGTAAGATATCTTAATGCGGAAAGGGAAAATACCAAATAGTTTTGCATCTTCTCTTTGACCACGATGTCCGTCACGGTGCGCTATTCTACCAGTACCGACAAGGGAAAGAAATTTCAGCGACTGGCATTGTCGTACCCATTTATACAACAGGTATCAAGACAGTTATCATTCTATCTCCTAGCACTAAGGTCCTTGACAGCTGGACGTGATTTTTCCGTCCCACGATGTACTCGAAAACGCGCTTCTCCCGCTTGAAACTCACTACGCGAGAGGAAAAACGACCCTTTCAGATATTATTGCATCTGCCAAGGATCTGGGACTAGAAAGGTGCGCGTGTTTTTCGTCCTGGTCCGTCGTTACTCACGCAACGACATCCACCAGCAATCTCACAGTCCTGACCACCAACTTCGACAACGGCGACGTATGGTGTATCGACCCTCGCGGAATCCTTACCCTATGTGTAGCAAAAGACACATACGAAACCCTTGGGCTCGTTGGGAAGAAAGTCGTACTGGGATACGGCAGAAAACATCCCCACGAGGAGCGGCATGGTATGTGAACCACTCGCCTCGAACGCGTAAAGATTGAGTCTATCCAGTCATAAATATTCCTCTCCAGGCCAACGCGGAATCTGATGGCAACAAGAAGCGCAGGGACGAGTCTTTGAAGGCGTGGGATGGGAGAAGGGAGTTGTGGAGCATTGTCTGTACCTCGAAAGGTGAATATGTTCTTTTCCTCTACCTCGTTTTGGCTCATTGTTAGCAGACCCAGTCAAGCTGAGACGGCTTGGCACCGTGCGTCCAGTAAAATGCCAGAAAACGAGCATGAACGATGTGCATATACCTATTGTCGACCTACTGCCTCGACCGGATGGCAACCAGGACGACATCGATGACTGGAATGAAGGCCTTCATGGTCTGTTCGAATGGGTGGGTGTGGCTGGCTTAGGTGCCCAGAGGTTCGTTTCCGGGATACGCTGTAATCATTGTCTAACGTGTCCCCTTCGAAGACTACGCGCCAATGACCGCGTTGACCCCCACGTATCACTCTACGAACCGCCCAGTCCGTCCAACATCGGCAATATCACGCATCTTCGTTGGCGCGGTTTCCTCGGCCCCGACTTTGTCCAGTCTATTATCGACACTATCACGTTCGTATCTTCTTAATTGATGGATAATAAATTAACCCTCCTTGTCAGGAAAATCTCTTCGCCCCAATTCGTATCCCTAATATCACACAATTTCCCGTATACGCCGGTACCGCGCCTTCCCCGGTCTGCTTTCACCCCTTCAGACTCGGAAGCTGGATTTGTCACTCCGGTCGTGGATCCGACGAAGAGGTCGGGAGATGCTTGGTCTATGATCTTTGTTCCCGAACGAAAGGCAGAATCGTTGGCATGGGTCATTGCTGAAACAGCGAACTGATCGACAATGTGTTGTAAGAAAGATGCTGACATTATATCATCTCCATTGTTTTGGGATTGGGACGATGTGCAGTGCAGAATTATCTGATACTGTACATTCCATGCGTAGCTGATGCAACATTTAAATTGTATGCCAGGACTCACTAGATCAGGTCCTCCTCACAACCCCATAGTATCGTGCCCATCCGTTCTGGCGGTTCATCCCACGTGGTTCCCACGTTATGCGGATGTAAATTTTTTGTGCAGAGGAACCGTCTTAGTGATATTCTCGTTTTCCCTGTTTCAACTTTGCTTCACGTGGACCGGTCCGATAATTCCGAGCGCTAGCGAGAGAGAATATCACTAAGACGAATGGGAACGAGACTAACAACCCCAATAAGAATTGGATGTCGGGCCCGAATCTTACTCGGCATTTTCATCAATCTTCAGAATCTCTATGTTCAGATCCATATCTCTTAACATTCTATATGCCTTCAGAGTCTCCACTTTAAATTCAGTAGAGCCATCAAACCGTGTAGATCGCCATGAAGCTTCGCGGACATTTGATGGATACTTAAGTACTTACCCTTGACTCACACCCGTCAAAAACATCTCTCTTTTCATAAAGACAGTGATTTCTTTCGGACGGTATATGAAGTGCCATCCGAAGTCAAACTTCAAGCTCGAAAAAATGCATTCCCTGGGATTCTTTCGACCGTCCAAACATTGCTTTTTGCCACTATCCAGTATCTGCCTTGAATCAGATTGATTGATGTGGACCGACAGCAGTCTCATATATCCAGTTGACACGGCAGACCATTGTGAAATAGATTCGGCAACAATGTAGGCTTTGCGCGGTAAAGTTCTCGGGAGCATTCACAAGCAGCGGGTAGGACATTGAGGGAAGACAGATTGAAAAGGATTGTAATACTAATTGGGCATATCGCCTCTGTGGTCGAATATAAGATATTCGTTCCAGAGCACCGGCTTATGCACCGATCGACGCGCCAGGCCATTTAGCTGCTGTTGACTCAATATCAGCACGCCTCTGCTCCCTCAGCCTTCAGGGCCCACGCGGCATTCGTTTCGTCATCTGCACAGGACACGCTATGCAGCTCGCGGTAACTAGCCTGCGTTTATGGGAATTGGTACAGGAGGGCGATGAATTGAGTGCAATTTCTCGTTCCTGTAGGACCAAAACCGGCTGCCTCCGCGTCCAGAGAAATTCGATAACAGAGTGAAGGGATACACACATGGCTTAGCGCCTCTTTCGGCAAAGTCGAAATATGAGCGGAAATTCTTCGATTATGTATACCAAAGGATATATCATGGTTGCCATAGCACACAATACAGACAGACAGGTGTTCGAACTTCGAAGAGTCGTGTGTTAAAAAAGCGGACTCGGCGTCGCCACTGGATACTGTCAGACCTTTTAGGATGAACAGGTCACAGGAAACCTCGAGACTCGCTAGTACGTTATCGGTATCGCAGGCAAACGTACAGCGTCATTCAAGCGAAAGAGTGCCAACCCGTCGGGGGCTTGTAGTGTGAGAACTTGACAAGGCAGAGGAGCACAGTCAAGAGAGTCAGGAATGTATTCAATGCAGACACCAGGGTTGTTCAAAGGTCCACGGTATTGCAAGTCCTGGCTCCAAATACCCAGGTATCCGTTACCGTAGCCACGCCGCCGACATGTTATAGTAATCTGTCATGTCAACATGTCTAAGTGCGTAATGGACATTCATACCTGTGCTCAGGGTGAAGTACGAGTGAAGTACCGTGCTTCGTCGTCGCCTTTGGACAACGTGTCCAGAAGTCAAGTAAAAACACAAGGGTCACCGTTGGCGAGAATGATGTTCACCGTCGACGGCGAGATCCTCGACTGGGCGGGTCAGGCAAAAGTCAAACTTGACGTCGGTTCACGAATTAGCGGTGTCCATAAAATGTTTTTTCGAACACCCCCAACAGTGAATACGGTTTACCTCCGCCCTCGATTGTCGCGTCGTGTCAAGACTCAACGCTGACGTCTATAATACTGGGCAGTGGATGGGAAGAAAGTGGCACAGAGGAAAGAGGTAAGTATTTGGAACTCCGATATCTTGCCGCGCTCGCATGGCGGTCAAGGCCACCCCACAGATGCAACCCATCTGACTGATTTCTGGCTGACGTTGGACTTGTGCCTATCACTGCGCTTCGGTGTTTCTAGGTAAATACACATATTGCTACCTCCATCCGTTTCTCTCGACATATTTCTCTCCAACAGTTTAACAACATACGCCGCCCTACATTGTCATCTGTACATGTGGAGAGGAGGAACTTCACTGAGGAAATCCAGAATTGGCGCCTGAACGCCCTCGCAACAACCGTAAATCTAGGTAACTGCGCCTAAATTATTCATTCATATTCCCAGTTACGTGATCAAGATTCGAGAGCTTCCAAGAGTTTCCAAGGCAGTTGCCTTCCGACCGACATGGCAAAAGACTTTAAGAAATATGGGGCTTCCAGTACAGGTTTCTCAGTACCTGTACCTGAAGACAGTATATTTCCCAAAGGATGAAGTGCCAGTAAGAGGACTCGCTGACGTCGGTCACCAGTGACCCGTCACCCGAGTGACCGCCAGACCTCGCAGTTTTATCTCATCAGGGACGCGCAGCAGAATTTTAAATTCCGTACAAGAAACATCATGATCAATCTGACTGCGCGGGCTGCAATTGAAAGAAGTGCACGATGGGAGATTGTTCCGTCATGCACTCTTTACCATCAACCATCCACTCGTTTACCCACTAAGTCATGTCTACACGAAGGGCCCGTACCATCGAATCTCAGGCTTCGTCAGCGAGCCTTCTCCCTCGAGGGTCGTTTCGCAATGTTTCAGAATTCGTACAGTATCAAATCATTGTTCCTGCTGCGCTCTTCTCTCTCACACAGTCTTGCTGTAGGGGGAGACACCATATACCTTGACCAACTCAACAGTGCTGTCTTTATCCGAAAAGGTGAGTTCCTTCTACTGCGTAGCATTGCGCCAGACTTATCCACAGCATCTAATAGTTTTCCCTTGCTGCCGACCCAGCTACATGGGGTTCAAACCTATCTGTGAATTATCAGGAACCGGACGATGCTCTTCACAATCCTACTGTGCGCGGCGGTAAGGTTGTGGACGACGACGCTATATCTTTTTCCAAGAGAGGCATAGCCAACGTCGGATGTCTGATGATCCTTTGCCTTGGCCTACTTGCCTTATTGTCGGTGCCTCTCTCTGTTGCTGTTCTTGCTTTTGATCGAAATCGGAACAGCATCGCATACCCTGTTCTAACATACGTTCAAGAACAAACTTCGTCTTCTTCCTCTTCGAACTTGGGAGTCAATGCATCGGGGCAGGTCAGTTGTTCTCAGTGTCCTCGTTGTCAGTGCATCAACGTCTTAATCCTTTAGGTTCCCGAAATGGGAAACTTCGGCCTCATAGATTTAGATACCCCAGAAGACGCATATACCTTCACATCTTGGAGGGACGGCTCAGAGTGGCAGCTCATATTCTCGGACGAGTTCGAAACCGATGGCCGGACGTTTTATCCAGGTGATGATCCTTACTGGGAAGCTGTGGACCTCCACTACTGGGTGAGTTTAATGTTTTGGAAAGACTTACTGAGGCGATCGTTGAATTCTCGCAGGGCACCAATAACATGGAATGGTATGATCCAGCAGCAATAACCACGGCGAATGGATCCATGCACATCACACTGTCAGAAAAGGCGACGCACGGCCTCGATTATCAAGGAGGTCAGATTTCGCGACTAAAGAATCATCATAGAATATTATTGACTATCTATCTACAGGGATGGTGGCGACATGGTAATGTTGTCCTTTCTTTGAACTCCGCTTTCTCATTGATAGCATAGGAACAAATTCTGCTTTACAGGCGGATACCTATCCGCCTCCGTTCGACTACCAGGAATCGATAACGTTGTAGGGCTATGGCCCGCTGTATGGGCAATGGGTAATTTGGGACGTGCTGGCTATGGTGCAACTCTCGATGGAATGGTACGTTGTCCTATACCGGGTTCGCGATCTGCTTCTGAATTCGTATTTCAGTGGCCATATACATATGACGCTTGTGACGTCGGTACGGCTCCAAATCAAACCATTGATGGTCTACCGACAGTTGCTACGACCAGTGGCTGGTCTGACTACAACTACGCACTTTCATACTTACCCGGCCAGCGACTCTCCCGGTGCACATGCGACGGCGAGAGTCATCCCGGTCCCAAACACTCCGATGGGACTTATGTCGGGCGCGCCTCCCCAGAAATCGATGTGTTTGAAGCACAGGTTAGCGATGACGTCGGACAAGTATCGCAATCCGGACAATGGGCGGTATGTCAATTAGTCTCTACCTCTGTCGCCCTCTATGCTAAATTTGTTACTTTAGCCATTTAATAAAGGATACGTCTGGGACAACAGTTCGGACAATCTCATCATTGCAGATAGCACCATTTCAGAACTGAATTCATACACTGGTGGCTCGGAACAACAGGCAACATCAGTCGTGTCGACTACAAATTCAAGCTGTTACCAATTGTCTTCCGGTTGCTTTACGACCTACGGTTTCGAGGTGAGCTTAAATTCTGTAACCACTTCTCGTGCCCAGCTGACACGACATGTTTAGTATAAACCCGGTAAGCTGTGGAGCATAACGGCACATCCCTCATGCTCATTAATGTCATTCCCCAGGTTACGAGTCAGATAATGCTGTAAGACGATTACTCGCTCTACCACATTTTCTCTGACCTGACGCATTCACAGTATATTACCTGGATAAACAACGGCAAGGTGGCTTGGACTATCAATGCTGCTGGAGTAGGAGCTGATACTGCCACTGAAATATCCGCTCGACCTGTCCCCCAAGAGCCGCTGGTTCGTCTTAACACCCAAAATAAATGATCACTTTGAACTTAAGCGTCTTCTTGACAGTACATCATGGCTAATCTTGGAATGTCCACCAACTTCGGAGATGTAGATTTGGACCATTTAACCTTTCCTGCAGTCATGTCAATAGACTGGATTCGCGTATACCAGGTCGGTACATTCCGCACTTTGTAAACATCTACCGTTCAACCTTTCGTGCTTCCAGGACCCCAATAACATCAACATTGGTTGCGATCCGGATGATTTCCCTACCGCTGCATATATAGAAACGTACGTTCGGTCTTCTTTTCACCACTCCTACAACCTCTTCCTGACGGTCATACTAGATACTCTGAGGCGTACAACAATCCTAACCTGACAACATGGGTCGATGACTATGGCCAGACGATTCCTAAGAATTCCCTTGTGGATGGTTGCTAACAAATCCTGACTTGTTACTAATGTGAATCCTTTTTGTATTAACGATCGACCATTTAGCATACGGATAGTACTGCTGAGAGAGATTTACACCATTAAGGAAACTATTTTTTCAGGCCATTGGACCCCAACAATTTTACGCAACATTGTTTTTCGAGCCCTCCATAGCGTGAGGAATAACAATCCGGGAGCATGTTGAGGTACGCATGCGCATACATTAGTTTGAACAAGCTCTAGATTGAAATCGTCTTGACAAAACAACTGAGAACCTTGACCCCAGTGGATATGAATGGATTCCGGTAACGAGAAGGAGACATGGCTGACATACGGAAACGAGGAGTGTGATATTGCAGACAAGGTACGGCCCTCTCCCAGTTGACATGTGCGAACAACTAAGACCTCTGAGTCGTGCATGACATGGAAGGAGTATCTTTGGTTATAACAGCTTCGAGAGAAAGGGCCGAGGTATCATAGCCTTGAGAAACTTCGATACTACTGGTCGAAGTTTGACTAGTAAACATCGTCTACGGATATCTTATGTTTGAGACCCATCAATGCAGCGCGGGTGATACACTCACCACAGCAGCGCTTCCTTCCGGGCCATGAGAAATGACTTAAGCATACTATATTGTGTGTTTCTTGCCTTCCGCGCCTCGTATCCAAAATGACTCGTCTGAGGGGAACATGTATACGCATGAAAGGCAGGGTACTGGGAGAACATGCTCTCGTATGGACGGGGAAGAAACCAAATCATCTACTAATGCCCATGTTCCTTTGTGAATAAAAAATACCGTAGTCGAGAAGAATAACCGTGTGAGCTGTATGTACTCTAGCCTGAGGGATACGCTGTCTAGGGGATCTTTTTAAAGCTGTTTGCATAGCATATGGGTTGCGCTCGAGAAGGGTGATCTGGACTCGGTTGTAAGCTATGCGCCAGGGGCATGAAGACGGCTGGTTTGCGGCGATCTCGGAGGCGCTTTCGTGCGCCTGACAAACACGATTTATGATGCAGTCCGAGTCTTCTTTCATCATTCAAGTTCACCCTGGTCAAGCTGTCACCTGTATGCAAACAGCTGTGATTCCAAAAGTATTTCTACACTTGAAAGTTGTTGCTAGGAGTTCGATACACGAAGCTCGGCGCAACATGTAAAAATGTGACTGCCAAACCATGGTTCCACAGGATGCTGTCGTTGAGAGTTAACATTGGTGAGACATTTGCTTCAATTTGGCGGTTAGGCTTGACTCGGCGGCAAGAACCGGCCCGGAAAACTGGCGGCAAATCAGCGGCGCGCCTCTTCCACTCCCCGTCCATTGCGGAAAGTTGTAAGCCGTAGCCCTCTTCGTACCTATTTCTAAGCGTCGAAATTGCTCCATGCCCGAGTGTTTGTTTCCAAAACACTGCCGGGCACTATTAGCGTCGTTCCATTTTGTCAAATCGCATGGCAGCGAGGCACGCCAAGTGCTGCATACAGTTCGGCATGATAGTCCGTGGGTTATCCAAGGGCGAGCGCAGTTCACTAACGTTATATCAGCCGACGCCGTGCTGCAACGTCAGTGTTTTTTGCTCTGGTTCTTCGGGTATACATGTATGGTGTCGTATTGTAAACTATTCCCGACCCTGGCAGGTATCTAGGCTGGTACTTAAACCTCTAAATTGGTGATGATGGACTGCACTTCTCCTCATGTTGGCTGTTTTCTTGCTTCTTTGCTTCGCCTCTTTGGCGTTCTCTCTTCCTGCGGTCCAACTTGGTACAACGAAGCTGATAGGAACCGACCTAGCGCTCTCGCAGCTAGAATTCTTTGGCGGTCAGCGATTATCCGTTGTCTAAATACTTGTTGATTAAATGTATCAAGGCATTCCATACGCTGAACCACCTCTTGGAGCACTGCGTCTGCAGCCACCCGTGCCCAAAGCTGATCTTGGAGTTGAGGTCTTCAATGCCAGCGGGTTCGGTCTAGCGTGCCTCCAAGCTGTGCGCGCTTTTCGTCTCTTTGAGGTCTCCTACAAATATTAAAGATTTCAATACAGGGCCTACCTCTCGATGCGATCTCGGAAAAATGTTTGACTATCAATGTTTTGCGACCATCTGGGATATCCCATAACGCTTCGTTGCCAGTGTTATTTTGGTTTGACATGGCTGTTATCCTAAAAAGGTGGAAATCTCCCTGATACCCTTTCCCTGCAGGGTCTACGGTGGTGGGTTTTATGAAGGTTCAGCATCTCTCTATAACGGTAGTGCGATCGTGGCCCAAAGTGTCCTAAGAGTGGGCGTTGTTTATTCGCCTCAGAGCTACAGCTGAGCACCCAATCTAGGGTACACCTGTTATCTACGTCAACTTTAACTATCGTCTGGGACCCCTCGGATTTCCTCAAGGAAAAGAAGCCGCGGACAGGGAAAACCTAAACCTTGGGATCAAAGATGAGCTCGCAGCACTAGAATGGGTCCAACAAAATATCGGCGCATTTGGTGGTGACAAGAAGAAGGTTTGATACATTTTCCATTAGCGTTCATAGTTAACTGAAAGGCGAACAGGTGACTGTGTTCGGAGAGAGTGCAGGATCTGTCATGAACTCCATTCTCTTCCTACATCCATCTATTTCTGACCTGGCATGGGCTGCGGCTGAGTTCAAATATTTCTCACTTCATCTGCGCTTGTTATATCCAGTTCGAATTCTAGATTTTCCAATCCGGATCCGCGAGCACAACTGTGCCATTCAACGCTACCGTTCGCGAAAATGAGTGGGGTAGTTTTGTCACTGGCATCCCGGGGTGCAGTGCTTACCTCGGGACATCGTCAACGTTTCCTTGCGTACAAAATGCCAGCTCTTCCGAAATATATGAAGGATTTCTACAGGCGTATGCGGAGGCAAATGAAATGTTTCCCTTTGCTCCTACTCTGGATGGACCTTCGGGTCTCTTTCCGGACTTGCCTTCGCGCCTGTTCCCCAATGGACAGTTCGCACGCTTACCATTCATTGCTGGTACGAATTTAGATGAAGGCAAGGAAGTTCGTTGAATGAGTTGTCTGTGTGCTAATCCAACTCAAAGGGACCCTGTTTAGTCCGCCGACGCTGAACTATACCGAGGAAGTGATTCGCTCCATAGTGAATGCAAACTACTCCCCGCCGGCTGTTCCGACGAATGTCATGGATGAACTCATGGATCTGTATCCAGATGTTCCAGCAGAAGGATCTCCATATAATACAGGAAACGAGACATTTGGCCTGTCTCCCGGATTTAAGAGGATATCTGCAATCCGTATGAACCTCCTTCTTACGTCTCATGTTTGTTGACGCTAAATACAGTCGGTGACCTGGCCTTCGGCTCCCAAAGACGTCTTTGGAGTCAAACGACCGCGGATGCGGGTGTCAAGTCATATGCATACAGATTCGCACAACGGCTTTCCTCTACGCCAGCTTACCTTGGAGGCGAGTCCGATTTGCCTCGCACATCATAGTATGTTTGAACGCTCATTCCGCACAAAGTGCCTCACGGGGGTGATATTCCATTCGTCTTTGGCCAAGTGGCAGCTTTGAATGAATCAGCATCAGTGATTGCCCTGAGTACTGTGATGATCGATTATTGGGTATCATTCGCAACGAGTCTGGATCCCAACGACGGTTTGGGTTCACCGCGACCAACTTGGGCTCAGTATATTGCTAACAGTCAGGTAATTCATCCCACTATCTTCGCAGGACTGAAGTTCTAAATTCGAATAGTCGCTGCTACAAATTAGTGCAGACAACTTGACCATGATGCCCGATGATTTCAACGAGGAGAAGATAGATTTTATCATTAACCAAACAGTCGTTTTCCGGCATCGCTAGGATGTCAATGATACATAATTCCTTTTGATCATCTTTTGATACAGAAGTTCAATATATCCCATGGATAAACAATGGCAAGGGGGCTTGGACCATCAACGCTGCTGGGGTCGAAACCGATATAAGTACCGTGCGACCCGTCCAAGAGCCATTGGTTCGTCTTGAAGACCCAACTGAATGATCTGGAAATTTGGACCATCTAACGTTTTCCGCAATTATGCCGAATTCCTGTGTACGAGGTTGGTGTGTTCTGCATTTTATAAACATCCATCGCTGAAGCTTATATGCTGTCAGGACCCCAATAACATTAACATTGCGATCCGCTACCGTCCCGTATAGACACGTATGGTTGCTAACAAGTTTTGACTTCAGCAAGCATTCAACTATATCTTGGACTGGTAGTACACTCACCATAGTAAGATTTCTTTCCATGAGAAAGGAAGCATAAATCATCGTGTCCGTCTTGCCTTCTCCTTTGCATATTCAATCAGACTCGGTCGAGGCGAGCACGCGTGAACAACAAAGAATGGACTATGCACTTGCGAGAAGATATTCATTGTACCGGGGACAGAAATGTTGCCGTCGACCAAAGCCCACGTTCTTTGGGGACATATTCCTCCAGAGGAAAACCGTGTGAGACGGTGTATACACCATTCGCGTCAAAGACGTGGAAATAGTCGGTACGGTCAATTTGCAAGGCGGTTGGTTGGCTGTCGATCAGTCGCATGATCATAGATAATCCAGGAAAATTGTTTTCCCTGTCCATGGTAAGTAGAAGTCTGGTCAAATTGGACCTCTCACCTATCCCTGGATCCCCGAGAACGATGAACGCTCTATCTGGTATTCCGTTAGCAAACCGTTCCCCGTCACTGTTCATGACGTCCGTGGGCGTGTCCAAGGGGTGCTCGCCGACTACCAGCTGATCTCCCGTAGTTAGTACCCGCTGCCCGTCCATGACGTACTCCACCTCCTTCTGTACATCATCCAAGACCTGTTCGATTCCTTCCACTTTTGAGCTATTTATTGATGTAAATTAGGCATTTTCGGTATTCTGGCCTCATGAAGAAGCCGGTAGCAGGTAGTGAGTTGAAGTATGGACGGGCATCGTCCAGTGCCCGAAAGGTGCTGGGAATAGAGACACGATCTGTCATTACTGTACCATCTCTCTCAAGTCGTCGAGGGGTCGCTTTCGATTCCAAAAGTATTTCCAAAGTTCAAAAACGCCGCCAGAACATTTGAAGACGAAGGCTAAATCGTTGATATGTTGAAGATCTTTGCGGAGAGTACGATTCCGAAAAACAAGGTCGTCGTGGATGTGCATTATTGAAATTCCTCCTTATCTAATATCACTTGTCAAGGCAACTCCTAACCACGTGATGTGAAACAGAACTATATAAGTAACTTGAATGAGGACAATGGGGACCTTGTGCCGGTACACCACACCACACCAATATATTCCCCCCCTTCGTCTGTCCTTGTTATATCTAGTTCGAATCCTAGATTTTCTATTCTGGTTCTACGAGCACTGCTGCGCCATTTAACTCAGTTCCTCGCGCATCTGTAGGACACTGCCACTATTTCTCCCACTACAGTGGCATCCCGACCTCCACTCGTTCACGCACCTCGCCAGCGTCTCCCTCGATCGCTGCTCATCGGCCAGAGTACACCCACAATTTGCCCACACCTTCATCTGACCTTGGACCACCTGCTGTGTCTGCATCGCCGACGACTTCTCCGTCAGAACCACGATCCACCATGATGAACACACCGGGACCCTCTTTTGTCTTCCGATCCATGGCTACGGTCACACTGGAAGAACGGATGATAAGGGAGCGAAAATGTATCAGTGTCGAAAACGTGGACGCCACCCTTCCCCCTTCAGTCTCGGAGCAAGTCATCGACACAAAGGCAATGGAAGCCCAGTTGCGCCAATTGGTTTTAGCAAGTCGAAGAAGGAAGCCGAAGTCGACACTCACATCCGTTGTTGAAGTTTCGACTCCTGTTGCGCCTCGGCCACTAGAGGACGTATCTATGGAACCAGCTGCAGTGGTTACACCACCGTCTACACCTTCGTCGTCCAAGAGCGTTGAGGCAGTATCACGCGTCTCGGACCGTGCCCTTGACGATCTTGCCATTTCTTTCATTACCGGAGCTATAGCAACGCGCCAAACGCCACGCGAACGACCTATACCGACATCCCCATATCGGCCGTCTACGGCCCAGGCCAAGCAAGAGCTTGCTGCACAACAACGCCGTTTAGAACAGAGGATAACACAAAGCAAGGCCCTTATCGCCAAACTAAGTCTGGCACGTACGAAACCAGAGAAGGATGAAATCATGAAGTTGCTCAGGGAGACTAGCCGGGCGGTCGAGGACGATAAAAACAAGTCAGCGAAACAGACAAGCACATGGCCTCAAGCTTCTTGGGATGGGATTCTCATCATTAGCGACGACGAAGACGACATGGATCTCGATAGCGATGATGAAGGTATGCTATGATATATCTCTATTTTTTAATTATCTTGTCTGTTTTGATTTGTGTCTGGCCTCGCCTCACTGTTGTCTCTGACGGTCTTCAAGCGCTGATTTGGATATGTTGGGGTTTATCCAAGCAATTTCATGTAAGTGTATTCTCAACGTCAAACCGCATTTATTCTGAAAACGAAGAATCACTGCCCCGTAGCCATCGATCTACCGTTCTTTTTATTTCCTATCTTATCGTCCTCACCGTTTCCCTTGATACGTGTACTATTACTTACAATGGACAGTACCTACACCAGCAGAGGTGGCCAATAAATCAAAATTTTCAGGTATTCAGCTCTACCGTTCTCGAAGACGCAGAGCAGCTTCGTTACTGTCATTCCCGGGTACGGTGCCTACATTGTTTCCTTGCGTTCAAAATGTTAGTGAAGTATATGAACGGTTTTTACAGGCGTATTCGGAGGCAGCGGACTCGGAATTGTTCCCTTTTCTCATACTCTTCATGGACCTTCGGGCGTTCTGGACTTGCTTTCGCGATCGTTCCCCGTAGGGCTGTTCGCGCGCTTACCATTCATTAGTGGTACAACTTTAAATGAAGGCAAGCAAGTCCATGACTTGCCTCTGTGCCGGAGGTGAGTCCCGTCTCCCCTGCGTTCTAGGTTCCACTTGTCTCTGGCCAAGTGGCAGCTATGAATGAATCAGCGTCAGTAGTTTGCGCTAAGTACTGTGCTGTCATGATCGAGTACTAAGTACTAGATATCATTTGCAATAAGTCTGGATCCTAGTCACCCCGACCAACGTGGGCTCAATACAGATTGCTAGACGGCTAAATGCATTCACTCTTCGCCGTGCTCTAACCTCAAATGGACACTGCTACAATCCAGCTACAGTTCAGTACAAGCTTATCTTGTCCGTGATACCCGGCGAGTATTTCAGCCAGGAGAAGATAGATTTAATCATCAGCCAGAGTCGTTTTCCGACATCGTATGAAATATCAATGATGTACAGTCCTTTTGAACATCTTTTGATACCTCGCAAATTGCCTCTGAATTTTTTATATAGAAAAAACTTGAGTATTCAACCAAACACAGAAATTGATGGCGATGCGTTTCCGTTTGATACACAGATAGTAATGTAAGTACGAAAGATACTGCCGCGTTACATATACAAGATGGAAAGAGCGTGTGATGGGAGCATACGGAAAAATAACAGCAGAACGCAATCTATACAAGTGAAAAATGGTAGCATGGAATCCAAACACAATCCACCCGAGTACAACAAAGGAAGGGACGACGCGTTCAGATGTGTGAGAAGATAGATAATTGATAGTATACTGTATAAACAGACCGACCCCATCTATGGATAGTGAGCGCTTTTACACCGCAAAGGTGGGAAGATGAATACGGGCAGAGACGATTCGGGCATGCGACATGCGAGCGCTGGGGTTGGTGAGAGGTCCGGAGCTCTCGTGCTGGGGGGGCGATGCAGTCCAGCGATAAACGCGAGGCGTCACAGATGGGGCCGGGGAAGGTGTCAACGAAGATAGAGAAAATGTAACATTGGGCGGTGTCAGGGGGCCATCTGGAGTGACGGGGCTGGACGACGATGGCTCATCAGGGATGGCGATGGGCGCGATAGTAACGCTGCGCCTCGGCGGGGTTGCTGGCTCATCGTCGTCGAGATCGCTCGCCGTCGTCGAGTTACGGAGCGACGATGGCGGCAGGAAGGGCGGCAGACTGGACGTTGGGGAATCTGAGACGAAACGCGTATTGGCGATGGCCCAGATTGGGAGGTCGCCCACACGTCGCCACTGGTGCTCGTTCTCGACGTCGGCGTCGGCATCGATGGCGGCTCCAGACAGGCTCCGGTCCCATTCACCACTGTCAATAGCATCAGCCAACATCGCGGCTGGATCGTCTGAGCCTACAGCCATGGGACTGCTCCTGTCCTCCATGCTGCTCTCCCGCGACAAGGCAGGGGTGTTGCCGACGTCTGACTGCTCCTGCTCCTGCTCCTGCTCATCGGTAATGAATGCCTCGTACTGCGCATCTTCGAAAAAATCATCTGAATCTGGGTCGAATTGGTTGAAGATGCTCCATTTCTCATACATCTTTTCGTAAGGAGTGTCTGCGAACGGTGTGGGCGTCGCTACCCCAGGTGCAGAGCAGTAGACAGAGGAAAATAGAGCCCGGCCCATGGTGAAATTTTGGGAAAATGAATAGCAAAACGGTCAAGTAGTGCTAAAGAGACGCAGTCGGAAAAATCGACGGCTTTTGGGGTATTTGAAGGAGAGGGTATGAGTACGGAGTACAAACAAGTGGCGGTTGATCTTTGTTGGGCGAATTGCCACCAGAAAAGACGCGTCGTGCGGAGTAGAGCGGAGTTTGAACCGCACAGCCTTAGCCTCCACTACTTTTGTACAGCCCTTCAACAGTTCTGACCTTCATTCTGTTCTGCTCCGCTGTGTTTCCTGTATTCTCTGCTTCTTCTTACTATTTCCAGGATATTCTCTACGTGCCAGTCCAATCCTGAGACTCCCGCTCTATCTCCGCTGCGGTGCGACTCGGGGGCATAGACTTTCTCGATGGGTTAGTTACATACCAAGCTGAATACCAAGGTCCGGTCCCGACGCCTTGCGACCATCTGATCGGACTCCCTGCTGATTAACGGTCCGGTCATTCCAAAGATCTTGGCTACCGCTGCTCTATGATCCTCTATATTATTTCCATCAGGATTCAGGCAGCGGTCGCCTTGATCTAGCATTACAATACACGACTTTCGAGTAACGAAACGCGCCTCCGTACGAGTTGCGCTCTGCTGTTCGTACGTACCCTACCGCTTTATTGGTGTGAGATCCGGTTTGACTGTTTGGTATGTACGACTCGACGCATAGCATCTACTTCCATTCCTTCTGAAAATGTGGTCGGGATCCTCAGGCCCCAGGGCCGGTTCCGATTCGGATCTTACCACACTTTGTATTCCTAACTTTTGTGGAAACGCAAGTATTTGACTAGACGCTGAGCGCTGAACCGACAAATCGGTATATCTGAATACTGAGGCACCGTTCGTATCATTCAGCTACTTCTCCGGATGTAAAAACTCTCTTTGCAATCCAATATCAGAACGGCCGTTGACAGCGCTCTATTTCTTGTCACGCATAAATCGAAGTCTCTCAAGTTTCATCTTGTGATATAAGATCATCTCCGAGCTCTCCTCCGCCCGCTCTTCCTCGTTGCTCTCAGTTGCGAAACAAACAGCCCCCTTTGGCCGTGCAGCGGAAAACTTGCCACTCTTTTGGGACCAACTCGAGATGAGCGAACGCGGACTAGATTTACACCTGATTCGTATGTATAGCCTGACCATCTGGAGGACAGCGGCGTTTTTGCAGAAGCACGTCAGCCCACCCCGCTCAAGGAATAGACCTAAGGTGAGTGGATAACTCTGTCGTGTTTACGTCTCGTCACGATGCCCCTTTCAGCTACACTATCCTCTGAACGCACTCAGTTTGATGCTTTGATCACTGTTGGTGGATTCCTTGTAACCACACGACCAGGTGAAAAAAGTGACGGCTTCAGAATTTGAAGGCCCACACCATGAAGCGCTGTGGCTAATGTGAACTCCACTCGGTAACCTAGTGATCAAGGCCGCATGGATCTCGCCAGTCTCCCAAAGACAAACGACGATACAAACCCATTGATCGAATGGACGGACGGTTTGTATCAGCGTTCGGGTATAGCGTCAACTTTTGTACAATCCCAATAACAAGTTGACTAGGGCGTACAAAGGGCTTACTTGAAATCTGGTATCTAAATGTTTTCAGCAAACAGCACCTACCAAAAATGTCACAGCCTGATCCTTTGTCTGCTCACTCCCGGTTGTCCTCAACTTGAAATTAGCATAACGAACTTAAATGAAAGTAGTATGAGGTCAGCGACTCGTTCGCTGGAGGGAGTTGACGACGGAGAGAGAAAGTGATGTCCTTCCTATTCTGACTAATGCTCGTTCCTCGGTCATCTTCAGAATGTTTGTCTGATCCGATGCCTGCCTCTCCTTTGTCCATTCTAATGGCCCACATGGATCCTTCTCACGCTGATCGCTATCTATAGTGCCTACTTGAGTGCCGCCCACAAGCGCCTTGACTCGGGTTTGCATCTTTGTTACGGTCCTAATGTCAAGTTCCGACCTGGGCTGTTGGATTATGCTGTACGTTTGAGTCCTGCATTTCTCGTGTACTTTCTTAGATATTAGGATTACTCCGAGGGCAGAAAGCCAGCGCCTAATGGCTCCGGTACCTACAACACTGTCCGAATAACTACCAAATCAGATGACGTTCATCATATTTTTGTGCTCTTATCCACACCCTTGTATGTTAGTTGCTTTCTATCTGCGCCGGCGATATCGACTTACTTCCCTGCATTGTAGATTCGAAATGTGAAATATTCGAAACAATATCTGGGGCGAGTGAAACCCTGCGCTGCATTGATGCCATTTAAACAATGGTTAATTTGGACTGTGAAGTACAGCTCGTTACTGGACCATATGCATGCCTTGGGAAAACTGAGACTATCGTGGAAATGAAAGCTATCGTTGCGTGGGTTTTGATTGGTCGACCAGCATTTGGCACGTCCTAAAATGCCTACACCACGGCGTTCAAGATTGTCAAGAGTTTCATCATATCCCGGTCAGAGTTTTCCGCCGTATCCAATGACGATTAATTTTTTAATTACATTCATTCGACGGGCGTTTAGTCAAGTCGAAATCCCCACTGATCATTGGAGAGACGTAACATGGAGCAGATTCGCTGGCATGTACATTCTTTATCAATGGCCGGACGCTGTAAAACTGCATTGTCGAAGATGCTTTCGACGTTCTATCAGACGAGGATAGTACTCGACAAACTCCTGCATTCAAGCTGTCTCTGGTCAGGCACCGTGAACGGTTCGTCGTTGGGATTCGGACTCGTTGTTTCTCCTGCTCACAAGCGCCAACTCATCTGGGGTCTCCGTTAAAATACCAAATTCTGGACCATAGAATGTCGAGCGCCTCTTGCGCTAGCCTAGGCATGTGCTGCGACTTCCATTCCATTATTCCAGCCTCGGTAACCACTCGGTCGATTCGGTCGATTGTGTGTCGGCGCTAATGATGATTATCGAGGGGTACGACATACACAGTTGTCTTTCACTTATTCTAAGCGCCCGTGAGTGTGGTTGTTCTTCCAAGAAAATCTCATGAGCCTGAGCTACACCACGCAAGCGCCGAAGGGTCTCTTAAATATGAAAGTCTGCGCGACATGTCTTCTCCACCTTGTTGCCTTCAACTTCATGGATACTTCCTCTCCAGCTTTGCCAACCAACGATGTTGAATTGATGGAGTTGGGATCTTCTTCCATCTCTGACTCTGAATCGTGTCCCCGAGATGGCAGGTACGGTTGGATCTGTGTCGGCTGCTCTTTCGTCGTCCACTTCTTCGCTTTGGGGTGGGTTTTGTTATTGATCCATTTCCAATTACTCAAAAAGTAACTGTTAAACAAAGGATTGAATCCTCCTGGGGTGTATACCAGAGCCATTACTTCACGTCACAAGACGTAGGTGCTGTATCTAACTCGAATCTTGCTTGGGTTGGGTCTATACAGGCGACCGGACAGCCTCTGGTTGGTTTGTGAGTCATTCATATGTGATCGATGTGTTCGTATAAGTCACGGTTTTAATAGTGCGGCCGGCATTCTGGCGCAGGGTATTGGCTTCAGAGTTACAGGATTTATTGGGACGTGTATCATGTGTCTAGCGTTGATCACAGCGTCTTTTTCGTAAGTGCGCATCCTTGACGGCCGCGACTCGGTGTTTACTGTTAATTGTCTTCATACAGGACGCAGATATGGCATCTGTATTTGACTCAAGGTCTGTGTTTGTATCGGCCGCGTGGCTATGATATCCATATTGTGATCTCGTAGGGTTGCTGTTCGGCATCGGAAGTGGTTTCGCCTTTATTCCAGCCGTGTGCATTCCATCCCAGTGGGTGAGTGGTATTTTCTTGATTTTAAGTCACAACTCTCTGAATCAATGATGGGATATGCAGTTCACCAAATACCGAGGTTAGTCTTTAAACTGGGACTTATTCCTTGTGCTTGTTTAAGGCGAACACGTAGGACTGGCGACTGGAATAGCAGCCAGCGGATATGGTAAGTCACTTCTCCCATTGATCTCGGGTAGGTCCCTTCCACTCTGACGTCACTCATTATAGGTGTTGGAGGCTTAGTACTCAGTCCTGTTACACAGAAACTGATCGATCACCTTGGCTTTCGTTGGGCACTTCGTGTCACCGGTCTCATGACCCTCGTTGGTTCGTTGCATATGCTCGACATACGGCATCTCTCTTGTTCACCGTCTTCCTAGCTCTTGGTATAGCCGATGTGTTCCTCCGCCCTCGGGTTTCCGTAGCTCCGCCTAGAAAAGTTGATCGGTCTTTGCTGACGGACAAGGTATTCATTGCCCTTTGCTCCATCGGATTGTTCAGCGGTCCTGGATTTTATATTCCTATATTCTATGTGCCCGGTGAGTGCCAAGGAGTCCGCATTGAAATATCAGCTTCATATATCTGTTAGACTATGCTGTCAATAAACTGGGACGTAACGCGCAGGACGGTGCTAATGCTGCTGCCCTCATATCAGGCTTCTCGGCTCTAGGTCGCGTGGTAAGGTTTGCTATTTTGAGTCGATTTTCCAAACGCTCATTTTACACAGTTTCTAGGCATAGTTGGTGATCATTTTGGTCACCTGCATGTTCTATCTCTGTGCCAATTTTTGGGGGGTTTCAGCCAAATGGCAATATGGCCTTTCACTCATAACCTAGCAGGACTGATGGCTTTCGCTTCATTTTACGGGTTCTTCACCGGTGGCTATGTCAGCTTGTATCCTGTCGGTAAGTATTTTATAGACATTATTGCTGAACCATTACTGACCGAATCGCAGTTGCCGCCGATCTGTATGGTGTTGAAGGTCTCGCGGGTATCACCGGTGTCATGTTTGCAAGCTTTGTGGTACGCGTAAAGCTTTTATCAAAAGCTTTCATCTAATTTTCTCCTTAGCCAGGTACTTTGATTGGTCCTCCACTCTCTGGAGCAATTCTTGACCGGCATACCAATCCAATTACCGGGAAAATTAGTTTCCTTCCTGTGCAGTTGTTCGGTGGAAGCTGGCTATTGGCGTCGGCAGTTATGGCAGTTATGGTGAAAGTGTTTCAGCGTTCAGCGAGGGGGTCACCAACTTGAAGGGTATTGGGGGACTTGGGGAACGGGATGGGTTTTTATTCTGTCAGTCTTCAATAACGCCGACTTGTAACGTGTGAAGAGTCAATGAAGGCTCCTGTCGTCCTTCATGCCTGTATATACTTCTAGCTTCTTATTAAATATGAACATCTTGAAAATATCATGCTCGATTTGGAGAGAGCGTCAAGCGTGTACGTCATCCTAATTACGCACTCCCTCAACCGTGGGCCGTGGGCCGACGGCTGAACTTGCTTTACGATCGTGATGATTGCAAAAATCAGCTAACCGTGACCTAAACGACAAAGGTTGGCATAATGGTTAACTTTACCGTCTCTCTTGTTGTATTTACTTGCAGTTCCTCAAGCTCAAATGTACGCACTTCTGCGCCACTGTGTTCTCAATCCTTCACGAAAAGAAGACACATCCGACAGGATGAATGTTGAAAAAACGGAAAATTTTCAGGCTTGATAAGAGATCAGTCAGGCCGATCATCTGACTCCAAGCATGAATAGGACGCGGTCGTGAGGCTATGGGTGTGAAGAAACGTCTTCTCCAAACACCATCATGTCGCCCATTAGCATCTTCGTGCATGCAATATCCGAGGCCGCCTCTGATTGGGGTCTCACCCACTTGATCACTGTCCGACGTTTATATTATTTCATTGGAGGTACGTCTCCTCAATAATAAGCAAAGGCAACATTGGCCGCTATCTCACGCGGCTTAATTCCAGTGTTTCTCGCGTACAGAGTCATTCACAGGCTCTTCTTGTATCCACATATCTTGTCTCCTCTCCGTACTGTCCCTGGACCACCAATTGGAGAACCGATTCTTGGACAGTCGGCTAAGATTTTCAATTATGAAACGGGTATAGTCCAGCGGGAGTGGGTTAAGAAATACGGGTCTGTTGTACGGGTCGTGGGGCCCGTAGGCGTGGAACGCTTGATCTTCATGACTCCAGAGGCTCTCTACCAAATTCTAGTGAAGGGGTGGTTAGATTACCCAAGGGTAGGTTCCCTAAGGAACTAGCAGTCTCCGTCGCCTGTTACTCACTATTTTACAGCCGCGGTATCTAAGGAATATCTTGGGGCTCGTGGCCGGCTATGGGTTGCTTACTGTCACTGGAGATGAGCATCGACAAATGCGCAAAGTGATGAATCCGGCCTTCTCAATTCCGAACCTCATGGCACGTACGTGGGATCTCTTTTCTTTCCACCTTAGCATTCTTACCTATCTTGGCTCAGAAACTGATATGTATTACGAACCGATTGAAGGGCAAGTGTATCAGCTCCATCATGCGGTTTGATCATCCCAACGAGATATATTCCCAGCCTCATCGATGTTCTTTCTTCTCAACTTACTGGCCCTGAGGGAGCAGTCGTACCTGTATATGAATGGAGTAAACCAATTCCTGGTTCTCTGTTAGTCATTTTGGCCTACTGATCATTAAATATAGTGAGCAAAGCGACTCTGGATATCATCTGCAAGACAGCTTTTGGTTACCATACCGACTCTCTGCATAACCCGCATAATGAGCTAGCTGAGGCGTGAGTCTTCTTCGTGTTAATTTGAAGTTGAAAATATTCTGATAGTAAAACAGGTATGAAATGTTGCTTAGTCTACAATCAGGTAATCCCAAGACCAACAGGTCTACGGAAGTTGACAGACCTTCCCAGGTCCGAATATGGCCCGTTTTATCCTTTTCATGTTGCTTCCAGGCGGAGCCAAATTCTTCTCATCTAACCTGGCGTATAGAATAAGAAACGTATTTTCTTATATTCGATTCTTTGGTAAGAATTCGTATATCAAATCACTATCATCTATCACGCCTCTGACACAAAAGTAAGCGCCTCTCACTCCGTTGATCGACTCAATGCATCGTATCCGAGATATTTCGAAACGGATTTTGGAGCAGAAAATGAAAGAGACATCCGAATCCGGGATCACTGCCGATGATACTCACACGAAGAAAGATATTATGAGCATCTTGGTGCGCGCCCGACAGGCCGATCTGCATAAGGATCGGACGGCCTATGCGATGAGTGATACTGCGATGATAGACCAAGTTGTCAGTGGTCCATCCTGTTGTTAAAACCAGTCTAAAAAATCTATCGCAGCTGACTTTCCTCGGAGCCGGTCATGAGACTACAGCTAGCGGCTTGACTTGGGTATGTACAAACTCTCTTCAGATTTTCAGAAAAAACGTTACTCACTTTTGATACCAGGCCCTTTGGCTTTTGGCGAATGACAAAACAAGTCAACAACGCTTGCGCGATGAAGTACGTCCAGTCATGGCAGCTAAACTCCGGCCCGATTACAAGACGTTGAAAAGCATGCAATGGTTGGATTGTGTGGTGTAAGTTGATGAGGCATTGCCTTGTTCTGACAACGTAATAACTGTGGCATAGGATGGAAAGTCTGCGTGTGATGCCCCCCGTTCCGCTGACAGTTAGAAAAACTGCCAAAACCGATTATATTGAAGGAGTTCTTGTTCCGAAGGGCACTCTGTTGCATATCTGCGTAAGATTTAACTCCACGGATGCAACACATGTCTATTGATGAATGGTATAGATTCGAAACGTGAATACGTGGCGGACCATCTGGGGCGAGGACGCCGAAGAGTGAGTAAGATTGATGGGAGTATTGAACATCAAGTCGATTGACATATGGTGTGATAGGTTCCGTCCGGAACGATGGCTGAACTTGCCCAAAACATACAACCCTGCTTTCTCTCTTCTCTCCTTCATTGCTGGACCGCATGGGTGCATCGGCAAGACTATGGCGATCATCGAAATGAAAGCTGTTCTAGCGTCAGTGACTGCTCACTCGCATCATCGCGGTTTGTTTGACTTGGAGATTCTGTAGGGCCCTGATAACGAATTTTGAATTTGAACCTGCGTATGATGGTCAACAGGCCCAGCCTTCCGCTGCGATTACGATGAGTATGTAAAAGAAGTTATCCGACAGAGAAACCCGATGACTGATAGAAATTTCCAGAACCCGCGGATGGAATGCCTTTGAGAATTCGTCGTGTATCATAAGGAGAAGTTTTATTACCGTTGCCTTTTATACAGTGCTATATACTTTGATACTTTTTATATTTGTGGAATCGCGCCATGACGCGTCGAACCCCTATTTTGACGACTGCGCCACGTGCAAGCTCCGTTTAGTCAATCTGCTACCGTACGGCCTTTCTTTCCAATACCGCTGCCAGTGCCAGTGGCGTTGCAGGTATGGCGTCTACCTCCATCAAAGGCGCCGACGACGCGCTACCCGACGTTGGGAAGCTTCGGATATCCGACTCATCCCACGGCGCGACATCAATAACGGCAGACGAGCCTATTTCTCCGAATCCATGGAAGGATGCTACGGCCGACGATGCTCAGAAGGGCAGAGATCTAGAAGCGTCAATACATCGCTTGAAGACGCCCGACCCGTCGGCGCTGGACGAATCGATAACATCTGGGCTGGGCACACAGGTATCTCTACCTCCAGATCCTGTTCCAGAGCTAGCGAACGCTCAGGAAGTACTCGAAGAATTCGACCCGCTGGTAAACCAGGAAGAGAAGGATGCAAGGAAGGCATGGGAGAGTTCCGAGGGACATCCACCACATACAGACCCTTCGCCAGTCGCGCCAACACCGCCGTCGAAAGATCAAACCCCGCCCAACGATGTTCAGGCATCATCGTCGTCGTTTCCTTCTCTAGCTGCCTTGGCACGCTCTTTCCAAATGCCCAAATTAACACATTCACGACCTCTTTCACTTGATATGGCGAAGCCTGTTCCCTCTCCCGATACACTGTCGTCATTTGCATCACAGCAACAGCGACCTCCAAAGTATGAACCGATTTCTCAAGCAAATCCGGAACCCTCAAGAACCAGTACACCAGGAATAGTGAGAGAGGACTCGCCAGCTGTAGATCAGAGCAAGGGCGATCCACCTTTTGATTTTCAAAAGTTCTTGGATCAGATGAAGAGTAGAAGCGCGGAAGCCGTGTCAAAGTATCTCAAGTCGTGAGTATTTGCCTCTCTCGTACGTTGAGTATTAAGCCATCAGACAATAGATTTCTGAGTAACTTTGCCAAGCGTACCTTCACTGTCAGTGACCAAATGAAGATCATAAACGATTTTCTGAACGTGTGTAACGTCCAATGTCTAGCGTATAGTCTTCTTGACATATGTGTTTGTCTAGTTCATTGCGAAGCAAATGCGCGAATGTGAAGTCTGGCGTAGCGCTTCGGATGCCGAATTTGATAACGCCATGGAAGGTATGGAGAAGCTGGTCATGAATCAGCTCTATCAATTGTTAGTGTCGTTTTGCCATATTTCTTTCTATACTTATGTCTTTTCTAGCACGTTTACACCGCAGGTGGCGCGAGTAGTACCTCGTCGACAAATTACAGCCGATGATCTGGAGCGAGATCGCGTACTCTCACAGCGCATCGCTCTCTTTGGGTGGATAGAGGAAATACATCTGGATATTCCAGAGGGGGAGGGTAGCAAAGGATTCTTGATGTTTGCTCAGCAAGGTTTACTTTTTTACGCAGCAATCAAGACTCAGTCTTACGTTCTACTTCTAGAGCTACTCAAGATCAACCATTACAAAGCCCCTCGCGACAAGCTCATATGTATACTGAATTGCTGCAAAGTTATATTTGGTGCGTGGCCATTTTGATATTCAAATGTACTACACTCAAGATTGCCCCATTCTTCGTCTAGGCTTAATTCGGCATTTAAGAACGGAAGAGGGCGCAGATTCCTTTGTTCCGATACTCATATTCGTCGTGCTGAGGTCAAACCCGGAGCATCTTCTCTCGAACGTTGAGTGGGTATCATATTTTGTGATTCTGCGATTCGCTGATCTTCATTCACTCGCAGGTTCATCAACCGATTTAGGAATCCAGTCAAACTACAAAGTGAAGCAGGGTATTATCTATCCAGCCTTGTATGTTATATGCTATCTCATTGAGAGGTAATGCTCATCTCTGTTCAAGATGGGTGCCGTATCTTTCATCGAAACCATGGACCATACATCTCTATCGAACATTACGCAAGAAGAGTTCGAGAAGTGAGTCTCTAATTTATTCATTTGGAACGAGTCCGCTAACAAGTGCTGCAGGAATGTCGAGGAAGCCATTCAGTCGCTGCCCAACGACGCCGACTCACCTGCTATACCTCACTTCACTACTGAGCCACCAACATTGTTACGGAGCGACTCCACTCCTTCCTCACATGCAGGTGAAGAATCCGCGCAGCCACTCTCCCTCCCTACGCCTGCGCAAATCCTTTCCGATGACGCGAAACGACTTCTTCAAAAGACAGGCGACACCATATCAAAGCCCCTCAACGCCATAAGCCGTATACTCAATGAAGCTATTGACAGTGCCGCCTCTCCATTCGCTCCTTTCGAGACGGGTCGAGAACAACGTACAGGAACCCCCTCACCTGTTCCTCACTGGTCACACCCAGACCAAATTCGACAGTTTCAACAGCAACAAGATTCATCGCGATCAAGCTCTCCACGAATTGCGCCACAAACACCTCTGGGTGATGGTACGTACCAGCCTCCGTTGCAAACACCATATAAGCCTCGCGTGCGCCGGGTGCCGTCTCCTTCGTTCTCTCCTGGGTTTGAGGAGACGCCGTCACGGTCCGGCCCGTATACAAATCAGCCATTAGCAATCGGTCCTTCACAGTCACTTTTCGCGTCCCCACATCGACCTGACTCAGCGCATATATCGCGGACACCGACGCCCAACTTGGATCTGGTAGGGATGCAGGAGGAGATTGATACCGCGCATCAACAGGCAGCGGAAGCAGCGCGAGACACGTTAATACAGATATTCCCCGCGGTCGACAGGGAGGTTATAGAGTGGGTGTTAGAAGCTAATACGGGTGATTTAGGGAAGAGTATCGAGGCGCTCTTGGAGATGAGTAGCGGTGCGTAGCTAACCAGAATCTTGTATAATGTACGGATAGGTTTCAATGAGGTTTTTTGATTAAGGGCAGGAGATTGAATCGTGTCTTGACCTTGGTTTATATAATTTCGTTCCAGCGTCATCCACTTGCATCTGAATACATATTTCTATCCATCGACTCGGTACGTTCAACTTCAATTCCAATGCATTGATGGTATCTATATCGAAGGCGCAAAGAAGAATCCTTCATCTATGTAATACGAGAGTAATTTTACATCCATTAGTTTGTCCATTATTTCATTTCCACGCTATTCAGATTACTGGAAAGTATGGGTTGTCAGCTCAAGAGTAGGAACAGCATAACCGAGGAAGTGCTTACAGTGATGACGGTAGGCTTGTCCCTGCCCAAGAACTCCTTCAGCTTGCTGATCTCCAGCGCCACCTCAATCAGGCCCTTCAAGCCTTCCGCCGCATCTTTCTTCAAGGCAGCGGGTCCGGCCTCAGGAGGTACATACCTCTCCACATACATACGAACGGTCGCGCCCTGACTCCCGGTACCACTCAGCCTGAATACCACCCGAGATCCATCGGCGAATGTAATAACCTGACCCTGATTCTTCGACACGGAATGATCAATGGGGTCGGTGTATGAGAAGTTGTACAGTCCTGAAACTGTGAATGTGGTGGATGTAGAAGTTGATGTATGTACGGAGTTGTTCAAGGAACCCGACTCAAGAGCTTTGTTAATATGATCAACCATAGCGTGGGCACCCTCAGAGGGGACCTCTTCATAATCGTAGCGGCTAAAGAACGAACGACCGTAAATCGCGTAGTGAGAGTCGAGTAGGTCATTAATCCCGATGAGCTTGTTGGGAGACTTGGCATTGGCTGCAGCGATGATGTTCAACCAAGCTAGCCAAGATTGAGTACTCAGGCGACGCATCTAGTAGTGTGTGGCTCACCAAGAACTGCCCATAGACCATCCTTTTCACGGATATGATCGGATCCGGTACCAAAGGATTCTTCTCCACAGATAGATAGCCGTCCAGCATCCATCAAGTTTCCAAAGAATTTCCAACCTTCGGCGTCGTTAGAGCACGCAAGAACGTCAGGATAAGGCGCTAACCGGTAGGGACTTCAAAGTATTCCAAACCCTTCTTCTTCGCAACTAAGTCGATGGCCTTGCTTGTAGGCATGCTCCTAGCCAAACCTTTGACCCCGCCTTGCTTCTTGAAATAAGGAATGACATCAGCCCAATCCGCGATGATAGCCACGGAGTCTGAAGGAGTGACGAATGCGCCCTTGCCGTAGATCATGTTCCTATCACCATCGCCGTCACTTGCCGCTCCAAATTCAATACCGTTCTTCTCAACAGCATCGACCAGGCTATGAGCGTAAGTGAGGTTAGGATCGGGATGTCCTCCGCCAAAGTCTGGAAGAGGTACGCAGTTCTGGACAGAAGTAGGCGGTAAACCCAGAGTATCGACAAGGATCTTGGACGCATACGGGCCGGTAACGCCGTGGAGACCGTCAAATAATACACGATAATCGTTAGAGTGAGAAGAGAGGAAGGACTCAATGAGGGGGAAGTCAAAGATTTCCTTGAGCAGGATCAGATAATCGGCGACGGAGTCAATTATGGAAACATTCGTAGGACCATAGGTAAACTCTCCAATCTTGGACAGATCCAGCTATGCAGTCTTTGTTGAGTGAACAGACTATGGGGTAATTATGGAGACGCACCGGTTTGTCCTCGATGATCTTGTAGCTGGTGATCAGTCTTGGTCTTTGCGTATATTTTGTCGGTGACGTTCTCGGGAGCCGGCCCACCATTGGATACGTTGTATTTGATTCCAAAATCGTTGTTAGGACCACCAGGGTTGTGGCTGGCGGTCAGGAGGATACCACCATCAGCCTTGTACTTCCTGATAACGTTGGAAGCAGCAGGAGTTGATAGGATGGCATCCTTCCCGATAATCAACTTAGCGACGCCATTGGCGGACCCTATCTTGAGAATCGTCTGAACGGTCTCCGGAGAGAAGTAGCGTCCATCGCCACCGATTACGAGAGTCGATCCCTTTGCCTGGATGGAATCGAAGATGGACTGGATGAAGTTCTCCGTGTAATGCTGCAGAGCCTGACTGTAAATGCCTTATCGATGGGACGCGTCTCATTAGCGTACCTCCTGCTGGAAGACCTTGACCCTGTCGCGACCGTAAGCGATGTTGAGCAAAGGTAAAATAGACGATGGCAAACCTTTTCCTGAGGCCTGATGTACCAGGCTTTTGGCCTTCAAAAGGCTTGGTCGCGATTTCTTTAACAGGGAAGGACATTGACGGAGGAAGTAAGAGGTGAGAGGAGTTGAGTTCTCGGCCAATCCGACTGCTTAAATGTTTGACGTCACATCACGTGATGATGGCGGCTACCAGCGGTGACTGGCCGCTCTGGCTGTCCCCGTCGTTGCCCTCGTCGTGCGCTACGTGATTATCGCTGTCGCTGTCGAATATCTTCTTGATTGTACCGCATTTTGTGATAATGGCCTATCATCGTGGCCCGCAGGCGTCATTAGACTTGACGCACGTTCTCTGTACGACTTCTTCTACCATGTGAACCGCTGATGTCGATGAGAACACGTCTTTGCAGACGATGATTCTTCCCTGCTCTCTCTTGGGCTTGCCCTAGTGACGCTCAGCCCTATTCTTCTTATGGTATGTGTCGCAGTGCCGGCGTTGGACCATCACTGATCAACATCCTTCCAGCCGGCGTATGCATCTTTGGCTGTACAGACTCGGGAATACGTCGTCATAGTGATGTGGGCAGGGCAGTTCGCCTGTGAAGCATTCAGTTGGTTGATTAAACGGGCCGTAAAGGAGAACAGGCCTGCAGGCTCTGTCGGTGTGTCCTGCGAGAAATTGATTTTTTACACGTTCGTGACATATTTCAGCGTGTAGGTAACGGATATGGATTTCCATCCTCTCACAGCCAATACATGGGCTACTTTGCGACCTTTCTGATCTGCCATCTCTATTTCCAGCACCGATTCGGGACCACTGGTTATACCTTCCTCGATCTTGCATGGCGTGTCCTGGTTTACTCTGCTATCGGTGGTTGGGCTCTCCTTGTCGCGTATTCCAGGTAAGTATCTGGTACCGTCATGGTGGCCTTATGTTTCATGCCAATTTACGTAGGTATGCTCTCGGATACCATAACGCCCATCAAATTCTATGGGGTTTCGGCATTGGCGTTCTCTTTGCTGTCGTTCTCTTTGTTGTTTCTCAAATACTTCCGCGGCGGCAACCATCGTCAATGTTCGGAAAACTAAAAATGTTCCTTCTGGTGAACCCTGTGTCCACTTGGCTCCAAATACGTGACGGCTGGGATATATGGGCAGATGGGGGTCGTGAACACGAATGGCTCAGATGGAGAAAGGAGTGGGACTCCAAACGAACGCGACATGATAAAAAGCGGCTGTAATTGTGTTTCCATGTGCGATGTCAGTACGTGCGGAGTACAATTCCTCACACGCGGCCCGTGAAAGATCGAACATTAATATAAGTCCACTCGAGGTCTTTTCATTTAGGAGTTTACGGTAAACCCTTCATCGATAGTGATTCGACCCTTCTCGACAGCATCTGTCAGCCAATGGAAGGTGAAATTATTCAAAAGGCAATTCTCAGGGACAAATTGGAAGTCAAGGAGCGGGCAAGGCTACTGACGAACCCTGTCCTCCAGCGGTGTTCGCGCTTTTTTACGCCCCGCGCTGGGACTCGGACTGGTTCGGAGACTGGAGTTTCAAGAGGCGCCATATATTGAGCCAACCCTGGTTATGGAATATTGACTTGGGCTGTTCTGGCCGTCATACACGCCGGTGAGGCCGGACTTGACTGTTTAGAATGTCGCTTGTGGGTTGCAAATATGCAATCTATGTCTATGACTGCCCAAGTAGCTCCTGCACATCACTGCAAGTTCATGGTGAATTAGACTTCTCCAAGCCCAGGCTAGACCTAGCTGGTGCCTTACTATATCATCATCGATGCCAGTTCCTCAGCTCTTCAGGGCTCCGCTTGTCACACTTCCGAGGTTATTGATCGGATAACTGAGCGCGACCACTCTAGTGCTCCCGAGCATCGATATCTCAAATGCTCCCATCTTCATTGTTCAAGAACAAAGTCGTGTGGTTTCCTAGCAATTTATTTGACGAACAAGAGACCACAACGCTCGTCGTTATCGAAGTCATGTAAAAGAAGCTGCTCCATTCGGTAGTCGCACATGTGGCGACCTCAACTCTGGTGATTGCCTCCATGCCCATGCGCGCGCTACGCTGATGTTCATTAATAGGATAAAAATAACACCCAAAATTTATGTGACCCGCAAACGGCCATTGGCCACACCACTAGAAGAATCAATTGTCGAATTTTTATGCATTGCCGTTGGTGGCATCTGCACTGACTGACATTGGTCGGCCCAGAGGAGTGGGGCGTGATTGTACGGCCAACATGGCCGAGATGCCGAGACAATCACTTCCTCTAAACAGGCACCACCATTACGGAAGCCAATATTGTTTAGCCCACCGAAAGATCAATCGATCGGGGACAATGGCTCCTCTGTATAAAAGGGCTCGCGGGCCCTCATCAACTTGTGCTCCTTGTTCTCCTTTCCCCCGCCAATTTAACCCATTCCCGTCCTTCACTTATACGGTCCAGCAGGCCTCTGACCCTCATTATCACTTTCGCTCTCATTTATTCTTCAGCAATAATGCATTCTTTCGTCGCGCTCTTCACTCTTGCTTTGCCGGTTTTTGCCAGCGCTCTTGGGCATGAAGGTGTCTCGCGCCGACATCGCAGGAACCCCAACCGTGCTGCATCGGCACCCCACGTCCGCAAAGCTACTTATACGTTGAAAGATATGTACCAGGGGCAATCATTTTTAGAGTGAGGCGGTCTATGTTTATCACAGTGACAGCTTCGCTCATTTTGTTATTCCGCAGCGAATGGGACTTTTTCTCCGAGTCCGATCCAACTAACGGCCTCGTTGATTATCAGACCAAGCAGGCCGCTACTTCCCAAGGCCTTGCCTATGTTCAGGATGATGGTACCACCATCCTTAAGGTTGACAATACTACCACGTTACAGTCGGGTCAAAACCGAGCATCGTAAGTATTTCTTCCCTGCCCTAGTATTTCTAGTGTTCTGACAGACGATTATAGAGTTCGTATCAGCTCAAAGACTCAGTACAGCAGCGGCCTTTTCATTGCGGACATCTATTCTATGCCGCACGGTTGTAGTGTATGGCCCGCTTACTGGTAATTGTTATTATATATTGTTAATCACTCTCTGACCTTGATTTCTTTGCAGGTCCGTCGGTCCTGATTGGCCCAACGCTGGTGAGTAGGTTACAATCAGTTGATCGGTCCGTACTGACTCGATGGCTCAGGTGAAATTGATGTCATTGAGGGTGTCAATCAGCAGGATCTCAACCAATACACACTTCACACCGGTAGTGGCTGCACCTTGACCAACGCGAAAGTCGCCTCTGGCAGAGTACTGGGTACCACATGCACTTCCAGTAACGGGGATAACTCAGGTTGCGCGTTCCAAGAAACCGATGCTCGCTCTTACGGCCATAACTTCAATCTTGCTGCGGGAGGCGTCTATGCACACCTCCTTGCGGATGATGGCATCTCCATCTGGTTCTTTTCCCGCGACGAGATACCCGCTGATATCACGTCTCAGTCCCCGGATCCCTCGTCTTGGTCGACGCCCAGCGCCTTCTTCCCATCCACATCGTGTAGTATCTCGGATCACTTCTACGACCATAGTCTCACCATTGATACCACACTTTGCGGAGACTGGGCTGGCGCTGCCTACGGGTCCGATGGGTCCTGTTCTGGAACATGTGCGGAGGCAGTTGCTGATCCCTCCAATTTCGATTGTATGTCTTTCATCATGCCGCTGATTTGTCCTATTGATGTTGATGAACATTCTAGCCGCCCACTGGGCCCTCAACTACATTGCTGTTTATCAGTCATAAGGAGAGCGCATTCAAACATGCCTATTATGATCATTTCACGTCCGTTTTCCCCCCGCACTGTATCATAAACGCATACATTGCGATGCCTGGTCGCATCTATTCTCATCTCTAACGTTGATCGTGCTGGTATATTCTGTTATTTTCGGTATCTGCTCGCTGTAGGATTGGGTTTTTTTATTAGGGTTATAATACTTTATACAAGTTTATAGAGGTATATTATGCATGGCGGTTCGTAACGAACCGTTATGCTCCACGGAATATAAAACACTTGATGTGATAATTTGCCTCAGTCAGAACAAGAATTGGAGCAGGAAGATCAGTGGAACTTCTCTAGCACAAGGGCATCTTTCCATTCTTGTTTCTTGTGCGAACCGGTTACGAGAGTAGTGCAGTGCAGAATTCCCCAACTGATTCACTCATTGGCCTATTGTAAGTACGCTTAATGCGCTAGTCTGTTCCCTAGTTACGAGAATTCCGGCAAACAATATCGTGGTCGCCATTGTTCCAATGTAGCGATGGTTATCGCACTGGCCTCGTGTTGCCGAAGAAGACTTTGAGTTCGAATCACTATTAGCCAACGAGGTGGCTGCAATGCTATATGAGATCTGATGGCAACTCGTGAAGCGAGGAAATTTGTTGCAACTCGAGGAAGGCGCAGCACGGGTAGACAATAAGCAGGGCATCGAAGATGGCGTACTAAGCGTCCTCATGCACCCGTCACCTGGAAAGATACACAAGGAGACCCACTGCAGAAGTTCGCATCAAATCAGCACGGATGTTAAGAAGATTCAACATCATCAGGATCCGAATGGTCAAGAACCGAGACCCTAGCGCCTGAACTCCATATGTGCGCATCAAATGAATGCCTGAATCGAGGTTACGTTCAATACAGAGAGCTAAGAAATCTATGGATGGAGAAAAAGTGCTTAGATTTGATCCAGTAGCGGCGGAAGCCGAGTCCCCGATTCTTTCCTTTTTAAAATATCACCCACTGTTGACTTTCTTGCATCTTTTTCTTCCTGCTGCAGTATGTAGTCACTACATAGGTCATTACTAAACATGTTATGTCTTCGAAAGATAAATGCAGCATACCTCGTTCGAAAAAGCTCGCTCGGTGGCGGCCGAAGGCCGCCACCAGCTCGCATTTTCTCACTCGGTTCTTTAGTTACATACATACTGAAGTGAAGAATACAAAATACCATGTACAATGTACAGCACAACCTAGGCTGACATAAGATATAGATGGGCAAGTAGGGAAAGGCCACAATCAAGACGAAAAATAGCAAAGAAAGATGGAAGAATGGTGTAGGATTTCAATGGCCAGCAACTTAGAAAGACGAGCCAGGAGTGTCAGTCCAACAAGGAGAAGAAAACAGAGAAGGCAGTACTACAAGAGGGAGATGAAAGTGAACAAAGGGAAGGAAAATTAAATATTCTCGCGAAAAGGCCTATGCTAGCCTGGGGCCAGTGAGCGATACTCATTATAAGCAAGCCATTCTCCTCAGCCAATAGGGAGAAATCGGAAAGTGAGCCATAGCGGCAATCACTCGGCATGGCAGCCGAAGCGTGCCGGATGCTCGCTAATCACCAGAAATTTGTAAGCCAACCCGGAGTATAGCCCCTGTCCAGACAGTTTGGCACTACTCACGACCAGTTACGTTTTTCTACAACCCTCTGTCGTTTCCTCATCCTTCGGAAAGAATCGGGGAAGGTCAGTGAACCCTAATTAGTAATGGATCCGAGTCGGAGTCTCAACCGGAACACCTCTGCCTCTGCCTCTGCCTCGGCTTGCCGCTTGCTTTCTTGCCTTTGACACGTTGTACACGAAGACGCAGCGCTATCTCGCAGAGTGTCTGCGTCTCGTAAAGTACTGGCAGATTTTCTACTCTTAGCATCAATTAGGCTGGAGTCTTGATTCTTAGGAGTCAGAACAGCAGTGCAACCTAGACGGCTTGTCACCTGTGTTTACCTCACACTTAGGACTCGAATCAGTTGACGCTACTTGGTGTACACCGGTCTTGAGGCTTATGCTTGATTGCTCTCCGCTGATTTCCGCCCGGGCCTTTCGTCACCATCAACAATCTCCATAGCCGACCGGCCTTGGTCGCAAATTCGTGCTTAAGGGCATCGCAACTCTCGCTATATCTCTAAGCAGCAGTGATGAGGCCCCTTCTGTACCTACCGCCTACATAAAGGATGCTCCGACTCAATGTTATCAATCTTACTCTCTTTCATCTCCGGGTCTCAAGTGCTGGCCACCCCCACTCGGACTCCGAGCTTCAAGAACTGGTTTCTTGTCCAATCCTTCCTTGCTATGTTGTTACCTATCCTCCAGTTCACACTCTCAGTCATTCTGTTTACGACACTCTCGCTTTCCTTACCCGTTCATCCTGCGCAAAATAGAGCTGCACCCAAGAGCAGGAACTCTCTGGATCGTCTCGAGGCGCGCTTGCCTGTTTCAACCTCCGGCTCTGTTCATAAAAGAGATCCTGGAGCGACAATTCTTGTCAAGGGCTCTCCCACGACTTTATCAGATGTAGACAGGTCGAAGTATACTCCTCTTAAACGGCAACAGGTCGTCGCTACACCAGGTATCACCAATCCTGGTCTCCTACTGGTGCTGTGTCAGCTAATCCGGCCACTATTGCAGCTGCGATGGACACTACAGACCAAAGCACAGGTGGAACGTATCAGTTGCTCGATATGTACAAAGGCAAAGACTTCCTGGACTCTGAGTGCGTAGTTCTAGTCTTTACTAGAGCTCACTGGTTGAGATTCATATGATAGGAAGTGGGAATACTGGTCAAAGTCAGATCCGACTCATGGTTCTGTCAATTACCAAACTATGGAGGCAGCAATACAGAAGAAGTTGGCGTTCGTTGGTGATGATGGCACCGTAACGCTCGCTGTTGATGATACAACGACGTTAGGGGATGGTGAAAACCGCGACTCGTATGTTGACGTCCATTCACCTTTCTGAGGTCAGATTAACGATTTCTTGGATGTCTAGTGTCCGCATCAGTTCAGTCAAGAAATATGATAGTGGACTGTTCATTGCGTCTTTCTCCGCCATGCCTTATGGATGCTCTGTCTGGCCTGCTTGGTGGTAGGATCTATAGCATGAAGTTAGTTATCATGGACCTTACATTTTGCCTTCCAGGACAGTTGGTGACGACTGGCCCAACCAGGGTACCCATGCTTTCTTATCGGTCGATATCAGGCTGAATATTTTATAGGCGAAATCGATGTCCTTGAAAACGTCCACAACGCTAACGCCAATCAGTATACCTTCCACACCGGCCCAGGATGCACGATACAAGCAAGCGACGGCATGACTGCGAAACTCAACGGTGAACAATGTGCCGTTAGCGGAGGAAGCGATAACGCTGGTTGTGGAATGGTGGACACGTCCAGTCCTAACTACAGCTATGGCAAGCAATTCAATGAGATTGGGGGTGGTATCTTTGCACACCTGTGGAATGACAAAGGAATTCAGATCTGGCACTTTCCGAAGACAAGTATACCTGATGATATTACTGCCAAGAAACCCAATCTTGCGAATTGGGGAAAGCCTGCTGCTTTCTTGCCAAACGGTGCCTCTTGCGATACGGGGGCACATTTCAAGGGGCACAACTTGGTTATCGACACCACATTATGTGGTGACTGGGCTAACGGAACCTACGCTGGCGCAGGATGCCCAGGAACATGCGCCGATGCTGTTAAGGATCCAAAAACTTACAAGAGTCAGTGCATACTCGCAAGTCTTCTCTTTTATAGCGGTGACACTCTTTTTAGCTGCGAAATGGAAGATCAATTACATTGCCGTGTATGGTGCGGGGAGTGGTTCTTCAGGTGGAAACATTAGCGCTAGTTCCGTGGAAACTGGAACAGGACCTGGAGCTGCGGCGGTTGTTTCTTCCCCTGTTGTCAGCGAACCCACTGCTCTACTTACCCAACGATATGTTACGAGCATAAGCGAGCCCACAGTTACAACGAGCAGCGTTACCGTGGCTACTGGAGACCCGCGATAACGTCGTTGCGTATATGTAGCTTTGTGTACGCCATAATGTATATGTATATGTATGTTTTACCAAATTATCCGCGATGCTTACCGGGCAAGATACCGGGATGATCCAGGAATGATCGGAGGACCTTGATGTGGCGTCACTTCCCAATTAAGCGGGGTATCCCTTTTGGACCATTACCACCATGAATCCGCCTAGCCACCTTCTCCCGCACCAGCAGCCGGTAGACATGTCTCTCCTCAGCTTTTCGCTAGGAAAGGCATTGAAGAACGGTAAACGCACGGACCAGGCATGCATGTTTCGTTGTCCTACTGTCAGATCGCGATTGATCTCCAGCACAGGCTTGCTCAACTTGCAGGTAATATCCCTTCTTGTACCGACGAAATTACACTAAGTTCTTCTAGACGTGATAAAGTCGGGTGCGATGGGAACAGGTTTGATCCTAGCTCGATTACGCTGCGTGATACCTTCTCATATAGGCCGGTAGACCTTGTGGCGTATGCATGAAGAAGGGATATACACCCGATCAGTGCGTAACGGGATGTGGACCTTGTCGGAGGGCGAGGGTACGGTGTGAAGATGGAGCGCCATGCCAACGTTGCCGGGAGATGGGAGTACCTTGTGTCGATGCTAATGCAGACGCACGGCGGGCTACTCAGCAACACTCCCTTCCGTCTAGGAGCACCCGACCCAACGGTAGGGAGCGGGTCAAGCTCGCGTGCGAAGCGTGTCGTAAGGACAACAAGAAGGTACGTCGTTCATCGTGCTATCCGTGACTAGGGTCTCAAAAAGCTACCCAAGTGCGACGAACAACGGCCTTGTGGGCGATGCGTGATCCGAAAGAAGGAGTGTGTAATGTTGGAGCGAGGTCCTAAATCGACAAAGCTGCGCTGCGAAGGCTGCCGGAAGGCCAATAGACGCTGTGATGACTTAAGACCATGTGGACCGTGTCGAAATGCCAATGAAGAGTGTATCAATACCAAGAGGCAGGGTGGTCATGGTCATCGAGTCAAGCAGGTTTGTGTATTGTATTTCTCCGGGCACATTTGCTTACTGGAATGCAGGCCTGCCTTAATTGCAGGTAGGTCGGAGATTACCTGCCAGGTAGCTTCAGATCTGATGAGGATAATAGGCGGGACAAGATACGTTGTAATGGTGAACGGTAGGCCGGCTCCATCTGTCGGTAATTTGATGAATCTCATGCACTTTGTTTTAGACCTTGCACACATTGCGACCGTAAGAATTACGAGTGCATTGATCGGGCATGTAAATCATGCTCTTCCGCCGGATATCCTCACTTATGCAACCACCGAGCCGAGGATTCCTCTGGCATTACTGGTATGTGCATTTGGCACTGGCTTCTTCTCATATTGTCGTCAACGTGATGGCTTGTCTCACAGAGCCAAGGCGTTCGTTGTCTGATCATATACAACCAGTGGAGCAACTTGTAATGGAGCAACTACCACCACAAACACAAACCTCTATGTTCTCTGTACCGTATTTCTTTCCGCCCCAGCATCCTCCCATGGGATCAAACCCGATCTACGAGAACAGCACGCCAACTTATTATCCTGTCATTGATCCCAACTTGGATAGACCTGGCTTGGTAATATCACCATCAGGCCTCACCGAACATTTGTAGTACGAATGTTTTCTCTATCTGTTCCTCTTATACCTCTGTGCCACCAGCGATGATTCCCTTAATTTATGTCTCTTCTGTTTGTAATGATGCGTGTACTATACCAACGGTGAGTGGTGAAGTTTCTGTTCAGCAGCATATCGCAACTCAATTTTCGTTGTAGAGATCTGATTATCTTGTAATCCTGGAGCGCCTGCCACTACTGTCTGGGTGTTGAGAAGGCCCTGTCACCCATGCTCTATAACGAGCTACCATATTCCCCACAGACCACGGTGATTTCGTGTTACGGCATTACGTATACGACTTCCATTGTAGTATTCTATTCTCCAGCCCTTTCACGAACTTGTTTTACGATCACTGTCACTTTATATGGTACTTGTTTTGACGTGTCGCTACTTATTTCACTGGACCACCACAGTGTGTTAATCTCTGCCATCCATGCCTTTAATGTGTCAGTCGCTCTGTTTCTTTACCGTGGTAAATTGACGGAGATTCTGAGCAGGGGCTCCAAAGTTCAATGACCGACCTGACGTCGCCACAGCTGCCTCCAATAGTAGAGCTGGAGTAAAGCTGACCCATACGAGCTCGCAGAAGCGGTCATGCAGCTACAGCTCAAAAATTGGGAGGAAAATGAACAAGAGCTCAAAAGAAGAGCGCTCCCTAGAGATTCTTGGCCTCGACTTTGGATGAGTGCAATATCAGAGTGCCCTCGGTGAATATCCCGAAAAAGATTCTGAGAGCATCGTCGAAGCCGTTAGAGAATCACCCATCATCGATAACGGCTTTCTGAACGATGTGTGGACATGGAGTAGACTGCCCTACTCTATCACGTGCGCTGGCTTAAAGGCAATGGCTCGTGAAGGCGGAGGCGCATTATCTGATGAGGCGCGCGAAAAGAAAAAATCCAGAGTTGTACATGCTCTATATCGCTGACTGATACAATACATAGATTGATGTAATATACTACTCATTATTGTTTGCTAGACCAAAACTCCTCACTATGAACACACTGTCTCGCCATCTCAAACTGTAGATCCGATCAGGAACAACTACAGGAAGTGGATAGCAAAAGGACCCACCTGCTCATCTGTCCGACATACTAAAATGCGCTTTGTATCCGGGGTCCCCTCACTGATATCGATTACGACCTGATCAAGCTTGCTATCGACGTTCCCATTGTCGCCGCTAACGCCAGAGTAGCCTAAGCATTTCAATTTATCCGCGACAGCTGCCCTGAGCTCCACGCTGCGCTCTCCGATACCACCAGCAAAGACCACCGCGTCGACGACGCCGCTGAGCTTCAGATGATAAGACCCGACGTAATTGAGGATACGATCCTTAAAAAGGTCGAACGCAAGCTGGTCAACTTCCGAGCCTTCTTTTGCGCGCCGGGTAACAAGTCCAAAGTCGGTCGTCCCGGTAAGAGATTTCCATCCTGATTTAGAGTTCAGGATGTTTTCTGCCTAAACGGTTAAATGGTAGATATTTCAACAGTGAAGTAAGGGCGAATACTTAAGGAGAAACCTACCTGTGTGACATGGATCTGGGTAGCGAGTTTAGGGTCGTGGCTGATTCTTCCGGCTTTGTTGGTATAATGAAAGATGAGACTAGGATCAATGGCGCCCGAACGGGTTGCTCCCGGGAGGCCATTGAGTGGTGTCAGTCCCATGGATGTGTCGTATGATAAACCGTTCTTTACTGCGCATACTGATGCGCCTGACCCGAGATGAAGGATAATGAGGTTTAATTCCGTCGGAGGCTGGTAGAAGAAATAGAATCAGAACCCGGTTGAAACGTATAGCGTATACCTTGTCAAGAAACTCCGCAACGGAACGAAGTATGAAGGAGTCTGATGGAATTTCAGACTCAGAGAACGGAAACCGGGGAAGACGTACAACTAAGTCCATGGAAACCATACTTCTTGAGACCTCGCTTCTTGGCCACGGCCTGGTCGATGGCATAGCTAGCTATATGCGAGGGTATTGAGCGGTGGAAAGCCTGTGTCGAAAAATGCGATAGAGTTAGCTTTAGGAAGGACAGAGATGCAGGAAGTGATGACCGTAAGGGCGGCCCCATTGTGTCTAAAATCACATTTAGAATACAATTAGAGAAGAAATATGGGTGCCTACAGCGGCGCAAGATCAGATAGTCTTTCTATGTGATGAAGTGTTTCGTCGCTGATGATGACAGGATCACAATAGTCCCCGCCGTGAACAACGCGGTGACAGACATTCAAAATATCGTCCTTGTCGATATCTGCTTCACCCTGGAGCACATGCAGGAAATGGGAGAAGGATGACGCGTGGTCTGTGATGGACGGGACGTCGGACGCTGTATTCTTGGGTTCCGTCGAGACTACGTTGAAGGAGAATTTGGCCGGTGGAGCAGTGATATTTGAGATTGTCGACGTGAGTAGCAGACGGGGCACTGTGCTTTCCCGAGGGTCGTAGAGCGATATCTTCAGCGACGACGAGCCTGCATTGACGGCAAGGACGAGTCCTGTTCTGGAGGACATGGTGATGGAAGAGACGCGTTGAGTCTCGACCTCTAATTTAGTGATGTCATCAATCCAGGCCATGACGTCCGTGAGCAGATACGGAATAGCCGCCGGTCCGAATAGCCGACACCTGCCGCCGAACCGTCTCGAAAACTGAAATTGAAACTACAGTGCATATAAAGACCTCCGTAATGCCAATATCGGTTCAACCACATCTTTCCTTCGTACACGATGCCGGGCCAATATCTCTTCCAAGCAAACCCCCTCCCTGACCCGTCCCAGCTTCCTGATATCTTCGAGAGTTTTGGCATCAAGCTTGATACCAAGGACTACCTTCCCAGTGATGAACTTCATGCCTTGCAGAAGTTTAGGCGTGCTGCAGACTACATTGCTGCCGGTGAGCACCTGCTGTATGCGTCCCAAAATGATGCTTACCACCTTATCCCAGCCATGATATTCCTCAATGATGACGTTCTCGTCGAGAAGCCTATCACCCATGACAACATCAAGCCCCGCCTTCTTGGCCACTGGGGAACATGTCCCGGGTTGATCATGGTGTATGCGCACCTAAATAGAATCATTCGCAAAACTGGTCTGGAAGCTCTCTACGTTGTTGGTCCAGGTACCGGAATTCCGTCTGCTGACTGGACCCAATTGATGTTATCTGTAGGACATGGCGCACCTGCCATTTTGTCCTGCCTATGGCTTGAGGACTCCATGAATAACTTTTTCCCTGAGATCACCCGTAATTATCGTGGACTCAAGAAGCTCGTTGCCGGCTTCAGTGCCCCCGGAGGCTTTCCTAGGTGCCCCATCTCATAAACATACACCCTTCATCGTTTCACACCTCTTAACATGTAGCCACATCAATGCCGCAACTCCAGGAGCCATCCATGAGGGTGGTGAATTAGGCTACGCTCTCAGTGTCTCTTTCGGTGCAGTCATGGACAAGCCTGATCTTGTCGTCGCCTGCGTTGTCGGTGACGGTGAAGCCGAGACTGGTCCCACTGCCACGGCCTGGCACGGGTTCAAGTACATTGACCCTGCTGAATCTGGCGCCGTGCTTCCCATTGTTCATGTCAACGGATTCAAGATTTCAGAGCGTACCATCTACGGAACCATGGATGACAAGGAGATGATTGCTCTATTCACGTAAGCGCGTTTCTACCCTTTAAGGACCTATCTTGATGTCGTCATCAATAGTGGTTACGGCTATCAGCCACGAATTGTTTCCGATATCGAGAATATCGACAATGATCTCGCTGCGTCTATGGATTGGGCGTTGGCTGAAATTAAGAAAATCCAAACTGCTGCTCGTACTGGCAAAGCCATCGTGAAACCCCGCTGGCCGGTTATCATTCTCCGTACGCCTAAGGGCCTCACAGGGCCAAAAGAGTTCCACGGCGAACTCATCGAAGGATCTTTCCACTCCCACCAAGTCCCTCTGCCTAACGCCAAAACCTCTGACGAGGAACTCGCGGCCTTGCAGACCTGGTTGAAGAGCTACAAGCCCGAGGAATTGTTCACCAAGGAGGGTTCTCCAATTGAGGAGATTCTCAGCATTGTTCCCATAGAGACTGAGAAGAGGTTGGGCCAGAAGAAGGAGAGCTACAAGGCCTACGTCCCGCTCGATCTGCCTGAGTGGAGCGATCTTGGTGTTAAGAAAGGGTCGGAGGAGAGCTGTATGAAGGCCGTCGGGCGGTTCTTGAAAGAAGTTGTGAATCTGTAAGCTCTGTTTCGGTGTGTCCCTCTTTCCTGTGTTCACAATCATTTTACAGGAACCCCTCGACGTTCAGGATTTTCTCTCCTGATGAGCTGGTCTCTAATAAGTTAGACGCTGTCCTTGATAACAGCGGCCGTAACTTCCAGTGGGATATCGCCTCCAGGGCAAATGGAGGTCGAGGTTGAGCATCTTCTACGTTAGGCTTCGTCTTTGTTTATGGGTTATCTAGTGATCGAGATTCTTTCGGAGCACACCTGTCAAGGCATGCTTCAAGGCTACACGCTAACAGGAAGGACGGGCCTCTTCCCGAGTTACGAAGCGTTCTTGGGCATCGTCCACACGATGATGGTGCAGTACGCCAAGTTCGCCAAGATGGTGCGTCCAAATTGGAAGTCGATATTTGTAACTTACATCCATCTTCAGGCCTCCGAGACGCCATGGAGACAAGACGTCGGCTCCATCAACTACCTCGAGACATCTACATGGACCCGTCAAGAGCACAACGGGTTCTCCCACCAGAACCCATCGTTCATCGGGGCGGTCCTCAACCTCAAGGCCGCTTCAGCCCGCGTGTATCTTCCGCCTGATGCGAACTGTTTCCTGTCGACTGTTTCTCATTGCCTGAGGGCGAAGAACTATGTCAACTTGATGGTTGGTAGCAAGCAGCCTACACCGGTTTGGCTATCCCCCGAAGAAGCTGATCGTGTAAGTCTGGGTATCTTGCTTCGAGTGTATTTTGTTCACGTCGTGTGTGTTTCATAGCACTGTGTTGCCGGCGCTTCTGTCTGGAAGTTCGCCAGTGTTGACGATGGTGTCAGCCCCGATGTGTACGTCTCCATTCTGTATTTCCTGGCCTCATAGCTAATCCCTTCTCTAGTGTCCTCGTTGGTATCGGCGTGGAAGTTACATTTGAGGTTATTGCTGCTGCTGCCCTTCTCCGCCAGTATGCACCCGACCTCCGTGTCCGTGTTGTGAACGTTACGGACTTGATGATTCTTTCTGCGCAAGGATCGCACCCTCATGCCCTGACAGAAGAAGATTTCCACTCACTGTTCACCGAGGACAAGCCTGTTCATTTCAACTATCATGGATATCCCATGGAGTTGAAGGGTTTGTTATTCGGCCGGCCTGGACTTGATAGGGTGACGATTCAAGGCTACAACGAGGAAGGGACGACTACATCGCCGTTTGACGTATGCCTTCAATTGATTGTTATGTGAAGGTTCTAATACCCTCGTAGATGATGTTGTGCAACCACACGTCCCGCTACGACGTTGCCATCGCTGCTATTCAAGGTGGCGCGTTGCACAACTCTAAGGTTGCAGTGTCGGCCCACCAGACAGTGAGCTACTTGAAACACATTGCACAGAAGGATAAGGAATACATTCTTGCGAATGGTCAAGGTATGTCTGAGGGTTCTACCTCCTTTATCTGGCTGATGCCTGCCTTAGACCGTCCCGGAGTGTTCGACGTCCCTACTTTCTAAAAAGCTTCTTCATGGGCAAATAAGATGTTTATTACCACGGACAGTTTCTGAGTGTGGTCAGTCAGCATTTATTCATATGGTACCAAGCCACGGACATTTTGTATGGGTGTGGCACAACATTTGGTTTACAATGTATACTATCAATTTGTAGGATTATGTTTGTACTGGTCGATAGAGAAAACACGACAACGAAGTATCGTTGAGGTGAATGACACCCAAGATCCTGGCCACATACAATGTCCTACGTATGATGAGGAAAGAGTTTCGGCGGCGCCTACAACGAATCAGCATGCGTTCAAGAGTCAAAGAGTGACTAGACATACCCAGACTGCGTGCTAGTGCTCATCCTGCTATTCTTCTCTTTACAGGTAAATCAACACTCCAAACCAGTATCCGCAATGTCAACAGCCTGCCAATACCACCCACTAGTAGTCCCGTTATGCAGGCAACGCCCACGAGGACATAGAGAGGGTAGACGAATTCAAGCAGGGATACGACGGTCCGCGCCGGTGTGAAGACCGCGATATTCAGGGTCACTTGCGTGAATATGACGAGCGGCGCGAAGGCGTAGATGAATACTGGAAGTGGTGAGAACAGGGGATACGAGGCCTTGCCGAGTGCCCATTGTGCTGCTCGAATACTCGTCATTGCAGCGCCTGATAAAAAGGAGATATACTGGGAAAAGAGAGGCAGCAGAGGCTTGAAGGCATCTAGTAAAGGAGCGTCCGAAGGTACGGTCGATGAGGGATCCATGATGACGGTGTGGAGGGAAAGATGAAAATAGGGGCTTGCTGACGTTATTGTTATTGATTTCAACCTTCTTTCACTTTTACCATGGATGCAGTGGAGCGAGCCAATGTAGAGCGCCAAAAGCGATGGTAAGTAGCCAAGCCCTTGGAATACACTTTGTTCATTCTTTTCTGCAGGGTCAAGGACCAAAAGGTCGGAGAGGGAACATATGCCGTAGTATACAGAGGTCTACTTTCTTCCTTTTGTACCCTCCATATCCTGACTATTCTTCTAGGCAGAGAAGCGTCGACTGGACGCAAAGTTGCCATAAAGAAAATCAAAGTCGGCCAATTCAAAGACGGTCTTGACATGTCTGCGGTTCGGGAGGTCAAATATCTGCGAGAGCTCAAACACCAGAATGTCATCGAGGTGCGTCCTTTTCGTTTCTTTGTACTGTTGGCTGTCTGATGAGTTCTAGCTATTAGACGTATTCTCGTCCAAGACGAATTTGAACCTTGTCCTAGAGTTCCTCGATTCTGACCTCGAAATGATAATAAAGGATCGGTCCCTCGTCTTTCTTCCTGCAGATATCAAGAGTTGGATGGCCATGACTTTTCGGGGGCTCGAGTTTTGCCATAGGAACTTTGTCTTGCATCGTGTGATCATTCAACTCTTCTTACCGCTCTACGTCGTACTTACACGTCGCATCTCATTAGGACCTCAAACCTAACAATCTACTCATTGCATCTGATGGTCAACTGAAAATCGCCGATTTCGGTCTGGCCAGAGACTTTGCTGATCCCGGATACAAAATGACATGTCAGGTCATCACGCGGTACGTGTTCTCATCCTCACGGTCTGACATGTTCTAACATGCTTCTAGGTGGTACCGACCTCCAGAACTTCTGTTCGGCTGTCGGTATTACAGTACCGCAGTCGACATCTGGTCTGTCGGTTGTATATTCGCCGAACTGATGCTCCGAACGCCCTATCTCGCCGGCGAGAGTGACATGGACCAACTTAAAACCATATTTCGTGCACTAGGCACACCCACAGAACAAGACTGGCCAGTAGGTGCCGGATAGCAGGAACCGCCGTATCCTCGTCTAATATTGTTGATAGGGACATACGAAGTTGCCGGACTACATTACTGTTGGTCAATTTCCAAAGACACCACTCCGCGACTTGTTCACTGCAGCAAGTCCCGACGCCCTGAATTTGTTGAGCAAATGTCTCATTTACGAGCCGCGGAGACGTATCAGCGCCAAAGATGTGCTGCTCTTTCTGTCGTGAATATCATTAATATTGACTCCATGACAGGCTCTACACCATCAGTACTTCTTTGCTCAGCCGCACCCCTCGCATCCTTCGAAGTTACCAAAGTGTGCTACACAACTAGCTGCCTCTCGACCACTAGAAGAAGTTGATGCCAATGTTGACATGGACTCTACTGTCCCCGGTAGCAAGAGTACAAAAGCGAGGCCAAAACGTAAACTCAATTCTCCTTATGACGATTCCAAGAGCAGGTCCATTGCTCGACGCTTAGATTTTACAATATCAGGCTCATAGGCAAATGCAGAGAAGAGAAGAACTGTCCGCCCAACACCCCTTGTTCATTCTTCTGTAACTACTGTAGCTACGTTCGTGTAAGATATACAACTGTGATAAAAGGAAACTGGATGCAATAAAGTGGATGATGATTGTAAGTAAGACATGGGGGGAAAGGAGACAATGAAATTGGAGATTGGAGATTGGAGATCAAGAAAATAATTTATCATCAGGCGCGAGGACTCTCGCAGACTGCACATTTGTCGGTCCCATCCTGCGTCAGCATACAAGCAGAACACTGCCATTGATCTGCAGCAGCAGCAGGTGGTTTCACCCCTGCAGCCGCCCAATTGAACGTGGCAGGAGGGGCAGCAGGTTTAGGCTTTTCCCGTCGCTCGCCACAAATGCTACATTTCTCCGCTGCGGGATTAGTGTTTGTGAGCGTACAGGTATCGCAGGTCCATTCACCGGTCGCCACCTTTGAAGGTGGCTTCACTCCAGCAGCACTCCAGTCAAAGAATTTGGGTGGGGTTGTGGGTATCGGGGCGACAACCGCAGGGGCTGCCGCAGTTGGCTTCGATGGACCAGCCACCGGAGAGGATGGGAAGAGAAATGTGGGAAGCTCAAAAGTAGATGCGGCCTTTGCTTTGCCACGCGCCTCGACATCCCATGATTCCGACGACGGCTGAGACGACGAGGGCGTAAAGCTGAAAGTAGGTAACGACGACGCTGGGAGTGCCAGGGCGGCTGCCTTTGGGTCAGAAACACCGGACATCGGGGCCACCGTTAACGAGGACGGGGAAGGAGCAGGAGTTTCCGGGAAGGAGAAGGTCGGTGGGGGCATCCCCGCTGGGAAGGGGAAGGTAACTGGCGTCAGGTTTGCGCTAGGAAGAATTGCAGGTGCCAGCACTGGAGCAGGGGGCGGGGTGTTTAATGTTTCGGGCTGGTAGCTGTACCTCAGCTTTGAGGGTTCCTTGGGGGCATTCGAGGATCTCCCGACGCGAGCAGACGAAGTCGGAGGACCAAAAGGAGAAGGCGCAGGCGTGTTCAATTCGTTAGCTCCATTCACCTTGATTTCAGGCATTGGTGATTCAGCACCCTTGGAGGCGGAGGTAGCTGTATGGCCATTGACGGTGAGCCTCATCCTCTTGGCGACTGGTTGGTTATCTTCATCGTCTTCATCTTCAACGTCCTCGACGGTGACTCGGAATGATTTGGGTGCAGGGAGAGACTTCGTAGCCACGACAGAGGTGGGCGGACGCGATCGTTTGCTACCCTGAACAGAGAAATGAGCAGGAAGGAACACTCTTTTGTGATTAGCACGAACCTTGGGAACAGTGGCTTCGATGATTGCTTGGGGGGAATAAACCTTCTCCTTCTCCTCCACGGGCAGCTTCTTTGGATTGGTAGGCTTTCCAATGGCTCTCGGTCTTTTAGGCCTTGTGGCTCTAGCCGAGCCCGGTGTTTGATAAGGGTTGCTGATATCCGGTTTCTTGGTAGGCGTATTGTCTTTGATAAGCCCTGCCATGAAATTCGCAGCACTGGACTGTTTCTGTGTTTGCGGAGGCGACTCGGGTGAACCAGGGGAGATTTGGCCCCACGCTTGACGCAGAGGAGACGGAATGACAGGCGTAGTAGGTTTGGGAGGGACAAAGGTAGCACGAATTCGAGGGGTTGAGGTGGAAGCCGGTAGTCCATTGGGTTTAGACGGACTTCCGTTCATCGCTGGGGGGTTAAAAGACGGTCTCGTGGAAAGTTCAGCATTAGATCTACGGAAAGTTGGGGTTGGGGTTTGGGGAGTGGCTGGCGCGCCGCTTGCCTCAGCAAAGGAACTCCCAGTGCCATTAATCACGCGCCGTCTCTTGGTATCTGCTTTCGTATTATCTGTGATGGAGGCCGTCGTAGAGTGGTTTAAAATCAAGCGATCCGGGGTGGCGCGCGACGGCCCAAACGCTGGAGATCGATATCGATCTCGAGTGCGAACCTTGGCGCTGCCGCCTCCTTCCCACCTATAAGCTCCGTTGGGATTCTTGGTAAGCATCTTGGTCGGAGAGGCAGGAAGGGTGGCCACAGAATTTGCAACCGAAGCTGGCGAGTTGCCACGATGTGGCGACGGACTCGTCGTAAAATGGAACCGTTCCCGTCCCTGAGCTGCAATAACATTAATATTAGCTAGAAGTATTAGAACGTAAGATGTGACCTACAGGCAGCAGCTTGCTTGATTGTCTCGATTAAATTGTCAGTGTCCGCCGGCAGGAGAGTTTGATTTCGTCGATCGTGGAGGTAAGCACAGACACTCTCCAGAGTGGCCTCGGGGGACTCTGTTGGCGACGGCAACGTGTAGGAAACATTTAAGGGCGCGGCAGGGACAGTTTGAGGGAGAGTTGGAGGATGGACCGGGGGTGGAGGTGGAGGCGCCGACGCGCCCGGGGTATCTTCACTATTCATGTTCGATGGCTGTGTCGTCTACAGAAGAGAAAAGTTGAAGTGGTCCATAGGCATCTAGTAGCGAAAACGTACCGCTTGTCTCGATGGTAGAGCAGGCAGAACGCTAGAGCCACCCACTGGTGGTGGCGGCGTTACCTGGTCAACTTCCATGTCATCCTTGGACCGCAAAGGATTGAGATAGCTGAGAATCCCCGACAACGACCATATCTGGGAAGGTTTATATAAGTGAGAGTTTTCAACAAGCAGGAAAAATGTGACAGACCGATTTTTTGGGCTTTAGAGTCCTTACAGACTGGGGAGTGGGATCAGGCCGAATATAAGGCGATGCTCGATGAATTCGAGTCGGTGTGTTGCGAATGGCGCTCATGTCGGTATCCGGGGCGTGTAAGGGCTCTAACCAGGACGGTAGGAATGGTTCAAGGTAGAAAAGTACAACACCCAAAAAAACAAGGCTGCGTGGTGGCGGATGCCACAAAGACAAGACACTTGAGGGCCGGGTATCACGTGAGCACAAACGAAACCGTCACGCATGTAACAGTCACGTTCTCCTCCGTAAACGCTACGATGCCGGAGAAGGTCGTAGAGACAGCATATCCCGTCATTGACTCTGATCCTCATGCATACCGGGTAGTGAGATACATGCGCCCTTCCGACTTTGGCGCCTGGGCCGCTGTTACTGCTGCTTTTCCAGCCGCCTTTTTCGCATGGGGTACGGGCTATTCACTTGCTATCAGCGGCTTCAAAGGTGTTCATGATCTTGCAGAGATGGCGGACCCTTCCGCAATGACGCAGAAACAGCTGAGACTAGGCATGCGAGGAGCCGGTATTCTTGGTTTGTTCGGTGGATTCTTGTTTGCATACCAGCGGTCCAGCCGTGAGTGACATGTACCTTTCAGAGTTATCTGCAATGCTCAGTAGTTATTCAGTTCGCTTCTTCGGAATGTCCGAAAACAAACGGGAGGAAGAGCTAGATCTACAGGAGCTGACCCAACGCGCGAAGGAAGGAAAGTCATTGTACGGGGAATCTCCTCAGCCTCAATGGGTCCAAAATGCTGCCCATCAGAACTCCGTATGGTCGCAATTTAAATTCTGTAAGCTTTGGATTTTGATCCTACCATTGCACCTTATTAAGGCCCTGTTTTAGCTGCTATCCCCATGTAAGCTGACTGTCGCTAGGGTACTGCTGGGTGTACTTAAAACACACAGGTTTAACTTAGTCAATCACCCTTACCACGGCACCGATCCCGCCAAGTATGGTGTGACGACAGAAGACACTACATCAAAGTAAACAACAAGCAGTATGTGGCTTTGTCCCGTCTTTCAGTATCCTTGCTAACGTTCTCTGAAGCGATAGAATAGTTCTAATGGTAGCATAGAACAGTTGTAGTGGCGCCTCTCGCTTATGCGCATCTGGAATCTGATCGGAATAACTTCGAAAGGCGTGGAAGTAAGAACGGTACATGGTCGGGCGCCTGTACGACAGTGGGGTGTTGGCACAGTAACGACCAATCTTGAATTACGATCTACTACTTGCGAAACGTGCAAGGTTGCGCACTGCAAAGGTTTCCCGAGTTAGCCAGTATAGCAACTTCCAAACTGAGTTGAAACTGGTCAAATCTGGTCAGTAGGAACTCCATCGATAGCAGGCATCTTCACTTGCTTATTGACGCGAGACGTCTCCAATTTGCTACATTCCCGCACCCTTAGATTTTTCTATTCCGGTGTGGTTCACAATCCCCTGGCGCAAATCATTTCTATACTACCGATGACAACGAGCGCAACAGCGCGGTCAAGAATCTGGGATATAATGATGAGGGTATTGTGGGCTACATCTATCCTTCGGTGGTGTGCCGCAGCGTCCCGCTCTACCGCATATATACTCCAAGGTCGCACGACCATCTTTATACCACAAGTAAGGGCGAGAAAAACACGGCAACCCAAACTGTGGGGTATGTGACCGAGGGCATCGCAGGATATGTCCTTCCCGTATGACTGCAGTATGTCAAATTCGTATATCTGGTTAGAATATTTACTAACTTGTGCTATTTCCCAGGCGAGAGCAGTTTCGTGCTGAGTTTTAGGATCTAATGTTCTTATAGCTTTCAATTGTCCGTAGCACTGTGGCGACCAAATAATTCTCATCAATTTCTTCCGCAAGCAGTGATGCTAGTGAGAGAATCGGTACCACTAGACATGGATGGTGCACACCTGGATTCCGTTCCCTAAAAATTCCTACTCTTGCTGTCGGCGCGTCAGCACCCAATCGTCGAGTTGAATACCCAGGTTTACTTAGCTCGTTTACTTGTGTATAAACCTCTGTGGCCAATCGGTGATTGGAATCAACTGGATCCTGCAAAGCAAGCAATATGTGGCCTGGTCTCTCACCTTACTAAAATCCTCTGAAGCGACGGGACGGTTCCAGGGATAGCATAGAACAGTTACAGTGGCACCTCGACTCGCTTGCGCGCATCTGGAAACCAAATCGGAATAACTTCGAAAAATGGTGCAGTAAAGAACGGTTCATTATCGGGCACCTCAACGGGGTCTTGGCGCAGCAACGAAATGCTTTAAAAACAGCCTACTACCTGGAACTTGGTCGTAACCCTCCAATGGCTCTCCTCCTTTCTCTAATAATTCCTGCTCTCGCTATCAGCGCGTCAGCGCTCGATCGTCGAGCTGAAGGTGGTTATATCCAAGAGGCCTCGGGCCTTGCCTCTTTCACCACCTACTCTGGGTGCAGCTCCCCAGGTTCGGTGCTTCATTTATATTCGTTTACTTGTGTATGAACATCCACTGGCAGCATGTGGCCAAACTGTGACTGGGTACACCGCAGCCATGAACCAACTTGCGTATGGTGCTGCAAGTGGCGACGGTGCAGGCGACGCATGCGGGCGTTGCTTCGCCGTGACGGGTAAGGAAGCCTGCATACTCGTCGTTCATACCTTCTTGACTTTTGAAATTACAGCAACCGCTGACACCTCCAACTCTGGTTACACCGGCCCCTTCTCCACCATCGTCGTGAAGGTCTGAGGGCTTTAAATTCCTTGACATACCCAGTAATTCTAACCGACGCAATTACCCTGTAGGTTACCAACCTCTGTCCATACACTGACACGGTATTTGCTCTATTTCAAGCTATCCCGACGCACTGTTGACAATACAAACTCAGGAATGGTGCGGTCAAACCACCAGTGACCCCTACAACTCGCACGGTTTGCCATACCAGTGAGCATTTCCAAGTGCCCTCGTATTCGCCTTTCACTTAATGATTCGTCTTCAGTTTCGACATTTGCGCCGACGACGGTGCTTCCGATGTATTCTTCCCCTCAGGCCACACAGCTCTTTCCGGGAATTTCACCGAAGTCTCCTGCGATGAGTGGAGTGGAAGCGACGGTAGCAAGCTGTGGGATACCGGTTGCCTAGACGGCGAAACAGCTGATTTCTGGCCGGCGGTTGGATGTGGTAACGTCGGTACGTACGATCCATTCTTCATCATTCCTCGCAGCATTTGATATACGTATCCTTTGAAGGTACTGCCCCTAGCTAAGCTAAGTATACCTATATCAGACAAGTACAGGAGAAGTTTTAGCGGCATTCGCATAGCCCTGGAGACTAGTACCCTCTTAGTACCGTTGATACATACAACATTTCTTGATCCATTCTGTGATGCTCTATCAGTTTCATCGTGAGACTTTGAAAACTTTCCAAGGCACGGCTCAGAACGAGCAAGAAGCGCTCCAAATTTAGCCAAATGCCCAGTTAGTACATGTACAGTATCTTTAGGGCTGATCTCCAGCTTATTTCGTACCGCCATGTTGGCATTTCCTTCCCCGAGATGGAGAACGGCTTTTGGCGCGGCCAGTCTGGCTGCGAACAACGACCCTGGCTTGAAACTAGGCAAAGCTAGCCTCATTACACCGAACATATTTCTCTCAGATTATTATACAGCTCGTGACGAGAAAGAACTCGTCAAACTGGGCATCACCCATGTCGTGTCAGTCCTAGAGCATGATCCCCATATCCCTAGATGCATCCCTGAGACGAACAAGTTGAGGATCCAAATAACGGATAGGTCAGACGTCGATATCCTGGTTCACCTTGACCGAACGACCGAGTTCCTTCGTGTGGCCCTAGAGGAACCAGCCAACAAAGTCTTGGTGTGGATATTTTCTGACTATACATTACATCAATATCCTCATCGATTGTAGGTCCACTGCTTCCAGGGTGTCAGCCGCAGCGCAACTGTCGTGTGCGCCTATCTGACTTCGACCGGCATGACGGCGAAGGAAGCAGTGAAATTCGTCAAATCGAAACGGGGTATTGTGCAGCCCAACACAGGCTTCACACGGCAGCTCGAGATTTATGCGAAACGCTATGCGAATATATCGCAGCCTCGTCGCGAAAATACGTTTACGAGAAACATCAGGAAGCTGAAAATCGGTGATGGAGTTTCCGAGAGAATACGGCGATTCAAAGCGAAGGGCGCAGAGCCTGTTGAAGTACAGGAGGAGGACAAGTGACGTTTTCGTGCTTTGGCGGTGGATTATTACTGGTACCCTGTTGTTTTATTCGGTAAGTGGAAGCTTACACGATGGTCGCTCGTGTCACTCACCAAGCTGTAGGCATAATGATGGTCACAAGTCAGGATTTAAATCGAGGTCCAGGTCGAAGAACTGCGGTTGAGGAGCACGGAGATCTTGTCTGTATGGGTTTGCCCCAGGACCCATCTGGTTAGCATCGGGGCCTTTGGGTGATACGGTTGGTGCTAGATCCAAACATTTTGAGATGCAGAATAGTCTACAAAGTCGGAATAATATACCTCCAATAGAATGTGTTTCTCCAGGCAGTCCAAGAGGAGCCTCTGCATTGAGACGACCTCGGCGCATCTTTTCTTCGTTTGGAAAAGGTGGGAAGAACAATGGAGGAGGAGGCTGGCCTGCCTGCAAGTCTGGCATGTTGGGAGGGGCAGACGTAAAGGCGCTTAGGCTTTGTGCGTACGCCAGCAGCTCAGGATACGGAATAGACCCTAGACATCCGAGTCAACACTTCTGATGTAGCAGAAAAACATTAACGCGCCTTTCTTTGCATTTTCAATGGCCTGCACACGTTCCTTCGCCTTCCTCAATCATGGCCTCCAACTCGCGTTTCTCCCTTTCGAGTTCCATACATATTTCTCGCCACCGAGCATCGAGCTCAAGGATCTCATTCTTCAATGCCTCGATCTTTCGTTGCCTAATTTGATGCGAATGTGCAGTGTTCACAGCTGATGCCAAGGCCTGGTCGCACGCAAGAAAAGCAGAAACTGGTGGTGGTGGTGGGGGCGGTGGTTTCGTGACAGGCGAAAGCGAGACGAACAAGGCCTGGGATAGAATCTGGAGGTCGGTCAAGGGGGCAAGAAGAATAGAGGACATGGACGACATGGTGGTCAAAAGTAGTATCGCGTCGGCTGTTTGCCACGATGTCATGTCACATTTGAACCACTACCCCGAGGAATCCTACGCGCTAACGGAGAACGGCCAGCTCCACGACACGAACAAGTACCACGCTGCCCGATACCAGGACGGCAGCTCTATCGACTGGCTGTATGAAGAATCCTTGGAACGAGAACGGATACAGGCGCAGCGCTCACAGCACGGTGTACGCGGCCTCCTCCTTCCATGGATCGACTCGGCTCGAATGTGGCTGGTGGTAATATTGACTGGCATCGGAATAGGCCTTGCTGGAGCGTGGCTGGATGTTCTCGTCAAGTGGTGCGTTGCCTTTCTGAGTGGCAGCCCTGGAAATATTCAAGCATTGAAACTTTCAAGGCTGGGTGACCTCCGAGAGGGCCGTTGCACGTACGGTTTCTTCTACAATCAGAATACTTGCTGCAGTGGACTGGATCGTACGCACCATACGTGTTCGCTCCTTTCAATTAGGTCTAAAGCTTGCCTTTAGCGGGCGAAGTCTGTAGAGAATGGCGCGCATGGAGCGAAGTATTCAACATTCGCCTTATTTTCGTGCAGTCCTTGCTGCACTCCTTCATTTATGTATCTCTTGCTGTAAGTGAACCTTGTCTCCAATGCCCGCGACTATCTGAAATTGATTCTTGTAGGTCGTATTCGCTGGAAGCGCAGCAGTCTTGGTGAAGACCTACGCTCCATAGTAAGCATCGCGTCTGCATCCCTCGTATGACGCCAATAACTTCTTGCAGTGCCTTTCACACCGGTATACCTGAGATTAAAGCTGTACGGATGTTATCCTATACCTTACATACGAATCCATTTCAACAGTCCATAGATTCTAGGCGGATATATTCTGGATGCCTTTTTTACACCGTGGACGCTTCTAATAAAGGCCCTCGGTCTAGCATTAGCCGTGGCCTCTGGTCTCTCACTCGGCAAAGAGGTGTGCATCGTCCCTCTTTGTTTGGACGTTATCAAATAATGATTGTAGGGTCCATTAGTCCATGTAGCGTGCTGCATGGCCTTCCTTTTGTCGAGGTTCTTCAAACAATTCAGAAAGAGTGAGGCGCAGAAACGAAAAATCCTGGCTGCTGCCGCTGCCGCGGGTGTATCAGTGGCCTTTGGTAGTCCTCTCGGAGGTGTTCTATTCGGACTCGAAGGTAACTTCACTTATAATATGCCGCGGCTTTGAAAGTCCATCTACTTGTACAGAATTGGATACCTTCGCAAGCGAAAGTGACGTGTTGTGGAGAGGTTTCGTGGCATCAGCTATAGCTGCCGTTGCCTTGCAATACGCAGATCCTTTTGGAACTGGGAAGCTCGTGCTTTTCCAGGTCAGTGTCTTGTTGTTGATTCCCTTTTTTTACTAACCTGATTGCTTGTAGGTTACGAGTGTAACAGGCGATACATGGAGAGGCTTCGAGCTTGTAAGCCCGATACTAATCTAGACTAGTGTGTGTGATTGACTCCTTTCAAGATTCCCTGGCTTGGATTGGGTATCGTTGGAGTAAGTTATATTTACTTCTTTTGAGTTCCGTGTTTTCATTCTTTCTAGGGAGTCGCAGGGTCTCTGTTAATCAAGCTCAATGTCGAGTTTGCCTTGCTTCGTAGAAATTCGATCTTGAATGAGTGGCCTGTCGTTGAAGTCGTAGGTGCAAGCGCGATTACTGCCGCTATTAGTTACTTGGTAGGCTATTTCACTTCTTTTATGCAATAATGGCAGACTATAACATCTTTCAAGGTTGTCTTCGCGAGGTATATCAGACATACGTCAATGTAGTTATTGTTCCTTACGCGACGTCTCACAGAGCCCAGACTTCCGAACTAGTCTCCAATCTTTTCCAAGAATGTGACCCGTCGAAAGGCGACTACCATGGTCTTTGCAAGTGAGCACTGGGGGCCTTTCTTATCCGCAATATGTACTGATGGATTCTTAGCCCAACAGCGATGTGGGAGAATGTTTTCCTTCTGATTCTGACAGCAATCATCAAATTTGGGCTCACTGCCTGGACCTTTGGAATGATGGTACTGCTCTTTTATTGACTTGGAACCGATGACTGTTGGACGTCGCAGATCCCAGCGGGAATCTTTCTTCCTACGATTCGCGATTGGCGCCTGTCTAGGAAGAGCAGTTGGCCTGTTGACGTACGTAGATTCCTTTTACTCCCTACAAGTGGCCGTACTCAGCTGGCGATAGGCAAGCTTTGCACAAGGCATATCCTACGGCTTGGATATTTTTGTCTTGCCCTCCGGATCCAACTGTCCGCTGTGTTTCTCCGGGTTTTTACGCAGTGATTGGCGCTGCTGGCATGCTCGCTGGCGTCACTCGCATGACAAGTTTGTCGCAGACTCATTTCCCTATACCCCGACTAATATCCCCTCTAGTCTCTTTGGTTGTCATTCTATTCGAGGTAATCAATGTCATGTTATTTTTTTTGCACATGCACTCATCCTTGTGTAGTTGACGGGTGCACTTTCGCATGTCCTGCCGATCATGATCTCTGTCATGACAGCCAAATGGGTTGGGGACGCTTTTGGGAAGGATGGGATTTATGCTGTGTGGATTGCAATGCGAAAATATCCGTGGTTGGCGCCTGGTGATTATAACGACGACGGTGAGACTGGGGCTCGTATTATGAGGCCGGTAGAGAAACTTGCTGTCATTGAAGACGGTCAGTGTACTCCTATGACACTCAGTACGTTATTTTTCGTCGCTATGATGGGACAATATTGTTGAATCTTGTGAATCAGGCAACCTCCTTAGTACCTCGACCTTTCATGGATATCCCGTTGTATCTCAAGGAGAGTTGATGGGCTATGTGACACGCGATCAGTTAAAATCAGTCATAGGTGAGCCCGATCGGAGTAATTTCTATCTCATACTTATGATTTCGGTAACAGATCACCTCCCCGAGGGACAGCGATCCAGGAAATGCGTGTTTTCTCCTCGATTTACCTATACACCAGAGGAAAGCATCAACCTATCTAGCGTTCTTGAACAGTCCATCATGCAGATTCGGAAAGAAGTCCCTCAGGAATTAGTCGTGAAGATGTTCCAGAAATTGGTAAGTTTCCACCAAAATTGTCCCGTGGCCGAAGCTAAAACAAACAACTATGAAGAACCTCCGGCATATATTGTTCACTCAGGGAGGCAAGTTAGAGGGTATAGTGACAAAGACAGACGTGGCTGCCTTGTTGAGGGCAGAGTTTCCTCACACTGGAGCGCTTTCTCCCCATAATCCCCCACCGTTGTGACATGTCATTTATATAATAGACAGAATCTGATTGTACATCATTATCGACGCGTCAACGCTTGTCTCTATGCATTCCCGTGCTACAGATATACATAATGGTTTCTAATTTGCCTACAAGAGTCTAGCTGGCGGGAGCTCCTTGTGCCACGATAGGGGAGACCGGCAACTCCCGAAAGTTACCACGAACCCTACCATTCAGAACGCGTCTCCGGACCTCCTTGTGCTCCTGCTTGCCCTCCTTTTTCTCTCTTTCGACGACCTGTTCCATTCTCTACCATGTCGCAGTACACCGTCAACGACGACGTCTTCGGCTCAAGTTCCCAGTTTCTTTCACCACCAAAGCCCAAGGCTCTACACCGCAAATCGCCTTCACGACAAAGCCTGAATCCACGCCGTTCGACGGCTTCCTTGCGGAGTACGTCGAGCCTCGCACATGCCATGGACGACGATGCATCCAACAGTCGTTTCTCGTTGGCCCATGAACTTGCAGTAGCGCTGATGCCAGAGCCAAGCGCGGGCTCCATGCTCCTTGCCGAAGAATTTGGGATCGAGTACGACGAAGGCGCCGAGGGCATAGACCAGACCCCCAATCACCACGACGAAGAAGAAGATCCGCATCTCACTGCTGGCGGTGAGCCACCGTCATTCCCATCCGAGTCAGATTCACCAGTCGATTCCCCACTCCACGATGATTCCCATTCTGTGTACGACCCTATTCTCGACAGTCCATCAGCTAATAAGCATCGACGGCCGGAGAAGAAGGATGCCATGGAGATCCTGTCTGAAAATCTAGAATCCACCGATAAATTCCTCTCGCATTTGCGGCGCATTGATGTTGACATGGGGTCTTCGGCGTCACAGCAGCCAGCCTTGGAGAAGATTGCAACAGATGTTATACGTAGAATTAACGACACCGTTAGGGATCGAGAAGGCCAGGTGCGGGAGCTGTTGGAGTACGAAAGAGAGCTACGGAAAATTGCAGGGGAGGTCGGCGGGAACGATGTGCTCGGGCAGCTGGAAGAGTTTGCGCCACCGGACGACCTTGTTGACGGGAAGCCGCCTGCGGAATTGCCTCCTTCAGGACCGCGACATCTAGACACTGTGGAGGAAGAACACTTCGCGAACCTTTCAAATTCTAGCGATTGGGATATGGACCCCGATCACCGCCAACTAGGAGATTATTCCGACGACGAAACTGATATTCCATTTTCGCCCTTGAAAGATTCCTTTCCGCCACCGCCTACAGTAAACGGTCCGGCTACACCTGCTGTGACGCTACCACAACTAGCGCATCTACGTTCCTTCACGACGTCCCTTGTCACTTCCCTTTCTACCATATCTGAACAGGCACAGGTCAATGGCGCTGCTACAACAGAAGCAGGTCGAAAGATACGAGCGCTGAAGAACAGGTTAGGAGGCTGGCGGACGGAATGGGACAGCGCTGAAAGAAGTCGACAGAAGATTGAACGATGGGAGGCAGGAATTGTAGACGGCCCGGATTCCAGTGGGGAAAACACGCCCGTCGCGTCGCCAACGCGTATTAATGGGACGAAGAGAACAGATGGTCGTCAAGTCGTTCGCGAGCACTTAGACGCTTTTCAACTCGCTCTAACTGACGCGGGTCTGAAGACTCAAACTATCATGGCATCATAATGGGCCTTGAACGCTTGTGTGAATCTTCGTCTTATTGCTCTGCATATTTCATGGCACATCTTCCTACATTTTTATACTATTCTGCTTTACTGTACGATCTCATTACATATAGCACACGTTACTCTTTAGAATCGTAACTACTGACTGGATTCGCATCCATGTTGTGTAGTTTCATACTTATCTGGTAGATGGAATCGATACCCGTCGCGTTAACCGCCACATTTAATCCTGTTGGCCTGATTAGTAATTGCGGCAACTGTACGCGATTCAATACTGACCAATTGGTTCTGAAAGGCAGAGAATCCACTTCAGTCTTGGTGCCGAGATTTTACAGAATACTTACCGTGCATCAACGGCTTCCTTTCTAACAGCACGCTTGGGATCATCTAGGACTTTTGCCAGCTCTTTGACAACTTGCGACTTGTAGGGATGTAAGATATCATAGCGGACGATCTGCGGCAGGATGGCTAGATATCGAGTCGCTGCGATTCTTACCCTCTGATAAAGATTACCAGCATGACCATGAAGCTCGAGCCGTTCAAAAGATCTACATACCATCGAAGGCATATCCCGAATGCTACTGTTCTTGAGCATCTTGGATATCAGCGATGGAACATGTTCAGCGACCAAGCTTTGTTCAGGCGTATCTCCTTCTGCAGCAGTAATGAATGTGTCAATGACATTCGCATGTATACTTTCATCGGGGAGGTCAAGACCACGTAATAGAAGAGGTATTAACTGAAGATGTCGTAAAACGCCAGACACTAGGGCAAAGAGGAAACAACTTACTGTGGGCATCTGCTGTGAATACAATGGTTTTGATATAGATTTAATGAGAGATGCTAGGGCTACAAGACTGGAAATTTGTTCGTTAGGTCCTGAAGAGATTGTCAGTATTCGTGGTTGAGAATCGAAGCTTCCTGCTTACTGCTCGCGTCGTTTGCACCCGCAATGATACGGGGTAGAATTTTGCTAACGAATCTTTGCACATGTAATATCTATGGTCTTGTTAGTGAGAGCGGGTAGTTAATGGTTGTCCATTGACCTTGATAACTGCGTGGTTGCTCTTCGACAACACATCACCAGGCTCAACAACTTGGCCGATTGCCTTGGCCGCATCCCCACCAATGCTCTCGTCCCCAAACACGCCGAACAGACGATCAGCAAAGTCAAGAGTTAATGGATGACTTTGAACCAGGAGCGCTTTACACATCTAGTATATTGTGAGTACGATATATAGGAAGGCCAAACGTGCGTATTACATGGACCCAGACCGCAACACCTTGCTGGCGCTGAGGTACAGTTAAAGCTGCATCAGACAATCTGCTTGATGCAAAAGCTTCAAATTGTTGGCTGAGAAATCCAGAGGCATCTGCTGGGCTATCAACATCATGCGCTGGATGGACCGAGACATGGACTTTCCTGCAGTATGTTTATTAAGAATGGAAGTTAGAATCTTCCAAGCAGCTTCTCTCTGTATCTCATTGTCTGCTGCCGTAAGACTCCACTTCAGAATGTCGTCCAGAAAGCCGACCAAGGAAGGGACCGGTACGGAAACCTAAAAAAATTACAAATTCATTGGGTGGACAAGAAGTGAGAAAATCCTATACTTCTTTTGGTGCTGCAATAATTGCGGCGGCAAATAATAGTATCAGATTCTTTAGCGGTGTAGAGGCGGAGTCCTATATCTAATCAGAAGATAGACACAGATGGAGTAAGTGTGCCCACCTGGAATGGATATAACGTTATGTCGACAGGGAGTTTTGGTTGTCCTTCACAAATACCCGCGACATTGCCGGAAAGAAACGCAGAAAACAGGGCCGCTATAAACGTTTGATATCTCCTTTTTGAAGGCCATCAGCGTAGAGCATAAGGTAGATTGTTTGAGTCTTACTCCACCGTCAGGCATTGAGTCACCAGGCTAATAATATCCCCAGCAACGAGTATCAGCCTGAGATCCGTGGCTATCACATACCCACCATCAGAGGCCAGAGCTGAATAGATGAATAAGTTGAATAGTCTGGGAACAAGCCGGTCGATGTATTTAGTAACATCGACGTGTTTCTCGTCGACTTTCGAAGACATCGTCTGGGCGATAGACTTGAGGATGGCATGGGCGTATGCGGCGCGAAGCTCCAAGTCGGCTCCAATATCCGTCGCAGAACAGAGAAGCTCGACTCTCGTAGTCAGCCGTATCATGAAAACTTCGAAAAGCTCAGGTTGCTGGCAGAGAGTACTCAATGCTGTGAGAACGCGCCGGTATTTTATGCGATCTGCGACTCCGTCTCTTGGGGGAGGTCGGTCAGGGAGGTCATTGAATAGAAGAGGAAGAGTTTGGTCAACCACATGGTGGGGGGCTATAGTAGTTATAGTTGTTAACAATTTCAGAGTATCGCTACATATTCAAAATTAGATAGGGCACAAATCGAGACGACTCTTGCATACCTTTCATCGTCATTTTCATTAGTGTCCCCCTGCAAAACTTCATTTGCCTTATGGACGACGAAGCCGAGTTCTTCATCCGTAAGCAAGTTTTTGGTAGACACCATTCCCAAAAGACAGGCCAAAGCAGGTCGCCTAAGAGAGTTGGTTTGGAGACCTGTGGTGACAATACCAAGGATTTCATCTTTGTAGGGTAACAACGGGGGTTCTGTGACTTCCGACTGTTGGAGGTTGGACACGGAATCCCTTGCTGCAGCGATGAGATCCGAAAGCAGCAATAGATCGGATAACCGACTGGCTGTATCCTCAAGAGTGACGAATAGTGTAACTAAATGTGGTGCCGTCTTCGAAATGGTGTAACGGGCAATAGAAGCTGATAAGGGTTAAGCTGGCGCAATGAAGACACTAGAATGAAGAAACCAACGCGTAGTCGACATGAAAGCACAAAGAACCTTGATCGCAGGCCTCGCTTGACTTTTTTCAGGCTCACGAAGGATCTTGATACACTCCTCGCATGCGTCCTGAGCTAAACCTTCGATATCTGTCTCCGCATCGCCTTCTGTCCTTGAGTCTGCCGAGTATATGGTCTTCACCAGAGATTGTGTGCAGGTTAAAGCCATGTCCGCAGTGATAGTATCGGTCGGTTGGAATATCTATTTGCGGCAGGATAGGTTTCCATCCACCAAAAAAATGCTCAGGCCTCACCTCTAACTTGAGTGTATTCCAAATATCACGCGCAGAACGCCTAGCCAGACCAGCACCATACACGGGAAAACATTCCGACATACTCTGCAATGTATCCCTCTGTGCAGATTTGCTTCAAACGTATTCTTGGAGCAAAAAAAGACGTAGGAAGCTACCTTGGTTATGGGCGATCCGGCTGTAAGCTTCTCCAAGAAGACAGGTATAGCCATTGGGCCGAACGCAGGTGTTGCACACAAGCAGCGGCTTTGGGTCTAGTAAATAAGTGTGGCTCGAACGGAAACCAGTGAACTTACCGAAGATTGTGTTTAAGGTCATCGGCACTGATACCGTAAGGGTCATTTGGAGGCGGTCGGAATGTGATAGGAAAATAACAGAATGTTATGTTGAAGAAACCCTCCACAAAATCAGATATATCAAACTCGACGAGAATCACTCGTGCGATTGCAAAAGCGACCAAAAGATTTCTCGGATCTTTCTCGCCATCTGCAAGTGTAATATAACCAGCCAGAAACTCCTTGTTCATCCGCTTCAAAGCTTGAATGTTGTTAATCGCGGCAGACCTAATTCATATGGGAGCTCACTATCTCTGTGGCGTGCCATGAAGTTGTCAATGATAGAATACACGACCAGCCGTACCCACTGAACGAGAACTTTCATTTTGACGTGCGTGAATAAGCTGCAATCACAATTGTCAAGTTCAGTACTGGTTGGGCCTCTCAGACTCACGCCCTGATAATGATAGGCACATCTTCGTTTGTGCAGTTGATATGGCGAGAAAGTGAAAGCAGGCCTTTCAGAGCAGGTATTATTGTCTCCGTATCCTCGAGTTTGTTGCAGTAGAACGTCGCAAGGACTCGTACTGAAGAAGAATGAGCAACTGCAGGGTGGTTCAAGAACGGTGTTCGAACCAGATTGGCGACTTAATTTTTCTGGGGGACATCGATCCAGTACCAAAGACAGAAAATCGACGCCTATATGACGAGTTTGAACCCTCAGAATTCATATTTGACAATGCAGAATTACCCTTGGTACGAAGATTATCTTCTTCAGAGGTTAGGTATTCTCCCAAGGCCTTCACGACATTCAAAAGGGACGTTCGACCCTCGGAGACCTCTTGGTGAAACATCAAAAATGGACGAGCCGGTAGCAAGGAATACTCGACGCACCAGACACTATCGCTGCAACCTCCTCGTCCCTGCCAGACGTCATCCATGTATGCACAAGCCGCTCTGTCGATTCCATCGAGCAGGATAGGATGAGGTCAGAGGAAAGGAAACCACGTGCAACTTACATTTTTGTCATCGACCACCACTACGAGCAGGCCCCCAGTCGCGTCTGCAACTCTCAGAGAAGGCGCCGAGGACGCGTCTCATGCTATCTCTGGGTGCACAGGCCGTTCGATGTATCAAAAAGCATCGTACCCCATGGCTCTCCCTTCACTACTCGACATCCCGCAAGCAGTCACCTACAGACCTGCCCAAGGATAAATGGAACTACAATACGAGTTCATTCTTCAGCCCCATTGTCAAGGACACCAGCCAGTATCCAATCATCACTGGCACTGCCCTCCAGGCGGGTACGACGGCCCCACGCAGCGTGAAGATGCTTGCACGAGACTTCATTGAAGATTCTTTGTACAATCCGAACTACGGTTATTTCTCCAAACAGGCTACTATTTTCGACTCCAAGCAAACGCCTTTCGTCTTCTCAAAGCTCCGAGATTCGACGGAATTTGAATCGGAAGTTGCCAAGAAGTATGCCGCGTATGAGGCGGACCAGCAGTTATGGCACACGCCAACTGAGCTGTTCAAGGTCGGCATGCTGCTCCTATACATATGATCTCTCTTCTCTGACATTGCTGCGTAGCCTTGGTATGGACAGGCAATGGCCCAGTGCCTCGTCGCGGAGTACTTGCTAAAGTACTTCCCTTACGAGGACTTCATCATATATGAGATTGGCGCCGGGAATGGAACTCTGGCCCTTAACATTCTGGACTATCTACGTGATGAATATCCAGACGTATACGAGCGCACCCGCTACACCATTGTTGAAATTAGTGCAAACCTGGTCGAACTTCAAAAAGAAAAACTGCACGATGTACATCCCTGCGTGAATGTGGTGCATAAAAGCGTGTTTCATTGGGATAAGCGCGAGCCTGCTCCGTGCTTCTTCATGGCCATGGAAGTCATCGTAAGTCTGCACCACTTCAAAGCAGACACGAGGCTGACGTCGTTCAGGATAACTTTGCACATGATATTATCCGATACGATATGGAGACTCTGGAACCATACCAAGGGCTTGTTGTTGTCGACGATGATGGTGACTTTGACATGGTCTACACACCGGTCAGCGATCCATTGATATCAGCTTTCTTGGAACTGCGCAAGAGTCTCGCGCATCCTCCACCTATCTCCAAGGCGTTCCAGTCCTCAACACTGTTGCGAAAGATATATCGCCGACTCCCATTTGCAGCAAACCTGTCTGCAGAGGAATACATCCCAACACGCCTCTTGAGCCTTCTACGAACCCTGCGAAATCATTTCCCCCGTCATCGTCTCCTTCTATCGGATTTTTCGCATCTTCCCGAAACTATTCCAGGTGTGAACTCTCCTGTTGTCCAAACGCGGTTTAAGAACACGACGATTGCCACTGATACACTCCTAGTCCGGCCGGGGGCTTTCGACATATTCTTCCCTACCGATTTCGATAGGCTCAGGGACATGTACGAGTACACTCTATCCCAACCACCTACGCTACCGCGCCCATCTTCGACAACTTTTTGCCCTCACGTTCAACACCGTTGACAGCGCATTCCCTGTCCTTGTCATTGGGTGCCGATTACTTTTCATCCCGTCGTCGGACTGACCGCAGGACGCCGCTCGATGGAGTGACCTCTGCAAGTGGTCTACCGGTAGGAGAACGAAAATCAAGCGTATTTACCCATGGCGAGTTTTTGGAGACATACGCAGACCTTTCACGGACGCGACTACGCAATGGGGAGAATCCCATGTTGGATTTCTACAAAAATGTCAAGTTTTTATTTTGAATAATGAGACTTGTAATTTATGTTATACATGTCTTGCAACTGGCCAATGGCAAGGGACGAATGTGTGTTAGAACCTTTTTCCGAGTGGGGTAACTTTGATCGCGGCGGCCAAATGTGGGGTACATATACTCCGACCGGCATGCCCACGGGCGTAAGGCGTGGAAACGTAAGTAGAACTTATTCCCTTGCTACCGTCACCAGTTCGTCTCACTAGGCCGTATCTCTATTTCTCAAAACATGGTACGCTCTACGGGCTTCACTTTCATTCAGGTTTGAGAGAATACTCTTCAGTCTGCTTACCCCGCACTTGTCATGGGATCCCTCTGTCTCTTTGGAGGCATAACCGGGTTTGCTCGAACACGTTCAGTACCCTCAATAGTTGCTGGTGTCAGGTAAGTAACATTTATGCCTCATTGTTAAGCTAAAATTGTTGAATTTTCAAAAGTGTGGGTGCGTTATACTTGTGGTCGTCAGACAGCATCCGCAAAGGGACACCCAACGGCTTGGAAGGCGCCCTGGGTTAGAACTCTGCACGTTGCCCATTCAAATAATTCGCTGATCACCTTCTCAGGTGCATCTGCACTGCTCTTTCTTTCTTCTCTGCCGCGAGTCGCCAAAGGACCTGTACCTGCCATCTTGACCGTTACCTCTGCCTTGGCCGGAACTTGTAAGTGTCACGCTCTTCACGACAACTTGTTTCTGAATTCTTGTCTCAGACTATGGAAGAGTCGTGTACAATCTAAAGCAGTAGTCAGTTCATCAGCTCAGCTGAAACCACCTGGCCCTTTCACAGCTCTTTTCGCTATGATTAGGCTGGCATCACTTGTATTACCACTGAATGCGTTTGCCTTGAACTTTTTGCTCCTAAATGCGATCGATCGTGTACACCCATCGGCCGACGCTTTGCCTGAAAGATGACCCAGTCCTTTCCACGTGATGGCACTGTGTCCCGCCCGGCGCCCACCAAGCTATCCCCATACCCCAGCAAACCCTAGGCAAGCTCCCCTGGATATGCCCGTAGCATAAGGATACAACGCCCTAGCCATCAGTGACCATTTCGGCCGACTTTTCTCACCGGCAAAAGATCGCGCAATTTTCGATTCTTCGAAAACTAAGCTTGGTGATCAAATCCGAGTCATGCCCAGCCTTCATTAGTACCCCCAAAGTCGTGGCTCTCCCCCCCAGGAAATGCTCGTAAATTCTGCTGCTGAGAATGCACTAGGCACTCTAGGTATGTCCCCTCTTACGTACCCAGCAATGCGATTAACAACAACGACCCCAAGGTACTGTTTGCTGGACCATACAGCTGCTCCCACAGATCTGGAAGACCTGGCGTGAGAAATCCACAGAAGGACTCTCACCCTGGCTCGTGTGCGTTTTTCTTCATCTTATCATATCAGAAAGGCTGACAGATCTTATCCCAGCCTTATCTGGGGCCTGACCTCCATATTCCTAGGGGTGTATGCTATCGTACAGAAGCTCAGTGTCGCGCTCATAGTTCAGCCGCAGCTTTTTGGAACGTTGTCTTTGATATCATGGGGACAGGTGCGCCCTTTTACATTCTAAATCCCACCTACTGATATCCTGTTCAGTGCCAATACTATGACAACCATTGGTCTATTAAGCGTTCAGTCCTCGCGGTAGTATCCATCGTCTGCCTAATAGGCGGTCTCCAAGCGGGCATGGTATTCGCCGTGCGACCCTCGTACGAACATGGAAATCACCGCGGCGTCGATTTCTTCGGTGTCTTCGCCTCAGTCATGCTCTCTGCCGGCCTGATGCCCCAGTTTTACGAGATTTATAAACACAAGGAGGTTATTGGGATTTCGAAGCTCTTCATGTTAGTTGATCTGTTGGGAGGTACGATTACTTCAAAACCGCATTATACCCAAAATTGACAGTGTCCCAGGCGTTTTCTCTCTGCTGTCCTTGGTTTTTAGAAATACCTTTGATGTTCTTGCAGGAGTTGCATACAGCCTAGTCGTCGTAAGCAGACCTCGCGATGCTTATCTCTTCTAGCTCATGTCGCTTAGGTCCTCGATGGACTAGTTATAATACTAGCGATGATTCTCAACCCCCTCGCTCGCGGACGACGACAACGGGCCATCTCCGAAGAGGAGGCATTAGAAACACCAACAGCAACTTCAACGTTGAAAAAACCTGATGCTGATCCTAGCCCTTCGGAAAAAGTACCCGTGTAACATGATTAGATTGTATGTTGTCTACAATGTAAGCTTAATAAATAGAGATGACACAACAATAATAGATCCTCCCTCATCATACTCGTGTGCGCTCCTCATCTGTGTTACTACTGCTCTCGTCTGTTCCCAGTTTTGAGTGACCGCGCGAGCTAGAGGTATAGGTCATTTCGTCATCATCAAATAAAATATTGTCGTCTTCCTCCCCACTAACAACACCGCCTCGGCCCAATGATGAGGGCGGCATACGCCGGGGTCTGCTTGGAGGAGCATTGACAAAGTCAGCAAAGCTAGAGATGGAATTGCCGGTGTTGGGAGTACGAGCTGGCGTGCGGTAGAAATCCTCTATCTCTCCCTCTTCTTCGTAGCCGAATCCCAGCGTCTCGTAAGCATGGTTAGCTGAGAAAGACGGGACGCCGGCAGTGTGCCTCGACCGCGAAAGCAGACGATAGGAACCCTTTCGGAGGTGTGTTGCGTAGGAATAGACAAGGAGGATGAAATAAATCTTCAAGTCTGGGTTAGGTCCGGCCACAGGATGCGAGACCGAGACAATACCTTTGACAGCCACCCCAGCGCAATGACGGTAGCCGCCATTCCTTTTTCGTGATTCCATATCTTCATAGCGGCCTCTATGCGCTCTTCTTCACTGAGAGGCTGGCCAGCCATGATCGCACCATTGATGATTTCAGTCTGAGCGGGTGAGTTCGCCTGGCGACTACCATCATGAGGCGTCTGGAACCACCAGGTAACAGCGAAAAAGATTGTCCATGATGTCGAGAAGACGTGGTCGGCAAAGTACAGATGTGCAAAGTAGAGGGTATGCTTGGGATCTTCCTGTGGTAGCGCCACCATTCAGGTCCGACACGGGGTAATAGAGCGCGATTCTCACCTCTTTGACAGCGTTGAGGGCCCAGCCAAATGCCAGCAAGGCGACGACGGAGTATATGTACAAGCTGAGTTGGGCAAAAGAGCCGCCGGCGCCAGTGATGACGGCAATGAGACCGTATACCCCAGCAACCTTGTTCAACAGCTGTGAAGGGTCAGATTAAGCGCTGGGTGCTGCCTGAGACGACGCACAACGAACATAAGGGCGACGACGACGCCAGTTTTTATGTCTAGGAGGCCGAGGAAGGAACTGAAGGGCCATAGCCGCCATTCAGGACGGAGGGTAAGTTTCATGACAAGTGGATGTTGAAGGAAAAGGAAGGGGCATTACATAACGCACCTCCCCTTCAACTGCACCAACAAGACTATTTTTTCTCAAAACTTTTTATACCGTATTTCATGGCCAATTACTTTTCGAACCATTCGCAATCTCGTTTCCTCGCGAATTCCTCATCACCAACGACTATCCAGCCGGCCCAACAGCCGCCACCACCACGTTCCCGCCTGCCAACGTCGAAACACTTTTCAACCTCCGTCACGACGAATTCTGTGTCTGAGCGTTCTGTTTCAAAGGAAAAAGTAAGCAGCAGTAATGGGTCGTCAGTGAACGGCTCTGCGAGTGTACACCCTCTGAGAAACACGTATGTTCGTAATCTACCGCCTGGAATACGATTTCGGTCCCTGACATATATGTGCAGGTGGGTCTTTTGGTTCCGGCAGCAACGAGCTCCTGGAAACAAGATTGCGAGTTACGAGGAGGGTATTAAAAAGATCTCTGCTTTCAGTTCGGTGCGTCCTTCCCACAGTATCCGCTCCCTCGCCACCGACCCATGCACAGGTAGAGTCCTTCTGGTCTCTATGGACACACTTGTCTCCGCCCTCGTCCCTGCAACCCACGACAGACTATCTGCTGTTCCACAACGGCATACGACGGCCTGTTTGGGAAGATCCGTTGAATCTGACCGGAGGCAAATGGATAATAAGACTAAAGAAGGGCGTGGCGGACCGGATCTGGGAGGATCTCGTCCTGGCAATTATCGGAGACCAGTTCGATGTGTGTCGTCCGTCCGAGGAGGCGGTGAAGAATGCCGGTGCGTCGGATGAGACCGAGTGGCCCGAGATTTGTGGGTGTACGATTAGCGTAAGGCAGAGCGAGGATATAGTCAGCCTGTGGAACCGCATTGACGGCGACATCAAGCTTCGCGAAAAAATAAGGTATGCCGTTATATATTATCCCTGCTGAAAGACTGACACGCTGTCTAGGGACAAGATACGGAGAGTGCTGCATCTGCCGCCTACGACTGTAATGGAATACAAGTCGAATAACGGTACGAATCTCTCTCCCTCTACTGGGCTGAATATCCTCACGTTCTCTTCCAGACTCGATGCAGGACAAGTCGAGCTTCCGCAATTCTGCAATCGATAGGACACCTTTGTCGTGATGTACATTGAATAAATTTAGCATTTTAATGTCACGTGAGAGAATGACGCATGTCTTTCAAATCCCGATTCTTCAGATCGCGTTATCAACCATGATAACTAAGAAAAGCTCATGACTTTACCTCCTTTGATAATTCGCACAGCATCCCGTCTTCCATATAAAGTTCGCACCTCGCTTCCTCTTTCCCGAACGATGACTACCGTAAACAAGACCGACGACGAATGGAGGGCCATTCTCTCCCGTGAACAGGTACATTGTCTTTTGCTTCTATCATGGCCGGTGCTGATGGTCCCTCAGTTCCGTGTGCTCCGTCAGAAAGGCACTGAACGCCCCGGAACGGGCGAGTACAACCACCACAACGAAGAAGGAGTCTATGGCTGTGCTGCTTGCGGGACTCCGTTGTACAAGAGCGGGACAAAGTTCAATGTACGTCTATGTTCCGTATACCATCACCGACATCAAGCTCACAAGTGCACAGAGCGGCTGTGGCTGGCCGGCGTTCTACGATGGTGAGGAAATACAAGGGGCAAGGGGTACTCTTTACGGTGTACTGATGTTTCGTTCAGCCGTACCAGGTGCCGTGACTCGCCATGAAGACAAAACTTTTGGTATGACCCGTATTGAGATAACATGTACTGCATGCGGAGGCCACCTCGGGCATGTATTCAAAGGAGAAGGATTCAACATTCCCAGTACGTCGTTAGATCACGCTTTAAGACTGGCGTTTAACACCAAATCTAGCTGACGAGCGACACTGCGTCAACTCAATATCTCTGAATTTCTCCAAATAGAGGGCTTTAATGGTGTATTTCTGTGTAATATAACGGTGGTCGCTACATTGAAGCAAGCGTGATACTGCTGTTGATATGGACTATCTCGGTTCGCTCATCAGCACAGATTACGAATAGATCCTGCGATTGAACTGGTTATCCTCGTCGTTAAGCTTGGGTCGCTGGTTATGACAGAAAGCATCGTATATACCCAGGCACCCGAAATACGAAGCGCCGCTGCGAGGACCATGGTATTCTATGGCAGAACATCCAAGTCTCGGGGAACCGTTTCCTTGAGGCTGACTATTGACTGTGCCCTATGGAATAACGTGCAACGGCTAGTGAAAACCTGTCAGTAGCTATAAACGACCTTAAAAGCGATGACACGCACCAGAACAAGTCGCTACCTAACTACGTTTACATGTTACGAGGCATCCAAAAGCCATCCGTATCCTTCATATCTTCGACGGACAGATCGTCAATGAATACACCTCCCCTTCGGTTCTCAGGTGAAATGTCGATACCAATATGAGAACAGACTTTGAAGAACTCTGGCGGCATCGGAGAACGAATTCCCAATTTGTAACGCTTGTTGGGTCCAGATGACTTGAATCTCTGCATTGAACACTTCGTTAGACCGTTGGCTAAAGATGGACGCATTGAGGTACTTGCTTCTATGGCGACATAAGACGAGTGCAGGAATAACCTGTCCTTTGGGGCACACCGAATGGGTGCTATCTGAGAATAGAGTCTCTCTCCAAGAATGGGAGCTAATAAGTCGTCGTCAGTAAGATTATCCTTGTGAATTCTTTTGGACAACACACCGTTCAGAACCTTGGCGAGATGGAAACGAATCTGGTGTTTATGTCCCGTCATGAGATTCAAACGCAACAGCGAGAGCTTGTTAGCCTGTTCCGACATATAATCAACTTGGTGGATATTTACTCCAAACTAATTGTACGCACCGAAGCCATGAGTTCCCATTCTGTGATACACGCTGGATCCGACTCCTGGCCCTTTGATACATACCCGTCCCGGAGCTGCAGGGCCTGCGATATGACACCGCTCGTCCCTGGCAACGCCTGAGGAGTAGAATGAACCAAGGCGAAATATTGCTTGTCTATCTTGCGCTGCTGGAATTGCCGGGACAAGTCCCGAGCCATGTCTGTAGAACGGGCAAGAAGAAGACATCCGCTAGTTGGCTGCCCAGTGTCATGATCAGAAGACTGGACTTGGAATATTGTGCTAGAGCACTTACTTTATCTAGTCGGTGAACAGGAAACAGAGGACCATCAAGTTTATGTTTGCTTTGTATTTCTTGAAAAAGTGGGATCTTTAGTATATGTATGAGATGGCGTAGTTTTAAACAACGCATACCGCACAAAAACTTCTTGAGTTGGTCATCTTCCTTTGAAGAAGCTTGGCTCACTAGGCCTGGCGGCTTGTTGATGACGACGACTCTCTTGTCTATGTACAGAACATCGTTTCGAGATAGTAGACCCGTGCTCTGCCTTGTTTTCCTCACCAGAGCTGCAAAGCCAGGTCTCGTCATGGACGAGTTGGTGGAAAGGTCGGAACTCGAGCCGAGAAAAATTGCGCTCTGTCCGGTCCGGTTAGCCGAGACTCAGAACTTCACAACGATCACTGAGCGTGTGGAACCGTCGGAGAAATGATTGTCTATCGTATTTTGGTGGGTATAACCCGAGAGTGTAGAAGGAATCGAAGATACGTGAGCTGCTGGGTCTTCCACTGAGCTTTACTCTGAAGTTGCAGAAGCGTACTCGAGTCTGAACATGAGTGATCATTGATCACTATTGCCTCAAATTGCCTCAGACAGGTAGACGCCAACATTCTCTATCTCAAATTTCAGGTCAACGAAATGTCCAACAAATCACTGCGAGGATTCACCGCTGGTCCATGAACTTGTGTTGCTTTTTCTCCAACGGGCCGGCAGGAAGACTTTCGCCTGTGCAGCATGTGTGTATTATGGATTCTGATGTCACGGTGCTCACGATAACCAGTGCCAGAAGGTCTTGGCTCTGGAGAAGATGGCGCCCATCTATGTTCCTTGTCATTGATAGGTCAGGTAAGAGTATAATGTGGCTTGAGTAAATCGTCATGTGTAATGATGTTCGGCTTAACGTCGTGAAGAACAGCCTCATAGATCACGCTATTCATTCCAGTATCTCAGCTCCGCGGTGTATATAAAGCATTAACGCGTTTCAAATTCAACGAGAAATGGCGTTTCTCACTTCAATAGCTCTCTTCCTCGGTGTTGTCGCGTTTTCCCTTGCATCCTTGGGGAATTCTAGCTCCATTCTGTCGAGGACTGGGACGTTCAGCAATCCGCTCAACAAACAAAAGGGCGCGGATCCATGCATGCGATACATCAATGGCCTTTACTACATGACTTCTACCCAGAACACAGACATTGCGATGTGGGCAGCCACAACGGTCGAGGGAATCAAAACCGCAACCCCCACGGTCCTCTTTACTGACACTACAGCGGGCCGAAATTTCGACTTCTGGGCACCTGAGTTTTGGTACCTTGATGGACGATGGTACATGCAAGTCCATTTTCATTTCTCCTCGCGTTCTTGTATCTGATTCACATGAATGTATAGATACTACGCTGTAGCGGGAAACAGAGATGACAATACTCATCGCCTTCATGTTCTTTCCGGAGGTACCGACGCGTCCAATCCGATGAATGGGGCATATTCCCACACTGCCTCTCTGATTCCATCAAACTTCGACTTTTGGGCTGTCGATGGATCTGTTTTGGAGTTGAATGGCGCGCGTTACTTCATATTCTCGGGCAAGACGACGGATGCTGTATGGACGCAATGCACATATATCGTTCATATGAGCAGCCCTACGACGCTGTCCGGCAATGCTGTGCAAATCAGCTGCCCTACTCTTTCTTGGGTATGTGTCGTTTGATACTTGATTTGTGGGCGCCATTGATGGGATAATGATACGCAGGAAATTGCCGCTACTCCCGTTCAAGAAGGACCAGGTAACACTGCTTTCCATTACAACCTCACAGAGTAGCTTATACCGCGACTGTCAGAGGCCATCACTATCGGGGGCGTAACACATGTATGATATCTCCTTGTATGTCCTCAAGCCTCAGGAGTTTGTTCAGTTGTCCCCAATAGATTGTCTACTCCGCTTCGCACTGCTCTACAGATGACTATGTGAGTCTCTCATCGTCATTTATACGAGGTGGAAAGCTAACCATTAACAGGCCTTAGGTTTACTCACCCTGACTACCGGCGCCAATCCCCTTCTGGCATCCAGCTGGACCAAGGCAAGTAGAACTGACAAGCATCGTCCTGAACTTGCACCTCATACTAAAGCCGGTTCGCCAGGCCACCTCTCCCGTCTTCACTAAGAACGTCGCCGCTGGGGTTTATGGACCTGGCCATCAGTGAATCACATCTTCCCGTCCCTTGGCACCACGTTAACGGCTTGACAGTTTCATGTTCGAGAAAGACGGCGAACATCTGTTCGCATATCACGGAAAGAGCCAGCCTGGACTCGGTTGCGGTGATTTGCGTACGACTAGGGTTCAACCTTTCAGCATAAACGGAACAACTCCGGTCTTCCCAGCTGCCGTAGGGGACGGGGTGGCCGTGGCGGAACCATGAAATATTTGCGATGGAGGTTTGACATTGTTAGTACATGAATCTATAAACATTTTTTTTTTCCATTTCCGTCTTTTGATCATCAGAATATGTGTTCGGCATCCTTGACCCTAGGTCTTCGCAGTTTAATTTGACCAGGAGGAGCACTAGGATACAAGTCCTTTCTCCAATCAGGGTTGTATCGAGTCGACCTCAGATGATCCTTTGTCACGCCATCTAGAAAGGAACGTCAGCATTGAAAGGGGAAAAGCAGCATGGTACGGACGATAACTCAGGTATGTCTGGACCTCACCGGCCTCCGAAAACATGAGACAAATAATTGGGATCGTTACGGATCCGTCTAAGCCATTTCCCGGTCCGTGGTCGAATTCTTCTAGCACCTCGTCAATGAAGCTCTTGCCTTCACCTGACTTGAGTCCCATGATAGTCTCAAAGTCCTGCCATACATCCGCCAACTTGAAAATGCCAACTCCAGTGGTCTTGAACCTTTCGAGCATACTTTTAGCATTGGGAACATGCTCGACCTGTTGGAAAACGATGTGGGTGCGGCCACGAGATTCATCTCGTGCTAGTCCGAGGCCGCTGGCAAAACACAGCGAGTGTGCTTGACGAGGGGCGTCTCGCCAAACGTGCCAGTCGCTTGCACGTTGCGCTTCAAGAGGAGCTGTCCGAGAGAGCTCTGCTATCTTCTTGAGGTGCGCAGACAGCTCCCTGCAATTGTTATATGAGGGCTCTTAGTAAACTACCAGAAACTATGACATACTTGCATGCCTCCCTACGCATCCACATACATTGTCAGAAAGACTGCAGCATGACTTGTAACGACTTGTAAACGTACTTGTGGTAGGGCCAATTGACTTGTTGGCATTGCTTGGAGCTTGTAAATGCTGTACGTCAATGTCGCTGTAACATGTAGGCCTCACAATATTCACCAATAATAGATGTGCTTGCATCGAGCACATTGGGCAAGTTTCACTTGAGGTTCGCGCGCATGGCAGTTTCGGCAGGTTCTGGAGAGACGTTCGTCTGTCTTCTGTGTGTGTTTCCTGCCTTCGATCCATTTTATACCGCCAAGGCCTTTCAAGACCGGGTCTGTATCCTGATCAATATCTGTAGTAAACATCTCGACGATGATTTTGTCGCTCATTTTGTGAGGATTCTTCTTGAGCCATTTGATCAACCAGGTTTCCCTAAAACGAACTGAGCAGTCATATCGAGGTGAAAGAGAATACATACAGTTGGTCAGCTTGCTTCGTTTCTCCTAGTCGACGAAGGACACGAGCAAGATAAACCTTCCCTCTGATCACATTATAGGTGGTGGTAGACGATGTGTTGAGGCTTAACTCGTTCACAATGCGTGACAGCGCTTTCTTTGATTCCTTGTCGTCTGTTCTAGCACGCGCAAGACAAACGGCATAATCACCATATAGAACCCTGGTTTCGATCGTCGACGAGCTGAGCATGAAAAATAGCCCGTACTTACGGGTTTAATTTCATAACGTCAGAATTACCTATGCGCTCCGCACCGCGCTCTTCATCAGTCTGAACTGCTTCTCGTAGATGGCGCAGAGCTTCGATAGGACGGTCAATTTGCGGTTTTCTGAGTGGATGTTAAGAGAAAGGCGTGTATCCGATGCCAAGGTACTGACAGAATATGGTGGGCCACTTTATTTCTGGCGTTGGTGAGCTGCGCGCAAAGTTGAGACGCGTATATTAAAGAATGGTCATCCACAAGCGAGCTCACCGCAAAATATCTGGCGTATTTCGCCATTTCGCCATGCTGATGAGGGAGGATGTGACCTACGCTCCTCAGTTGATCCTCTGAGCATTCTTTCAGAGCACGAATGAACCACTCTAAGGCCCAGATACACTGCAGCAGAATATCGGATGGAACTGAGGAGAAACAAATGCAGTTTTGGCGTCTCATAAACCGTAGTAACACCTACCGTCCTCTTCTTCGCAGAAATAACTGAACCGAAATAGGTTTGGAAGCATCGTATTGTAGACTAAGGCCGTAGGGAGAACGCCAATATCCTGGCCTTTGGAGTTTCGACCGTGTATTGCCTCGGGTTCGGGCTTTCGCATCAATTCTGTTACTAGATCTTGGGATAAGACGCGAGAAATCAAGTTTAATCGTGTCGAACATACCATCGTCCGCTTCTTTGCGGACGAGAGCAAGGTCAGGAAGCTTGAAGTCAACAGGCAAATCGAACCCTTCAAGATGGGCTCTTGGCCCCTTCGCGTTACTGGTACGAGCGACGCTCATGACTCGATATAAGATGGGAAAAAGCAATTTCGCGGAGCTTGAATTTCGTTGCGATTTTGAATGACTCTGCCCCTGAGACCTACATGGACCCACAATGAACGCCACGGTAACGCCTGTGGGAATTAATTGGAAGATCGCATCTTAAGACCGACGATTTCGGATTAAAAGGTAAAAATTGAAAGGATGGACTGCTTTGTACTTGTAACAGAAATTCGGGGACTGATTGTATGCAAAGAACTGAGGGCGACGATGATGCTGTTACACGGATACGGCGAGTGATGAAAGAGGCTGGGGAGGAAAGTGATGAGGATATGGACGTGGACGTAGAGATGCATGATGAAGGCGACGAAGAGGAGGAAGAATTTCATGGCTTTGACGCGCCACGAGAATGGAATTACCTCCCTGACCACCCCTTCGTCTCGGCAACTGCGTCCGTTCCCTCTGTCAAGAATGCCAAGTCAAAATCTTCGAAAGAGGCCGAAAAGAGTAGGAAACGGAAGAGAACTACAGCCAAGGACCGTGTGCTTGGGTGCGTTCTCCTTTATGCTTCGTTGAATACAGTGGTAATAATCAGGCTCTTAGGTCCCGTGTCCTCAGAGCGCTACCCGATCCCAACAAACCCACGTATAGTACACCCTCCATGGTCCCTACAGCAAAAGTTTGCAAGTTTCTCGACCGCAGTCTGTCTTTGAGGAAGACTGACAAACGTGTCGATGGTTGGGAATGGAGATCTGGTACGTTCCTTCTCTGTAACCAGCAGTCGTTGTACTAACTTTGTGTTAGCAAATATTGGAAGCATGAAAATAGACCATGGACTGGCAGCGGCGCGCTTTGTACGACAGCAGTCATTACACATTCCCGTTTTCCTTCCCGAACTACTGTTGCACTGGTTTGTATATTACGCTACTATATCGACACGATCTGATGACCATAGCTATCGCTATCCTGTGTTAAGAATTGCAAATTATCCACAGATTCCTCCAGCCCACACCTTTCTCCAAAATTACCTGCCACAGCTTTCATATCCTCGTTCACATAGGTCACGAAATGGTCCAAAGGGCACGTCGATCCGGGACCATAAGCGCATCCAGGAATTGGAACAGGTGCGTGGTTCACTCTTATTCGCACGTATACACTCTCATCACCCGTTGACGTAGCTGTCGTCTGGTTGGCGACATGATACACGCTGTCACCGCTGTTCCCAGTCGAGCAAGACAATCTCTCAAGAGCAACATATCCGCGAAATGCAACAAGATATGACGAGCGGAAAGTCCGGTCTGGTCGGCGCTGGGTCTTGGATAGAGGGTAGATGCCAGAGTCCGACGTATTCCACAGACCCAAGGCGGATATGATAGGAGAGAGATTGTTGTCGTGCTACAAACGACGTTGAGAACTAGCGGGATACGGATAAATTGGTCATACCGAGAAACCCATGATGAGTGGAGGTGGGACCAGAGTGCCGCCTTGTACTGTTTTGTTGGGACCGACTTGGAAGAGGTCCGAGATAGCCTTCACCCACGGGTAACCAACAGTGGCAGATAGCGCATTTCCTGGCCCGGACCTTGGAGAAAGAAACCTATTAGCTGTCGATTCGGAAAGCAGAGTACTAAATGTCAAACCCGTAATAGTAGTTCAAGTCGTGGGCGTACTCATAGTCTAGCCATTCTGATTCTGAAGCATATGTCAGTAAACATAGCAACTGCGGGAAATTTTCGTGCCTTCAAACACATCGCAAAATCTACGATCACCGCTGACCTCGTAGAGAAACCCACAGAGGTCGCCCATTACCCCGACGTCAGTGGCGTCTAGGACCAGGTCTCCTTCTAGGAACTTATTCAACCTGTCTGCCATGGCACTCTGATAAAGAGCCCTGTATGTGCTACTGACGGCAGACCCGTTGTCTGCCTTAGCATACGCAGGGCAGGATGCAGAAGTCGTCAACGAGTCAGCAAAGGTATCGTTCACAGAGTCGGGAAGGGTGACAATATGTCCTCGGTTGGAGTCTGTGTCATTGATGTAGTTTCCTTGGGACAGATATCCTCGCAGGAAATAGGTAGTTGTATCAACACATCGTTGTTGACCAGCAGACCTGTATATTGTGAGAAGACATTGGAAACGCGACCGTAGTTTGCAACGTACCAGGCTGTAAAGTTATCCCCACCCGGTGTAAAGTGGTATCGTTTTCGCAGATCCACGCCAAGGGCGAATGCTTCACCAGCGCCGGTGCTCGACAGATACAGAGGCTGGTGGTCTACATCGTCAATCGGTGGAACCCAAGACGAGATGAATTTGAGAGGTCCACGCGCAGAGTAAGTATGGCTCTGGAACTTGTTGTAGAGGTCCTGCCAGCCTGTATAAGAGCCAGGCTCAGGATACCGGCTACCCTTACGCGTCAGTTTTTAATAACAGAGCCAAAACGTGGACCTACGAGCCGTGTCGAAGGATATATGCGGCCTGGTCAACGATACATCCATCAGGTGTTTCCTTTGGGATGCCAAACTGCGACGGCGCGTCGAAATACGGCGACGCAGGTCCAGAATGATGCAGCGGGTTGAACGCGACCGAAGCGTAGAAGAGAGACAGCGTAAAAATGATGAACGAGAACATCAAGGGCGAGCCGACATTGCCATCTGATTTTTATACCGGAAGACGGGCCAGCGAAGCGGCACATAAGGGACACGATGAGAAACGTTCGTGCTGCGACGAACCGGCGGATTAATGTTTTGGTGGGATTCGAATTTCGAAAGAGAAATGGAAAGTGACGCCGCAGGCAAAATCCGGCAAGCAAACCGGCAACCTAGCCTAGCGCGCCGGCGAAGATCCAAGCTCAGCGAAGTATTGGCTCTCTAATTAATACATCCACTCTGGTTTGACGAATCTCTGCTAGGCACAAAACTTTTGCTTGCCCATAGGGACCTTACAATTTCAATGCTCTTCTGCATCTGCCGACAGGAGGTACCCTACACGTTCGCCAAACCACGTATATAGTTGAGGGAAATCTTGAAGACTATGATCCGGGGAATATTAAATAATAAGCGCCTGTGGATGGCTTCCAATAAGCGTCACAGTACGTGATTAAGGCCACCTCCATCTGACTAGTCTAACATCCTCAGCTCGAGCATTGAGGTGTTTGACCAATCTCTTCCCGATGGGAATATAGACGTGTGCAGTCTCCTTTGCCTTCTTTAGTCAGAATCTTCCGGGTTAGGCATGGTGTAGAACACCCTATGAAGTCAGTCTCGTTACTAGATTTCGTCCAGAACTTGGCATCACGGCTTGGAGCATCCCATCATGAGCCATATTCGACACCATCTACTGAGAAGCACGGAGAAGATCAAGAACAAAAGAGGCAACACAAGGAAAAAGTGAAGGAAGTTTGAATTCAGCGAAGAGACGACAACACGTGTGGTGAAAAGAAAGCAGGATGGAGACGGATAGCAGGACACAGGAAATGTTATTCCAGCAATGGAGTGGAATTGTCATTAGGGATCCAATTGTTGTCGCATCCTGGTTGAAGAGAGTGTAGATTAGCATGTGAGAATCAGTCCAAGCCTGAAAAATCAAAGTAAAATTGTATATGGGCTATTAGTACTGTCAGTCTATATAGATAAAGATGACCATAGTCTACACCAATGTACTGAACTTTGGTATACGCTCAAGTTCCCGCCCAATGATTGCCTGCCAAGTCGCCAAAGTTTCCTTGCATTCGCCGCAGCGCGTCTGTAGATAGTCTTCGCTCGGACCAAAGACTTCATCAAGCTTGAGGAGAAGATGAGGTCTCGCACCCAGTTTATGCGCGATCATGGCATAACTATGCGACCATGCTTCACACGGGATGTCACACTCGCGTGTCGAGTTGTTCCAGTGCATAGCTGTAGGCGGATAGCGAGCATATTCGGTATTCAAGACATCTAGCCAGCGTTTATGATATTGCAACTAGAGAGAGATATCAGCGAGGCAGAGAAAAGACCGTACGGGATTCACCCAGGGAGCTAGTATCGGTGGAGAGATGGCCTCGCAGATATTATCTGTAGGTAAGGAAACGGTGCGCTGGGCAGCCTGGTCAATGATCCTGCTATGCTTATGCTTCACCGCCCACGTTAAGACCTCAAAGGAATGTTCAGGAATAGCGTCACTATGGCCAGTTAAATGACTACACTTGACGTCAGAGGAAGCTGCGCACCACATAGACCGCTTGCATGCATCTATGGCAAAATACACCCTGTATTTCTCAGCAGCCTCGGCGAGATCTGCAACTCGACTGAATTCGATTTCTGAAAGGTCAGGTGGCGGTTGCCGATACATGTATTGCAACAGCAACTCGAGGACCGAGGCAGATTCTGTGAGAGAAACGACCTCGGAAGTGGTGGTTGATGCCGAGGATGATATGTCCTCAGCGTCGGCGAAGATGTCGGAGTGCATTTTGAGGTTGATGCGGTGAACCTTGAAGTGAACGTTGTCGTGTGAAGCCAGCGTAATATCCGAATCTGCTGCATTGACTACGGGGCGCTTGAGCGATAATTTGGGAGTGCAAGACTGGACTGACATCGTTCTGAAGATTTCGGGCGTTGAGAATCAGTGGTCATCGTTGTGCTTGGCGTCGACAATGGTTGATGGAAGAAAGTGACACCCTGGCAGTGCTTGGGACTCTGTCGATCACCGCTGCTAATGTTCCCAGGCCACACCCTTTTGAGGCAAATAGCAATATCCTTGACTTGCCCATGATTTCTCATTTATCGCTTTCTCCTCTGCGGGAACTCAGGCCACGGCCAAAGTCAGATGCCTCATGCAGCGATGTTGCACTTGTGCCCTCATCCTTTGATCTTGGATTAGCCCAATGGCCTATTATGCCGTGATAGTCATGCTGATGTTCTCCTGCCCTCAAGCTTTGCGCTGAAGTGTATATTATTACCTTTGCTCATGACACGAGCGATACAAGTTCTGGAGGGAATGTACTCATCGTGAAAGAACAGGATTTACACACCGTGGATATGAAGTTACATCCTCCACATCCGCCAGCCCGCGACGGCTGAACATCCAAACAATATTTCTCTGCCATAGCTTTAATTTTCAGTGTACAGCTTAGAGCACAAGTAGCCATGAACCTTTTCCGGATGTAGGACGGCATTTCAGAGTGCCAGGCCTCGTAGACGATTATCTCTACAAGCTCGGGAGGAAGTCTAGTCATGATGAAAGAACAAGATATGGGTCTCAGAATCTCGGATAATAGCCCAGGTACGGGGCATCCGCTTCAACGTCGCCGCTGACAATGATGAGAAAGTAGATTTTCTGGCTGTGAGAGGAGAGGAAATCCCAATGCAGCGTCTGTAACGATGCGAGGACTTTTCATTTGATAGGAACCGGTCGTAACGGGCGCGAATGATAAAACCATGGAGCGATGGTATCGGGAAAGGTGATCTCAAGCCAATACTAATCCAATAGAGCCGGAAAGATGTATAACGAACGGAATTGAATAGAGCGTCGAAACCACGCATGTAAGGCAGCACGGTGAGGTAGAGATAAACCACTTTTGCCGCTCTTTCCCTTTCGTTTTCTTCGAGGTCAACGAAGCAGGTAATGGTACGAGTAAGCCGAGGGATGAAGTCATGGTAGATGATAGACTTTTGGAATCCGGCTATGCGGCATAGATAGTTCAAAAATGCGAGGTTGGTGATGTACATATCCTGAGAAGCAATAGGGGCGTAGACAGCTTTTCAGGTTCGGTTGATCCGGGGACAGGTATTCATGAGTCATTTCCGGATGTAGGATGACATTTCAGAGTACCAGGCCTCATGGACAATTATCTTCACAAGCTCTGGAGGAAACGTCCTCGTCATGGTGAAAGCAGAGGAGAGGCGATGTCTCATTCGGCAGTATTGCGTGCCGTATATCCGGAAGTACTTACCGGCTTTTACTGGATCACCGATATGGTAAACTACCGCCAAATTTGTATCCGACAAAGTTATCAAGATAAGAAGGATAATGAAATGCGATTAGGCAAAATGTCCAGAGTACAAAACAGATGCTGTTTTTCTAGTTCCATGCATATTGAGCGTATAGACCCATTATTTCGTTCAGTTCCACAGTGCTATACGTCGACACATCACTTGACGTGAACACCTTGTCCGTTTGAACAGCATTCAAAGTCTCCAACACCTGGGCTTGTATAAAATCGACGAAGACAAAGTCAATAAGCGTGTCATTTGCCACATTGGGCGGATTGGAGGTAACGAAGTCGGGAACGTCGTAGAATGGAAGTGGGATATGAAGGATATCATCACCAACGCCCGGGCAGGACTGAGCGCGTATAAGTATGGCGAAAGGTAGGAAAAATGTTGAGAGACTTACATCCGTCGTGACGTATCCCAAGTTCAAAGCATCTGTAACATAGTCATTGCGTTTTCCCAGCTGTGTATACCTTCGATCCATCTCGCTTAGCCACTCCATATACGTGGCTCGTACGTCGCCCAATCCATACTGCTGCTCGTCTTTCTCCAAGCTCCTCCTGTTTGATGCACCATTCTGATTCAGAGCTTGGACAGCTTGTATTGCGGCAGCGAGAGGCACCCCTGGAATGTAAAAGAAGGTATCTGTGAACGGAGTGGCAGTCAGCCGATCATTCTTGTCGAATGTTCCGGAATAAATGTCGAAACGTTGTGAGCCGGAGTTTATGACCACGTAGTTTGGAATGTCAGCACGGCTATTGTTAAGAGACAGCGCGTATGGTGTGGCCTATAGACAAATGTTCAGAATTTTGAGCGTTGCATAAGGAAGAATTCATACCAGTTCGGCAAATAGGGACAACAAGGAACCATTGGAAGGGTAGGGAACCCTATATCACCGCAACTGTAAGTACACTGGAATGTTTTCACCGCGATGGCATATGAATAAAGCGTACTGGGTCAGCGTGTAATCCTGTGGAGCGGTTCCATACGTGAACCCGAGATCGAAGTCGATGAACAGTTGATTCAATCCTGTAGTGATTTCTTGGCCTTTTGTCGTATCGAACGAAGACATATCACTTTGAGTGTGATACTTGGATACAGGTCAGCACGAATACCAATTATAACAGGCAAAGATTGACCTCGTAGGTAACGCGATTATTATCCAAATAACGTCGACTGAAACTTAAGTTTCCGGACTCATTCTGTTCGTCGAGCTTGAGACCTAGACGGGAACAGATTAGATGTTTTAGGATGATGTATCATGACTGACGTACTCATCCAGCCAATAGTTTCCATATATCGCCCACTCTCCAATGACATGGATCGTCCGTCAAGTTGCACTGATAAGTATTAGAGTTGTGATAACTATTGATAGATAAGAATGACCAACGGCAGTCTCGGATATGAGTGTGGCCTAGCATCATATACGTCAGCTTCTAGGTGCGGACAGCCTAACACAAGAGAACACTTACCGCCGAGAATGATGATGGGAGTCGTTGGATGAATAGCACGCACAGCATCAAACACGAAGGGCCCTATGACCAGGACATGAATCAGGATCCCAAGCTCTGACAGGAAGTATCAGATAGCACCAACACTTGTCACGAGCAACAGGCATGTGTCTATCATGAGAATGAGCATGATAGTTAATTGCAAAGTGGAGAATTTGACCTACCCAGCCAACAGGAAGAAATCAGGCTCCTCTTGAATAGCTTCTAAAAACTTTGACAATCTGTCAAGTGTATGGTCTTCGACGTAAGTATGGAAAGAATTACCCAAGGCTCGTTCACCATATCCTCTACCTTTTGAACTGTGGTGTTGTGATCATTCCCGGTGAAGTCGAATAAAACTCCAAGAGCAGTGACTGATCGGCCTCTAGCATTATATCATATTAGCAAAAAAAAATCATGGCCATCCTAGTAATGACTAACTTTCGCGTCTTGAACTTGGCAAATCGATCTTAGAGTTGGAAGTGTCAATATTCCCATCGCTTTTCCTAGAATAACGTTATACTTACTACCTACAGGCACGTCGATTGTTTTGTTGTTCTTATCAGCAACGGTGATATTGACATTCGATGAAAGGTATCGCCCGTTAAGCTTCGGAGCTAAATTCTGATACCTGAATATTCCAGAAGTTAAGTGTGGTGCACGACCAAATTAAATTGGGTGTACAGACATGTCGAGGGTATCAGCATAAACATAGAGTTCATGGCTATGATTCAAAGGTCAGAGAGGCGAAGACACAGGTAAAGAGTGTACTTACTTTCCAATGGCCATAACATCATAAGGAAGTTGAGCTAAGAATTGAGTGGTCTGTTAAGTGTGTTTGGTTAGTACTTGGGCTCAAAGGAAGTCTGTTTATGCTAACCGCACGGCCATCGACACCGCCGGGCGGATAACCGTCAGATAGACCAGTACCTAAACGACACAAGTTTAGATACATCCGTCTTGATTATTGTTTTTCATGCTCACCATCGTGTATGTCTCCCGAATCGACGAGTAAGATGTCCACGTCTTTTTCCTATGTACATACAAGCCATTAGGGAGAAAAGGCAGATTGTAACATAGACTCACAATCGCTATTTCCTTCATACGTGCTATAAATGACGACAAGTCGCCTAGATCGCCACTAGCGCCGTATCATATGAGCCAAGCCTGAGCGCTTATACTGCAACTTACCTGTAGTTAGGCTCTGGGAAGGACTCCTTTTGGTGACCAAGAAGCCATCCATGGGTGTCCGTCGTATGGATGATATTGATGTCACCCCATTCCAAAGGTCGAGATGGCGGAGTCAAGGGAGACGAGGGATTCGCTCTCTTATTGCGCATATGAGCGTGTCCATTGTCATCGCCGCAGCCCAAAGTGACGGAAATTACAGCACAGACAATAACGGATTGAAACAGCATGGCGGAAATCGTATTGAGGGGCCCAGCATTGTTGGCGAACTTCAACTTTATATGGCAGAGGACAGCCAAGACGTCTGGAAAGAAATGTTACTTTTACGTACGCACCACGATCACGTGAATATAACTTCGGGGACAAATCATCCAGAAAAAGCAGCTAGCTAGGATCCTCACGATCAAAATGTCTTGAGCCACTAGCATGTCTGACACGTTTTGAGCAATATATCTTATAAAAAAGTACCACATGTTTCCACGTTTCTTTTCAGGAGCACCGACGACTAATAAAATCTCCTTCTTTCCTTCCAAGGGGTCTTCTATTGAAACATCTCGCTGTCTTACGATTCGAGACCTGGTCTTGGCCATCCCCCATCCTAACTGCGCCGATTTCGGTTTCTGCACAGGTTCAAGGATTAGAACTCACTTGCATTCTGTACCTTGTGACCCTGTTTGAAAGGAAGACTTCTGGACAATGTACCTATCTCACAGTAAAAGTACGATGCACATCGATGATAGGCAAAGGATTGGTAGCCTCGTTACACACTTACACTTATACAACATTACATCTATTATGTAAGCCAGCTCACTCAGTCTTGGCCTTGTCCACGGAATGAGATCTATCTGGCAAGACGGCAGCAATATCGTCTATCTTTTTGAACTGCCAGGGGAATCGGGAAGGATACAAGAATGGGCGCAGATCAAACCCTGACAAACACAATCAATTTGAGGCATTTTCGGAACTCGAAGTAAGCTCACTATTATCATCGGGGCTATATGATTCCTGGAGACCATGAGTTACGAATTGTGCTTGTGAGAGAGTTAACATACTGCATGATAAGACGGCGTCAATGTAGTCATCTTGTGACGGTTACGGGCGTGTTCGAAGAAAAAAAGTTTGACTTTTTCTGCAATCTAAGAATGATGGATGTCAGACCACGTCCCTAGCCCCTTGATGTGGAGCTTTCAGACCTGTACTGGAGACAAGAACGACCCCCATTCATGCACAAGTTTCGTGAACATGCTATAGGGGCCACATTTCTCCACCTTGCGTAGTCTACCAAAGATAGATAACTCGTCGTAGGTCATACCCATGTCGGCCTAACAGATAGGTGAGATTCAAGTGGCTATATGTAAGAATGAACCTACTTCATCAGCCTGTACATAGTTCTCAGTAATTGGTTCTAGCTCAGCTGTAGGAACTGCATCCAAGAATCTGTTACGATTAGCATAGGGCTAAGATCTGAGAAAGGATACCTCTTACTTCGCCAAGATCGGCATGTCAAAGGAGTCTTGGGCGTAAGCTATGAATTTCTTTAAGTCGGTCTTACTGATGCCTCCAATGGGATTGATATCGGCTATAATAGGTTATGAGGTCGTCGAAGAGTTACTGCTAGGAGGCTACATACCTGAAGAGCAGTCATATTTTGTAAGGTAGCCACGCAGACTGCACAAAATAGTACCGTTGATTAGACGTATTGCAAAAATGAGTGCGTCACAGTACCTTTCATCCACGTTGGCGCTTCCAAGTACTAATAGTCCACCGACACGTCCCCGGACCCACGGAAGGAGTTGAGCGAAAAGATAGGCAATTACCATCCGCAGTCTGGCCTGGTAGACAGTATATAGATAATAACGCGGTAGAGTAGAACTCTTCTCACTTGTATGTTTTGCAATGCTAAATTCTCTGCAGCACTGCCACCATGAGCGCGGAACTGAGGCTTTACACCAGTAACGAAACCGAATAGATTTCGAACGGCTGTGACGAGAGAATCCATATTCAAGTCGATGTGATAACTGGAAAGGGTGAGATCTCGACGGATATAAGGGCTAGATAAAATTGGTACCTTCCGATAGCATCAGATAAGTCCTTCGCTCGTTTACGAGTCTCTGCACTCGAGTTCTCAGTACCCATGTAGCAAGTATGGAAGATTCTACTGCAAAATTCGCGTGGATCGGAAGGAATATACCCAGAGTCGGCGGTTTCGCCGACAATGCGCCGGGCATCCGCAATCACCAACTTGTCTACACCAACATATAAGAAAGAGTGGTGACGGCACGTTATGACGGACCTGCCTCTACGCGCCGCTTCTGCAACAAGTCTACACATGGAGAACACGATGACTGCAGTCGCACAACTGTCGATACCACCGCTCAATGGTACGAAATACCCTTGCGTGCACGATCGGCGAAGGTAGTCCCAGAGCCAACACGCAGGACCCAAACTTTGAATGAAATTTTGAGCTGTAGGATAATTTGAGTGAAACAGTACTCACGCGATCTCCTCTTCGGGTCGGTGATACCTCACCTCGTAAGGGCGGGATGATAAAAATCCCACCATATCTTCGTCCCTCACTTCCTCAAATTTTCCCGCTGACAACGAAAAGGGAACTTCAATACGATGATATCTTTCCGCGGAGGCCGCCTGCATGCTTCGACTGCTGATTGCACGATGGCTGCGGACATCCTCGATATCAATTGTTGCGGTTATGACTTCGACGTCATTCAGAGAGAACTGAGATCCCTGGGCGACAATCCTGCCGTTGACAGCAATCATAGCACACCCGTCGTAGTACAATCGATCGCCATCGCATCCTTGTTGATTTGCGTACAGATAAACGCCTCCTAACTGAATAGCCGTCAGTGAATGTTACCTTCTACATACAATCGAAGAGAACCTTTAATGTGGCCTCTTTGATTAACTCAACGCGAGTGTAGAGTTTCCGGAGTTCGTGATGACTGCCGCTCGCATTAGTGAAAATTTCAACACCATCTAAGCCCATGAGAATATGGGGACTGATATTATCGACTTCAGAGACAAGCAGCTGAGAGGAGAAGTGAACGGACCTAGCAGGGGTAAACAGTTCTTCACACAATTCCACTCCAAAGCAAGTATCCGCAGTACTAACAACGGCATCTCCAAAAGGCACAGTCACCTCATTTGTTATTAGTCACAGAGCAGGACAAAAATCATCGAGGATACCTGTGCAGTGACGGCCTGGATGATCCTCGGTAAGAAATGGTTCTCCCACTGCCTATGTTTCATCCATGGCGTAAAATATCTGAGTTCACGATAGTTCCCGTTGTTAGCCATCCACATTTTTGGCCTGATCAGGAGAATCTTTCTATCGTGGATGATCACCCTACAATTATAGATAACGTTCTTGTGCACGACGGGCCTGGTTTTGTTTGAGAGTTGGGGACGAGACTTGAGTATGGTAAGGCTTACATTCCTAAGTCGCACACGATTCCCATGGCCTCTTCTGATGCCAAAATCTTTGCCAAGACTTCCCAGGAATGCAAAACCGTGTCGCCTGCGAAAGATAAACCAGCGTCAAACCATAAATGATAAGATTATACCTTCGAGAAAATGATCCAGACACCCATATCCACTGAAAAGAGTCAATACCTCATCGTCACAGCTGACTATGCGTACGGTATCTCAAGCTCTGGTCCCACTCTCAATGTTGCGCCTCGACTCTTGGCAATCGCGATGCTGGATATGATTCTCTCAAAATTTCCCTGACACGCTCAATTAGATGATGGTAAGAGATGTGACCAATTATCGCAGACGTTACTTGAAAATCAAGGGCCCATTGGTTGAGTGAACTGAAGAATATGAATATCAGACGGAGTACTATATCACGGTACTTTGACTAACCATCTGGAAGAGAATGAGAGCAAGCAACAAGCTTTGAAAGAATACGTACGTTGCAAGTGTAATGAGATGACCCATAGTATTAGTATGGACGGAAGGAGAAGATAAACAGGAGATGAATCACCATACGCGCCGGTTGAACCCGGTCCGAGTTTGCTTGAAGCAGACTGGCTTGATCAACTAACTGTACAGCTTGCCTTCCGATTCCACAATCTTCGAGCTACAACGCCTGAAAGGGTCCTCTTACTTCCGGACACCACCATTGAACGGTACGCGTACAAAGCACATCTGCTTCAGGGTCAAGGTATGCTGAGCTGAAATGCCTTTGCTGGTATACGTGGCACTCTCGGAATTTATACTAGACAGGAAATATCTTCGTGCGTGTCAAGAATAGATTTTCCATACAATACCTAACGTTGCAATCTTTCCAGTATCACGGCATTACCAGATATGACAACGTCATCCAACGAGCCCGACGCAGCTTTGCGAATCACCGTTACTCCCTCTCAGTCATCATATTTCGCTGGAGAACCGTTCGCGGTGACGATAACCTTCACCAATACGCACTCTCCAGAGGCACCAGTACAGCCCAGATCAGCGTCCCATACCCACAAGAGAGGAGCCCATTCAATAAGCTCTGCACCCATTTCTCGACCACCAACATCGCCTGGCATCCGTACGCCAAATCCATTCGTTCCTAAACGGACACGTAGGGGAGATGCTCCTCCCTCGAGAAAAGGTCTCATTGGTCACAGCATCGGGCCCCGAGGATCTGATACACTCCCTGACTTGATTGAGCAACGGCGAAAGCGATTGCTAGCAAAGTCGTTGTCTGTTGCCATCGCTCCCCACGAACTCGAAGACGAACTTGCCGACATTCCCAGGTCCGCGTCGTTTCTCCAGCGTGGATTCGAAGATGGGCCTTATATAAGTATGTCGCGGTCTCCGTCTTTTGGTACTAGTGTTACTCATACTTCCTAGGTCCTACGTCTCCGAGCGTTTCTTCGCCTCTTTCTCGGTCAGATACACTTCCCCTTGCCGCGAACCATCCCCATGCACGGAAGGATTCCTTGCTTGACGGACAACTGTCCCTTCGTGAAATGACGTCCCCGACGAGCATATCTTCTCCCTACACGCCAACGTCTTCCACCTCGACATTTTCCCTGGTCCTTGATCCAATAATAGAATCAACAGGCATGCCCTACCCCCCTGCGCCGTCCGTTTTGTCGCCAATAGAAACATCCTCCTCACATCTCCCTTCAAATGCCGTCCACGCGTATCCATCTTCCTACCGTCCCTCGCGACGTCCAGCTCAAATAGGACTGGGTCAGCCTCCACAGGACACTAGGTTCCGTATCCTGCCCAAAACTGCATTTTCATCCACCTTTCCACAAACGAACACCGAACTAATACTCTACTCATACATCCAGCTGACGGGTTCGCTAATGATCACAACGTCACCTACTTCGTTAGAGCAAACCCAGACCCTCAACTCCTTACGATCCTCTCTTCTCAGGCGCCCTGTCGTTGGTGGAGGAAGTATGGACATTACTTCTTCGCAAAACTTACGTCCTCGTAGCCGGCGCACGCATAGTCGCTCATCATCTATATCTTCAGGGATAATGTCCCTTCTTTCTCCTTCTCCATCAACTCCGCACTTTCCCTCGACCCCAGGCCCATCATCTGGAAGTCTCCACACACGGACACCTTCAACGTCCTCGTCCCTTTCCCCTTCTTCGTCCTGGATGGGATTCGGCCCGATCGAAGACATCGATCCTGATGCGCCTCTCCCCATCATTGAAATTCAACCTGTGATGTTAGCTGTGGACCTGTCCTTGTTGCCTGGCGAGTCAAGAACCTGTATGCCTCCCCTTGTTCGGTCCTGTCACTGTTTCTGACTAGGATACAGATACGTATACTGTTTCACTACCTTCCAATCTACCGCCGACGTTCCGAGGCCGGTCATTTAAATTCTCATACGAGCTAACGGTAGGTACATGCCGTGCGGGCAGCACGAGTTCAAACAGTATCAGCCGAGTAATGAAAGTGCCAATCAGGATGTACAATAACGTTCAGGGTAAGCAGCTGTTAGTAATCTTTTACCTGAAACAAACTCACAAGGACCTAAAGTTGGTCGTGTGCCCCGTCCGTATGATCTATTGTGGCCAGCTAAGACTCGGATGGATATCAAAGGATCTGTCGTGGAAGACACGCAACTACAGAAAAAGGCAAAGGCGGGTACAGGGTCACTTGAGGAAGTGAAAAGCTATGCGCACCATCTTCTGCTCTCAATACCTGATACAAATGTCAACGGCACCAGGATCAAGATGCCCCCGGAAACAGTTGGTAAAGGGAGAGAATGGCGTCGGCACTATTCACATTCAGAGGAGGGTTCAGGAGGGCTAACGGGATGCAGAGAAGCCGTAGAAATCTTGACACGAATTCCAAAGAAAGGTGGGCGTGCTCTAATACTGTCGCCAGGCACCACTAAAAGCCCCTTGTTCCTCTAGCTTCTTACGATGTCACCAAAGACAGTGTTAAGGTCGCTGTTCTCACGTTTACGAAGTCTGCTTACCGATTAGGGGAAACTATTCAAGGCGTTGTAGAGTTGAACGAGCGGACAAGCCGATCAAGAGTTTTACAGATGTCTGCTATGCTTGAAACACAGGAACACCTTCCTTCGTCAATAGCTAGTCCGTCTAATTCCAGACACTTGCGGCGGGTTCACGCTGAATACCACTCCTCTTTCACTCTGTCCACATTACGCACCACTTTCTCCCTTGACATACCATCTGATGGCAGCCCTGCTTTCCAAATTTCCATTGGCGACGATTTCCCCACCACGCTAGGAGGGTTAGAGTGGAAAGTTCGATTATGCTTGCTAGTTTCTATTGCCGCGGAGTCATCGCACCCAGGTAGCGAAGGTGTAAGGATGAAGAGTCTTGTTCGGGACGGCCCTGAAGGTGAATGGGGTGCCTCGTGGTGGGCTACAAAAAGCATCGCGCCCATGGAGAAACCCGTCGTACCCGCTCGTCCACCGCAGCCGCAAGGCTGGGCGGCATATCTGGCTGCATCTATTCTAGGAACAGAGGAGAGTGAGTATCATGATGGGGATGAAGAAGAGGTCGAAGTGATCGATGGTATAAAATCTGATCCTGGTGGTGGAGTAGGGGTTGGAGTCGATTTTGGCGGCGGTCGTGAAGGTTGGAAGGCCGTCAAGGTTGAGACTGTTGAATGTGAAGTGCCTGTCAAGGTATGGCCAGGAAACACGGCTTTCAAAGCTTTGGATGTCGTGTTCACGGTATAAGCTTTCTTTTCGCGGATTTCGCTGTTCCTGTCTGTAGACCTGCGGATATTGTAACTGTATTTATCTACATTAAGTTATTGTGTACCTGGATTTGCTATCGCATACAAAGCGCCTTGCGTAGTCAATCATACGGCATTCTGTCGGTTAATTTTTGGTGAAACGGTTAAAAATAGAACATCGGCCTTTCTCACACCTTAATACTGATACCAATACCTACGCATTGCGACTATCGCGAACGTGAGTATGAGAGAAAATCTTAGCTGGTCGAACTGAACCTTCCTGTGAAAGCGCCATTGAAGCATCGGAGGGCGTCTGGACGACTCTGAGACTTTCCGCCCTTGTCGGGCGCATTCGCTACCCGCCGTATGGTCCAGTTCTTTTCTAACTGGAGAAATGGCGGGTGAGATCTGTTGGCGCTAATGGTCTATCTATATATATATATTATCATCCCGCGCTACAGCCGTACTTACCTTCAAATGCAGAGCTTTTTACTGGGACGCCACCATTAATACATCTCGTGCCATTGGACGTACTATAGGCACCGATGTACTGCTCCTGGCGGACTGTAAAACTCAAGGTATAAATGGGCTACTATAAGACGCCAGTTGAACCATCCTAGAGTCCCGACTCATATGTTTCGCCTGGCTGTCTTTCTCAGCTTTCTCATTCTTCGTGTTTCATGTTATAATCCCGAGGTCACGATTTCCAATGGTACACTGCATGGTCTCGCCATCCCGAGTATGGGGCAAGAGGCATTTCTTAACGTACCTTACGCCCAGTCCATCGCTGGTGAAAACGTGCGTACGGGTCCGTTTCATATTTTCGTTATCTGTTGCACCGACTATGTAATTATTAGCGTCTTACGGTCTCTAAACCCCTCAACACATCCTGGGGCACCCCTCTAAACGCGACTTCGTGGGGGAAAGCATGCCCAGGAGGGACTAATGCGCAATTCTTTGGCGTTGAAGAAGACTGCTTGCATATCAATATCATCCGGCCGGAAGGTGTATCCGACGGGGATGAACTGCCTGTCCTCTTGTGGATGTAAGTAGCCCGGTTTCAAGAATGACTTGGTTATATAAGAATTTTGCAGATACGGCGGGAACTGGTATGTAGGATCTGCTACAGATCCTCGCTTCAACGGAAGCTATATTGTACAGCGATCGGTTGAGCTGGGAAAGCCTATTGTGCGTGGTGATTCTCAATCTGCATCGTTTCTGACGCGCCATTCGTCTTAGATTTTCGTTTCCATCAATTATCGTCTATCTGTCTTTGGGTTCCCGCTAGGGGAAGAATCTGCGGATGACAGTATACTCAACCTAGGTATCCGAGATCAGGTAGGTACCTACCAGGTTTTTACACCCTCTATGTCTTCTGATGCTTCGCTGGGATAGCGACTTGCTTTGCAATGGTTACAGGATAATATATCCGCCGTGAGCTATAGCTCCTCCTCTCTTGCGTCTAGAATTAACTCTCAAGTTTGTAGTTCGGCGGATCACCTAAGAAAGTTACAATCTGGGGGGAGTCTGTCGGTGGAATCAGCGCCACCATACATATGGCCGCTTACGGCGGTCAAAATGAAGGTCTATTTCGGGCAGCCATAGTGGATTCAGGTGTCTTCTCCATAAGGAATGCGTCGGTTTCTTCCCAGGCCGGTCTTTGGAACTCTCGTAAGTTGTATAGCATATCTGACTTCGATTTCTGTTGAAGATCTTTAGTTCTGAAAACTTCCGGTTGTAACAACTCTTCCGACACAATTTCATGCCTTCGCTCCATGCCGTTTGATGATCTGTATGCAGCCACCTTGAACGTAACCTATTGGCCGCTCGAAGTCCCGGATCACGATTTCATCAAGGAGCTTCCGTACAAGGCCCTGCAAGACGGAAATTTCTTCAGCGTTCCTGTAATAGTCGGCAATAATAAAGATGAAGCGACATGTGAGTGCTGATATTTTCGAATTGGCGTTCCCCTTAATGGGCGCCTATGCTAGTTGGCTTCAATCCCCCTCTTGGTGTGAACGACGAAGATACACTCAGACAGGGCATCGCTAGTAAGGGTTATTGAGTTCAAGAAACGTAAACGGCACTGATCAATTTGTAGATGGCTTCGCGGACTTGAATCCCAGCAATGCAACTGTCGACAAACTACTATCATTCTATCCTAATGTCCCGTCAGAAGGATGCCCTTACGATACTGGAGAAGGTGTACTATCATCTGGACTTATGGACAAGAGGTCATACGCCATATGGACTGATAGTATTGTTGCCGGAACGCGACATCTACTTTCCCGAAATTCTTTGAGGTCGCCCAGTTGGAGTTACAGGTTCCACCAGATTCCCCAAAATGGGACTATGGAGGCTGGTGTGGGTCACTTTCAGGAACTTCCATATGTGAGGCTACGACCATAATCTCTGTAACCATCTATCTAATACGCCGTTTGTCTAGATATTTGGTGTCTTGGAACGAACGCAACGAACGCCACTTGGTAACCGATCGGGAGACTTGGAAACTTCCAAGCTGATGTATGTAGCTCTCTTCCTCCTTAATGCTTGCAATTGCTGATAATTGATAATTCATTTAGGCAGACATACTGGATTAATTTTGTTCACGATCTTGATCCGAACGATGATAATGGTTAGAGGTTTCGATATCGAGATTCGAGGCACCATGTTGATGCTGACATATTCTCTAGTTTCGATTTTCTGGCCTTCATATGACGATAAAAATCCACAGAACATCGTATTCGTCAACAACCAAACTCAAGTGGTCTCCGATACGTATCGTAAAGAGAAAGTTCAATTTCTCCAGGACATTGCACTCGGTAGAATTAAACATTAACTTAACTAATGGCTATTTTTTAATAATGTATATTATACTATTTGTGCTTCTCCCTTTGTGAGCGGGAGCGACTCTCGGAATGTAACCGTTAATTCCTACTCAATGACCACCAGCGGCTGAGTGGCAACGTCACGTGTTGTAAACCACAGCAGTGGGAGGCTTGCAGTAGGTAAATACTGAAATTGTTAGCTACTAGAGCTCAGAACGAGCTCCTTAAATACTACAAAAGTATCTAGAATATTCTACCTAAAGTACCTAAAATTATCCAAGTATCATAACAAATTACTAAGCCGAATGTTCGGGAATCTTCCGGCATAAGCTTGAAGTTGCAAATCCCAACATCACGTTCAAAAGCGTTTAACTTTAAGCAACTTATGTAGCAAGACGCCACATCGGTGTTCTTCCATAACACCGGAGCACGTGCACAAACGTTTTCTTACCTGAGTCTGCGCGTTTCCCCTGTATTTCAACCTTCATCTTAGTGGCCATAACATGGCGCGTCAGCCTAGCGTGTCGTCCGATAACGTCAACGCCAGAGATACTAGGGCAGCGATGAGAGTCAAGGCTGAGAAAACGGTGAAGACAGAGAAGGTATCCAAGGTTAGGGCCGAAGACGGGAAGCAGAACAAAGGGAAAAGACGTGTTCGCGACGAGGAAGAGGACCACCAAGGACGCGATGAGAATGGGGAGGACGATGCTGAAGGGGACGAAGATGCCTTAGACGAGGAGGATGGGAGTGGCTCTCCCAAGGGCCATAAGCGGACGCGTTTGAACACCAATGGCGACTCGCATCCTGCCGACGACGGTGACGACGCTCCAGAACACAAACACGTAGCGACGCTACCTAGAGACACGGATGGGTGAGTTTCAAGGTGCCTTGCCTCCTAAATTCTCTGCTCATGCTTTTCAAAGGTTCATCCCTGGCTCTATCGTTCGCATGCAGCTACAGAATTTCGTGACTTATGATTGGGTTGAATTCCGGCCTGGTCCTTATCTCAACATGATCATTGGCCCTAACGGCACTGGAAAGAGTAGTATTGCGTGTGCTATCTGTCTTGGTCTTGGGTGGTCACCCCAGGCTCGTTACTTTATCCGCTATCAGACAAAGTTGAGCCTAACTTTTTCTTTTCTTGTAGATTCTCGGCCGTGCCAGCGAGATTAACTCGTTTGTTAAGCAAGGCAAGACATCGGGACACATCGAGATCGAACTGAAAGGCCCCAAGGGCAAACCGAACTTGGTTATTCGTCGCAATCTGAAATCTACATCCAAGACTTCCACTTTTACATTGAATGGCGTTGCCGCTATTGGCAGAGAGATATCGTCACAAATGGCTGCTCTGAATGTCCAGATCGGCAACCTGTGGTATGTTTGACTTGAAATTGTTACTTAAAGGACTGCTATCAATCTACGGTTACTAGTACGTTTTTGCCCCAAGACAAAGTGTCAGAGTTCGCCGCAATGAGTCCTCAAGATCTTCTGAAGGAGACGCAACGCGCAGCTGGTGACCAGAATTTAACAGCGTGGCACAAAACTCTCATCGAGGCCGGTGCTGATCAGAAGAAGATTAGTGACGTGAGTGCCCTTTTGGATCGTTTATTCACGCCCTGATTTTTCATCAATACAGCTCATCAAAAGCGAGTTGGGTCAATTGCAGCAGATGCGAGAGCGGAATGAGGCCATCGAACGGGATGTTCAACGGTGCCTAGAGCGCCAGAAGATTGAGCAAGAGGTGTGGATTTATCCACCAATACCGCTTTTATAACGACTCACACCATGAAGATTGCCCTACTGGAAGTACTCGTTCCCGTCCAAAGGTACCGAGAGGCACGCGAGAGGTACCAGACTGTTAAAGCAGAGCAACGTCGGTGCTACCACAAAGTAGCTGCATTGAAGGACAAGAATGCACCCGCCCATGACCTGCTTAAGTGTGTAGTTCATATGGTTTGATCGCTGTTGGCTGACGCTTCGCAAGGCGACTTGCATTGCAACACAAAAAACTCGAGAAGGATCGAGAAGATTCTAAGAGATCCACTCAGAGCAAATTCAAGAAGATTAACGAGAGATGGAATGAGGATGAGGGATTGGTAGGTGCAGTTTACAATCTGGCACAACTCTGTATTGAACATGCTCCTAGGAAAACGCCGTGGAAGACCTCCAGTTGAAGCTTGAAACCCTAGATAATGAGGAGAAGGATCGGTCAAAGAAAATCAAAACTGCCCAAGCCAACATTGACAACATTCGCAAGGAGCTGGCGAAGGAGGTCAAACTTGAAAACCAAGACGATCTGATACGCGAGATGGTATGCTTCACCTGTAAATTGTCCCTGAAGCATGCTTTGACGGTGTTCTCAGAATGAATTGCGACAAGAAAGGCAGGGTGTTATCGGGCGCAAGCGAGAGTTTGAAGCAGAGATGACAACCAATCTTGATCAAGAGTACCAATTTAAGAGCCGGTTAGAGCAGTCGCTGGATGAGTAGGTATCTATTCATCAGTCATTTGGGTGGTAGCTCATGTTTGACAGGCTTAAAAGGCTTGACAATGTTGAAGTCCGCAAGTTGCAAAAGCTGGCCCAATGGGACCGTGATACGGCAGATGCGGTCGTATGGTATCGTAACAACAAGGACAAGTTCAGGATGGAGGTTTTTGAGCCTCCCTACCTTTCTGTGAATGTTCCAGATCATGCTTTCGCCAGCGCAGTTGAGATGGCTTTTAGTGCCAACAATATGAAAGTGGGTGCATTGCTTAGGATGTTTGTGGCCCGTCCTTGATCTTTGTGACGCAGACCTTTGTAGCTCAATGTCAAGAGGACTACGATACTCTGAATCGCAATATTAACGACAACCAAGTGCTTGGCAGAAAGGTTTGGGTGACTACTTGGTACAGGGCCCGTATGGATCGGCTCTTCGTTCCGCCACCTATGGAACGCGACGAGGTATATGTCAACTTCCTGTCAGAAAAGGTGTCTGACGTCGGTGTTTCGTAGCTGGCCAGACATGGCTTTTCCGGATATCTGCTTGACTATGTCACTTGTCCGCAGGGTTTGGAGTGGTTCTTGCAAGTCGAGCTGAATCTACACAGGATTGTAAGGCCCACCTCTTTCATATAAATGTGATAGGCCTGATGTGAATTATCACAGGCTGTTGGAGGCCACAATGTCGATGTCAATCGTGCAATGGACGTAGTCTGTCGCTCAAGAACGGGTCCAGCAAACTTCATTGCTGGAACGAGCTACAATATCGTCACACGCTCCAGATATGGCAAGAAATTGGCGCAAAACATGACTCGAGATATTGGTCAGGCAAGGAGTTTTATTGCTACATCGGGTAAAGCTTTCCGTGCTTATATTGGTTCTTTGCTGACTTGGCTTCAGTTGATCCTGAGGTCAAAAGGCGAATTGATGGGGAAATTGCTGAGCACAAACAACGACTTGACATGCTCCAGGAGGCAATCGAAGGGCTTCGTCACCAACTGAAGGCTGTCGAAGTGGAAGACTCCGAATTCCAACGACGGGCTGTTAGTGTTGTCTCGCCTCCCCCTTCGCTTTTCTGATAGTTCATCAAGGACGATATCGCCGTTCGCAAAGATGCTATTCAGAAAGAAGTACAAAGACGCACCACTTTGACTACCAGGCAAAGTAATGAACTCTGTCCCCAGCTTTTTCCAGCATACTAATAACTGCAATGCTACAGAACGGGCTGAGGCTGAACTCAAGAGTTTACTTAACAAGCCTTCTGCGGAGCAAGAGCGTGTCGAGATCAAGAAAGGTATCTATAAGATATCGAAGCAACGTGTCGCAATCGTCAAGGAATACAAGGCGCGTTACCTTCCCACCTGGTGCAGTTGTACGATGCTCATCTGGTCACAGGAGTATGCCAGATCCATCATCGAGGAGCAGAGCAAGGCGACGCGTCTCGGCCTAGAATTTCTTCAAGTCGGTGCTAATCATGCTGCTCTAAGAGAGCTTTGCAACAGAAAGGATGAAAGGTACAATATTGCCCTTGCCGAGTTCAATAAAGGTTCGTTCACCCATGGTCCATCGTGGCATAGATTGACGTCTGTGCAGCGGACGAGGCCTTCAAAGAAATCAAAGCCGAATCAAAGGAACTCTTACTCGAAAGTCGAACTGCCATTGACAATTGTGAGCCCGACACCAACAAACTCTACGAAGACATACAGACTGCTCGTTTTCAATATGAGAAGGAGCTCGAGGAGGCCAAAGCAGCTGGGACAACGCCTCCACCGAATGAAGGCATCGATCTACGAAGTACAGAGGAGCTCGAGGCCGAATTCGACGCACAGAAAGCCCAGTTAGAGATCATGTTGAACACTAACCCTGGCGTTATCGAAGAGTATGAGAAACGGAAGAGAGATGTTAGTGGTCTCCGTTTCGTTCACCCTACGACATGGTTGACCATTTCGTGCTCAGATTGAAGCGTTGGGAGAGAACTGTCCAGCAAAAGCAGGCAAATGCCCAACGGGTGGAGCAGAAAATCAAGAGGGCCAGGGTATGCATTGCTCTTCGTTTTCGAGGACCCTTGTGAACATTTTTACAGGACAACTGGGAACCTGCCCTCGAGCAACTCGTCGCAAAGATCGGGGAGAAATTTTCAGCGGCCTTCGATCGTATGTCTGTCTGTTCATCTACATCTTTCCGACTCAAAACGAGTTTCGTTAGGTATTGGCTGTGCTGGAGAAATACGCATCGGTCAGCACGAGGACTATGACAAGTGGACCATCGATATTCTCGTCAAGTTCCGTGACGACGAAAAGTTACAGCTACTTACCAGTCAGCGACAGTCTGGAGGGGTGCGTCATCTTTGAATGTCCACCAAAACCCGCTAATTCTAAGATGTTTAGGAACGTTCACTGACAACAATATTATATTTGATGAGTCTGACAGAACAAGCTCGTGCGCCCTTCTCACTTGTGGATGAGATCAATCAGGGTATGGACCAACGAGCCGAACGAGCGGTGCACAACAATATGGTGGAAACCACCTGCAAAGAAGAGAGCGGGCAATACTTCCTCATCACACCGAAGCTTCTCGCCGACCTGCAATACCACAAGCGTATGAAAGTCCTTTGCGTCAATAATGGCGAATGGCTACCTGAAGAGCGGGGCTTGGGTAATATGATGAACATGATAGAAGGATATGTTGACCGCCAAAAACATCGTGCCGCTAACTCTGCCTGATCTTGTGGTTTATCATTATTGCATTTCGTTACCTTACAGTGTTAACAGATTCCCTAGTCTACTTACAGTATCGGCTTCTTGTACTACTCTATTATAAAATCATACTTTTCTTCGAAAGTATCTGTGTCGTGAGCAAAGACCTGAGCGGATGTGCCCCAAAATGACCACGTTGCGCTATGTCAAGCAGTCTAAACCTCAGAAATTCGACCACCTCTTCATTTAAATCGGGTGGATGGTTATCGATCAGTAATTCCGTGGGCGAGTGCTGCGCCAATTAAGATAGTAATGCAAGATGTGTTATACGAGCTAATTCTCTTCAGTATAACTTCTTCCTCTCAAGGAGAGAGGCTACCAGACCCCTAGCAGGAAAGACCCTTGCTGGTAAAGATGACTGCGCGTGTTTAAATTCCCGATGGTAGAACAGACTTGCAAGACACCTTGTCCCTAGAGGAGGGATGTTAGATTAACTAGATGGAAGTGGCTCGAATACGTACTGTACCACCTCTTGAAAGCGACCCACAGGCGTTTATTGATATCCCTCGAACCTAAAGATCCAAGCTGCGTCTCGCGTATATACGTGGATTGACGGATGTGTCGGACACCATCGATTACCAACACCTCATACGGCCCTGGGAATCGTGTACTCGCCACAAAATTAGTTACTAGGAATCGGTCGTAGCGGGCGTAAATGAGAATACCACGGAATGACCATAGACGTGGATCCTGGCCAGTACCGATCCAAAGGAGCTGGAGAGATATATACTGAACACGCGAAAAGAGAGCTTGAAAATCAAGGATGTTGGGTAACGCAACGAGATAACGGTACGCCGCTCCTTCCCTTTCGTTTTCTCGGAGGTCGACGAAGTGGGTAATGCTACGAGTAAGCTGGAGGATACAGTCATGATATGGATTTTCGGGTCTGGGATATGTCGCATAGATAGTCCAGCCATGCAAGGTTGGTAATCTGTCCCGGGAAGCGATAGGGGCATAGGCAGCTTTCCAGGTTCGATTAATTTGGAGGCACGTAGTCATGAACAACTTGCGGATGTACTAGGACGGCATTCTAGAGCACCATGCTTCACTTGCAATTATCTCTACCAACTCTGGAGGAAAGGTGGTCACGGTGAACGAGCAAGTTTACCCTGTACGCTGCCTTCCCAATATGGCTGATGACATAATGTTTTGTCATGTTAACACCCATTTACACCACTCTTATTCTGTCGTTCTTTACCTTCACCACATTAATATTATGGAGCAACAAATCTTCTCTCTTCAAAGTGTGCCACTATTGCTGCAGCATTTCCCTAATTCGGCTCTCTCGATCTGATAGCCTGGAGGAGTCCTCTCAGCAGTCTACATCTTCGCCTGCTATACAACCACTGCCTCCCAAAATCTCCCGATAGCATCTCGCAATATTCTCTTCCTATCTGCCTTACTGTCAATCTCTGGAAATTCCAAACTTTGACCCCCAACCCGAACTGTTGAGTTATCGACGGGCCCCAGGTTGTTCTATATACAAACTTCTTGGCACCCCTAGGGACGTAGTCATAATGTGTTGAGAGTATGGCGGTGACCTCCGACAATAGACATGTTATTGTCCTTCCGACATGCCTTGTCACTTCGTTTCTGCTGGCCACCTCGCTCTCAGCCTACACCTATTCTGCCCTGCGTAAAGAGCTACTAGCAGTCAGTTTGCAGAAGACACTCCCAATCCCGATTCTTAACTGGCTCCGCTCAGTCTCAGTGTGTTCAGTCTGCACAGCTCAAACCAAGCGGGATTACTGTTCCGCCATCTTGAGCCAATCCGAATGAAGGTCTTGTACCAGTATACTGATGCCAAGGTTTCTGATAATTCCCATCGAATTCATAAGGAGCATCATTGCGATTGATTGCGAATGACTGGCGCCGCCAACACTGCACAATTTGAATCAATCTGACGCGACGCGGTCAAGCGCGGCGAGGTTCAGCTGACACTGGCTTTGTAATATTCCCGTTCCGAGCCGTGAGATCTAGCTGGAATACTTGGATTTATAGGGAGCATGCTCGACTTGACCAAAAGTTCATTTGTCACAGCTGCCCTCGACATCCACAGCTCATCCCATCCCCAACAATGTCACCTGTTGGTTTCAGCCTGAATATCACGCACATTAGCACCGCCGCTGCCATCTTCGAAATCGATGGGGTCAATCTCCTCACCGACCCATTCTTCTCCCCCGCTGGCACTCAGTGGGATTTGGGTGTCACGGTCTTGGAAAACTCCGAGACCCCAGCTGTAGGGTTGCAGGACCTCCCTCCAATCGATGCTGTGCTCCTGAGCCACGAAGATCACCCGGACAATCTCGACGACCTGGGCCGCCGCCTGCTCGATGGCCGCAAGGTCATCACAACCATAGACGGCGCCAAGAAGCTGCACCCGCGGCCCGGTGTCCGTGGCATCCGGCCCTGGGAAACGGTGCCTCTGGAGGCGGGTGGGAAGCACTTTCAGGTGACCGGAACGCCCTGCCAGCACCTACCGGGGGGCGAATGCACCGGCTTTATTCTAACGGCGCCCGAATTCGGGAGCACCGATGGGTTGCCAAATGCCATCTATTTCTCCGGCGACACCATCTATTTCGAGGAGCTGGTCCAAATCCGCGACAAGTTTCACATCGTCGTCGCTGTGCTTAACCTTGGTGCTGCCACGGTGCCGCTCCCGGGCGGCCCGCTGCAGATCACGATGGACGGCAAGCAGGGCGCTCGGCTGTTCCGTGAGATCAAGGCGGATATCTTGGTGCCTATGCACTATGAGTCGTGGGGACATTTCACGCAGAATGGGAAAGAGCTGGCCAAGGACTTTGTGGAGGAGGGTATTCAAGACAAGGTTTTCTGGCTCACGCCAGGCGTGTCGAAGAAGATCTTTTGATTACAGGCCGAAACCTTTCAGCAAAATTTAGTATTTACGGGTTCTGAAGTTCGAAGAGGGTGAAATTTAAAGTCGTTAGTTCCAAATTTTTACTACCGCAGAACAACCCTCACTTCAACTCGGGTGTTATCCACGCAAGTCCAATAGCAACGTTCCACCTGAGGAATGTGCACAATTTAACAGGATAAACCAAAGCTCCGATGATGTTCAGCTTTTGATTCATCAATTTATATCCTGAGATCCGTATAATCGCGCATTAGCTCAATTTGTTAAGTTCCCCATTCCATCTTTACATTGCGTGTACCTTTGGAGACCTCTGGTGCTACACAAACCGAAGTTTCGAGTGAGCGTCTTTTGGAAGCAAATAATTGTAAGTATCTTCCAAAGTTTCAAGTTTTTGTTCCTCCCAACGTTCAATTTGAGCCTCGGATGATTATCGCCGCTATCGAGAAATTGTGAGGGATCGATATGAATGTACGAGAGAGTACTAACCTTTCTCGGCAATCCCGTAGGCTAATGCTGCATCCAACAAGTTAGTAATGCAAGGTGAGTGTGTGTGTGAATAAAGTTGAATTAGAGCCGGCTGACATTGAGTATGGGCAGAGACATGCATGGGTGCAATGGACAGATCCACAACACGAATGTTGGTGGTACCGTACACCTACCGGTCACTCAGAAGTTAAGCAACGTAAAAGACGCCAAAGCAAAGTTTACCTTGAGCTTCGAATCTACCACTCCGCCCTTATCCCTTGGAAGCATTGAGGCGGTTCCGATCGTATCTATCATGAAGTGAAAAAAAGTGAACGACGGAGGAGATTTACGCATACGGTAAGTTGAGGAAAGTGTCTGTCTTATCCAGGCTAATGCAACATCATGAGCAAGCACCCATAGGAAACACAACGCCACATACCGGAAATCTCCTCATCACTCTGGATTTTGAGGCCCGGATTAACTTCGACCGGTTCCTCGTCTGTTTCCGACGTTAGATAATAGCTGACTACAACATCAGTAGAAAGATCGACACACCGAGGACATCCTTAAAGGGAGCTTCTCGGCACACTTTTCTAGCGAATTTCACCGTTTCGACCAGTGCTTCGATATCTAAGGAAGTGGTGAATATATGATTGAGTCAACCAACAGTTGCACTCCCTACCTGCTTTGTCTTCGAGATAGTGAGGATCATACGCTAAATGCACCGACGGATCACTTGAAGTTATATGCTAGTTCATTCTCAGATTAGATTTCGCCAATAGACGAAGAAGCATACAGCCGTTCCTCTCGAAAAGAAGCTGTTATTAAAGCAGCAGATCGAGAAATGCTTCTTGCCCTTCCTTGGGGGGTCTGCGAAGAAGTTCGTGAACGAAAACAGTCCTTTGATGTGGGGATCTTACTTGGGGCTGAAAAGAAGGCGGGCACAGTCGCAATCTCACAATCAAGGCAATTCCTTTCAACTTTTTTCATTTGCATTCTGAGAGTTTCCGTAGCTCCAGGAGGGTAACTTCCTTGAGCGATTTTTTTCTTGATAGATTCGATGGTTTCTGAGTAGATAGAACCAGAGCGTGAAGTTAAGTCACTGAGTGATAGGAAGGCGAAATGGACGATGCCCATGGTGAAGACTCCTTGGCCGCGAGCACTGAAATTGGTGAGCCCAGTCAAATTTACATACGAGGTCAAAACGTACTGAAGGTCAATATGGTGCTGCCGTTGAATTTCATCGCCCAGAACGTCGAGTGTTTCACCTGGTACACCATCTTTCAATTCTGGAAGGTGTGAATTACGGAAGCTACATGACAAAGGAGATGACCGACCGTAGCTCAGTCCAACATACGCATGCTCTTGCACATTTTCACCTACAGGAAGATCCAGGCGTGGAGTGATGCCGGCTTTTCCCAATATGTTGGGGCGTCCGATGCCTGAAAGTTCTAGAATCTGAGGAGTCTTCAACGCTCTTGAGTACGAGTTAATAGCGACCTTGAAACCTTACACAGGACAACTCACCCGGCGCATATAATCACTTCTCGATCTGCACGCGCAACGCAGGATTTGTCCCCATGGACGAACTCGACACCTGTTGCAGTCAAATCTTCCTCAGTGTCAGGAATTTCCAGTTGTGTTGCGTATGCGTTTAGAAGAATGGAAAGATTTGGACGAGTCGAGTTTTGAAGGAAAAAACTCTATTGTCAGGTAAGTTGGAAAAATGCTCATTCGTAAAAGATGTGGGATATACCGTCGAGTAAGAGCGATAATTGGATGATGGATCCAATGTGTTCAAAGCGAAGAATGTTCCGTGGGGCTATGGGAATTTACGATGATAAGCGAGGCGCGGCCCATATACTGTATGTACTAACGTCTCCCCCGAGCTGAGGTATCCGCATGTCAGTAAAGAGACTCGATGGTGAGAGTGTCACACAAACCGGCTGTGGAGCTTTCGGAATACCCATATTGACCAATGTCTGTCAAGTACCGACTGATTAGCATGGTGACAGTTTTTACCAAAATTTTCTATACAGACTTCATGATAACGGATATCCATGTCCAGTAAAGTGCGCGGAAACGATACTTGTAGAGGGCCTTGGAAATATGCTCAGTACTACACTTATTTCGCAAATGCCAAAAGGTGGTACCGTTTGTCGTTCTCTTCCAATTTTCCAAATTGTATGTTTGTTCTGGAGGAGTAGTACTTTATGGATGCATCAATGAGGAACCCAGCCTCATGATAAGAAGAGAATTTACGAAATTGTCTTGGAAAGGGCTCTGCTGAAGCTCTCCCAGTTCCAACCAACGTTTCCAAGCTTTTCCCAATCTGTATCGAAATTAGACATGTGGAATTGGTAAAAATTGCCGAAAATACCGTCAATATCCTCCTTGGCAGGACTTGTCCATGCTAAGAAATTGACTGCGGAGCTACCACCAAGAACTTTGCCTCTGGCAATGCCAGGTAAATGGTATAGCCAGGGGGGAACGAACACCTCTCTTACCGCTCCCATCCAATCTGCCTTCCTGCGACATTCTCCTGGGGGACCTGGACCGAAGCATTAACTTTAAGGCCACAATCTCACGTCGTATCAACGAACGCCACCACTTACTGTTTTGAATTGCCAGACATATTCATCTTGACCAAAATGCGCGCCATATTGTGCCGGACGCACTGAACGACAAGATTTTTTAGTACTAGTAGTGGGGTGGTCGCTTGACAACTTTGGAACTCACATATCAGCTGATCGTCAGGATTGAAACTTCCGGCTTCAAGGACAAGGACAGACACCGAAGGATCCTCGGAAAGTCGGCCTGCTAGAGTCAAACCAGCTGTCTATATAGCACAGTAAGGAGATGGTTTCCGGAGTTTGCGTCGTGGAAAACCATACCCCGCCACCTGTCATCAAAGAACATGAGCTAAGGTTGAATTCCAGACCATATGGCACTGACCGACCACGACATAGTCGTATGACCGAGACAAGCATTTTTCGAGAGATACGAGAGGCATACTGCCAGAAGTCAGAGTCAACCTTTGTGAGGCGAAGGAGGAGCAAGCGGAACTAATTTAACTCCATGCGACTGTTTGAAAGGATTCTTCGCGCGCTCCTTTCGCTACTGAATAAGACAATCACTAGATCAGTCCACATGTTCAGGTCAAAGGCCTCGATTCATTCAAGCGCATCTGTCACGCGAGAAGCTAGTCAATTAGTGGGTCATTTAACTGGGGATCGATAACGTCATAACCGCGATCCATCTCGGGGAGGGAATCTCGAAATTGCATACGTATCTGACACGGATTCTGATCCTGTCAATTTGATAGAGATATTCTACATTCTTGAGTGTGGAAGTGTCCTGAAGGATGCAGCCTTGTGAGTGTCATTAGCATTGGGGGGTAACGGTGTGGCGGTGGATCATCGTGCCCACGAGACGCAGTATGATTGATTCTCAATCGCTACTTACCTGATGCTTCCAGGCCCAGGAGTATGCCAGATAAACTCTGCTGTCACGCCCTTGAAACCCTGACAAAACTGTAGCATTGACAGTCCGGAGTCGGAGGATAGTAGTTCACTCAGGCACATACTCCACTACGAACACAAAGACGCATTATGGTGAGCGAGCGCTTGTGAAATTGATGTCACTAGACGATACAGATACAAAATCCAAGTGAGACTGTACAGCATATATCAGAGTCAAACTTACCATGCCAAGAGGGCCACTTACGAATATCAAACCATACTCTCCTCCTCCCATGGTCTAGTGCCAGAATGTTCCTCCTTGTGGCGTGCCTTCCAGTCCGCTGTTTGACATTCTTGGCTGCAATACAAGGCTCGCCGTGGCCTGTTCTCCTTCTTACAAAGCGTACACATTGATAGCTTGTTGTGGGTCTTCCTATTCTCGTCCTTTCTGCACGTTCGACACCGTTCAATGACGTTTATCACATAATCCTGGGGAACATTGCTGAATACGTCAAACTTCTTTGCTCGGAATCCTTGCGCGATAGAGAGACAGGTGAAAAAGTCCACAGATGATCCTGCATTCGAACTCTGAGGAGTTACGTCCTCCGAGTGGTCCCGACTTACCGCAGAGATCAAGTTGGACAAAGGTGTAAGGTTGGTGAAATACTCCGCCAGAAGAGGGAGAACCGATAGATCGACCATGTGCACATCGCCGTGATGAAAAAAAATGAGGTGTCTGTCAAGTTGGGGCACCCCGACAATACCCTCCTTCTTGGTGTTGATACTAGCCCTGGCGTGGAGTGTTTTTGTCACCCAGGATTCCAGCTCCAAGACGTATGGAGCATGATAAGTAACTGCGCCGCCTTTGTAGTCGTTTTGGAAACGATATGAAGCACCCTTGTACCTGTAAGGGATGCTGGACTTACAGGTAGCATACAGTAGAATGACGATGTCACGTACACTTTGCACTTCCCTTGACGCGTATCAATTTGTCGACCTGTAAACTCGAGCCCGAGCTTCTCTACGTCGGATCGGCGCATGTAGAGGCCATCGTCGGCAGTGCCGATAAGAGGTTGAAGAGTCAAAGACTAGAAATGGACCACTGGTTAACTTTAAATTATCGATGAAAGGGTTTATGTCTACCTTGGCATTGACATTGTTAGTGATGATGCAGGGATGAGTGCAAGGCCGGCGGACATTTGGCGGGCGTGCGTATTGCATCTCTTGGAGCTTAGCGGCAAGCTCGTCGCCTTTCTCGAACATAACATAGTTATTTGATTTATCTGGTCCAGGGAAAAAAAGGAGATCAAGTTGCTATCATAGACCTTGGGCTTCAAATTCGACAATGAACAGCTAGTATGGACGACTTACAAGGAATAGTGGTTGTCCTAATACTGCCATTCTTACTGGACGCGACAGAATCGAAAGAAAGGCTACGGTAGATGACGCGGCGAATGGCGTTGGTGTTAGGGGATGGATACCGATGTTAGGGGAAATCAAAAGTGAAGGGTTACGATCGGCGTTGCGGCCCGTGCTCGCTATCGCTGTTCCATGAACACTTCATCCACTGGAGCTTGTAGAAGTAGTCGTACGCGAAGTCTGGTCTTCTGAAATACCGTCTTCTGTCCGAAGGTCGTTCATGCATACACGATTAATATAGGATATGTACAATATTTACGTTTAAAGAGCATTGGCAGGGAGCGAATTGAAAGTGGGGGAAAACAATGGGCTTCGTTCCTGACCAATCATCTGCACTTCTTAATGTGGCCTGTATGTAGTTACCCCATACATAAATATGAATGCAATTGAGCGAACAGGCTGGAATACAAATGTGGGATGTCCGTGTACTATGACTACAAGTGATGACAGCGACGAGATAAAGACAGATGAGAAATGATAGCTAGAAGCAGCCTCTATCGATTGAGGAACCTCGAGAAAGAATTTTGGATAGCGACTCTCTTCATAATAGTAGGTTCGGAGGCTATGAGAATATGAGAAGGTGACGAGAGCGAGAATTTTGGACACTCACGATCACTCAACCCTTCTTCCTTAACTTTCCGTTTAATACTATCCATAACATCGCTCACCTGCCGAACGATCAAGGTCACCGCGAGCTTTCATAAGACTTTCCACAAACGCAATATTCGGACCATGAACCCTCGCAAACGACCAAAACGACTAGAAAAACGATATCCTTCGAAGCCTCGAGAAGGGCCAGGATCATCTCGATGACTTCAAAGTACGTTTCCAGTTCCTTCGCTTGCTTAAGGGTGGAAAAGAACTGGAACACGGTTCGGACGTCGTCCCTGATTTGGTCCGTCGCCGCTGGTATCCTCAGCTTTGGGGTATTCGCGAGGGCGTTAAGATAAAGCAGGAGGTACGCGTCGAGGAGGTCTTCTACGAGAAGTTCGAGGAGGGAGGGGTTCAGGTATGTTTGGTAGTCGGTCATATAATCGCGCATGGTCTCGACAATCTGGCGCATTATCCCGTCATACCAGGGTGGCTGGAAGAGGTTTTTGGTGGCAGGTTTGAGATCATTGAAGATCACGTCAATAAGCGTCTGCGTGCACTTCTTCGCGACATCGAGATAACCGTCAATCGCGTCGTTCAGCCGTTCGTTGATGGTGCCTCGGTATTTATCGGAGACCACTGGTTCGACGCGGGCAAGGAGAGCCTCGGTGTAATCTGCGCACTTGATTTGGTCGTTCGCGAGGGCCATTATATACTCTACCAATCCACCGGCCACTTCGTCAGGCTTGTCAGCCTGCTTCTTGTACTCTGCTTCTATCACCTTGACCCATTGATCCTGTAAAGACCTCATTACCCTGTTTGTCTCCGCAACAACACGAGCCAATATGGCCCCTTGCCCACTGTCCATAGCCAGATCAATCTGCTGATTGACCATCTGGAACAGAATCGCGGCTCCGCCTTGGACACCATACAACCCGTCCAGCGTCAAGTTCGGGCGGATCGCGACGCGTTGTGAATTCCTCGACTTCCGTCTTCATGAGGTTAGCGGACCACTCGTCAAGCTTCTTGACAATGACCTGCAAATAATCCTCGATCAACGATTGCTCCTTTCCATCCAGGAGAGGCGGTTCCATAAGCTCGGGCGGGACGTTCAGCTCCTTCATTGACTTTTTGTACTCCTTCAACCATTCAAAGAGATGTAGCAGCACACTGGCACCTGGTTCAGACGCAACCATCTTCTTCACAGTCACATTTAGAGCCTTGTGGTACTCTCGGATGTAAAGGGAGTAAATGTCGTACTCTGGAGGGAAACAAGGAACGACCTCGGACTCTATCCGAATGAGGTCTTGATACATCCATTGAAGATTGTCGAGGAAGTCGACAGGATCCTGCTCGTCACGCTTGTACGCTTCCTCGAATTTGGCTTTTATCGAATCTGCAATGCCTCTAGTAATCTTCGACCGGTAGTGTTTGATGACACGAGCGTTTGCTTGCATGGATTTGAATTTCGATGCAGCATCCATTTTAGCAGCCTTCTTCACCAAACGGATGGCAATAGCCTATAGTCTATGCATGAGCGTGGGTTCAAAAATGCGGCGACAATTATGACCTTCTCGTCCTCCCTTCCTTCTATTTCAGCGATCTTGATTAATCGAACGACCACGTCCGGATATCCAGCGCGAACGATGTCTAGGACATGTGCCGCCAACTGTAGAATGTATTCGTCGAATTGCTCGATGACGGTGTTCAGCCTTTCAAACCAACGCGCCAAAGTCGCCCGGGAATCCGAGCTGGCCTTCTTGGCCTGGTGCATGGTCTGGTTACGAAATGATTCGAGTTGATTGAGAAGGTAATGGATGACGAGAAGATTTTGTGCAGGACCAAGAATGTCCTGACGGTCGCCATTAAGCAGATCCTCTATCATGACAAGCTTGGAATTCATTTCAAGGAGATTATTGACCATTTCTTCGGTCTGTTCGAAATGACGGTGGACCATGGACACCTGCTACCGTGGTCAGGAACTTCCCATTGAAATGCACAGAGAACACGCACTCGACTGATCTGGTCGAAGGTAGAGACAGTGTTCTGAGGATCACTGCACTGTTTGTCGACAGCGACCATTTCGTCCTTGATAGCCTGGACATTGCTGCGTGTGCTCAACAGCTTCCTCAGCCCCTCCCTTGTTGCCTGCAACTGCTCCTTGACCCCATTCTTCAACCTCGCATCGATCGAAGCCTTCTCCTTCTCCAATTTCTTCCTGTATGCTGAGACCTTGACGAGGTCATCGGGGGACTGGAGGTATTCGCCTATGGCTTGCGCCGCCGACGCTGGTGCTGCGGTCATGGAAAAGCGGTATCAAGGAGAGAAACAGATGGATTCATTTAGTATTGCATTGCCACACGAGTGGGACAAAAACAAGGTGCACGTGCACGTGGTGACCTCACCTCATTCGACCGTCATGCTGCGGTGCTCGCCGGCCTTGGCGCGTAGCTGGAGAAGACTACTGCTGTCCCGCAGACTTCTGTCGAGTGCCAGCAGTCAATGTGAAGAATACGACGTGGTCATTGTCGGCGGTGGCCCCGCGGGACTTGCTCTGGCCAGTGCTCTCGGTATGGATTCAGCTGTTCTGTATGATTCGCATATGTTCAACGCGTCGTCACTGCTAGGATCCAGTCGGAGCGTCAGGGATAATCTGAAAATCTCGCTCATTGAAGCTGGAGATCTGGCGAAGATTCACGAGTGGTCGCCGGTCGACGGAGCCTTCAGTAACAGGTGCATCTCCCTCACCAATGCGTCTCAGGCATTCCTAAAAGGCAACGTAACGTCTCATGCATTAGGATGCTACTGAGCAGTCACCGTAGACATTGGTGCATGGACCTATGTGGACGAGGCTCGGACAGGTCCTATCGAGGAGTTGGAGGCACGTTCCCAGTTTCTTTGCATTTTCCTGAAGTTTACACCATGCCTTTGCAGGTCTGGGATGGGATCACAGATGCCAGAATACACTTCTCTGCGTCTGACCTTGGACTAGATGCCAATACACAAGGAATGTCCCGAATAACAGAGAATACCAACCTTCAACGGGGACTGTTGCGATATCTAAGCACCATGCCGGACTTGCACCTCATCGACAAAACCAAGGTGACATCTATTGTCAGGGAAGATGAAGATTCTGGCGGTTGGCCATTAGTACATCTGGATAACAGTAGGATACTTCGGGCCAGATTGCTGGCAAGTACTGCAACTCGCTCTTCGTGATATCTCACTCACGAGTCTTGCTTAGATTGGTGCCGATGGATTCAACTCTCCCGTGCGCAAATATGCGCAGATCCCTTCTTACGGTTGGTCTTACGATACACAGGCCATTGTTGCTACCATGTTCCATCCTCCTCGCGGCCCCTTACAAGGGCCTAATTTCACCGCTTATCAGAGGTTCCTGCCTACCGGACCCATCGCATTTTTACCCATTTCTCCTACAGCCTCGTCTTTGGTGTGGTCCACCCGACCGCAGATAGCAACAGCCATCATGGCCTCCGGTCCGTCCGTTGTAGCCCACATGATAAATGCTGCCTACCGTCTACCTCACGATTCCTTGCAATACTTGTACAACCGGATCCTCGAACACCATAAAGCAGGGGCTCCCATCACTGCAGATGAAATCATCGAAGAAGTTGGGTTTCGTGAACGGGCCCATGGCATCGACGCAACCTCGGCCTACTCATCGTCTCACATGGTGGAAAATACGGTCGAGAACCAAGGTATTCCGCCAACTGATTCGGAGATGTTACCGCCCCTTGTGACTTCAATTCAACCTGGAACGGTTGCGTCGTTCCCGTTACGTTTCAATCATACAGAAGCATACATCGGCGAAGGACAAGGGAGCCGTACAGTTCTTGTCGGCGACGCAGCACATACTGTACACCCTCTTGCTGGCCAGGGCCTGAATCTTGGTCTTGCTGATGTAGAGTGCCTCGCAAGAGTCATCAACGACGCTGTGCTCAATGGCTCGGATATCGGCAAGTAGTAGAACTCTATCTTACAATGACCGTTCTGACCTATCTTCTGTTCCTAGGAACCCATACATCTCTACTTCCGTACACTCGAGAACGCTATTTCGAGAACCACAAGATGATGTCCGTCTTCGACAAACTCCACAAATTGTATACGACGTCTTTCGGGCCGATAGTACAGGCCAGATCCATGGGCCTGGAGGTTCTTAACGAGTTCGACACCATCAAAGCTGCGATCATGCTGAATGCGGGCTCGAGACCACGACAAAGTGAAGCTAGCTTGAGGCCGACGGTGTTTAATTTGGCTGGAACCGCGCTCGAAACAGCCAGTGGTATGAAGAACGCTGCCGATCTTGCTGGAGGGGCTGTCGGCCGCATGGTCATTAATGGTATTCAGCAATGGATGAAGTCGCGTCCAGGACCAAGCCCATGATGATAGATGTACCTAATAAAAGCATAACTGACATCAATTATATGTTGCGCAGACTGTCACTGCTCGGGCGGTCTTGTATGCCCAACGTGCGTCTCCCGTTCAAGTTTACTTAATGTGTGAGATTGAAGTTGGCATACCGACTGAGGTTTTCATCCAATGGGGCGATTATTACACAACGTTTGTTCTTTGCATGCTGTTGTGAAGTTTACTTTTTAACGTGGTCCAGAATATCTTGCCTTTAACCGTGTTTCAGACAGAACGCGCTCTCCTCGACTTGCCAGAGGACGGGCACGACATACCGGCCATGTGAAGACGGCTATAGTATGAGGGTACGGGATGTTCACGGAATGCACCTTCTAGTGGGGATAGCATATTAAAGTAAGATCGACAGTTTTGGGGCGCGAATAATGCCTTGTTCCTGAGCGCTGAGGCCTGAACGCTGAGCATTGACACGGGATAATGGTGTCATAATAATCAGAAGAGATGAACGACTCTTTGTCGTACTCAGGGTGGGTCGGTATCATGCATCTCGTTTTCATTTATTTTGAGGATTGTATCCTGAAGAAGCGGTCAAAGGCAGGATTTAGAAGCCGTTATTGATACACCATGTATCCAGGATAACATTCATCGTTCTGTGTGAAGGAATTGCGTTTGGCTGTAATTCATGAATGTTGACCCTTAAAAGATATTCATGCTGCCCTGCTACCTTCCAATAAAGTACCTGTTCCGAGAGACCGCGTTGACTGCGCAACTAGGACATTCTTTATTCAGCACCCGACGTACTAGACAATAAGCATCAACGGCACACGTTTCAATCGCCCGTCCACCCCATACGCCGCAGATCCCGCCGGCATTCCTCGGTCTCTTTCTGAATTTGACTCCAGTCCTCCAGAACTTGATGGAACCCGGAGCCACTTCCGTCGACCACATGCAAGAGACGGTGGTACTCATGAAACTGATGATCTAATTCTGCCTCTTCCTCCTCGAGCACTGCTTCTTCCTCAGTAAGTTTGTTGTGCAATGCTGCGAGGGCGGAAGGCATGTCATGGGCGCCGTCCCCGAAGCCATACAGTAATTTGTGGCATCGGGCGCGAATGAGGGATAATTTAATCAAAGACGTTTCGATAATTGTTGCCAGAAAGTCGTGATGAGCCTGTCGTTGACTATTGAGAACAGGCGGCCATTTCTGTAGTGATTGTACAAGTTCTTCCTGGAGCAAGGGGTATATCTAACAAGAATCAGCCCGATTGAAATCTCAAGGTCGGGGCTCAGTGGACCGACCTCTCGAATTTTTCCCATAATAATCTCGATCCGATGATGACTGTTATCTACTTCCTGCCTAATAGTACCGCTTTTCTCGATGTTTTCTCTCAGCCGTTCGGTAAGCGAGCCCGGTGGCAATTCTTTATTTCGGAACCTTCATGAGTGACGCGATAATTAACTGTTCATCGACCATCGTACCTTCGACTTCCAGGAAATCTGATATTGCCTGGAACGTGGCATCCAGTTCTTCAGTCAAGCGCCGTTCTATAGACGGGTTGATTTGAAAAGACTGAACCTTAAGTCTTAGCACAGAAAGACATTGTTCTGGAAATCGCGAACCTGATTTGGTGCAAAGGTCGTGATATCAGAAATCGCGAGATTCCCCTTGAGAGCGGAGGTATTTGATAGAATATCTTTCAGAGCTAGAGCTTCTGCAAGTACCTTGATCCCCAATGAACACGTTATTAGTGCTAGACGATGTGTTGACTTACTCTGTTATCTACAGCGGCATCGGCGAGAAGATTAGTCAAGAGTTTATTACGCAGGGATACGCGACTCTGTCCAGACCGCTTAAAGTTCAGCAGTATCGGCGGAGTTGTACTGCGTACCTGGCCCGACATTCGTATATGAAGTGAATCAAGTGATTGTCACTGACAGAGAAGAAAACCCGCAAGTCCCCTGCGCGCTTGTCACGTGCTATCGCGTTGTGCCATTTTTAGCATCTCCGGCATCCTCGGGATACCTACTTAGAATCCTCACACCGGATATTCGGAGTTTTTGTAGTACAAGTATTGGTTGCTCCGGGAACGTATCCGTATACCATGAACGGCGCGCATAATGCCCCAAATCTTCCCTGCGAAATCTGGCTTGAAATATTCAAGCTTGCTTGTCTAGATGGCTGCTCAGGGAGTGCTCTATCTCTAGCCTGTAGGGACTTCTACAGTCTTGCCAAAGAAACGCGCTTTCACACCGTTTTTGTATACGGCCTGAGTCAACTGAATGCTCTATATTCGGCATTTCACAAGATCTCTCCAGAACATAGACGTGTCCACAATTTCTATTTCGACATGGAAACCCATCCTGATGATTCTGAGAGTTCCAAAAAGGAACTTGCTGCCTACAGGTCGAACCGCGCCGTATTTGTGAGTTGTATCTTTCAAAACCTTGGACCAATGCCAATAGCGACTATGTTCACAGGACTTTTATCAGGATCACCTGTACGAGCACCTTATACGCATGATGTCTCCGACGCTTGAGACATTCCATGTTTATCACAGCGGATTTTGCGCCTGCGATATGCTGCCGCCAGTGCCCCTTCCATTCCTTGTAGAGTTGACATTTCGTGGACCGTTTCCCGTTCTGGCGTCGGGGAATGAGCAGCTATTACCAGTCTTTCCCCGTCTTCGATACCTCCGCTATGAAGATTTCGACGATTATCCCCCTGATTTATTCTCCCGCCTTGCTCGTCAGGCCCCTTCCCTTACCCACCTTTACTTAAAACCTACTCTGCCGTCCAGACGGCTATATGCCGAATTGGAAAAATCTTTGAGCACAGCGAAGGACAAGTATCCACATCCTTGTATGCATATGGACTTCCCGTTGTCTGTTCGCAGAGTGGACATAGAAGTAGGTCCGGAGGTGTTTTCTGTCACCAAGGGGATGATGAATCTTCATGGGATGACTTTGGAGAGGCTGTCTTCTGTTACCTGCGGTGACACGAAAGTCGTGGTGACCATCAATACTAACGCATAGTAGCATAGACGGTTGCAAAGCGGCGAACGAGCTGTATATTTCTGTAAATCGAGAAATTTGAGTGACAGATTGAAGTTCGAGTTGGCAGACGACTCGAAATCGCGTAGGCGGCCGACTCGTCGGGTTGCTGTACTGAATTTTGCAGTTAGTTTTAGCTTCTCATGTCTAGTAAATGAATATGCACGTTGAGGATACAAGGCCGTTGGAGCACGCTCTATCCCGTAAATGTCTGCGAAAACATGATCAATCTTAACGAAGTCAACAAGAGATCTCCGTGAACATTGGCTACCGTTAAGAAGGTGGTGGATCAACTTCTGTCATCAACACTGTCGCACGACAAGAAGCTAGTCCTATCACCGGCATATTGTTGTAGCAGAGAGGCGACAAAAAGCACCACACTTACGGTAAAAGTTCTAGAAAAGCCACCATAGTTGATTGAATACTCAGAGGCTTGGCAGTGACCAAAGCAGAGGCAGAAGATGGAAAAGGTAACGTCGGATTGACTGTGCAACCTAACATACTCTGGTCTCTCATTCGACCTATACGGCTGGCAGAAACCGAACTTTGATCTCATCCACTGAATGATATAACCACGACATCCTGAGGACCACCCAAAAACGTATTAGCGAGAGCATATGTAAGATCGCACAAGGAGAATATCGACTGGCATCAACGGCATTGTCGCCTCTCTATCTCTGCTCGGGGCGTGGTTCTGTATGGAGAAGCGATCAGACATATACTCTTCCCGTAGGAGGAAAACTCACGGCTCCATTGTACACTCAGAATGAGGTTGTCATAACCGAACCCATTCATCTTCTCCATTGCCCTCTGCGCATGGGCCCTTTCATCGAAACTAACAAAGGCAAAGCCCTTGCCAGCACCAGTTTCGCGGTCCCTGCCCACATACACACGCATGATTCTGCCAAACACCTGGAAGAGCTCCCGGAGATCGTTCTCTTGCGTATCCTCGCTGACATTCGTAACGCGCAATGTAGGGTAGTCGTCCCTGTTGCCACCGGAAGAAAGGCCGCGCATGGATTCACCCGGTCTGCTAGCCCCAGCACGCATTGAAGGTGGTACGTACTTGCCACCGGTTGTGGCTGGCGCTGCAGGCGTGGCGTCGCTGGTCAGACCATCATCAGGTCCTGCACCAGTGTCTATTTGCTCAAATTCAACAAATTGTGTTGGGCACAGGGTGATAGCGACTCACCAGGGTTATCCAGGGCCCCCAACGTATCCTTGTAGGGACATTTCGCGGTGAAATGGTCACCCTTACAAATTCTACAGTTGACCTTGCCAGCGCCGGACTTTGCGAGCTTGCTCTTCATGCTCTCTTCTTGCGTGGGCTCAGCATCAGACGACTATAAACGAGATGGAGTGATTCATAAGGTTACACAAGAAAGAGCTCGAACCTTGTTCCCAACGCTCAGCTTCAATCCCACATTTTCTCCGACTGTTGTTGTTGCACGATCAGGACCAGGCTTATTTCCTCGTTCTTGGCCAAATTTCGCCCATTTTTGACGCTGCGCAATCTTAGGATCGACAGTAGCTTTTTGGAGGGTCCTTTTGATTCGTCGAGTAATCTGATGAAAATTTCAGAATAGGACAGAAATGAAGCCTATACCGCTACACACCTTCACCTTCTTTCCCTCATCATTCAAAACATACTCTACAGTTGTTCGTATACCGTTCTCATCAACGGAGTCGGATATTTTCTGTACTGGTGCCTCTATGCGACCATTAACGACTATCGAGACGGCTCAGCTAAAGCGATGCGCACCTAGTTCGTCGATTTCGTCCGCCCAAGATGTTTTTATTCTAAATTATTGTGTCAAGCTGTTCTTTTAAAATGATATTGGCACATACGCTGACATTGTGAAGAGAAGAGATGAGTTGAAACAGACTGCTCAATAATAGGACACAGCGGTACCGAAGTCGATATTTATCTCTATTTGATTCTAAAGGTTACCAGAAAGGGGCTTAATCGCTTGACCAACTCCCAGTGTGGATTACTGACAATCGATAATTTTCTCTCCGCTCACCCAGATTTTAGCGCGGCGCGCCCCCCACCCCACTTTCCCTTCTGAACCCTTGCAAATGGGCGAGTGTCGTCCATCTGTGTATTTATCGACATCCTGCACACTAATAGAAACAGTGAATAGGAAAGTTGACCTTGCCTCGCAACTGAGTGTCATACATTTGCGCAGTCGGGCTGTTCATCATGGCAACGCATTGTAACATTTCCCTTTCCCGAGTTAGCCCGAGCTGTAACTACTAACGAACGGAAGAATTTTAGCAGACTAATGTTACAGACTACATCTCTCCCAATTGTATTGCTTTCCGCCCTGTTCTAATTCTTCAAGATACCCGCCGTAGGAGAGCACCGAGGAATCTTAATATCAACATTAGGATTCATCAACTTCAAGTTATCTAGCGTGTAGGGTGGGTATCGGACTGTCAAAACCTGCTCCAACCTACGTGAAAGTTGCATTTAAACATAAGATAAGGCAGAAAAAGAACAGCACATACTCCAACGGCATGTCGATTGATGAACGCATATAGCTAAACGATTCAAACCCGTATCGGCCATGTTGACGACCATCTATCATTTAAATATAAGCATTGTGTAAGACTGCTGCGCGTCAAAAACACAATAATATACGCACAACCAGATTCGCCGACTCCTCCGAATGGTAGCTCGGCCACTACAGGAAACGATGAGCGATGGTTTTAGAATCCTGTGTTTTACACACCGCCTAACTGTATGAATGTGTCATTGTAAACAAGATTTCCACTCGTTGTACCATCCCGAACTAAGTATGGGGTTAGAAGTAAGTCGCTTCGTAAGAGTGAGTGTGACACACTCAAGGTTTTGGCGTCTTCGTTTTGTGTGAATGCATACAAAACCAATGGATGGTCCCTGTCAGGGTAGAAACCGGTGTCAGTAGGATTGTCTATATCCATAGGATAATCTCACCCTTGAGACACCAACTCGCAGGCATCCTCGAACGTGCCAACCTCGATGATGGGTAAGATAGGCCCGAAAAGTTCTCCCTCCATCAAAATATCATCGGTTTGAACGCCAGTAACGATGGTGGGCTCGATTTTCATTCCCTCGGTGTCCAATTTGCCTCCAAGCACTATCGTACCATTCGTCTGTGTTAGGAGAGTTTTTAATCGGTCAAAATGGCTCTTCGACACGATCCGAGCATACGACGTGGACTTCAAAGGCGGAGCATCAGAGAAGAACGATGAGTAGGCCCGTCTAAGAGCTTCCACCACTTCGGTTAAAATTTCATGTTTTCCGCGGGTAGGGACTATGAGATAATCCGGAGCGACACAAATCTAGGGGGCTGTACTTGATAAATGAGAGAGAAGACGAATGAGGAAAACCAACCTGGCCGCAATTGAGTACTTTCCCATACATGATTCTCTTCGCGGCGGTGTCGATGTCGTATGACGGATCTAAGATGACGGGGCTCTTACCACCTAACTCTAGCGTGAGAGGAGTCAAATGTTTCGCGGCAGCGGCTGAAATGATTCTCCCGACATGCCCATTGCCCGTGTAGAAGACTACAGACACAGTTAGCACTGATCGGTAGATCTGTGATGGCAACATACTATGGTCCCCTGAGGAAAGAACGAGTTTAGCCTGATAGGAAAAACGAGCGCGATAACGTACATTTCAGCCCCAGTGTCTTTGTGATCTCAGGGACAGCGCCCAGGATGACTTTGTAAGCCTCTGAGTCGAGGTACTGTGGAACGAGATCCGCCAGAAGACGACCAGTATGAGGTGCTATTTCGGAAACCTTGATTGCACAGCAGCACCCCGCCGAGATGGCCGCGATGAGTGGTTGAAGTGACAATACCAGGGGGAAGTTCCACGGTCTATGAGAACTGCGTGTCAGAATTTGGATTAGCGAAGTACGTGCTAGTCATACGGACGCAATCACGAGTACAACACCCTTGGGTGCAAGGTATACTTTGGGATTCCAAGCTTTCTGATTAGGATCAAATAGGTCGGTCTTGTGTTCTGGCTTCATCCACTCGGGAAGGTTGGTAGCCGCAATCATGGCACGCTCAAGGACAAGGCTTATCTCGTAGGAGTAGGCTTCCATCGCCGGTTTGCCGATGTCCTGACGTACGATTGAGATTCCTTGACTGGAAACAGGTTGATACGGCTTACATTGAAGAGAGCCCGGGCAATAAGATCTTTATTATCTTGTACCATGTGAGCGACTTGCAACAGCTGTTGTTGGCGCCACGGAATAGATATTGTTCTGCGCGTCCGAAACGTTGCTCTGAGCTTACGATATATCTAGAGAGGTCATTCAACCCTGTCGAGTCCGATACAAAGAAAAATCTAGCACACCTCAGGTATCTCCGCAATTGGGGTGTAACTCGTTTCGTCCATCCTGCTATCGAGAAGGGAGAGCTCAGTGGCAGACAAGTGGAAGACAATGTGATTTTATAGCTACTGGAGTTTCGTCACGGTCCGCCATGCCAGGTGATGAGTTTGATAAGCTGTAGTAAAAGTCAATCGGACAGACGGAAGGTGTTTGGAGCTGACAAAACGCGCGTGAAACGGGAGACCGGAAAATTTGCCGGGCTGATAATGACTGGCAAAGTTACCAGCTGCAGTATAAAGTCCGGCACACCGTAATATCCACTAATGCGAACTTGAGGACAGTACTAATCATTACTACTAAGAACTGTTCAACGAGACAACCTTCAAGCTAAACGTACTTGAAAAATACAAGGTGAGATGAGATATGCAAAGTTGGGAAAGAAGAACGAAGAAAAAGAATTGCTAGCAGTATTGTATGTGGGGGTAAAATAGTCCGAGTGGTGATGCCCATTCCCGCGGCCGTCATATACAGTAGTGCAGTCCGTGATAATAACCTTACAAGGATGCCTACGACAGTAGAGATAAAAGGATATGTTGAGTGTCAGGGGAGAAGAGCAGGGGGGAGCAAAATTCACAGCGATATGCAAATGGTAATGGTCGGCCAGCACCAGGACTGCAGATAGAAGGCGGAAGGGAATCATGACGAGTGCGTTGGCGAATGCGGATGCGTAAAGAGTAATAATGAAGGCGGGGTAAGAGAGAGAGAAATCCAAATTGCAAAATCTAGATGAGACATGGAGGTGGACAGAGGGCAAATGGGAGCAAGCGAGTTGAATAGCACAGAAGGGAATAATGAATATTAGGGCATTGTACAGTTGACTTTGGGTATACACTTCCTTATACATCATCGACGTCTATGTTGCTGTTGCTGCCATAAGGCAAGTGGGACGTCTTCGTCTTCCGTGAATCCGTTGGCTTGGGGATCTTGACCCTCTGCTGTCCGTGGTCTTGGCGCACTGGAAGGCATTCCAGCATATGCGCTGTGTCCTTTGCGAACCTTTCCATTCACATGTGGAGGTGTCTGTGAGGGTAACACGGTTGCCGACAATGAACGTCCCGGAGCACGACCTCCCGACATCATTTCCTGTCAGAAAAACGTGAGTTGTTTTACTTCATAGAGCAAAACCGACTTACATGCGGTGGCGGTGAGCGTGATCGCCGCGGACCAGAAGCGGAGGGAGGTGACGTTGAATTTGCTCGACCCTGTGGCTGTTGCCACCCTGACTGGTCAAGAGGCGCCATGGCACCGGGAGGGAGACGTTGCTGCTGCTGATTCTGCATCATGTCGTTTGGATAATAATACTCCGGTGCATTTGGATCGACCGTGCCCTGTCCCATATTAGAGTACATTTGCGGTTGCTGCTGCATCCGATACGGTTGTCCCATCCCCATGTTTGGAGGCGCTGAGGATGTCCGGTTTGGGGGATCGTTATACCCGCCGTAACTATACTCCTGCTCCATCACTCGATGCTGCATCTCGTATTGAGGACCTTTGACAGGTATTTCAGCTCGTCGGCCACCTCCGCCCGGGGGTGCTTTCGTTAGAGCTCCGCGTCGAGGTGAAGCCTCCCTCTTCCTACTCTCCATCTGTTCTCTTTCCAGCCGCTCCTGCTCCGCACGTTCTCTCTCCGCCCGTTCCTTCTGTTCCCGTTCTCGCTGTTCTTGCTCCTTCTGTTCTTTATCCTGGTTCCCAGCACCTGTGCCCGCAGCGTTCGCCTGACCATTGGCAGGCGTCGTTGGGTTCTGCGCCTTGATGACACCAAGATACCAAAACATCAGATTACTGATCAGAACTTGCTCGTACAGTGGTCTGCGAGGATTTGCAAGTTTTATGTGACTGAGCCTGTAAATGGCGCGTTCGACGTGTATAGGATACCGTGACCAGTTATTGACGCCTGGACCTCCTTGTGAACCGTTTGGCGATGGAGGAGGAACATAGGACTTGGACGATTTCGAGGCGCCTAGTAACGCGGCGGCAGCTTCGCGGCCAGCCGCACCACCCGAAATACCCATCGACGGGGGCCCGTCAGACTCTTTGCTCTTCTTCCCGCCAAACAAAGATCCAAAAAAACCAGACTCTTTCTCATTCTCTCGCTCCTTTTCTTTCGCAAGCTTTTTCCCTCCCTTGTCACTCCCCCACTTGCCAAACAGACCTTTCTTGTCCTTCTCTTTACGATGGTGCGCAGGAGGACTTGGAGGTACATGGAGAAATGCCGGTGGAGAAGAACCAGTAGGTGGATCAGGTGAATGAGAAGGAGATACACTCGGAGCTAAGGATTCCTGGGGCGATGGCGTCCGCGACGGTGGTCGCTGATCTGCGGACGGTTCAGGAGCAAGTAGCCGCTGAGGCTGCGGGTGGTGCAGCAGGACGGGTTCCAGAGCTTGGAGGAGAGATGTTTGATCATCGGGGGATGTCGATGTTTCAATGGAGGGTAAGTCGTAAGCAAGCTCGTCCGGCGGAGAAGGTGTGACAACGACAGGCGTGGAACTTTCTTCGTCGTCCTCCCGTACGTAGGCATCGAAAATGAAGGCCTCTTCGCTATAAGATTCTGGTCTGGCTTGAGTTTCGTTTTCAAACGTCCGTCGGCGCTGTGCCGCTGTCAAGACGTCGGGTTCTCCATGATCGTTGGAAGAACGATCACTTGAAGTCCGTTTTTCAAGAGTGATTGGCATTGTGCCGGAGCGAACAGATGGGCCCCGTCTGGTAGAAGAACCGAAACGACTGCCACCTTCTCCAGCAGAGCCTTTTCGAATTCTGGTGCGCGCGGCACGGCGAAGGATCTGGCCGGGAGGCGGAACGATTATGGGAGCATCTGCTTCGTCGCCCATCTCTGGGATTGCATCTATGGTGTCGATAGCTGTAAAGTGTATATGTTGAATGAACGAAACAGAGGAAAACATAGTCAGTACTCACATGTAGGGGACACGTTCAAGCTAAGACTTCGTCGCAGGACACTTCTTAGCTTGGACGGGTCGTCGCTCTCTGAGGCCTCTTCCGCCAGTTCCTCCAGCCTTTGCAAGTCACTTATCGTGAGCTGAGGCCCCCGATTAGCGAGAAGACTAGACCGATTTCGTCTTAGCGGCACAATCTTTTCATCCTCCTCGACGCCATCATTCTCCGATGGTTTGTACTGCCGACTCAGCATCGACTTCTTCCTTCCCAGGCCCCCAGACGAAAGCGACGATACCGAACTGGACCGGCTGGGGGTGGTACTTCCATCTCCAAGCGGCGGTGATCTGGCGTGTTCCTTGAGAAAGGCACGAAATTCAGCAGGGGCAATTTCAGGATGGACGCTAGCTGGGACCCAGAAAAGGTGGAAGGGATCATCTGCAGGGTTGTTGGGGCCATCTATGCCACTCAGGCTGCTGCCATGGTCGGAACTGGAGCCATCGTCGTGTGAACTGCTTGACGAATCACCGTCTGACGTCTGTGCTCCTGACCAATATGTACCCGTTGGCGAGGCTGGCGATGACTGATTAGGCAAATCTGGGTCGATGGCAAGTGCGCCTGGCGTCGTCGAGCGCCTCTTGATGTCACGGAGGGCTTCGACCTCGCGCTGGATGTCGTACGTCGAAGGCTGCATATGGTAGGCTGTGAAGAAGCTGGGAAAGCGCCTAAAAGTGTGACAGGACGACCAAAACAACCAAGGCCAGGGTGGTAGAGAAGGGAGCGATGAACGACGAGAGCGTCGTTGTCGTCGTGGCTGACGATGAGCAAAGGGACAGATTAGTGCGCAGGTACAAGTTTGGAATTACCGAGTGAGTTCGGCCGCCACAACGGCAGGAGCCACCTTCGCTCAATTTGGTCACTTCATTTTCTAATCTACGATTTTTCCTGCAGGATATGCCCTTCCTATGTACAGTTTATCCCTAGATTCGCTGTTCTTCTCCTATGTAATATCGATGGTAAAATATTAAAATACAACATTATCTGCGCCACCACCTGATCAGGCAACCACTGCGTCGCCATTAGCCAACCTACTGTGATACAGATCTCAGCGCTTGTAGTTCAAACACGGCTGAAACAATGAAGAGCAGGACCGACACAGCAGACCCCATTCTTTCATGGTTCCGTTCAAGAGCCGCGGGGCCTGTTAAGAACTAGGGTCCAATGCAGAACTCTCTCGTCGAAGCTCTTGGATCACGGCCTGTGATGCTGGTCGTCAGACGGTCCGTTATCGCGCAAGAAAGACGCATTCCCGTACCGCCAATGCCTCAGGATTGACGCCGCTTTCTATCATCCTCACGCATGTTGTTAGTGTCTCTCGGTCCAATTTGGTATTCAGAAGCTGAGAAATTTCGTGAAGAACTATATGAAAGATGAGTTATGTACAAGGTTCGTTATGAGAGCAATATTCTTACTGTCCAGGGTCTGCTGTGCAGAGCTGATACGTTCTGCTTCACGTGAGGACATGGCGATAGTGGCGAGAGAACCGTGTACGTTCTGAAATCCGCAAATGGCAATCAACGCCGCCCGGGTGTTAATTTCGGAGAGTTCGAACTTCGACTAGGTTCCGAGGCTTCTTGGATTTACGACAACCAGGATGATAGTGGGTTACAAACCCCGCAGCAGATTGGCTGAAAACAAACACTGCCACATCAAATTAATACTTGTAATTAATTAATTGCTCCCAGGACATACTACTTCTTGACTACCTCTCGACATTTCTGCGCGTTGAATGTTAACCGTGGAACAGTGGAATATTGAGAGCAGACGGGTCACAGGCGCAGATTCGGAGCCGCCGTTGAACCAATGGCTCTCGATCGCTTATTGCATCGCCATGACCATAGTCCGGCGGCAACGCTCAGCATCTTGAGCTCGACCTCTCGAACTTAAGGGCAAGCCGCTCTCGAGAATTGAAAATATTGTAAGAGACCACACAAATCCCGGGTGACGGATCGCTAACGGTTACTACGTTGCCCAATTGAATACAACGATGATTTTCCCCAAATCCACAGAATAAAACACTATAATAATAACCATCGGTATCACTAGTGTCCCAATGTACTTTCTTAGATTCATTTGAAGCTACTTGAAGGCGAATAGGCTCCTTCTTTGTGCAGCATACCCTAACTACCGGTAATTATCTATTCCCCAACGCAAGACCTGGAATTCAACACAATGATGGGCCAAGCCTCGTCTCCTTATACATCTATTGAGATAAGCGCTAGTATGAATATTCGGGATCTATTCCTGAAACGCAGCTACCCCGGGAAATGAACACCACCCAGCGCTGCGCATTCATTTGGGAAAGTGAGCAATGTCAGTCCACCGTTAAAGCGGCCTTACAAGTCGAATACGGCAGTGGATAGACGCAAGATCGTCATAGATAATAATGTCATGGTACTTTGTGGGGCCAGTAGTTTCACCCTTCAAACTCCGGCAAGAGGTTAAAATTACATGTCTCAAAAGCAAAAGTCCGACAAACTAGTATCGTAATAGGCGCTTGCGATGTCGACATCAAGTATGCGCCATGACAAAGCGTCATCAAGGAGGGGTTGTCTGCAACATATTAATCATCCTATACATAAGGAAAGAACAGCAGTGTGCTCGTTCTACGCACTTGCTTCGAGTTGATGTCCCAAGGTGACGAATCTGGGCTTGAAAATCCCTCTAGCAGAGCTGATCGGGGGAACAATTCTAGTTCTGTATATGAAAGGCGAAAGGTGCCTAAAGGCAAAGGATAACCCACACACTCACCGCGTCATGATGGACCTGAATGGAAGCAGAGACGCCAAGCGAGGTTTGATCGTGTCATCCAGTCTCAGATGCAATGCAAAACGTGCTCCATATCGGAGTGAAGAACCCCAATGAAAGACTATTGAAATTTTCTGCTATCAAGGAATCGACGGTAGGAACAAGTTTGGACAGTACGCACGGAAACCTCCCAAGACACTCTCGATTCCATCCTGGGGCCCAGTATCCGTATCAGAAAGAAGGTCTCAGAGATCAGTCAGAGACTATGAGAACACCGGGAGAAATGCGGGAGTCTAAAGATAATTCAGTGGAATTGATAGGCGAGGAAGTATATTTACACGGCGGATCACGACGGTTGTTGTCACTGTGACCGAGTGACTGCCGTGCGGCAGAAGGAGCAAACAGGGTCGGGACGCACGGCGAGTCTCGGCAGAGAGAGACAAGGACAATGCGCCCGATCGAAAAGATCGCGCTGATCTGCCCCCGCCGCGCGTGCGTGGCCAACGAAGCGAAACGAAAACGAAACGAAAAAGCAAAGCAAAGCGAGTGAGAGAGGGTAAGACATGAAAAGACACAATGTAAATAGTAAAATTTAAAAATAGAGAATGGGAATGTGATGTGATGCGAGAATAGAATGCAAATGAACAGACGATGAACGAGACTCACAGCAATGGGAATGGCGGCTTCAATAATGCCGAGGGATCTGAGGAGGGTGCCATAGATAGGGAAGAAAGTGAGAGAGCAAGCAGCAAGCACAAGGAATAGAGAGAGCACAAGGAATAGATACAATACAAAGAGAGGAATAGACACCACCATCCATCTTATATATAAATGCAATGCCACATGCGCCGTAAGCTGAAGCAAAGCCACAGAAAAGGGGGAGGAGGCAGGCGACATAAGGTAAGGGTCATGGGTCCTAAAAAGAATAAGATGAAGAAACACGAGCTGCGAACATCTTTTTGGTTTTCGGACCGGTCTTGGAAACTGTTGTTTTACCACTTTTTCAAGCTTCTAAATTGCTGTCAGTCCCTGCCAAAAAGATTTTGGAAGTTTAGCTGAGCCTGCAAAAAGACGTTTGCAACTTCAAAAAAGACAGTCCCAATCGGATCAATAGAGCCGTCGAACTGTGTGGCAATTTTGTCTTTGGTAGTCATGTCTATGAGGTGTTGTAATGGTAGTATTTATTTGAAGTGACATTTTGAAGCATATTGATGACAACGAGGCGAGCGAGGCAAAGAAGTCAAAGTAGCAAACCAAGGTAATTTATTTTATTGTGTGCGATCACAAGATACGTGAGGGAATATGATACAACTAACTACTAAGGCTTATGGTAAGGAACAACTGGAGGATGGCCGAAAAAATCAAAAAAAGTCTGAACATAATGTGCTGCCAATGCCTTCTCCACCTTTGCGGTACCTGCTGATTCTGTCATCCCTAACAACCCATGACATGCTAGCGGCAGTGGAACCACCCAACCTTGCATTAGCTCTCATAGGTTTCGGAGATGTTGCCGTCACCTTGTCCATTCACCAGCAAATCTGTCATCTTCTGCTGAGGTTGATGGGATCATCGAACCACCAGGAAAGACGGCTAAAACACCATTCTGACGATTAGATGCGATGATGAACCTAAAGACTCCTGTGGGCAGAAAACACAAGACCTATAATGGCAAGTGCTATCAAGCAGCTAATCTGAAGGCAGGTTCTAGCGAGTCTAGTCTTGCACCTCCATGTGGCAACTATAGCTTCCTAGGATGGTAGCGAACTTTTGCTACGGTTGTTATGAGTCCCTAACGGTCTAGAGAGGCTCAAGTTATGTACGCGAAGTTTCCCAGAAGGGAAGCGATGCGTAAACGTGGGTGTAAGCTGAGTGGGGGCGACCTATATACGGCGCGAACTTTCTGTTGGTGTCGGAAACCTAGCTATGGTTCCAGTATTGTAACTGTGTTTCTAATGAACTTTGTTAGTAACTTTCTTTACCTTTACTAGTCTTTCGAACGCGATGTTTCAAGGTGAGAATGACAAGAAGGATAGCTTTTCTTATGCTTTAATATTCCTTCCTGCTTTACAGAGTGAAGTAGTAACAAGACTTAGTTGTCTGGTCTCTTAGAACACAGAGACGCGATGTTAAATCTTGTTGGTTGTGTGAATATGGGGAATTGGTGGGGTATCTGCCTGTCTATTCTATTCTAGCTACGTTTTGTCCTCTTTTTATACAAAGTTCACGAACTTTTATCAGTAAGCGAAGTTTCTAAGGCTATAAAACTGCAGTACGTATTGCTGAGCATGTCTAAGGCATTTATAATACTAAAGAACTTTTTAAATACTTTACTTACAGTGCCGCCAAAGTGTGCGGGTGCAGCTGGTCGTTTTGGTAAGATTTTCTTACATATCCTCAGCTATGGCTCACTAATACTACTGGTTTAAGTACGCGACCATACGGTCCTGTACTTCCGTTAGCAATCCGTAGTCGTAAACAGCCTATGCGTGGTGAAACCCATGACTCGGCCAGTGCTGCGCGCACCTAAGTTCTAGGCCAGTCGGGCGCTTACTCTGTTTATGGATGATCGGTAATCAAAAAGGGACTCGTGGGAATATGGCACATCAGTTCCGCAGTGTAACTTTGCGTACTTTGCAAAGTTCGGAATGAAACAAGTTGGCCCTTGCTTGCAATGTTAGGTTTACTGAAAGTCATGTGGGTGGGACATAATCGATAATTTGAAGGTAGTGCCCTACGATTTCTGAGCACACAGAGCCTGGAGGCTCATCATCTCCCCCTAACTTTAATTTTTCTTTGCTTTGTCGTCATTCTTTTCTCCGCAGACTTCTCCCCGAGATTTTTGGTTGGCAACCCAGAGAATATGGCTAGCCGCGTACTTTCGTTTCCCGTTTTGGCCAACTATGTGCCTGGTAGTAGTCGATGTGGCTTGTAGAACTCTGCTGTGATTTCCGCTGCTAAGTTCTATGTTCAACACTGGAATGATTCGCGAATTTTGGAGCATACGGCTGCTGTTTATTGCCTTGTAATGGCGATGGCTCGTGCACCGTTTCAAGGGTATAAAGGACGCGAAGTTGTCGCCGTATCCCTTTGCCATTCGCTTCATCCGCGAAACCTTATGTAGTCCTCTTTAGTAGTAACACTATGAACTTTCACCTTCCTTCCTCTCTTCGCAACCGCCCTTTTGCCGATGCCCTCTGGGTATTTGGTTACTGTATCAGTCACCCAGCAGAGTCTAACGATTCTGCTATGCATACTGATGCCTGGGTATGGGAGGCATTTGTTGCCTGGGAGAGCTTGAACCATTCGTGGTTGATGGAGGAGCCGGGTTTCATACCGGACCAGGTCTGGGCAGACATGCAGATGTATCTGTGGTTTGCTGTGGATGACTTGGACCAGAGCCAGGTCCATCATTCCATCCGGGAGTTCAACCTCTTGGTTGTGGAAGCCGTAAGTTTCTTTTTATTTTTCCGAACTTTCCGCTGATTCCCGAACTTTTTAGTTCAAGTCCGATGTTGTCATTGCCCCTCTGGTGCTTGATATGCCTGCATCCGAGAGTACGCCCTTGCTGCCCTTGTTGTTGACTCCCCATCGTGAGGGACTATGGAGGATGCCCTCCGACGATCATTCTCTTCCCACCGCTTCTCCTGGTAAGCTGTCTTTTTGCCTTACTTTCCTTGGCTAACCCTTTTTATTTGTTTAGACGTTTGCAGTCCTGTCACTGGTCCTAGCCAGCCAATGCACGTCATTTGTAAGTTGGCCCTTTTTACTTCACGATCTTTTTGTTTTACTGACTCCGCATTACTGTTACAGCCACCGTTGAAGATGACGATGAGGACCTGGAGCCTGCCCGCAAGCGACTCCGCCATGGGCCCTCTCCCCCGCATATTCCAAGTAAGGAGAAAGGAAAAGGTCGCGCAGTTTCCGCTCGTAAGTCTTTATTTTATTTTCCTTTACTTTTGAAGCATGCTTATTGGTTTGTTTTAGCCTCTCAAAAACTTCGCACTGGCCGCCCTTTTAAGTTTCCCGAGGAGGTCGCCCTTCCTCAGATCAAGCGTGGTGGCTTCGGGGAACCTATTCCCAAGAATATTCGTGACATTCCTCGTGGAGACTTGATGCCTATTGGTCTTGTAGTGCCCGACCAAGACTTCGGTGATTTTGTTGGCTGCAAGGGCACTTTATTCAAAAGGTCGGTAGCCTGCAAAGTTGGTCACTTTGTAAGCGATTTCCTTTTCTTTTATTTCACGGCTAATCACTCCCTTCAGATGAGTATTCCTTGCGACGCTTGCAAGCGTGCCAGCATGCAATGCCGAAGCGTTCTCTCTGGCTCAGCCAAATGTTTCCATTGCACCATTCACAAGCATGAGTGTCTCTTCAACAATGAGATTGCCGTGAGTACTTTGGAGCCTGTCTTCGTTCCAACGCCTCGTAAGTCTCTTATTTTTACTTCGCGAACTTTTCTAATCTTTTCATTTTCAGCCTTGGTCATTGAAATCCGCTCCCTACTTCGCCGTCTTCGCCAAGACGCACGCAAGATGAATGCTACGGAAGACAATATCCCTTCCTTGTTCCACGCGTCTCACTTGGATACTATTGAATTGGTATCTTCGCTTTTTGAGAAGGGCGTCGTAGAAGATTTTGTGGACTTAGAGGCTGAAGAGGCTGCAGAGGACGAGGATTTGGATGGTGAAGCTGGCCCTGATGATGAGTAGTTTCTTTGTTTTTAAATATCGCATAGTTTGGCATAGTCCTTTGGACTTTAAACAATTTCTTTACTAGTATAGGCCTTCGGGCAGTTGAAAATTGTAGATACTGCACTGAATGTGCAATAAAACATTCCTCCGTTTTATTGTGTGAAGTGTGAGTTTTTGTAGGGTAAAGTTCGCGAACTTTTTAATCTTTTGCGTCCCTTAGTCATGATGTCATTGTATGCCTTAGAATAATGATTGGGTGATTTCCGGGCTTGGCGAGTTTTGCCAAGTCAGCCTTTTCCAAAATTAGATTCCTTGATATGTCAGAGACCAGGATGCTGTTTTCGTTGGCCGACGCCTTCGTCATGTTTCCGAGGTATAACATAGTCGTTATTTCGTTACTGATCTCTTTTTAGACGACTTTTCTTTCACCAGTTATTTTGGTATAGTCTGGATCAAGAATTATTGCGTAGTTTTCTTGTTTGAGTGAGGTGTCAAAAGTTTGCGTTTACTGGCTAAGTTTCTTTCATAACTTTGCAAAATTTTGTGTTTAAAAGAATGTGTGGTGTGCTACGCGGTGAATCGATGCATCACAACATGGGTACCATGTCTCCTCCCCCTAACTTTAATTTTTCTTTGGTTTTGGCCGCCGGAAAATTTTTAAGTCTAAGGATGAATATTCATGGCAGGGTATGATGTCGGACCACGAACTTTTTGGAGCCGTGGCTTGCTTTTCAGATCCTTCATTCTTCTGTCCGTAGTGATGCTTAGGAATTTACAAGTCTGCGATGAATGTTGAATCAGCCATTTCTGACCGTTTTTGAACCCTCGTTTGCTATAAAGGTCGGGCAGTTTCATGGCTTTCCTTCAGCAGTTCATGACTGTTATTGTCTTCCCTCCTAAACCTCCTGCCTTGTCTGAGCTTATTGCTCGACTTGAGCTCCTTCTCACTACCAACCTTCCTCGCAACTCCTCGACCGAGGTTATCCAGAATTGGTTCCGTGAAGCCAAGACTTTGCAGGTAGGAACCTTGTTCTTTCAAAACATCGCGAAGTTTTGATTCTCAATTTCTAGACCCTTATATCTGTGCATTACATGGATTTTCGGCAAAACCAGCCTTTCAAAAAGCTCCAGTCCTGTATTCGCTATCATCTCCGCCTCCATGGATGGTACGCCGAATGGTCGCAGCTCTGCAACCCCCATGGATCTAGTAGGCATGCTGGCTGTCCCTCTGTATCTCCGGATGCTGAGACAGCACAGGGATCTGCTTGTCAGCTCAAGGACCTCCCCCCTGCTGTTACCGGTATTGACGGTGATATCCCTATGGGATCCCTGTCTACGGTTAACAATACAAAGGGTTGGCTTCGGTCCACCTGGTCCAACCACTCCAGCACGTCCTCCCCTCAAGCGAGTTCGCCTCGAGCTTCTTCTCCGGCTGCGCAGGGTGAACCAACCGAATCTGGTTCCACAGAGGTTGACCCTTGGGTGCGTCTTTACTTTGTTCCAATTTTCACAGTTTTACTCATTTTTCGGGTGTCTTTCTTTCTAGGATGATTCACCTGAGGGTGATTGGTCCACTCCCCTGAGTATCGAAAAACTTGTGGCCCAGAAGGGCACTTTGAAAGAGGCCCAAGACATTGCTGAGAAGGTATCCGAGCGCGTTGCTCCTCACGCTCCCTTTGACAGGCAACCTTTTGGTGCTAACTTTTGCGCTTTCTGTGATGGCACTCCTCGTCACTCTCCTCATGAGTGTCCGGCTAGGTCTGTCAGGGTATGTTGCGAAGTTTTTCTTGTTTTAAAATTTGTGACTTATTCCCTTTTACTAGGCCCATCGTTCTTGCCTTACTTGTGTGATCAAGCATGAGGAGTGCACCTTTGTTGGGTTGAAAGTGGAATGCACAAATTGTGCTTGTCATTGGGGTCGCAACTGTGTCGGTGGGGTTCCTGATCGCAACGTCTTATCCTTCCCCTTCTCTGGTGATTCTGAAGAATCTATCGATGCCGTGATGGCAAAGATAGACGCGATGACTTTGGCTTCCGCTCCCTATGGTCCGGTTGGTGGTAAGTTCGCGATTTTATTGGTTGGTTATAGTGACTGATGCCTTGTCTTCTTAGCCGGGTCTACTTCGGAAAGCTCCCATGCTCAGGACATTGAGGATTCCGCTCGCGCTTACTCTGCCTTGAACTGGCGTCAATTGACCTTTGAAGGTCCTGAGACGTTGGCATCTTTGGTTGCGTCGAGCGATTCCTTATTTTCCAGGATCGAGGTGAATACCTGCGAACTTTTTATTCTATTAAAAGTTCGGGCCACTTTAACTTCGGAATATCGGATCGTCCGGGCCAAGCTTGATGAGAAGTGTGCGGATCCGAGGAACGTCTTTGTTCCACAGGTCCCCACTTCTCCCGTTCAATCTCGTAAGAGTTCGAAGGGCAAGGGTGCCTCGTGGTGGTAAGCAAAGACCGTGGAGTTTTCTATTACTTTGAAGGACATGGATCGTAGATTTTCTTTTTAGCCGTGTCTCTTTTCATACGTTGTTCAACCAACGTCTTAGCTTGTACTTGTAATGACCGTTATGCAGTTTCAGTAGTGTCCCCCCCCTCAATTATAGATATAGCTTGCAAAGGGATTCCACTCCCAAAAAACTGCGTGAACTTTTAAGCCAATTCAGCTTCATTGTGATCGCCTTCATCATCTGGTAAATCATCCAGAGTATTTTCTTGATTGGACTCCAGCAATTGTTTCATTCTTGCTTTGGGTACATCAATGATAGCGTTGATATCTGGAATTGTGATCTTCTGCCTTGCGAAATAAGGGACTAGTCTATATGCTGCTATTGGCCTAGCAAATGTTGACCCATCTAGTTCGCAAAGGATGTAGGCACCACCCTTGTTTCGTTCTAGGACTACTAAGGGCCCCAAACATCTGGGTCGCATTTTCCTATTGAGGGCTTTCTCAATTTGTGTATTTCGCATTAAGACTAGACTTCCTTTCTCGAAGTTAAAGTCCTTAATGGAGTACTGGTAATCTTCTTCGAACTTTAGGGCCGCCTTTCGTCTAGCTTTGTAGACTTTAGACTTTATTTGTTCCAAGTCCTCAGATCGTTTTTGAAGGCTGATGGCGTGTCGTGAGATTAATGATGTGGTACTGATGATATTTGTAGGGGGTGGCATAAGCCAAGTAGATTCTATTATGTCGAGGGGTAGCAAAGGTTCTGTACCTGTAGCCACGAAATATGGTGAACAACCCATTCGTTTTCGGATTGTAATTCTGTCCGCCCAGAATACAGAGTATGTGTTTTGACTCCATTTCTTTTGGTCACCATTAGAGGCCTTGAATAAACCTTGTCTAACGTCGAAATGCGGTCTTTCTGCAATTCCATTGGCCCGTGAATTATATCCAGAGATGTGAATGTGATTTATGTGGTACTTTTTGCTAAGATAGCCTATTGCGGTGACAAAGGCTTTGCCGTTATCGGTAACGATTTCCACCAAGGAGCCCCATCTACATAGGATGTCCTCGAAAATCCATTCTCCAATAGTATGCGCACTTTCTTTCCGCAAGCACCTGAACTCGGGATAATGACTCACTGAACACCGTCCTTGCACAATGTACTTGTATTGTCCTGACATTGGCATGATCATGGTGTCCATGTACATTTTTGAGAACAATGGCACGGGTACTGCGACCGTTGAGGGCAAGTAGATTTGTCTAGTCTGCCGAACTTGACATAAATGACAAGTCCTAACATACCAACCAATATCCGCTTTCATGTCAGGCCACCAGTAACGAATTTTTATGATTTCATGGGTCGCATAAAATCCTTTGTGCGTGACTTTATCATGACAAGATATCATGACTTCAATTCGTTTAGACTGGGGTATAACCAACTGATGTCTGCCTTGCGCATTTTTGTGCCATAGTTTATCATCCTTTTCGAAGAAATTCATCGCATATCGTATAAACTTCGCGTACTCCTCATCATCATAATCTGGTGGCCTTTCTAAATTTCTATGCCAGCACAGAATGTGATTGAGTCTTTTGTCGTGTAATACTTGCTGAGTGGTACATGGAACGTCTCGATATGTTAATGCATTATTCTTTTCTTCTGAACTTTCTGCTTCCCGCGAACTTATTGAGAAGACGGAATTTATTAGACTAGCTTGTAATAAGCCATAGTGGGTATGTAGGAAATCTTCCATGCCATCTTCAGGTGGTGGTGGATCTCCTTTTTGGGATGGTCGTCTAGATAAACCATCTGGCCCATGTCTAGTACCAGGTACGTGTACCAGGACGAAATGGAAAGAGAGAATCCCTATAATCCATCTGTTGACTGCTGCTGAAGGCGCTATGTCGGGGTTTCTTAACATCCCTTTGATTGCGCTTGCATCGACCTCTACCACAAAGGTGGGAAGTCCTATGAGGTATAGTCTACAGTCTCCTAAGGCTCGGTATAGACCATAAATTTCGCGTTTAGCTTGCGAGTAGCCACATTCACGGTTGTTGAGGGTGACCGACCCAAACCTTGCGAAGTTTCTGAGTGAAGGGTCTCCGGGGTTACATTGGGCTAGATAATAACCAACGGCTGCCGGTCCTGTATCTACAGCAAGTATGACAGTGCCTTGTGAATTGTAATCTATTGGTTTCAAAGCTGGGCTATTTCATACGGCTTCTTTAAGGGCTTCTTGAGCTTGTATTTCTTCTGTGCCGAACTTAAATTCTGCATCCTTGCGAAACAGTTTTGTTAAGGGCAAGGCACGTTCCGCGAAATTATCTATGAAGTTTTGCAACACGCCAGCTGTCCCAACGAATGCTCTAGTGTCCGAAATATCCTTGCAAGGCGCCCAATGAAGTATAGGTTCTACTATGCTGGGCAAGGGTAGGCGCCCTGTATAGGTACACCTGTGCCCTATTTGTTACGATTTTCTCCTTTATCTTATCTTATCGGCCGGCACTTATCTATACCTTATCTTATCTCAAGCGCCTATCATCGTAACCACGACCATAACGGACCGCATCAGCAATTGTACTACGGACAACTACGGCTTGCGACTACCGCTCGCCCTTCTCATGTTTTCCCTTGTATTCCACACGACAACCACGGACAAGCATTCTATTCATAGCACTGAACTTTTCGTATATAAGTAGCCTAGCTCTCGCTGTATATTCCCCAGCTTCGAGCTAAAGTTTAATCACACCGAACTTAGCTAGTCGACTCAGCCTCAGACTAAGACATTAGTCCGACGCTCTTAGTAGCCATTCAGTACAGAGACTCCTTGGGTGACTGTTCGAACGCGAAACAGCCCTCGGTTTACTCTTGTTTGGTTTACCCGGAGTTCGGGTCTAACAATTAGCTCGAAGCTTTCCATTCCCTTTCTCCAAGCAGCCACCATTGCTTGTCGAAACTGAATGCCCGTCTCGTTCACCAGCCCTGGAATCATCACTGCCTTCTTCCTGACACTCTTTGTCAGGATCCCCGCCCTCTCGTACCTTCTCTATCGGTCCAGGTGGCCGATCGTCTTTTGGTACCACACCCAACGAAACCGACTTCAGCGTTGGACGGACCGCACCTTCCGTGCCCCCCGTCTCCCAGCTGTCCCTTTCTACCCCTTGCCCTACGGTCTTCAACGCTATGGCACCACCCAGCCCGACAGATCCGTCACGTCCTTCCCCTCATCGCTCGCGTCCGTACAGCATCCCGAAAGTCGGGAAACTCCTGCGGTCGCTCCGAACCAAGAAATCGAAATCGACGTTGGCGAGCAAGGACACAGCGTCCTTGTTCACAACTCCCCCGTCACTGGCACCCTCGACCTCCCCGTCCCTGCCGTACTCGCTGCCTCCTCTACCGCCGACACCACCTCTACCGCACCACTCCCTACCGGAGGAATGGCTAGAATCCGAGACTCCCTCAATCTATACGAGGTCGCAGCCTCCAGCGGCACCGAACTCCCCCACGACCCCTCCTCGGACAGCGAGAGTGAGCCCTACGTCCCTCAGAGCCCCACTCAGTCCGAGTTCGAGGCCTACATCCGTAACCGCCAGACGCGCCCCGATTCCCCTACCATCCCTGTCGCCATCCTCGACCAGGCGCGCCCAATCACCCTCCAGCCTGGATCTTCTATCTGGGCAGAGGCAAGTAGAGAAAGAGAGAGACTCGCCGAAGACGAGCTCCTCCGACTCCGGGGCGTCCAGGTCGACGTCCAAACCGGTCCTACCCCCGCCCATGGCACCTCGAACCCCTCTGGCCACATGAGCGTGCCATTACCATCCAGCGCCTCCATAACCTCAGTATCCACAATCAGCAGCAGTACAACCAGTGGCAGTACCAGCAGCGAGTCGAGCACGACGCCCGCCAAGCTACTAGCACGCGCCTACCGGGAGAGGATGAAGAAGACCACCGAAGGCGGCTCCATTGGAACCGCCTCCGGAACATCAGCCGCGAGGACGAGGACTGGTATGCCCAAGACGAGGCAAGGAGGTGGAGAGAGCGTTGGCAGAGGGGCCAGTGGATTGACACCCGGGTTGGCGCGAACTATGCACCTCCCCCCCTCGATCAGGACGAGCGGCTTATCTACGGTAACCGCTTCAGTTCACAATTTGAGTCCCGACGACAGGAGCATATCCGACAAGGCGCCCGGGATATCACCCATGAGCAGCATAGCGCCATCAGTCAGCGCGCTATCGCTCGAGGTCCAGCAGATCCGCGATCCGTGGGAACGCGAATACACGCGGATCTTTATAGGTCACTTATCGGCCCTTACGGAGGACCCGACCTTCCTCGCCTCGAAGATGGGGAGATTGATGAGCAGCCTGAGGCCAGCGGATCCGGAGCGGGAGGATATTATTGAATATTGTGCAACAGAGCGGGCAGTATACGAGTTCAATATAAAACACCCTGATTGTCCCTACGCAGAGCCTGAAGACTATCAGCCATGAAACCCGCCAAAACCACTCCCCCTATCCCCGCCACCACGATCCCACGTGCTGAGAAGCCGCAAAGGCAAAGGCCGAATGTTCGCGGGAGCCGGACCGGAGGACGCAGAAACCTCGAACGCCGGCGGCAATCAGCCGCCCATCGTCCCGACCTGGACTGGCTACGATGGAGCCATCAAAGGCTCCCCGCCTCCAGGACGACACACTAGTCCCTTGGCCCGAGACCCCGACAGCTGGTCACTTCCTCGAGGACCAGGAAAGTACCATGACCCCGACGACCCGCTCCCCAATCCGGTCGGCCAAATGGCAGAGGATGCGCCTTGGATGGGGTGTAAGCCGGATCTGATGCGAAAGCCCGCCGTCTTCAAAGGCGAGGCCGACGACATCGACCGCTTCCTCACCCACTGCGAAATGTACTTCCAGATGCACGACCCCTACATGTACGCCAGCCCTTTCCGAGTTGGTTTTGCCGCCTCCTACTTTACTGGAAAAGCGGAGGAGTGGTGGATAATGATCCTTGCGGAGCGACGAAGCCACTCCCGCAACAAGTTCCGTCTTCCCAGCTGGGACGACTTCTGCCAAATGATTCGCGACAAGTTCCGCGATCACGCCGTAGAAGAAATCCACCAGCAGAAGATGTACGACCTCCGCCTCGGCAAAGGCCTTGCCGACGACTACTTCCAGGCCGTCGAGAAAGAGGCCAAAAAGGCAGGACTCCGAGGCGACACCAGTGCCCGCGGCCACATGGTTGCCGCCGTCAAAAAGGGCATCCCCGACTCCTATACCAAGATTATTTATGATATTGGAGTCGGCATGCCCGAAACATACGACGACTGGAAACAACGAGTCACCGTCATGAATGAGGCCCGCCAACGCAAGGCCATAGAAGATGGTCTTGGTCGCCCCGGCCCCTTCGTCCCCAAGAACAACAACCCCGCCACGAACGCTAACAAAGCAAGTAGTGGCACGACAAGTTCCTCGGGAGACAAGAAGACTGGTACCGGCGTCACCTATGGCGGTCGGGGGCAAGCCATGGACATCGACGCGCTCAGGTCGGAGGGGAAGTGCTTCCGCTGCAAACAAAAAGGACATATTAGCAAGAATTGCCCGTTACAGAGTTGGAACAAGGACAAGAAGAAGGAGGAGAATCGGGCCGTAACGACGGAACCCGCTACCGAATCCAAGGTGGAGGAGGTAAAAGACGGCGCCGAGAAGTAAAAGGTTCTACTTGCTCGGCGAAGGACTTATCTGGTACGAGGAACAATATCGCTGGTCGGACTTATGATATCTCTGTAGTTACGCCATCTGTTGATACGAAGTATGCGCATTCAAATATACCCGCTTTAACCGTTCCAAGTCCAGATAACCAAGAACCTAAGAAACAATCGACATCCGAGCCCGCTGTGGGGGAAGGGACATGCCAGGTAGCGCTGGAGCCTTCAAAACGAGTATTAGGACTCGGGTCAGAATCAAGTAGACGGGACGCCCTCGGGCCTCTGAAGTCGAAAGATTCAGCGCCTTCCTTGAAGGCCAAGACACTCCCCGCAAGGACCAATGCGGAGAATCTCAAGCGCCCGCTCAGGGCCAAGTCCACGGAGTCCGACTCTCCGGGGCACGGGGCAGAGAGCCCCAACAAGGTAACCATGGTCGAAGTCCCGGATGAAGAAGACGATACCGCCTTCAGAATCTATCAAGCAAAGGAAGCCAAAACTCATCCACTCCCGCCAATTGAGGAGACCCAGCCCACGGCTGAGAAGGTCCCACCGGGATGGATGAAACCATTCGAGACCGAGTGGACGTGGAGGGCCATCCGAGAAGCCAAAGACGAATCTACCGCCAGGTCAGTGCTCCTTAACTGGATACACAGGACCAGGGCCGAAGAGGTAGTCGACAATCTCTTGGAAGGGCTCCGCCGCGCCCAGTGAGCAAATGCGCTTGAATGGCTGGATGAACTCAGGAAGCCTAGACGCTACCTAATTCGTTCCCAGACCACCTCTAAGCAAGACCTTAAAATCCCGCTTAAAGTCGAAACCGCCGAAAACCAAACCATCGACGCCACCGCTCTCCTAGACAGCGGATGTACGGGCAGCTCAATTCACAGTGAGTTTGTCAAAACCCACAACATCCCTGTCTACAAAACTGCTAGCCCCATTCCAATCTACAATGCAGACGGTTCCCGTAACAAGGCTGGAGAAATCACCGAGTTCGCAGAACTAAGGCTCACCATTGGCGACCATAACGAGAGGATCGACCTCGCTGTCGTCAACCTTGGCTCTAAGGAGATTTTCCTCGGTCATGACTGGCTCGTTCGCCACAACCCACTTATTGACTGGAGCACCGGCAAGATCACCTTCGCCAGATGCCAATGCGCCAAGAACCCCTTCCCCCTACCGGACTCAGATCCTGACGACCGATGGGACGAAGAGCTCGAAGAAGGCGACCGCATCCTCGCCGTCGACTTCGAGGAGGCCATTGAAATCCGCGCAGTACACAAGGCAAACGAACTCGCCGCCAAGGCCAATGAGGGAAAAGAAAAGAAGACCTTTGAGGAGATGGTCCCAGCCGCATACCGCGACTTTGCGGACCTCTTCGAAAAAGAAAACTTCGATGAGCTCCCTATGCGCAAACCTTGGGACCATGCCATCGAACTTGTCCCTAACGCCAAGAACACTCTCGACTGCAAGGTGTACCCCCTAAACCGCACCGAGCAGGAAGAGCTAGATAAGTTCCTTGACGAAAACCTCGCCATGGGCCAAATCCGACCATCCAAGTCCCCCATGGCTTCTCCCTTCTTTTTCGTCAAAAAGAAGGATGGAAAACTGCGCCCGGTTCAGGACTATCGCAAGCTCAACGAAATGACGATCAAAAATCGTTATCCTCTGCCCCTCATTGCCGAACTTATGGACAAACTAGGAAGTGCCAAATACTTCACTAAGCTCGACGTACGATGGGGGTATAACAATATTCGCATCAAGAAAGACGACGAGTGGAAGGCTGCATTCAGAACAAACTGTGGCCTGTTCGAACCCACCGTCATGTTCTTCGGCCTTACCAACTCCCCCGCCACGTTCCAATGGATGATGAACGACATCTTCAAGGACCTTATCGCCTCCGGCAAGGTTACCGTATACCTTGACGACATCCTGATCTTTTCGAAAACTCTAGAAGAGCATCGACAGATCACTCGCAGAGTTCTCGCGCTCCTTAGGAAACACAAGCTATTCCTGAAAGCCGAGAAGTGTGAGTTCGAGGTACTGGAAACAGAGTACCTCGGGGTAATAATTAGCGAGGGATCTATTCGCATGGACCAAGTCAAGATCGCTGGTATCACCGAATGGCCCGTCCCCAACAAAAAGAAGGAACTTCAGTCTTTCTTAGGGTTCACAAACTTCTACCGACGTTTCATTAAAGGCTACAGTGAAATAGTACACCCAATGACACGTCTCACCGGGAACGAAGCCTGGACCTGGGGGACCGCGCAGCAGGAGGCGTTCGACAAGCTCAAAGCCCGCCTTGCCCAGGACGTCGTATTAGCAATCCCAACCGAGACCGGAAGATTCAGAGTGGAGGCAGACGCTAGTGAAGGCGCCATCGGTGCCGTCCTGTCCCAGGAACAAGAAGGAAAATGGAGGCCAGTCGCGTTTCTGTCCAAAGCCTTAACAGCCACAGAACGCAACTACGAGATTTATGACAAGGAACTACTTGCCATAATGCTCGCCCTCGAGGAATGGAGACATTACCTCATGGGCGCAGCCGTCGACATAGAAATCTGGACAGATCACCAAAACCTCCAGTATTTCCGAAAGCCTCAGAAACTCAATCGCCGACAAGCGCGATGGGTAACTGAGCTTGCCGAATACCATTTCACTCTTCATCACAAGCCGGGGACCGCCAATAAAAAGGCAGATCTCCTCTCTCGTCGCGCAGATCACGACCAAGGACACGATGACAACAACAAAGTCGTAGTCCTAAAAGCTGAACACTTCAGGGCGTTAATCATGCCCACCACCGACGAATCCCACGAGCGCATCAAGAGCGCAACCCGCGACCACCAGAAATGGGATCAAGGGATTGCTAAGTCGCTCAACCATGAGAAAGGCATTCAAGAGAAAGACGGGCTCCTTTACTACGACAACAGGATATATGTGCCCTGCGACCACACCGTACGAGGAGAAATCATCTCTCGTTGCCATGATCATATTACCGCAGGACACCCCGGAGTAGAAAAGACCAAAGAACTTGTCCTTCGGGACTACTGGTGGCCAAAAATCAGGAAGGACGTCCAGACCTACGTCCAAGCCTGCGAAACTTGCGCCCGCACCAAGTCCAGCACACAAGCCAAACGAGCGCCACTTCACCCCAATGAAGTTCCCTCGGAGCCCTGGACCCATATCTCAGTAGACATGATCACCGGTCTCCCAGAGTCCAACGGCCACGACGCGATTCTCGTTATCGTCAACCGGTTCTCCAAAGACATCATTCCAGTTGCCTGCAGCGTAGAACTCTCTTCTGAGGGATGGGCCAAGATTCTCCGCGACGAGGTCTATGCTAAACACGGTATGCCAGTCACAATCATCTCCGACCGAGGACCCCAGTTCGTCTCGAAATTCCTGGAAGACCTTTACGGCATGCTTAATATCAAAAGCAATGCTTCAACGGCCTTCCACCCCCAGACTGACGGCCAAACCGAACGCGTCAATCAAGAAATCGAGAAATACCTCCGCCTCGTCATCAATCATCACCAAGACGACTGGGCCGAATGGTTGTCGATTTGCGCTTTCCAGCACAATAATCGCATACACTCCGCCACGGGCAAAAGCCCATTCCAAGTTCTCTACGGACGTCATCCCCGAGTCGCCCCTGACTCCAGATCGCATGCCACTCTCCGCACTCCCGCGTCGGAATCCTTCCACGACCAAATGAAGAGCATCCACGCTGAAACCGAGGCCGCCCTAATCAAGGCCGCCGAACAAATGAAAACTCAATATGACAAGAAGAGAGCCGCCATTGAGTATCAGACCAGAACCAAGGTCTGGCTCGATACGACAAATCTTCACCTCCCCAGACCAAAGAAAAAACTGGACGACAAACGAGTCGGCCCCTTCCAAGTTTTAGAAAAACGCGGTGCTTCGGCATACAAGCTGAAGCTTCCTCCCGCATGGAGAATATATCCGGTCTTCAACGAAACCCTCCTCACGCCGTACACACCCCCGGCATTTCCAAACCAACAACAACCGCCACCTCCTCCGCCCGACATCATCATGGGCGAAGAAGAATACGAAGTCGAAGAAATCCTCGATGACAAAACCCGCAGAGTACGAGGAAAGAAGGGGGAAAGGTCCAAAACGGTGACTGATTACCTCGTCAAATGGAAAGGCTATGGTCCCGAAGACAACAAGTGGACCGCAGAAAGGTACCTTGGCAACGCAAAAGAAGCGATTGCTGAATACTGGAGAAAAAGAGGAGGAGTAGCAGTAAACGCCATCGTAATCAACCCCGGCAACGACACAATCATCATCGATGCTCGCTATCAGCAGGAGGACGACAACGATAAAGTAGGACCAGAAGACAACATATGGTATTACCTTATCAAGGTCGCTAGCGCCCAGGCGAAAAAAGGGGGCCAAGAATATGAATGGCTAGACGAAGAATGGAGGCCAGAACCCGAACTCGGGCATCTGAAGGAGCTCATTAAAGATTATTGGTGGGCTAACAAACAGGACAGCGAAGTGGACCCCCCCGATGGAGACGAGTCTTAGGGCAGTCGAGACGCCTGCCTTAACGAGGGGGTAATGTTACGATTTTCTCCTTTATCTTATCTTATCGGCCGGCGCTTATCTATACCTTATCTTATCTCAAGCGCCTATCATCGTAACCACGACCATAACGGACCGCATCAGCAATTGTACTATGGACAACTACGGCTTGCGACTACCGCTCGCCCTTCTCATGTTTTCCCTTGTATTCCACACGACAACCACGGACAAGCATTCTATTCATAGCACTGAACTTTTCGTATATAAGTAGCCTAGCTCTCGCTGTATATTCCCCAGCTTCGAGCTAAAGTTTAATCACACCGAACTTAGCTAGTCGACTCAGCCTCAGACTAAGACATTAGTCCGACGCTCTTAGTAGCCATTCAGTACAGAGACTCCTTGGGTGACTGTTCGAATGCGAAACAGCCCTCGGTTTACTCTTGTTTGGTTTACCCGGAGTTCGGGTCTAACACTATTACCACAATTTCGGGACAACATAGGTATGCTTTCTTTCCAGAGAAAGTCCCACCACAATATTTCATGCGTTGGATGACCCGGTTTAAGTTCGCAAAGTGTTCCCAAACAAAGTGTCGTATCCCCGAGTTTTCTGGTATGGTTTCGTAGGTGTCCCCAATCTCATAATGAGTTTCTGGTTCCCATACTGGTACATTGTCAATATACGGTATAGTATATTGAGGAATTTCTGGTTGCAGAATGTAGGTGACATCGTCATGAAATATTGGTACTGAGTTTGTCCAACCCATGGGTAAAGTTACTAGCCGTAACGCTCCATAGGGTGTTTGAAAAGTTGTCAAATCACGCAAACTTTCTGCTAAGATTCGCTCATCATATCCGACAAACAAATCCAAGGTAGCTCCACAAGCTCTTCCCGCGAAGTTTTCAGCGAGTTGATCAGTCGTTGGAGGTAAACCCGAGTGCGCAATGGTAACTTCATTGAGTGGTTCCAAACTGTGGACTATTCTCAAGCTTTTCCCATCTTTCTTTAACACGGTAAACCAACGAGAACGGTAAGAGGAATTGGATGGTTCGTATACACCAGCATCTAGCTTAGTTTTAATGATCTTGCAAACTTCGCTATAAATGCCAGGTGGAATGGGAATATTTCGCAATACCCAAGGGGTGTGTTCTACAACCGGGATGTCTATAGGAGGAAAGAAGTCCCTTCGAAAGCTGCCTCTTTCTGAGTCTTCCCAAGCAAATGCTCGACTTTGGACACTCATGAAATGATGCATCAGCTTTCTTTCTTCTTCCCATAAGAATCCCTTGTTGTGTATGGAGTCGATGTATTCTTTTCTTTCCTCAGTGTATCTTTGCGTAGGAATAAAATCGGGTGGTCTAGAGGATAGTTCGGGCAATTCCTTTAACGGATCGCCTTTTATGTTACGAAGAATCCTGAACTTGTTGGGTAAAGTGGCCAACACTGGCTTAGTCTTTAACGCAATGGGCTTATACTTCTTGTTTGCATATATCGAGGCCGTTTTGTCAAACCAAGGTTCATAGTTTTTATCACTGATTATATTCGAGGCGTATAGATTGTACATGTACTCGAGTGGGGTTGGATCTATAGTGGAGTGGAGTTTCACAGATTTTTGTTCCAATTTTTATGTATAAATTGGCATATGTTTATCCGAACTTTTAGTTCGCGGCCTTTGAAGAGGCTCATTTTCTAGGTTTATTTCGTGGGTAGGAGGAATTTTAATTTTTGCAGGGTCACAAGCTGCCAAGTACTGTGTGGTAACTTGGGCTGCTTCAAATTTTGTCTTGGTAGCATAAGCAGCTATGATCGGGTCCTGATTCACATCTAACTCAATGACCAGGGTGACTTCTTCCTGATCTAGTAGGCTATCATCTAGTCAAGGGTCGTCCTCGTCCTGATAAGGGTCATTCATCATGAGTCTAATATGTCCCCTGGGTCTAGTAGGAATTGTTGCGGTCTTTCCCGTGTTTGGGTCATGAATGGTAATGGTTTGGTCCTGATTCTTGTAGTTACAGATGATACTCTGGGTGAGTGTGTCGAATGGTCTCCCAAGTAAAATATCGTAAACTGATTGACGGATGACATGGACTTGTAAATATAAGGTGATGTCACCAAAGAGGAACACAACATTTCTCGCAAGGCCAAGCGAACTATTCAAGGTCCCATTGGCTGATTGCATATCAATGATTATGGTCGGATCATAGGTTAAACCCAGACGATGGCAAACAGCTTCCGACATGGATATCACTTGGGATCCGGGATCAATGATGCATTCAATCTTTAATTGATGATCCACGATAGGAAAGATAGACCGCAAGGCAGTGGATTTGGCCACACACTTAAGTGGGCCTATCTTTTCTCCCTTCTTAAGGCATGCCTCGTACGGGTCCTGAACTATAAAGGAGCCATCCGGCGGTGCTTCGCAAACTTTTTCATTTTCATGAGCTTTTGGCCCGACTTTTACTTGTTCAAAGGTTTGTACAACCTGATTCAGTTGCCCATAGAGTAGCGTAGTCTTTACTCCAGGATCGGTAGTAGAAACCTTGATTTCCACCTGCCCGGGACCCATGTACAAAACATCATTCTTAAAATGTTCAACAGTAGGCGGTATTTTCTGCTTTGTGATGTCGTCTTTTGTCATATCACGGATTTCCGGGGATAAGGAGAATAATTCGCATTGAGACAAAGTAACTGGCGCATCCATAGTCCTTTCATAGACATGCCTGGCTACTAGGGCATCTTCTATAGGAGCTTTGGTATGGTAGGCAGGCTCATGTTCCCAATTTTTCTTTCGATAATCAGGTTTAACCCCAATGTTCCGGTCAACGGGTGGCGCGTAATTAGCTGGCCTGGCTGATGCAAATGGGTGGATATCTTCAGGGATATCTGTCTCCATTCTAGCAGGGTTTACTTCTTTTCCTGATTGATGGGATAATCCCGAAGCCGACTCGTTCTTTTCCGTATTTTTATTTCGCGTACTTTCTCTAGCTTTTGGCATTGCTGCTTTAATGGCCGCAGCTTCCCTTTCATCATCCTCCTCAGTCTGAGGGGAGCGAATCTGTTCTTCACTATCGCTATCAGAGAGCTCCACTAATGCCGGAATTTCGTCAGAATCCGGGGTAAGTTCGCGATCGAATTCGTCTTCTTTACTCGAACTTTTAGTGGCTGACGTAGGATCCACGAGTTCTTCAGCTGCTTTCTGACTATTCCTAGTGGGTCTACCCACGACTTTAACGGGCTCTTTGGTTGTGGTAGTCGCTTGCGGATTTCTGGTTCATGAAACTTTCGAGAGATCTTCCGTAGTACAGTTAACAGTTCCCCGATTTAAACGCGGTACACGAACTTCTACTTGCTTGAACCAAGTTTTCAAAGTCTCGTCTTCTGAGGCTTCAGCACATTGCTGCAAGCTTTGCAGTTCCTTTTCAATAGACCCGGTCTTAGCAATTAAAGCTTTGACTCTTTGTGTGACAGTCATATTGGCTGGTAAGGAGCGTTCATCTACAAGCTGCGCATACTGTTCCACATTTTTAACGAACATAAGGGGTTCCCTAATGAACTGCATCATGGTGGTAACAGCACCCAATTGACCTGGGTTTTGTTGATGCCACTCATTAATGCGGTCCAAAAGACAATTGCCTTGTAAACCTTTAGGTAGGTAGGCACCCATAGGTAGAACAATATGATTCCTAGTGTTCTTTTGGCATTTCCCTTCGCAAATAGCAAGATCAATTTCGTCGCAAGCATTAATGTAATGCCCGTGTTTGCCACAAAAGCCACAATTCCCATCCCTTGAAGGTGGAGAATTGGCGAACAAGGAAGATGGACCATTCGCGAAATTATTTCTTCGCTGCTGCCTATCTTGCTTGTCCTGCAATTGTAACTGTGCAAGCTGCACGATCTTTTCCTCAATAACCTGCAAATGCAAGGAAATTTCAGAAGGCTCGGGTTTGACTACCACTGGGTCTGGTAACCTTGGTGTGTATGCCTGTGGTTGTGCCGTTGGTGTGGAATGTACTATGGGAGGGTTATAAGTCGCATATCCCGCTCCTGGTTGGTATGGCTGAGGGGTACTAGCGTAAAAGCTTTCTCCTCTATTGGTCCCTTGGAGGACAAATTGCGTGGCCTCATAGATTTCGCTCAGTGCATAGGGGTCAGAAGGGAAATGATCAGGGAGTTTAATCTGAAGCCTGCGCATTATTCCTTCCCAGATGTTGTCGGGGAATCCTTTACTGAACAGGTTACTGACTTCTGATCCTGACAGCCATTTCTTTGACTCCAGGAACTGTGCTTTAGGGTAGAATTCCCTATAGTACATTCCTAGGTCTGCTAAAGAAGTAATTTCGCGGGCATATTTCCCTACTATGCATTCAATATCCATCCGCTCGTATTTGCAATTAACGTCTGCGTCTGGATATTGTTTAATTATCGCGTTTTTAAGCTGCTCATAGGTACTAGCCACGTCTGCGAATTTGTGTAGACTTTCCCAAAAGTCCGCGATGGCAACACTAGGGTAATGTGTTAACCATTTCTTTTTCTCCACGTTATCTGTGATACTGAAATGCGCAAAGAGGGCTTCCAGGTCTTGTATGTAGCATGAAAGTTCGCGGCCTGGGTTGGCTTCATCAAAGATGGTCGGCGCACTATGCTCTCTGCAGAACGGCATGCGAGTATTCATGGTGACGGGTTGCACAGGTTGGTTTCCTGCTTGGGCTCCTCCAGCTTGTTGTCCTGACATTTTAGTTTGCGAACTAACAGCTGGTAATAGAACGATGGGTTGGGATATAAAGGTAGGGGTGTGGGCAGGTTCTTCTCCATCTAATACAGGAGTAGTAGCTGGTGCTGGGGTTTGTTCTGGTGAAGCTTTAACGGACGAAAGTTCGCTAGCATCTGTACTCTGTGTAGCAAGGCTAAGGCGTCTTCCAAACTCGTCAAAGTCTAAGGTGTGAGGTTTGAATGGGTTGGTATATTCGGGGGCAGGTGTGATATTGCCCGCGGTATTATACGCAGTGGGTTGTGTGTCGGTGTTGAGATTTTCTTCAGTTAATTGTAGACTGGAGAAAACTTCATTTTCATTGCTTAAGTCGAAGGGCTCGATAGTAGAAATATCGAGACAGTGGTCGTAGAAGTCTCTGGGGATAGGGAGTTCTGTTTCTTCTTGTTCCTTTAGCAGAAGCATAGAGGAAGAAGGGATGGGTGGACTAGGTGGTGGGGTGTCGGCAGGCTTGGGTCACAAGTGCTCGGTATCTTTTTGCCACTGTTGGCGTTGCGAAGTATTTCACAAAGGTCGGGTAGTAGTGGTTTCGTAGGGTTTGTTGTGACCAAAGTTCTTTGGAGGAGCAATGGTCAACGGTCGGACTTAGGAGATACAGTCAAATTCGACTATTCCCCCCTCGCGGTGGGCTCCAAAATGATGAACCTAAAGACTCCTGCGGGCAGAAAACACAAGACCTATAATGGCAAGTGCTATCAAGCAGCTAATCTGAAGGCAGGTTCTAGCGAGTCTAGTCTTGCACCTCCATGTGGCAACTATAGCTTCCTAGGATGGTAGCGAACTTTTGCTACGGTTGTTATGAGTCCCTAACGGTCTAGAGAGGCTCAAGTTATGTACGCGAAGTTTCCCAGAAGGGAAGCGATGCGTAAACGTGGGTGTAAGCTGAGTGGGGGCGACCTATATACGGCGCGAACTTTCTGTTGGTGTCGGAAACCTAGCTATGGTTCCAGTATTGTAACTGTGTTTCTAATGAACTTTGTTAGTAACTTTCTTTACCTTTACTAGTCTTTCGAACGCGATGTTTCAAGGTGAGAATGACAAGAAGGATAGCTTTTCTTATGCTTTAATATTCCTTCCTGCTTTACAGAGTGAAGTAGTAACAAGACTTAGTTGTCTGGTCTCTTAGAACACAGAGACGCGATGTTAAATCTTGTTGGTTGTGTGAATATGGGGAATTGGTGGGGTATCTGCCTGTCTATTCTATTCTAGCTACGTTTTGTCCTCTTTTTATACAAAGTTCACGAACTTTTATCAGTAAGCGAAGTTTCTAAGGCTATAAAACTGCAGTACGTATTGCTGAGCATGTCTAAGGCATTTATAATACTAAAGAACTTTTTAAATACTTTACTTACAGTGCCGCCAAAGTGTGCGGGTGCAGCTGGTCGTTTTGGTAAGATTTTCTTACATATCCTCAGCTATGGCTCACTAATACTACTGGTTTAAGTACGCGACCATACGGTCCTGTACTTCCGTTAGCAATCCGTAGTCGTAAACAGCCTATGCGTGGTGAAACCCATGACTCGGCCAGTGCTGCGCGCACCTAAGTTCTAGGCCAGTCGGGCGCTTACTCTGTTTATGGATGATCGGTAATCAAAAAGGGACTCGTGGGAATATGGCACATCAGTTCCGCAGTGTAACTTTGCGTACTTTGCAAAGTTCGGAATGAAACAAGTTGGCCCTTGCTTGCAATGTTAGGTTTATTGAAAGTCCATGGGTGGGACATAATCGATAATTTGAAGGTAGTGCCTGCGATTTCTGAGCGCACAGAGCCTGGAGGCTCATCAGCAAAGTCGCTGATGGCGTTTGCTGTGGCACTGACTTTCAATGGCACCGCAGGTTCTTGTGCCACACAATTGTCCAATGCAAGAAGTTCATAACAGAAGTTGAGCTCACAAAGCTCCCAGATGAGTCGCCGACCATGATGAACATCAAATGGTTGATCATCAGATGACGGCGGCAGCACAAGCTGTACTAGGACACCTTGATTATGCATCCATGACCCTAACATTGCTTCAACAGCTTCGAAACCCTTGACAGATGAGGAGTTCTTTGACCTGCTTGAACTAGGACCATCAGCGCATTTGAGAGCTAGGGCTAGTAGGTTGCGCCACTGCTGAGGGTGGAGCGGCAATGCTTCAGAATCTATAGAGGTTGCTCGATACTTCAAGGCCTCAAAACAATGGTCGAGTTGTTGGAGATATGCTTTCTGCTGCACCATATTGGCATTGGTAATGATCAAGGGATCAGGAAACATGTATGTTGTCATCACAGGATTAGGGAAATGAGTTTGGAAACGCTCGGATTCTTTGTTGATCGAAGACAGAGCGTTCGACCAAGCACTGATAGTAGTAGGAGCGTAGTCACTGTGGAGATCAGCAAATTTGTCCTGACTGATATCTAACTCAAGATCAGTGCAAGTTGTCCTGAAAATCAACTAATCACTCACTGTTGGAAATTTTCTTATTTTTGGGGCATCCAGCCTGGGATGAGTAGTTTGAACGATGAGAAATATCATGGTCCAGGCGCACAGGTCCTGTCCTTGGGGAACTTGGAGGCATCACTGTAGATGATCCAGCAGAAGAGGGAACAGTACGGAAATTGAATGGGTCACAATACCCCTGAAAATGGCGTAGGCATCGGTGTTGGGCAATGTATTTTTTGGAATCCGAGGGTGGTCCAGCAAACACAATGGGGAAAGGACATGCAGGAGGTATGGTGCAGGTCTTTGTAGGAGACAGCTCGACGACATGTAGGATGACTTGATTAGTAAAGGATTCCCAAGGATGAATGAAAAATACAGGGATCTGGGCTTTGAGAAAGAGTTGGGTGGCACCGACATCCCAGGTGAATGTCCCAATGCGATGTTCAGCCTTGTGGGCAGGATCGAGAGGCTTGATGCCATCCATGACTGGCTTGACCCAGTCCATGTAGTCCAGAGCAGTGATAATCTCGAGCCAAAATCTTTGTGCCATAGCAACTAGAACCTGGATTGTCAATGTATCCACAGCAACATGCGCCAGACGGTCGAGTACTGCCTGTAAGCAAGAGCGTAGGATGCATAACAAGTCATGGTATTCGGAGGATTTTTTTTGGTCGGCCAACATATCGTTACATCGGGTGTCAATGTAATTAAAGGCACGGGACAGTTGGTCATGCCATGGCCTGTGTAACAGACCTATTCCTCAAACAGCGCCAGCCACCCACCTAATATCTCTCTCGCTCACATTGTCCCACATATACATGTAGTCAAGATATAGATGGTGCTCCAAGATGCCAGTAGGCTGCCATGGAATGAGCGGGAGATGACAGTATGCTTCTTCATAGTACTGTGGGATGTGGCTGTAGTCGTGTTCTCCAAAGCGACCATCTTTGTACAGGTGGACTTCATTTGTAGTTGGTGGCAAAGGAATGAATTCAGAAGTTGGTGATGTGATGAAGAACTCACGGTTAGGGAACAGAGCACCAACACAACCATCGTTGAATGACAAGGTACCTATGGTATACATAAAATCCAGGCTAAGCAAGCAAGAGAACAAGAATCACATACCCGAAAAGGACCCCAAATTCCTTAACAAATCCTCTTTCTTAATGGCGCAAGTGAGACTCATGCTGAGCCTTGTCAGCATAAATTGAGAAACGATTGGTACATATGCACCTGGACAATTTATAGTGAGTGAGAAGAGTTTTGCACTATGATCTTGAGGGAAGAGAGGCGGGCCACAGCTGTGTGTCGTCTCTACACCAATAGTAGAGGCAACATTTAAGTGCACCAGAGCACTTGATATGACAGCCAGAAACACCAAGAGTTTCTGACTGCACGCTGTACAGGCTATGAGTGGTTGTATCCTCAGGGAAGGGCGAATCGTGAATCGTGAATTGTGATGGCAGTGTGAAATGTGTCACGTTGATTTTTGGTGCAACACTGCCACATCGGTCCATCCGCTTTGGACTTTGTGACCTACGACCGCCGACTGTGTTCAATGTTCAGGTACTCCCTGCCCTTCAGATGGGCGATCTGACATATTTCAACAGCTTATATTATCCATGCCATGCTTAGAGGAAATGCTGGACACGTCTGTGAACACATTTGGTTTGCAGCTTCCGACTCTGCAAACTAGACACATTGATTGCATCTGTTTGGCTATGGCCTTGGTCCTTCCTCAATCGCCTCGTTCATTGCCCTAGTTCCACACCAATCAAACCCATATCTCTGGAGGCAGGTGCGGGCTGTGGGCCCAGACTTTTGGTGTCTGGGTCCAGCATATGGGCTATTGGTGCCTATATGTTTCCGTTGGTATTCTCCTCCTGGTGGTACAGTTCGTGTTTGTATCATATTGCCTTTACTATGTTCAACTCCAAAGTCATCGTGTTCTATGTCGATGGCAGATAAGTCCATCTGGATGTAGGGAAGGAATTAATAGAACCATGTTGCTAGGCGCCAAATGGAACCGTAAGTTCAATTTCTTTTTCTTTCTGAATCTTTTCTTAGTTTATTTTGTGTAGCACCACTGCCGTCACCATCGCCAACGATCTCGACCCCGGTGGACACATCTCTTTTTCGATGGCACGGGAGGAACTCAAGCAAGGTAAATCTTCCAACCCCATCTGTTTACACTTTCTAATAGAATTGCTTGTAGTTCACCAATTAATGTTCTGTTTGAAGGATTATTATTTTGATTAGAAGGTCCAAGGTGCATACACTAACTATGTAACCTTATACCTTTACCAACCTCCTTCCCCCTTGCCAGATGTGTTGCCCATTGATTCTTCACCCCCTTGAATCTGCCCACCTCCTTAAATACATCACCATCTCCCTTCGTTGACGAATGCGTTGGTGTTGTGTACCCAACTCCACCAATGTCACTGATGCCGTTCCTGCAGAGGATTGAAACTTGAATTTCCCGTTACCGATAGGCATCGATTGTGGGAGATGGTATGCGATAGGTGCAATGTCGAGCTGGCGATGTGTTTGTTCTATTCGGTAAGACCTGCTCTTTAGCCTTGACTTGAGGCTAAGGAGCACTCATTCCTAGGCTAGGTATCCTTCATTCAAGCTCAGTTATGGAGGGAACATTTGTCTGCTTCGGATTCTCGAAGGATTTTTTGATGGTGGGGCTCAAGGTACGTATGCTAACACCTACCCTCTTTCTTTTCCTGACCTCTTTACCAGGTGGGCTGCCATATGAGTGTGAGTCCACACCCCCCTCGAATGTGGGCACCTCAAAAATTTCGACGTCTCCCTTCATCATCTAATGTGTCGGTGTCGCATACTCAACTGGTGAGATCCCCTGACCTCAGTGACACCGCCGTCTCCACAGAAGCCCACCATCAATCGACAGGAATCGTATCATATAACGCATGGTAAGGTACGGCCCTCAAGGCAGCTACTCAGCAAGTCCTTTTACAAATGAGCCTAAATTCAAGCTAACGTTACTCTTCGTTAGGTCAGGTATCTTTCAATTGAGTTCAGTTGAGGAGGGAAGTACCAGCCCTCAGGTTTCTTTATACCAATGTATCCTTCCAATGCATGTTCATGGCTTCTTGTCTGGTTTCAACTTCGACTAACTATGTTCTCTGACCTATGTATCTATTACAAGAAATCACATTTTGTCTCATTCTCGCCGTTATCCCCCGCTTTCAGACACTCTTACACATTTGAGTATGAAGATGGTTAGACAACTCCTATAGCAATCTTCAACTTTGACCATCATGGGCATCAAAGGTGGTTGGAATGTATGCCTGTTTTTCATGTTGATTCTAAGCTTGCGCTTGACTCACTTTGATTTCCAGCTATTGGACTCCATAGAAACAGTCTCCTTCATTGACTGGTCCTTGCAGAAGATCTCCACCGGTTTGCTTCATGAACCAGCCCCGCGTATAGGCGTAGATGCTAGGTAATTGTTATCAATTTATTCTTTCTTTTGCAGCATGACTGATAATCGCCTCTTAGTGGATGGATGTTCGCTGCGAAGTATCACCATGGACAGACAAAAAGTCCAGCGCAAGCTTCACTTTTCAAATGAATAGGACGTCTTTTCCACCTTCCAATAATACCTCTCTTTGTCTTTGATGGTCCAGGGCGTCCTACCAATAAGCACAAAAAGGCTGTAAAAAAAACGCCGGACTGGTTGGCTGCCGATTTCAAGAAGCTACTTATTGGATTTGGGTTCCCCTATTGGGAGGTGAGCTCTCATTTGTGTCTGAGTCTTCATGCTGGTTTACTGATGGGATAAACAGGCTCCAGGCAAAGCAGAGGCTGAGCTGGCGATGCTCTCGCACCTTGGGCACATCGATGCAGTGATGTCTGAGGACTTTGACACCATGGTGTTCAGTACTTGGTGTGTCATTCGAATGTGAGTAGCATCAGTCCAGCTTGATTTAGATTATTCTTAAGCCTGTTTATTAGCAAAGATGAAAGTGACGCTAAGTATGCGATTGAGGTCCATGAAGCTTCTCAGTTCTCCTCCAATGATCTCGTGCTGATTGCATTACTTGTGGGAGGTGATTACGATGTAAGTCATACCTAATTATTTGGAAATAGTCTCATTAATCTTCTCATAGGAGGGAATTCAGGGATGCGGGACACAGACTGCAGCTGAAATCATTCGAACGGGTATTGGCAAACAGCTGTTTGATGCCCTTGAGGTGTCCAAAGTTGACAACTACCCTGCTGTCGCTTCTGCATGGCATCAGGGTCTTTGTATGATGTTGGAAGGCGAAGGAGCTGGCCATCTTTCCTCTCGCCACCATTTGCTCTCTTCTCGTATTCCTTCCAACTTCCCAAAAGCTTCAGTTCTGATCCAGTATCTCCATCCAGTGATGTCAGGACTGGATGGCCTACCTGCTGCTCCATCATTAGGTCAACCAGATCTCCCCAGGCTTGCAAAGACATGTGAAGAGCTCTTTGTCTGGGGACACCTGATGGGCATCGTTAAGAATTTTTCATATCACGTCTTTCCAGGATTAGCGACTCGCGAACTACTCCAAGATTTGTATAAGCGACGTGGTTTAAACTCCCAACTATCTATCCCCACTGTCATTTCTAAAGTCTGTGCTATTCGTGCAAACCAGCATGAACGAGCAGAGTCAGAAATCTTTGTGTCTCTTATCATCCCTTGTGCAACTGTGATGGATATTACATCTGTTCTTGATGTAAAAGATAATAGCAGGACTGACAGGAAGGCGTCGAATTGACTCATAGCAAAGCACGAGTTTCATGTGTGGTTCTCATGCATATTGGCACTCCACGCACGCCCAAACATCTTGGGTGACACAGATCAAATTCAAATACGCAAATCTGCTAAACGACACAAGTCTACAAAACCACATCTCAAAAATTTTGAAGAAGGTCAAGACTGTATTGGTACATCACCATCTCTGCTTTTTGTGTTTCTTCTCTGACCTTCATCAATCTTAGAGATATCAAGTGATGAGAGTGACAAGGACATGACAGGTGGGACTCACTGAGATATATCTCATCGTGTTCTTACAATTCCTTGTCTAGAAGCTACTCCAAGGAAGTGCCAGAAGCGAGTTCTGTCACCAAAATACTGCCTTGAGGTTCACCATTCAGCAAGTGGTGAGATTCTCGAACTATGTACTGATGATGAGGGCGAAATTTGAAGTCTGAAGAGGGGTAGGATAGCCCCTCTTGGTTTTCTGTATATATACTGTGGATGATCTCTCTTTCTTATATCCACCCCTCTTTTTCCTTCCTATACTCTATGCAAAATGGACATGAATACCATTGACGATGTTTCAAATGCAATGGGCATCTGCCTTGTTCTTAACGACTCTCGAAGCACCGAAACAACTGAGCTTGAGGTCATGGATGACATTGAGGGCGAGCAAGAGACCTGTGGTGAGTTGTTAGATGATGGAGATGATGGTGACATTGGCACAGCTGCAGATACAAAGGAGGTTCTGGCAAACATTCAAGCAGCATCGAAGGGTGTCAAAGAAGGCACAGCTGCTGCATATGACGGGTAGGTTTGATTATTAACCCATTTCTCGCTGTCTGAAATTATCTTTTTCTCAGTGTCATGGCGCAATTCAATACTTTCCTTGCTGAGGAGAAGGTCATTCCGCCAGACACAGATATATTCACGGAGCAGACGCTCCATTCAAAGATCGACTATTATATTGTGGGCTTCATTATGTAAGGGTATGTTCATATGCCAGGTCTGTATGTCGTCCAACTGAAGAATGTCTAGCTGCGGCAATGTTGATATGCATGGCATGAGCAAGGCTCCAAGTGAGCCACAGAAGTCATATTCATATGCTCAAAAACTCCATGCGAGTACCACATATGGCTTCCATAAAGGTGGTAGAGGTAAAGTTCCTTGGGATTGGGCTACTGCATCCGGAAATCCTTCAATCTCAGATGTTGTGTCCTCATACATGCTGGGTTTATGGAAGCATAAAGTATACTTTAAATATTGCGCTGATTATACATAGAACTAACAAAAGAATACAGGTTGCAAAAGGAGAAATCCCAACAAGCACTCATGCCATCAGTCCTGTGAGTCCAATGTTTTAATCTGTGATCTGAATATATGACTCACCATGTCCTTTTTTTCTATAGGGTACTCTAAAGAGGTTCTATGATCATAATCATGCTCCTGAAAACTGGAACGCTAGTCCTGAGACACCAGGAAATTGGTGTGGAGGGAATGTGTGGAAACTGCTCCAGGTGGTCTATCTTATCACATTTACCTGTCTTCTTCGGATTGATGAGGCGCTCAAGATCCAAGTTCACGATATTGAATTTGGTACTGATAATGTAGATGGTACCCATTTTGTGTCGATCACTCTGCCCTTCTGCAAGAGCAGCCCATTTGGTGGTATGTACATTAGTATCATCTTTTCACACTGCTGACACACAGATGGAAGACATACCTCCATTTGTGCTATGTGCTCTGCCTAAGTACATGGCACATCTCTGCCCTGTTTGTGCTCTGGCAGACTGGATAGTCGCATCGAACATTACTCGAGGATATCTATTTCCAAACATCGACAAACATGATCATCCTATCACAGTGAAGAATACTGCAATGGTAGGTATATACTTGCTAGTCTTATGAATAACTTATACTTATTTATGTCACGTTAGAAACCTGAAGTTTTTCTCCAGCTATTCCGCAACAATCTCTGTGACTTGGGCGAGCCTCCATATGCATATGGCACTCATTCTTTTCGCTGCGGAGGATGTCAATGGTTATCAGTCAATCTCCGTTGGTTGATCCGACAAATTTGTGAATGGGGAGGATGGTCCACAGACTTCATGCATTTGACAATTGTCAAGTATTTGATATCTTGGAATGATGCAGCAACACTTCGACATGATGAATTTTTCAAGCTTGATCATGAAGCCACAACTAAATGTTGGAGTTGCAGTCGCACATGTGCCTGCACATAGTCATAATGCTGTAATTTTTCATGTATGTTCATAAACATTTGTACATGGTTATGTTATTTAATAAGACTTCAATAAAATTTCACGCAGTGGAATGGAATACAAGAAAGAGTAAAATTCAAAAAGCATGACAGAGTGTAAGCTAAGCATTTTCAGCTGCGACCCTTATCTTCCTTCTGTATGTCTTTGCAATATCTGAATGCCTTGTCATGCAAATCCATCTTCCTTCCTTTTTGTAACTGAATTGATTAATGAATTCCTTGTCAAAGACCTGCTCCACTCTTTTTGTTGTGGCGCTGTCATCTCGCTGGCGTTTTTCTTTGAGAATCTTCGTGATATGAGTGAACTTGAGGTGATGGCCCTGAGAGTCAGAAAATGTTGACCAAAAGGCTTCAGGTGTGCCGATAGCTTGATAGGCCTCCATGAAGAACTAAAAAATTAAGGATGAGAAAGCGAAGGATAGTAAAGGACATGAACATACCTGCCAATTTGACCAATGACTCTTCAATCTCCCCCACTCGCCATTGGCCATCTTGTTAAATCTATATAACTCCCCCCAATCTTTGATCAGAATAGGATGTCCACGTATAATGATTGGGTGATCAGAGGGTGGAGCCCAATCGGTACTGCTGTCATCCCAGCTCTGGATGAGACACTGAAGATCAGTATTGTAGCAGAATAGCTGGGTCAGTGGAACTTCGTGTTTGTATATCGCCATCTTGGTGCCATCGGCAAAGGTCAGCGTACACTGTAATGCTTTACCAGAGGCATCATTGGAAGATGCGACAGGCCTGGGTGCTCTCTCGGAGATATGCACAAAGGCTGGCGCCACCTGAGAAGGCTCAGGAGATGGTAACGTTGGTGAATCTGAATGGTCCACATCACTAGGGAAGATGTCAGTGGAAGCCATGGTCAGACCTAGATCAGAAGTGTCAATGTCCATGGAGGGACAAGGAAATTCAGAGGAAGGCGATGGTTCAATGACGGTAGCGACAGAGGAGCCCTGATAGACAGCCAAACACTCCTCAACGATAGAGGCGATGCGTTGGGCAAAATCTGGGTTCTCAAAGAGGTCCTGGGAGAGCATCAGAGAGGAAAGAGGTATAGACCAAGAGACACGTACCGTCTGTTGTTTGCCGATGCACGTCCCACTAGACCTTCACTCAGGTAAATGAGTGTGCTGGAGGTTTGTAGCACTGGCTGTCTCCTGTGCAGTCTTTTCCAGTAGACTAAGAGCCTGATATTGCTGTGAGCACCCTGATATTAAGGATGGAACATTGAGAGTACGCACCCAGGGTACAATCCTGTCAACAACCATCTGGCTATGAGTGTCCTTCGACCTTTCTGTAGCAAGGATCACCGGTGGAGTTGCAGTCGTGAGTAACCCTGCTTGAAGAATACGATGGACCCGCTTGGGTGGTTTTCTTTTGGTGACACCGCTGTTTCTTACACCTTTATGAGGAATACGTGTGGGAGTGAAGAGACTGTGATGTGAGATAAGCAAATTTGGGATACACAGACAATGAAGACAGACATACGCTGATTTCCACTTTGCCATTCCAGACTGGCTAAACTTCACAAGGCGATCCCGTCAGACTGGTTTGGTACCATAGGTAGGGAGACTGTAGCATTCGCATAGTTCCACAAACCAATCTGCTTTATGAGTTTCGAGAGTCCTGGAACAATATTAGAGAAGGTACAAAAAGCCTGAAGTCAACGTACAAATCAATTTCCTCAGTTTCAAAGTCGCCATGCTTGTCAAGTTTGCCATCCATACGAGGAAAGAGAAATGCAGGCTTAGTTAGCTGCCCTGGAGAGGATGCTGCTGGTGGCAAGCAAAGAGGTGGGGGTGCAGGAAACAAGTCCATAATCTGTGCAAAAGAGTTGGTAGATGAACGGCGCTGTTGTCGATATCGCCTCTGCTTTCTGGCGAGCGTGGTGCAAATAGTGATGATGGCTGCAGAAACGAGGAAAAGAGACCCTATGGTCAGACCAGTGGCGAGACCAGCGCCATGATGGGCAGCGGTGTCATTTGTATCCCTGGCGAATGTCTCGGTTTAGTCAGGGATAGATAGATGAATGAGAGGATGGCATAGGGGCACCACGTAAAGAGAAGAGGGAAAAAGGAATGAGGGGAGCAGAGCAAAAACAAAAAAAAAGCCGCGCAGTATTCCCCACCAAGAGGAGAACACCCAGAGGGAGGTAGGGCAGGAAGACATGTATGGGCACCAAGAGCCCATACAAGCCAGCCACACGCCACTCCCTCCGCTCACTGCCCAACAGACACCAAGAGTCCGGAGGGAGGGAGGGGACATCGATCAGTGCACGATCACGCAGTGCGTCGATCGCCAGGCGCGCGACACGTTGCGTTTACCACACGCGGAGGCAATGGGGGAGGAAGCCAAACAGAAGGTAGAGACGGTTGTAAGGGACGAGAACCGTCTCTGTGGCTGTGGCATCAATTGATCACGGGAGATGCCGTGTGACGGGAACGTCAGTTTCCCGAGAGAAGTAAACTTATATTCATAATTTTTTTCTGCTGTGAGTATATATTTGGGCAATGTACAAAAAATACACACCGCCAAAAGACGTTGGTCCTCTGATGCAGTTTTTACGGGAGCGGTATTAGACTGAAAGTTGATAGATGTTAAGCTTTACGATGGCACCGAAGACTTACATGCGGACGGAGGCAACGTTGTTCGAAGAGAGTCATCTGCTAGTTCATCTGCGATTTCCCTACATTCTTCCTTGCCTTTACACATGAACTGGAAGGGGGTTAAATCAGCAAAAATTGAGCGGTGGTAATTGAATGTTCGGCACGGAGATACTGGGATTGGCAAGGCGTGAATGTGATTCGCAGATATGTTATCTATCCAAAAAGGAACTATTCAGGTGTTCAACCTGCGAAAACATTGGTCCCAAATAGCAAATCTACCCTCAAGAAAAAGCATACATTGTTATGGCATGACGAATAGAGCTCCCAAGGCAGTATGATATAAATTCTGTCGATGGCAGTGATTTAATCCAAGTATGGGTCACGGTTACCATGACTGAGAGGCAAACAAAGAGGATCAGCCTACACCACGCAGTAGCTCACTCCCTGGCCTGCGGGACCGAGGGATCAGTATTCCTAGTTACGCAGGACGTGCTACTCAAAGTGGGTGAGCCATACCGCGCCCGGCCCAAGTGCTCTTGTCAGAAACACAGCATAAAGACAAGAAGTAGTAGCACCATAACGGCTATAACTGATAAGATGGAGCAACCTGAATGTTATACGGTAGGCGCCGTTTAGCATATCACAACAAGCAAGCTGAGATCTGTACCCGATACTTTCTAGAGCCCTAGGATCAAAAAAATATCAACGCAGTATTGGAGATTTATGCCGCCCATAGCAAAGAGGATCTTGGTACAAGCAAGAGATCCGCAAGGAATAAAGATCAGGAGCAATCACGTTGAGGGTACGCCATGTAGGGAGGCCAATATATACATGTCGGTATCAAGTAACATAAGTTGGCTCGCCTGTGGTCGCAAGTTCGAATGAGAAAGAATGGTATCAAATAAAATGTTACAGCGTACTTCATCCATTGACACGGTCGTATACATGTAAAGAGTTTATCTCCCAATAAGCCTCCGAGAAAGCAAAGGGATTCAAGTCCACGACTGCAACATGATGACTCGCATAAGGCACAACGAAAAGAGATATTCGTGACTTACACTGCTGGCAAGTACCGCAATTTTGACTACAAGCTGACACGGCAAAAGCGGAACCTGCCCAATCGCCCTGTTGTGGAGATTCGCGTTAGAAGCCTCCAGAAGAAACTGAGAGCTTACGCAAAATGTAATATCGAAGACAGTAATATGACCATCACTAAAGTGGGCGTCGTATCCGCACTGATCGACGGGAAATGATGCGTCCGGAGTTCCCCAGTTATCCGTGCAGATTTGATCAAACTGTGGTGGCTGAAGTACTTCTGACGGTATAGAGTCGCAGCTTCTGGGCCAAAACCACACCTTGACACCGTTAATATCGTCCTTGGTCATCGCATAGTACCCTCCGCCGTTCTCGTTGAACGCGGTTCCATATGAATTAGGTTGAATGAACGCAGTCCCGCAGCCTTGATTGTCATTGACGGCTGCGTCGCAGTTGCTGGAGACGGTATTTCTTTCCAAACGTGTTTACTGAATAGTAAAAATAACTAAGCCAGGAGGACATACCCATTTTGAATACGCATGTCTGGCATAGCACAGTTTCCGGTTGTGTGAAGAGAGGAGAGATTGTCACAGTTCATATTAACGCCTAGACGAAATACTAGTCACCAACAGAGTTCTGGAAGGTCCTGACTGGTACACACCTTCAATGATATCAATTTCTCCTCCATTAGGCCATGGTCCATCCTTGCTCACAGTCCAAAAGGCGGGCCAAGTACCGCATCCTACGGGCATGTGCTGGACATCCAATATCATGAGCGACTGGCAATGTGAGGTCCGAGAAGATATCCGGACGCTATCTCTGCCTCTTGTGCCAGATGCTACGATATTATATGCGTCTGCGCGCATGATGAACTTTGAATTGTCGAGTGATGCTATGATATGTTTGAATGTTCGCTTAACACACGAGAGAAAAGGCGTTACCGTAGGAAAGATTGCTGGCCTTTGCTGTGTCTTTGTCGACATAATTGACGCGTCCGTGAGTTGGGTCATCAAAGGTCTCCCATATGAACGAATCAAAGAAATCGTTCCCTCGGATAACCTCTGCTAGGCGGAATGTCGGATTGGCAGTCACAATAGAAATGAAGATAAAAAGAGCGAGGAAATGTAGAGAAAACATGTCTAGGATAGCGAGGGTGGTGGCGGTGATGAGCAAAGTTGACAGACTACAGAGAGCCAACGCGATCCTAGCCTATCCCGATTTGGGACCCATACTGCCTTCTCTGTATTTCCTTTCTTGTCGGTCGGTCCTTCGACTTCTGTGGATCACGGATCTTTGGCACCAAGTCAAGCTGTAAAGATGCAACATGAAAAGCACATGTAGGGCATCCAAGCAACCTGCAGGAGAACAAGATTTATTTATCGCTGCAAGAAGATTCACTCTATAGTGCGACTCGCCTCGTTTTGTTATTTGCTACTATGGAAGGTATGCCATGCAATGTAAGACATCCTTGCGAGCTACAATTTCACGAAAACCTGAGAGGATGTGTGGATGGCAGGTTAAATTTTGTTTGAAAATACCTCAGTTGTATTGTTAGAAGAATATCGACGTACTTTGCTGTGGGCGAATATCTCTACTCGTATCTCTGTCTTCGCGTTTTGGCGAGTAGAAATGATTACTTTCCAGGAGTGTACCAGACTGGAACTGTAGGTCTATGGCCTACCATGGCTTTATTGGAGGAATCTAGTTCGCTTCTGTAGCGTAGCCTTAGATATTTGCGCTCTGGAGATTCAGACAGGCTAGCGATGTGACCTTGTCATCTATGATACCGACCACGGCGCAGAGAATCTAGAAAGCGACGAAGAAAGAAGTACAACCCGGCACCACACAGTAGTCCGAAATTATTCACAAGAAGATCCATTAGGAGACGAGACTCAGCCCGGGCACTTCGAATACAGTAAGTAACCTCGTTGCAAGCGTTGCAAATATAGAGCATGTGGGTCAAGCTGGGTGTCAAGCTTGAAGTTCGACCGGCATCTCCCGGAAAATGCCCTCGATCGATTGATCAGCGATTGCACGGGTAAATCCGAGGGTAGTCGGTGCCGTCTTCTCCATACATGGTCATCCGCCTTAGCTTGAGTCGAATGGATCCTCGCCGCCGAGTTGGAAATTCACCTACAAATTCCGGAACTCTCCGTGCAGCAGGTAGGCCAACCCTGAGCCCACCCAAACCCAACCATCTGCACTCGTCTCCTCCATGCTCCAGGTGAAATATTTCAATGATGAAATTTAGTTCAGTCATCGCTACTTGCTTGAGTCGCAAACCTTTTCCGTAAAGTTCCGTTGATTGGAATCGCTGACTTCAAGTCCTTCGGATCTTGCTTCCCTCCATAACGGCGACTCTGTGTTTTTCGGTAGAACCTAATAACTTGAAAGTTTTTGCGCAGCGGTAGCTCCAGAGTTTTCACCAGCGGCAAATCCAGAAGGCCTAAATGAAAATTCCGTCCGCTTGGCCTGGGTTGGAAAATTGGTGTGTCAAAAGAATTACTGTGACTACTATTACGCCGACTGGTTACTTCGTATGCTTTATAGCTTCTATCATCGCTGGTCCACCCATCTTCAAGGATGCTGGCACCGTGTCTAACTTGAGCCAAGCGTCCAGGGAGAAAGTTCTGGTATAGTTTGGCACATATTCCGAGGACGTACCACACGTATTTGGGGACTCCGGGGCGCGCAACATGACGCGTAGTTTCATGGAGACGCGTAAAGCGAAGACGGGCTTCAAACATGAAGCTGAAGGGCCGCACATCTCCACCTAATTATCAATAGGCAAGGCACAACTGATCATAAAAAGTTCTGTCGTTTCGCTCAAACATCCGCTGCGTAGATGTTGCGCCGGTTCAAGCAGGTCAATGCAACAGAAGGATTATTAACCTTGTGCATCATATTTGAAAAATAGAAATTTGTTTGTTGCACCGACATAGAAACAACCATGAGTTGTATCTCGTCAAAATATCGACCCTCCAAAGATAGCACTCAACGCCGCAGAACTCATTACGTAACAATTGAAATTTTGTTCCTTACCACCATCTACAGTCGTCATGGCTCCTTCAAAGGCAGGCAAGGTAGTAGCCGAAAAGGCGAAGAAGGAAAAAATACACCATCCACAGTCCCGAAAAGCAGGACAGCTAGCGCGTAAAGCACTCCGAAAGGGCAAACTCGGAGGCCAAGCGTCCAATCGGGGCAAAAAACATCATTTTCTCGGTCGGTATGCATGTTGGCGACTTGGATATTACTGACTGTGATCTGCCAGCTGATTTCTACGGATTTTTCTACGACTCTCTCCCTGAAGAGGGCGTTTTGACGCTCGAAGAGCTCCACGGTCTCCTGCGGGATGTATGGTTGACGAGACACGACGCCGAGTTGGAGGAGGAGAAAACTTTACGGAGGAAAGGCAGACCCAAAAGTGTGAAAGAAGTCAAATTGGAGGAAACAAAACTGCGAGAGTCGGAGGAGTATCGCACTGGGTTCGGTATGTGCATATTGCCTATATTTCCTTCTTCATCCAGCTTACGTGGGGCACAGAAGTGATTGATCTAACCCACCGACCCACTGTGGATCTGTTTCGACGATGGGATCAGAAGGAGGTTGCCTTCATTCAGCTGCTGCGATTCATTCGTATATCAAGCGCCAATCCAGGTTCCATTGTTATCTCGAGGCCTGGGAAGCATCACAGCATGGTCGAATCAGTGGAACCGAGTCTGGCGGACGTGGAGATGATTGACAGCTGAAGTAGGCATAGTGCGATGTGATGATATCTATTGAGTCCACCATCTGTCGACGCTGCTTGACGATCCTATCAGCGAAGCTACTTGCTCATGTAGTCTTTCGGAATGTTATATTGTTGACTTCCCTTTTTGTAGGAAAGATTGACGAACCCTTGGAGACTGATGCCCTGCCCTGCCCGCGACGGGCGATGAGCCGGTGGCTTGAAAATGAACAGTCACATAACCCCATTGTCTTTGAACTTAACTGCATCATAGCATGACTCAGTTGGACCATTTGGTTTCGCTTGTGATCTGATTGGGTGTGCCTAGCTCTACCCTGGACACGGTAGATCGAGGGGCCAATGAGCATCCTCTCCGGTTGTCTAGACCGCCGAACAGGGTCCAGAACTTGCATCAGAAACACGATCTTCCGGTCCCTAGAATTGCAAAAATTGCCTCCGTGCCGCAGGTACATATGGTAATAACATTTGCAGATTTTGTTTTTAGCCTTTACATCATTTGGTTTATAAACGCGGATGATCAACCCCAGCTCACCCACTTCCTCTCCGCATTTCGCCACAGTATGCCAGTGGACACCAAGCACCCTCAAGTTCTCGTGGTACGTTTCTCCTCCTGTTCGTTCCCTGTCGTCTGGCGCTTATGCGTCTCTCGCGATCAAGGTTGGTGCTGGACCCTCTGGTCTTGTGCTCGCTCTCTCACTTATTCAAAATGGCGTGTCGGTCCGCATAATCGACAAAAATCCTGAAATACGTGCAGGTCAACGGGGAGCGGGGATCATGGTGAGTCGTGTTTCATCCCCGCGCGTTTCTTACCTGACAGCGTTTTTAGCCACGGTCAATGGAGCTGTTTGAACTCCTTGGCATCTCGAACCCCATCCTCGACATTGGTTTCGTAACCCCTCCAGTAAAAACATACGACCTACACAAAGGCATGGAATGCTCGGGGACCTTTGAAATAGCGCCGTACATGGAACCCACAGCCGCGTTCCCATACGTAGGTGGCGCTTCATCCAACTTGACGCAACGCGGAACTTATTCCCCGCGTCTTGACAGCTTAACATACTGTGCCTGGGGCAAGACCATCTAGAAACTATCCTTCGGAGAGAACTGGAAGAAAAGTATCATTGCCCGGTTGAGCTAGGCACGGAACTTCTTTCGTTCTCGCAGGAAGAAGACCATGTCAACGCAACGCTAAGAACGCTTGACGGTACGCAGCACGATCTTACGTTTTCATGGTTACTTGGAGCCGATGGTGCACGGGGAGTTGTGCGGAAAATGTTGGGTCTGTCCTTCCTGGGAGAAACCAGCAATATTGATAAGATAGTGGTGGGGGATATTTTTGTCGAAGGGCTGGAACAAGAGGCGCGTCTATGGTTCCCTTTCTGCCCGAGCCCCACGTTCTAATCAATTCCTTAGTTTTGGCATATGTGGGGTGATGCCGGAAGCACATTGTAAGTTCACGAAATCTCGGTCCGTCGAATGTTCCTTATTCAAGTAACCCGTACAGAATCAGTCTCCGACCCACGGAAACACCCTCGTTATTCAATTTCATCCTTACCGGAAAGAACATTGATAACGCTTCAATGTCCCATGACTTGGATGGTCTTCGAGAGACGTTTATCCGGTGTACGGGGGCAGGCGAGTCTGTCAAATGGGGCAAAATAGCATGGGTCTCAAACTACCGGTATGCTCAAGCGTTGACAAAGTTTTGACTAGTCGCTGATAAAACAGACCCAATATTCGGATGGTTGACAGCTTCGGAGAAGGGAGGGTTTTCTTAGCCGGAGGTGAGCGCGGTCGTTATCTTTACCAAATCTTGTGCAGTCATCTAATTGTTTTTAGACTCTGCACATGTGCATAGCTTCACTGGAGGCCAGGTGCGTCGAATTCTACATAGAAATCCAGGGAAACACCCTGACTTTGATTCAAACACGCAGGGTATGAATACTGGCATCCAGGACTCGTTTAACCTCGCTTGGAAACTCGCATTAGTGCAACGGGGTCTAGCATCCCCTTCCCTCCTCCGAACTTACACTGAAGAGCGCCTTCCTGTTATCGCCGAGATGCTCAACCAGACGACCGTTCTACTGAAGCAAACATTCATAAAAAAAGAAAAGCCCTCTGTCTGGCGTCGGGGCGGCAGCCTCCTCCAGCTTGGCGTGAACTACCGGTGGAGTTCCGTAGTGGTTGACGAGCAATCTGACGACGAGGACGATTACTCTGATGACGAGGATGACTTCCCTGATTCGTACGGAGAGGACCTCGGCGCCCAACTACGTGCCGGCGACCGTGCCCCTGACGCCCCGTGTCTGCTGAACTTGGCATTAGAGGAAGACAGACCTGCAACATCAAATAGGCTCTTCGAGCTATTTGGCGCCTCCCATCATACTATATTGATCTTCGTGCGAGACCTTCACCGGTGTTCCACAATACTAAAAGGGATCTCATCGTCATGTCCAAAGGGACTCATTCGGACTGTTCAAATTGTCCGAGCTGACTTTGGACGGCATGTGGAATGCGGTCCATTCTGCGCGGATTACACGGTCGAGGATACACGAGGGCATGCATATGATGCGTATTCCTTGACCGAAGGATGTCGCGCCGTTGTGGTCAGGCCTGACGGCTTCATTGGGGCAATTGTCCAGGACAACAATGGCCTACGGCAGTACTTCCGTGGAATATTCGGTTCGAATTGATGCCATTATTGCTGTCTTTGATGAGGTTCCTCATACCACTACGCTAATTGATATACCTTAGTCAATGTAATTCCCCCTACTTATCGTATTGGGCCCGGGGTCGGTTAGGCGTTACCTTTGTAGCTGTACTGTTGTAACATCACAGTGATTTTCACCCCGTTGACAGGCGAAATCATAAAGCCGCTGCCCGCGGAGCTGGGGCATAATGCATAACGTTCAACCAACGACTTTGTCGTCAAGTCAAGGACTCAGTCGCTAATAGTTCACCTTCGTGACTAGTGATTCCATATTAACAGAAGTCAGGGCAGAGGACCTCAGACCTGGATATAGCAGCCACTGGTTATCATAGGAACCTATGAGCAATTGATTGATTGACCAAGTCGTCGCACACCCGCGCAGTATTGAAAGGTGCGGTAAAGTTCATTTGCAAGACTTTTGACTTTCAATCGTAGGGATCATCCTTAAAGGCCCAAGTATTGCATGACACTGTCCAAGAAGACTACGGATAAATATTTTAAGTTTATGTGTGCATGAATGTCATGAACTCATACCGTTCGAGATCCCCGTCGCCTAAGGACACGGTACATTGGTATCTCAAATAATGCCGACGCTTGGTGAGATATCTATTCGGCAGCCCTCAAGGCACAATGAAGATAATACTAAACAGGATCCTTTTGATAGTTTCCACTTGAGTCTTCAACGAAATTACAGGGACCATTATATCCGTATTGTGCATTGTGAAGACGGATATCCAACGGTAAATTTCCCTGTATCAAGCGTTAGTGCTGGTGACCGAAGAGGTCAGCCACTAGAGCTGGACTTGACCTAATTCACCGCGGTCGTGGCCTTCGTAAAACCGCAATGCGAGGACCAATGCTGAAAACGAAAATTTGTCACGCACGGAGCTCCTTGAGATGTTGCGTTGGCATTGTAGCGCCTGCGCGCAGCTATTGGATAAGCTAACACCCGAGCTCAACAAAAATTCCCTCGTGACTAGAGGCGCTATCGGGAAGGTTACGCCACTGCTGTAAGCCGATCTTCGCAAGACGCCTCAGGCCTAGACATTGCAAAGCGGACAAGCACCAGGTCACCCACAAACTCTCGTTAGGGCCCCAGTGTACTGCGTCTACCGCACTCACGATAGCTTCGTTGCCACCAAGTATGGAAGGTGGACCGGACGACCATGCTTCAGGGACATATCCATTCATAGAAGCTTCCGATGTGATGAGCGATGTGATATGATTCAGGCCCAAGGAACTCTGTCCAGGGCTACATGGAAATGAATTATCAGTAATAAGTGATATCTCGGAACCGAAATGAAAGGTGGACGAACGCTACCGAACCGCCGTGGGAGGGAAGCATATGCGCTTCGATCACAGAGCGCCTCTGTTCCGGCACATATTACTTACTTGCCTCGATCGACTACCCGTGTACGACATCGCAATGATCCGTGACGGCGGAGGGGATTTTTCAACGCGGCCACCATTCCTCGATGAATTTTCGTGATATCGATAAAGATGGCTCGGCCAGACCGGGATACCGCTAATATTTGATGGTCCAGCGGGAGAAGATGCTGCGTTGTTAGTTTCTTGGCTAAAGTCAGGTGCAGATCAGTGAAGCCTGATGAAGTGTGATTTATTCAATGAAGATTTCCGTCCACGTAGGCCCACTGATGAGAGTCCCAAATTACAATATCTGCAGGGACTCTGAGAGGTGAAATAATACCGCCGTTATTAATGTCATGAGGAAAGCGCCAAGTTATGGAATCAAGGTAAGGTGCCTTGCTGGGTTAAAAGCAGCGAAAGCTGATGGATTCGGAAGGATCACTGATTTAAGTGTGAATTGTATTGTGGTGAATAACGCACCCTCGCGGTGTTTACAGACCGTGATCGGCTAAATAAGCCACGGTATGCAAAGAAGAATGTGGCGGTAAAGGCAACAGCAGTGGGTCAACATTGGGATCCGACAAAAATGAAGGGCGGCGAAGCGAATCAGTACTGGAGTCGTGCAATGTTTACCGTAAGCTTGGGGTGAGTTTCGTGGTCGAATCATAGCAAACCAACATATTCGGCAACTGTCCAGAGCGAGAAATTTGATTATTTAAATAATAAGGATGTGCATAGAAGACAGAGACTTACCGTGTCTGGGGCCATAGTCGGGCAGTTCCCATTAGAGAAATCCGTCAACTCATTGACGCGTACTACTTGACAAGTTCTTCCCATGCCAAATATTGATCGGCAAACTCTTCCAGTTCATCGCAACTACCGAGTGAGAATTGTAAACCAAGCTGGCCGACCGGAATCATCTTCAACAGAAGTAGCACAAGCGGCATTGTGCTGTTACTCCGGATATTCCACCCTCGCCATATCTGTATCCCAGAAGGAACTCCGCTTCCCCAGAACGTCCATTTGGTTGTCGACAATTCTCTTACGAGCACACGGAAGCTCCGTTGCTTAAAAACCTCTACCTTCAAGGGGGGTTTGGGAAGCAGTATTAGAGGCAATACGTTTTCGGGCTTCACATGTACCGACCGCATGATTCTTCTGAGGGTTGTAACCGCCCATTCAGCATGTGAGTGATCATGCTGCGACATTATATGATGTTCTGCTCACCCGTGCCCTGTTTCTTCAATTTGTTGCAAACGATTTCGGTTTGAATCAGAGACAACACATGGTAGCACTCAAGCTGGAGAATGGAGGCTCGGCCTTTCGGACCGAATGCAGAGTACGCCCACGTGCTTCTCATACTACGTCGCGCAATTCTAGGCAATTCCTCTCATCACTTCCTGTCACTATCGTCCATCTTCGAGTCTAAAACCGCACAACGCCCTTCTTTCAGTGATAACATGGACATGATTTTGGCACGTCAAGGCCTGTCGACCACCCTACAGCAGATCGTTAGTCACAGAGTGCACTTGGGTGGGAAAAATACCAAGGTGAGTTGGGACGGTAAAGAGCTTCAGCAGTCGCTGACAGTATTGGCGCAGAATGAATCAGAAGTATTTCCAGACGACGCTGACGTCTATGCTAGAATGATCAATCTTCCTTCGAAGTCTGGCCCTTGTCTCCAGAGTTCCCCTTCTCAGCATTCTAGTCCCCAGTCAACTGACGGATCATACGCCGTGCAGGATATCTCTTACAGTATCATGACTCCTATATCCGAAGGTCACGACGACGATTCTAACACTCCTGCGCTCACGCCATCCTCCTCTGTACTCCTCACTCCGCACTCTCGCGAAAGACCCGATATCACATATGTGGCAATCATAAAACAAGCCATTCTATCTTCTCCAGATCGCCGTCTCAGCCTCTCAGAAATATACGACTGGATCACAACAGTATATCCCTTCTTCAGTCCTGCGACAAAGTCTTGGAAGAACAGCATCCGACACACCCTAAGCAGCTATCAGTGTTTCCGAAATGAGGCTCATGGTATATGGGCTATAGACGATGCGAAACTGAAAAGCTATGGGATTGGGTCTCTTCAGAAAAGCCACTCTTTGAGGGTGGACGGCGTCAAGAAAAAACAGGCGGGTACGAAAACTGGTTTGAGGAAAGAAGATTCATCCGTACCAAAGTCTGAGACCCGAAAACGAGAGATAGAAGATGAAGCGGATATGGAGTCTAGGCAGTCAAAAAAGGGGAAGAAAACGCGTTCTTCTGCTGCATCCGATGTCGTCCACGAAGGATCGTCGTCCTGTCCTCCGTTTTGGCGATCATCCCGGATTCACAGGGACGATGGGAGAATGACTGCGAGTGATTATGGTTCAGACGGTACTGAGTATCGAAGGCCTATGTTAGTACCAGTCAAATCCTGGGCAACGCTACCATTTCGAGGGAGCAATTGAGAACTGCTTTAGCACCTGGTGGACACCTTTCGTTTACATGGACGTTGCATTGCGATCGAAACTTGGAATCTCGCCTGGACGATTTGATTTCTTACTGCAAGTTATACTGAGTATTTAGAAATTCCCGCGTTACATTCGGCTGAAATTGAATGTTAATGACCACATTGGATACTTAGTATGAGGGAGAGGATAACTTAAGGATTGAACCTCAAAATATGATCCCTGGGACTCACTTCGGTACTGTCGTCGTTGTCGCCGGATTTGCAAGACCCGCTGGCGACGGGGCATTTTATCAGTACGCTCCTACCCAATGACAGCTGGTGCAGGGCAGCATCCACGACATCCTCTCCATACCGTGTATGGAAACGGAAATTTTGTTAGAAGGATTCTGTAGGTAAAGTGAGACGATTCAGTGGCGAGATCCACGATGGATGATGGCCGACGGCCCTAGTCTTACATTAGGTGGACATCGTCGAGGTCGTCCTTGAGGCGACGTACATTTTCAAATTCGACATCCTCGCAAAAGATAAGACCGTCAATATTTCTTCATAATACCTGTGCGTGTGCAAGCAGCTTCATACTGAAATAAGCGGAGTATGTCTTTAGACCATAGCAGTCTCACCGAAGAGGTAGTTTGTACTGGGCCACCTACCGGTCACTATTGGAGGTAAAGAAGATTGAATATGTCTGTACCCCCAACGGTGGAAGAGACTGGTGAAACACCTCAAAACTAGAGCTGAGCATGTTAGACTAATCAGATGGACGCAGCTTTAATCACTTACCGTGACGATTATTGGAAGCCATCCACATGCGCTTGTTGATATTACTCGGATCATAGTCGTTGAGATGTCTGTCTTTAAGATTTCTCTCAAAAATATACATGGCTTGAACCAAGTGTCGCACACCATCTTCCAAGAACATGTCATACGACCTGGGTCAGCTACAATGATCCCAAAAAAGTGTTCGGGGACGCCGACATTGCGCAAATCGCGCAATATGGCAGACCAGATCGACTCGTCGTGTATGACCCCCGAAGGATCCGGGTCCTGAAATCATCTAAGATTCCGTTTTAGGCTATCAAAAACCCACCAGCCTCTGCAGTGAGTGTTAAGTATAGCCATTCAGACATGCCGCCAAGACGGACGTCCGAGGGTGCATAGCCAAAAGGTGGATATGGGGAGGCTTCAGTGAATGAATAGCGCGATACTAAATAGTGCACATAAGTTGGCGACATAGATTATAATACGGGATAACACGTGTAACATTTACAATCAATACCGAGTACTCGGCTTCTTCAGCTCCTTCAATACATCCAACATGACTCCCAAAGCTATAACACCGAAGCTCAGGGGACCGAAGGATGTTGTACCATCCTCCCGGGCATCAGCCAATGCCTCTTGGGCTGCCACCCAACCCGCCCGAGCACGATTGAACTTGATACAAAAGCGCTGAATGTCCCGTTCGAGCTCATCGTTTGAGACGAAGTCCCAAAATTCATCATCATAGTCATCATCGTCAAATTCCTGTTGGTCATCCTCTTCCGGAGGAGGAAGAAACTCTTGCCGTATTGCTCGCGTGAGCTCTTGCATCTGTGGCAGACAGTGTTTCAACCTCTGACGAACTGCAGGATGGAAGCGTAGTACGCACCTGAAGGTTCATGGATGCGGTGGTCTCTCTGCGCTTCTTGTGATCGAAGTAATGTTCCATGATACACCCACAGAGAAGCTCAGCTTCAGAAAGATGTGCTGACGAAAACTTGTGGACGGTATGCGCTTTGGCTATCACCAATAATTGCTGGCAATATTCGTCCAAGATATGTCGCATTTCTTCGAGATCATCTTCATCTGGTTCCATGCTCAAGTCGTAAGCCACACTAAGGTGAGGCTTTAGTAAGTTGTCCAGCAGTTCGTGGTCAACGCGTTCTGCTTCATCTTGACGAGGATGATACTCATCCACTGGGACGCTGCGATAGAGTATGCCGAGTATCTTCTTGCTAGGGTAGAACCGTTCTCCTTCGTCAGGATTAACACCCTCCCCGGACTGATAATCAGGTCGCCGTTGTCGATCTGGGGGTCGGGGAAGGTCTGAAAAGCTCACAGGAGTTCCGACCTTAGGATAGTCGACAGCATGTGAAGCCTTTTCTGCTAGAAGAAGACACTCCTCACAATCGGCGCTTTTGAGATCAGAGATCCTCAAGTGAAGTGAGGAGATGTATCCTACGAGATCAGATTTGATCTAATGGGAAGGTTAAGTATTGGGCCGTCGTCTGGAAAAACACACTGACATAGTTGATAACAAACTCTGCGACTTCGTCTTTACCACATACATTGGCTCTGACATCAGGGGGCAGCGGTGTATACGCGCCAGGTTCCGCAGTGAATGATTTGGGCGGGTATAGGGTCTCCTGAATTCAGAGTGAGAACAGCCTGGCATATGAAAGTGGCGCCTTAACTTACATCAAGGATGATATTGTAGATGTCACCGTCAAGATCGCCTCCTCCAAGACACGAAGGTAAACTTCTGCTTCCCCTGGTTGTACAATATTAAAAACAGAAATTGGCGCCCTATTGAAACACTCACTTGCACGGAAAGACGACTACATTAACTAGATGATTCAATTCCGGCCGTCGCACTGCCGTGGCAAACTGAACATCCCCGGGGTGAATTTGAGGGCTTCGCGTGACGAGAACTCGACCTTCAACAACCACACGGTCGTTTGTGCGCGGATCAACGATCGTGGCATAGATCTCGCCTTCCTGAAGGCAGTCCCACTCGTCCGACACACCAATTAGTGTGTATGACCCAGGAACCCGTATCCGCGCACGATGCTTGATTTCCCTCAAGATATGTGTCGCACCGTACGCGACCGCTGTCTTCAGTAAGCCATAGTGTATTCCCGATTCGGAGTCAAGTTCTTCAGACAGTTCAACCTGTAAAATCCTGGCCATATTACGGAACAGAGATTCTAAGTGGAAGGAGGCGCCGAGACCATGATGGGTGAACGTGTTAGCGGCAGCATCCAGGGATTTCTTGATCTGGCGTACTTCGGAGATAGCTCGATCCTGTAAATCTTCAAAGCTCTTGTGCGGAACTGCGTGGTGCTCCAGGAGAGCAATCATTGGCCGGTTCAGATAACAGTATATAGGTTTTGCTGAGGTAGTTGTTATGTCTAGGCTGCGAATGTTCTCCGAGTCGAATTTCGTCTGTGACGGACGAATCGTCAACCTCTTGCCTGTCAGAGTGGGATCCATAAACAAAACGCCCTTTGCTCCGCCGAGTCGAAACTGCAGCGCTGACGGGACATATTTGGCACGTTGTACGACCTTCTCCTTCACAATTGTGATGAGTTCACGCGAGATCGTCGAACAGCCGTCGGTGAAAACGGCATTGGTACCAGAACCAGCAGCGCGGTCCTCAATAGGTACGATCATGTCAGGGGAGATCTCTACTGACGGCAATGACGCCGAGAACATCTGGCCCCAACGAGCACCCAGCAAGGCAGGACGGCGAACGACCTTGGAGAAATCACCCTGCACAAGGCGAGTCAGACAAAAAATAGTAGTTACAATGTAGAATAATATGATGCTCACCAGTTGTCCACGAATGATATCTGCAGTAACATAGTTACTTTGAAATGTGAATGGCGTCACAAAGGCGAAAGAATAATCCTTCAGTCCACTCATTGAGTAACCAAGAAAGTCGAACTTGCGTCCTGCGACTTGAACTCCGTCAGTGAGGACGGGACGGTATCTTTTCATTAAAAGCTGATCTATTGAGAGCGACTGTTCACGACGTGGCTTCCCCTTGTCCTCATCCTGGAATGATACACGAAGGAAAGCTTCATTATTGTTATACCGTCGCAAAACACTGTTGGACTGATCTGGGAGGGGACCCTCCAAAAACTGCGTAGTGGGCGTGACGATGAGATGATATGACTGGCAGATAGCTGGAGAGGGGGCAAAGCGCCGGGTTGGCGCTCTGGTTTCCGCTATGTAAGCCTCGACTGCTTCATGGAGCAGACCAGTAAGGTCCTGTTCCGCTCTGTCTGACGCATTTGCAGCTAGCTGCCGTCTGCGGGTCCTACGATTTCGACGTTTCCGACTCGATTTTGTTCGTGACTGTGACGGGGTTGGATTCGGCACCTGCTGCCTGTCCGGCACATGAGATGAGGTAGATGAATGTGGTGCCGCATTTGCTACAGGCCGGGTGTATACAGGGTCCCGAAGGCTGGGAACACTCAGGACAGAGGTGAATTGGCGAAATGCCGACGCAGCGGCGAGGCTGTCGTGATGTGCCTCTAATTCATGCAGCGCAATACGAAGACCCAAAAGCTCTGAAGCTTCCAAAAGGCCTGCCCAGTAAGCCTTTTCAACCTCAAATGCAAGAGGAAAAGACAAAGATCGTAATTCGGCTTGTAAAGCATTCAGCTGATTTTGGCTATATCCTTCCTCTCGCTGAATTTGAGTTATTGAACGATAAATGGGGAGAGGTAGATGTATCTCTTCGCAACGATACAGAAATTGTTGTCTGTCGGCTCGCGAGTTAAAGTGTAGACAGAGTCCTTGGGAAATCAATGGTGCAAGTTGACCGTCCGTGCGTAGTGAGGAGAGCCGCTCTGCTGGAATGGAGCCAAGCGAGCCCCAAACCTCGTGCACGGTTTCGACTTGAATGGTTGCAGGAAGAGATGACTGGACATAGATATCGCATCCGTCGTCTGATGACAAGATGGTCTTGATGCTAGCGGCGCGGTACGAAAAAGATACGTTCTCTGAAGTGGGCGGCACAACATCCTCATACTCGGGTGGATCAACGTCGATCCTGAGCTTGCGCAGGTCAGGATCGCACACAACAGTGCCCTGAATGGTGAGCTCCGTTGCAAAGACGCCCCTTCGGCAAATGCGCCCAAGCTCAATGGAGATCGATGATGAAGCGCGCCCAATGTCCGCACGTCTCTCTTGTTCAAGACGCACAGCTTCAGGATCGACCCAAATGCGCGACGCAACAGAACCTATACGCGCTTCATTGGTGGGATGTTTAGAAGGCGCAAAGTAGACAGTTCTCCCCCCTACATCGATGTTGCTGTATAACTGCAAGAATACACGGGCCGAGTTGTCGTCCGGGAATGTTACAAGACCCATCCCACGGTGTGCATTCGATCCTCTTTTGCGAAAGAGCTCCACGCCAAAATTCAACGGTGGAGAATCAGGATTTTGAATCGGTGGTATGTGGATTTTGCGCGCTAGATGGATGCGCAGGCTCTCTTCTGATTCCGTGAAGGGTACATTCCGCACGAAGACTTCCATTGCACCTGCTGAGATATAAGCACAATGGCAGGAGAGACGAGAAGATTGTACCTCGAAGGACAGAAGAGAGATGGGAGTGGACGATAAGAGGGTGTACATCACTGGTGCCACATATATAGTTGACTTAGACGCTGGAGAATCGATAACGGCTCGAAGCGGTGGGCACTTCCTTGCCGTCCTCGGAAAGGTTCAACATCAGCTGACAGCGACCTGGTAGCGCTCGAACTTGTTGATCATAAGTATCGGACTCCCAATAAAACACTAAGCTTACCCGACATTGACACTCATAGCAGCAGACCTATGTATCCAGGCGAAACCGTATTGTTTTGACTTAGTATGATTGTGAATTTCGAAAAGTATCCACAGGTAGGCCATTCAAGACTTTTGGGTAGCTGCCATCCGAGTCAGCCATAAGCATACCTCCCAGAGTGCTCCACTGTATCTGACCACACTATATAATTCCTCCAGAGGGAACGATGGAGAGCCATTGTAGTGCCATTTAGACCAGATATCGCGGCTACTGAGTACCGTAAAAATGGGGTTGAATGTCGAGCAAAACGATCTTGTTAGGTCCGTTGTAGCGAAGTGGCTGTAATATGCATAGATTCATGTGAAGTCATAGAGCATACGGGATATATATGCAACGAGCCATCTTTTCCTCCCCAGATACACAGCCAGCTCATATATTAAGCTTGGTTCGTCGCCAGTGACGCCTCTTGGCATTGTACTGCACCCCCAAATCAGTCAAGAATTCATGGAGCTCATTGTTTGCGCACCTGAATCTTAGTGTCTGTCTTTAGGCGGAACCATTGGGGAATTGGCCTGCATCACACGGTCAATACAGCGCAGCAAACTTGTACTCAAGAAACGTACCTGTTTTGCCTCCCAGCCTTGGCCAAAATGCGCTTTGTTCTGAATGTCTTTTGGGAAGGCTGGTAATTCACTGCTTAGCACAGGAAATTTGAAGCATTGAGCAAAATGCCCACCATTTGGGTCTCTACGGCGTTGTCGATGAAGGGAAAAATTAAGGTTTGGACACTGCTTTGTAACTGTGCAGTTCCGCTTTAGGATACAGACTCTCACGTTCCCTGAATCGCTGGACCACCAGCGACTTATGGCAGTCCTCCAGTCTTCCGGACAGTAATGAGGGTAGGTCCGGATTCCTTTTAGGGTTCGCAATAATAAAACAGACTACCTAAGATATTTACACAATTTGTCCGATTTGCAAACAAGAAAGCCATCTCGCTAGTTCTACCACAGCCCACTCGGCGTAGTAGTAGACTCGTTCGAGCTTTCATCGAATTGCCATATGCCATGGGTAAGCTCGTCTACATTATTGAAGAAAGAGCCCCAGTCGTCCAAACTAATCGAAGGATCATGAGACTTTGGCATAACGCTAGCAGCATGGAAGATAAGCGTACCTCATTTCATTACTTTGTAAGTTATACTCATTGCTCGTCGGCAGGGTATCGGGTATTGACGTACTAGCGCCTTCGCTGCAGAAATTAGAAGGTTCAAGGAAAGAATCTTGATCGTCAGTCGTGAAACCAAATTTTCGCAAGGTTTCAGTCGCATTGGCGAGGCCTTCGTATTTAGGAGATTTTAGCCTTACGCTTTCCGAAGGAGCGAAAGATAACTGAGGCTGCGCGTTTGCTTCACCTAGGGATATTGATGGAAGTTCAATGCCAGAAAACCAGCTGGACTCATCTACAGCAGGCACGTCGTAGAAAGAATTGCTGCTAGAGATGATTTCCGACAGACTGTCAATAAAGACCTCATTTTGGTTCAATATCGAATCGTTATCGACGATCGGCTCCGATTGAAGGTCCGCTGAGTTGGGATGTAGATCGCCAACAGAAGTTAGGTCGTGGAGGACATCCCTAGACGGGATGATGAATCAATTTACCCTACCACTCGGAGAAATCATGGAAGATTCCACACCAGAATTTGCCTGCAAACGACCATCTGCACCTTTATTAGCGACATGAACAGCGGCAACTTGGATGTGAGCACCTCATTTCCAGGACTTGGAGAGCCTTCATGCATGCGTCCACATGTTGCATATCAGCGGAGTTTACGGGAAATCCACTGCGTTTTGTGTGCCAATAGTCGAAAAGGAGCACTGCAGCGGCGTTGAAAGCGGCAAGCTAAGGGGACTTTAGAGCAAGCACCCAAAGAAAGTATTATCTTACACCATGGTAGGGAATCAGATGCCCCTTGCGACGTAGTTGGGTATCGATGATATCTGCACATACGCGAGCGGCAGTTGTGCAGATAGTTACTGAATGAAAAGGGAATTTCTCCGAGTCATAAGGCATTGATATGAAGGGCCTATGAATTAGCATCTGCAAATGATGATACTGTATATGTAACGACGCCGATTGAGTGAAGTGAATAGGGTCTTTGCGGTCAGGGTCCCATCGTACTGAGGTAGGTAGATTAGAACTAGTATGGCAATAGTGCCCATAACGTTACGTACGATGATCAGGCATTGCATCCATCCAGTGCTTTAACTTCGCATTCAACAGCTCCACCATTCGTTTCTGCCAGTTTTTATCCAGAAATCTGAGTCTGATTTGAGACCGATTCATTGCATACTATGGTGATCATGTATACTTTGACTAACAGAATGGATAGAAAGAGCACTTACTACAGTGCGCAGGCAAAAGGTTATTAGGGAAGTGAGTTTCAGGTAACAGTTGAAGTAAGAAACAATCGCGGGTCGTCCAGACGGTTGCTTAAAGGCATTAACAGTACTTGAGGGCTCCCAGTACTCGTCATCACATTCAATTGGTAGGTCAAGGTCAATTCTGCATTGATTAGCAACGAGGCATAGGGGGAAGGCGCGGAGACGTACTCTTCGTCGAAGAGACAGCATGAACGACCTAGAAAGGCACTGCTCTGCCTGTCTAAGTACACGAGAGTCCTGAAGCGAGTCGGCAAAGTGCATGCATGGAGTAGCAATGACATTACCAGAACGCTCGTTTCCACAGTTCGCCCTCTATAGTGGGGTCAGCATACTTCATTTTCCTTCTGTGAATTCCCGCCTCCTCAGATGACCGAAGTCCAATGCTAGCAATTGTCCAGCATAGATGAGGTACCGTTGATCCCAACACGAATTGGGCGAAAAGCTGGGTTGGTATTACAGATAAAGCGACAGCGATAGGTGAACAGGAATTATACTCACACATATAACTTGCAAGTGATGTAAAGTGGGCGGATTTAACAGGGACTTGCGTGCGCGCAACATCTGATTGAACCACTTCCATCCACTCGACCGCTTGGAAGTCACCCCATCAGATAGAACTCGAGGGTCGTCTGTGTACCTTGAAGCGACAGCACACACGAGTAGCAGTACCATAGCAAAGTCTTTATCTTCTAGATAGAGTTTATCCTTGACCGACTTCTCAAAAGTTGGACGATGCAGCAACGGAACGAAGGGGTTCACTTGTGCAAAGTAAAGATCAACAAGCGATGAGAGCAGGTCGTCCTCTGGAAGGGTGAAATCTGGATATTGAGCCTGGAACCAAGTGATCTGGCGCCAAGGAGGTGCATCCCAGAATTCGGACCGTCTGAATTTGGTGTCTGGGAGTTTACCGGTGTGTCCTTCCTTGAAAGCCCTTGCTGTTTGTATAAATTGAGCGGTACTCGATTTCCCGAGATAGATGTAGCCCGATGGATACGCCTTGCTTCGAGTGAGATCGTCTTCCATCGCATCACGCTCATCATCGTCCTGTCGCAGTCGATCCTCTATCTCAGCAGTGCTCATGCTCCCAATATGGGTCTCGGGAAGGATCTGCAACAGAGTCAGTTCTGCTTGTAGGTGTGAAGACGCCACCCACCCGACGCAACATGTTCTCCATCCTTTCTAGTTTGTTCTCTAGCTCCTGGACATAACTACCTCGAGTATAGGCCGGAGTACTAGCAAGAAAATCATGGCGAACCTTTTGGAGGGCGCCTTTAGAAGGTGGTTAGTCTATGCATGACAGAAGAGTAGATGCCTGACTTGCCAGTACTCTACGACTGTCAGAATATTTGCAGTCAAGGTTGCATGCTGCACAGTTCGAGCACTGCTTCCCCGGTCTCTGAGCGCCATCGCCTGCATAGGTAAGTATCCATTATAAAACGACTTTATGCTTAAGGTCTCACATCCAACTAGAGCGCCGATGACCTTAGGAGCAGGTAAACTTGTATAGAACACTCACTCTTTCTTCGCCTGCAAAATTCGCATGCCGTCTGGGGTCTTGTCTTTTTGGTACGACTGGAGCCATAAATTTCTTCTCCCGGTGATATGGACATCGATGAGCTCAAGGAAACCTGGGGCTTTGGAATTTATTTGTTGGCAATAAATAGCAGTGCAAGTAATGAGTCAGGATACGGGAGAAGGGTGCCGAGGGGCCAGAACGGAGCCGATCACTCCGGTACGTTGTCCGAGTACGAGCTGTCCGAGTGGGGGAATTATGTCTCTACGTCTTCTACGCCTTCACTGCGTACGTAGTCGAGACGAGAAGGTCGATTTCTAAGGGAAGGGAACCTCACAGCCACATGCCCTTCCGCTCACCTACTTTGCAGTAACAAACTGTTCCAGCCTCGCCTCCAGAAGGAGACAATCACGATGCCGCGGCGATATGTAACAATGTACTAAGTACGTACAGAAACTGCTGCGACCTACTGCGACGCGGGCAAACAAACTGAACACGAAAAAAAGAAGACTTCTATGCACTCTTATTTTATCATTCCTGGTGTTCGACATCCTCGCTTCGTCCACGGTTCCAAGAAAGAGTTCATTCCAGTCTCATAGCCAGAAAGGGATGCAAGAGCATCGCATCATCATAAGAAGGGGCCGGTTCAGAGGCAGGATCGTTTGAAGAGAAATGTGTTGCAAAAGGCGGGACAACGCCGCGATACTGAAAAGTGTTGGACACGGCATATTCCATAGGCGAGAATGAGTAGGCAGGACCATTCGTAGTGAAGGTGAATTTGACGTCCGTATCAGACGACGACGACACAGATGAGTTGGATGAGGAAGCTATCGTGCCTTGAGGACGAACAAGCTGAGCGTTTCGTCTTTTTTGGCGGCGAGTTTTCTCTCTGCGAGCTAACGTGAAATTGACGCGTCGTCGTATGGGAGATTGCGGTGTGGGAGGAAGAGACGACTGGCGAGGACGCGTCGCCGACGACGACGATTCGGGACAAGCACCATCCGACGCAGGAAAACTAGCAGAAAATCAACACAGAAGGCCTATAATGGCGCATATACTCACCGAAAATCATCGACGTCGTCTACTTTTGCCCTTTTTCGACTGCAGAGCTCGAAGTCATCAGTATACTCGTCCTTCAATGCGTTCTTCATGGTATTGGCGGAAGGAGAAAAGTGGAGATAGCTTTGGCGGATTGATAGTCGCGGTATGAGATCAAGATCAATCGTGCTTCTGCCACGTTACCGTTCGTCCGACGGGAATCCTGGGTCCTGCTAGCCATCATCTACAAAAATTTTAACGTGAAAACAGCATCGCTGTCCATTGTACTTGAATCCTTTTCTTCTTCGCCTCTTTGCTCTTTAGCACTTATTACGGTGCCAGACTTCGTGTTATTGGCCATCCACACGAACCAATTTACATTATTTAAGTGGGAAATCTATCGTTTCCTCCATAACATCTGTCGACTTATTCCTTCATATAGTGTTTTACCAAAAGGTCGACAGCCTAGACGGTATCAGCTGACGTTGAATCTTCTGAGGACGGCAAGGAGGAACCACCGCTTCGAGCCGTTATCGATTCACCAGCGCCTAAGTCAACTATATATGTGGCACCAGTGATGTACACCCTCGTATCATCCACTCCCGCCTTCCTTTTGTCCTTCGAGGTACAATCTTCTCGACTCTCCTGCCATTGTGCTTATATCTCAGCAGGTGCCATGGAAAACTTCGTGCGGAACGTACCCTTCACGGAATCAGAAGAGAGCCTGCGCATCCATCTAGCGCGCAAAATCCACATACCACCGATTCAAAATCCTGATTCTCCACCGTTGAATTTTGGCGTGGAGCTCTTTCGCAAAAGAGGATCGAATGCACACCTTGGCAGGGGTTTTGTAACATTCCCGGATGACAACTCGACCCGTGTATTCTTGCAGTTATACAGCAACATCGATGTAGGGAGGAGAACTGTCTACTTTGCGCCTTCCAGGAATCCCCCCAATGAAGCCCGTGTCAGTGCTGTTGCGTCGCGCCCTTGGGTCGATCCTAAATCTGCGCGTCTTGAACGAGAGAGACGTGCGGACATTGGGCGCGCTTCATCATCGATCTCCATTGAGCTCGGACGCATTTGCCGTACGGGCATCTTCGCAACGGAGCTCACCATTCAGGGCACTGTTGTGTGCGATCCTGACCTGCGCAGGCTCATGATTGATGTTGATCCAGTCGAGATTGGGGAAGATCTATCCCGGTATGTATCTTTTTGGTACCGCACTGCCAACATCAAGACAATGTTGTCATCTGACAACGGACGTGATATCTATGTCCAATCATCTCTTCCTGCGACCATCGAGGCGAAGACAATCCATGATATTTGGGCTGATCCAGTTCAAGCCGAACGGCTCTCCTCACTACGCACGGACGGTAAACTTGCACCATTGATTTCCCAAGGACTCTGTCTACACTTTAACTCGCGAGCCGACAGACAACAATTTTTGCATCGTTGTGAAGGGATACATCTACCTTTCCCCATTGATCGTTCAATAACTCGAATTCAGCGAGAGGAAGGATACAGCCGTAACATGCTGCATGCTTTACGAGCCGAGCTCCGTATTTTGTCTTTCCCTCTTGCATTTGAGGTTGAAAAGGCTTACTGGGCAGGCCTTTTGGAAGCTTCAGAGCTTCTAGGTCTTTGTGGTGTGCTACGTGAATTAGAGGCGCGTTATGGAAAGCACACTACCGCTTCCGCATTTCAACAATTCGCCTCTGTCCTCGATGTTCCCAGCCTTCGGGATACTGTACATGCACGACGAGCACCACATGCGTCTACATCATCCCATGTGCCGGGCAGGCAGCAGGCGCCGAATCCAACCCCGTCACCGTCACGAACAAAATCGAGTCGGAAACGTCGAAATCGTAGGACGCGTAAATGGCAGCTAGCTGCAACAGCGCCAGAAAAAGCAGAACAGGACCTTACTGGTCTACTCCGTGAAGCAGTTGAGGTCTACATGGCGGAAACCGGAGCGCGAAAGCGGCGCTTTGCCCCCTCTCCGGCGATATACCAGTCCTACCATCTCATCGTCACGCCCACTACGCAGATTCTGGAGGGTCCCCTCCCAGATCAGTCCAACAGTGTTTTGCGACGGTATAACGATAATGAAGCTTTCCTTCGTGTATCGTTCCAGGACGAGGACAAGGGGAAGCCACGCCGTGAACACTCGCTCTCAATAGATCAGCTTTTAATGAAAAGGTACCGTCCCGTTCTTACCGACAGAATTCTAGTCGCAGGGCGCAAGTTTAACTTTCTTGGTTACTCGATGAGTGGACTGAAAGACTCTTCTTTCGCCTTCGTGAAGCCATTCAAGTTCCAAGGTAGACGTTATGACGCAGATGTCATCCGCACCGAGCTCATGGGTGACATATTTCGTTGAGCAAATTTACTGGCTTGGTTCTGACTTATTTTGCACAGGGTGATTTCTCCAAGGTCATTCACCGTCCTGCCTTGCTGAGTGCTCGTTGGGCCCAGATGTTCTCGGCGTCATTGCCTTCTGTAGAAATTTCCCCTGACATGATCGTACCTATTGAGGACCGCGCTGCTGGTTCTGGTACCAATGCCGTTTTCACCGACGGCTGTTCGACGATCTCGCGTGAACTCATCACAATTGTGAAGGAGAAGGTCGTACAACGTGCCAAATATGTCCCGTCAGCGCTGCAGTTTCGACTCGGCGGAGCAAAGGGCGTTTTGTTTATGGATCCCACTCTGACAGGCAAGAGGTTGACGATTCGTCCGTCACAGACGAAATTCGACTCGGAGAACATTCGCAGCCTAGACATAACAACTACCTCAGCAAAACCTATATACTGTTATCTGAACCGGCCAATGATTGCTCTCCTGGAGCACCACGCAGTTCCGCACAAGAGCTTTGAAGATTTACAGGATCGAGCTATCTCCGAAGTACGCCAGATCAAGAAATCCCTGGATGCTGCCGCTAACACGTTCACCCATCATGGTCTCGGCGCCTCCTTCCACTTAGAATCTCTGTTCCGTAATATGGCCAGGATTTTACAGGTTGAACTGTCTGAAGAACTTGACTCCGAATCGGGAATACACTATGGCTTACTGAAGACAGCGGTCGCGTACGGTGCGACACATATCTTGAGGGAAATCAAGCATCGTGCGCGGATACGGGTTCCTGGGTCATACACACTAATTGGTGTGTCGGACGAGTGGGACTGCCTTCAGGAAGGCGAGATCTATGCCACGATCGTTGATCCGCGCACAAACGACCGTGTGGTTGTTGAAGGTCGAGTTCTCGTCACGCGAAGCCCTCAAATTCACCCCGGGGATGTTCAGTTTGCCACGGCAGTGCGACGGCCGGAATTGAATCATCTAGTTAATGTAGTCGTCTTTCCGTGCAAGTGAGTGTTTCAATAGGGCGCCAATTTCTGTTTTTAATATTGTACAACCAGGGGAAGCAGAAGTTTACCTTCGTGTCTTGGAGGAGGCGATCTTGACGGTGACATCTACAATATCATCCTTGATGTAAGTTAAGGCGCCACTTTCATATGCCAGGCTGTTCTCACTCTGAATTCAGGAGACCCTATACCCGCCCAAATCATTCACTGCGGAACCTGGCGCGTATACACCGCTGCCCCCTGATGTCAGAGCCAATGTATGTGGTAAAGACGAAGTCGCAGAGTTTGTTATCAACTATGTCAGTGTGTTTTTCCAGACGACGGCCCAATACTTAACCTTCCCATTAGATCAAATCTGATCTCGTAGGATACATCTCCTCACTTCACTTGAGGATCTCTGATCTCAAAGGTGTTGATTGTGACGATTGTTTACTTTTGGCTGAGAAGGCTTCACATGCTGTCGACTACCCTAAGGTCGGAACTCCTGTGAGCTTTTCAGACCTTCCCCGACCCCCAGACCAAAAACGACGACCTGATTACCAGTCCGGTGAGGGTGTTAACCCTGACGAAGGAGAACGGTTTTACCCTAGCAAGAAACTACTCGGCATACTCTATCGTAGTGTCCCAGTGGATGAGTATCACCCTCGTCAAGATGAAGCAAAACTCGTTGACCACGAGCTGCTAGACAATTTGCTAGGGCGTCACCTCAATGTGGCTTACGACTTGAGCATGGAACCCGATGAAGATGATCTCGAAGAAATGCGACATATCTTGGACGAATATTGCCAGCAATTATTGGTGATAGCCAAAGCGCATACCGTCCACAAGTTTTCGTCAGCACGTCTTTCTGAAGCTGAGCTTGTCTGTGGGTGTATCATGGAACGGTACTCCGATCACAAGAAGCGCACAGAGACCATCGCGTCCATGAACCTTCAGGTACGTACTACGCTTCTCTTATCCTGTGGCTCATCGGACGTTGATGTACTGTCTGCTAGACACAAGAGCTCACAAGGGCGATACGGCAGGAGTTTCGTCCTCCTCTGGAAGACTATGAGGAGGACGACTACGACGATGAATTTTCGGATCTCGTCTCAAACGATGAGCTCGAACGGGACATTCAGCGCCTCTGCATCAAGTTCAATCGTGCTCGGGCGGGTTGGGTGGCAGCCCAAGAGGCATTGGCTGATGCTCGAGAGGATGGCACAACATCCTTCGGTCTCCAGAGCTTTGGTGTTATAGCTTTGGGAGTCATGTTAGATGTATTGAAGGAGCTCAAGAAGTCACGTACGTGGTACTAATTGTATCCTTTACATGTGTCGTACCCTTTATCTTGAACCAAAGTCGCAGTTTTCGCTATGAATTATATCAGTTAAAGAGAGTTCGGAACTAAAATCCGTTCTCAGATCTGGTCCTTTTTGTTATGACTCGGATGCTGTCGACTAGTACCCTACCCGCCATTCTGAACGAATACCGTACAGCGGAGTTGAATGTTCGGACTGGGTGCTTGAAGGCGTTATCCTTCGTGTTTGAATACGTCGGTCCCCAATCTGCATACTGCTGCGACTCGGTTGTAACCATGCTCGAGGACGCGCTCACTGATCGTGATCTCGTTCACCGTCAAATAGCGAGCACGATCGTCAAGCACCTGGCTTTGGGTGTGGCCGGATTGGGTTGCGAGGATTCCATGCTTCATTTGATGAACCTCGTCTGACCGAATTGCTTTGAAACGTCTCCACACGTCATCGGGGCTGTAATGGATGCAGTTGAAGCGATGCGTGCCATGACACTGGGACCTGGAATTCTGTTGAGTTACATGTTGCAGGGATTGTTCCACCCGGCGAAGAAGGTGCGCGAAGTGTATTGGCGGATTTACAACGCGCTTTACTTGGGTGCCGAGGACTCGTTGGTGCCGTTCTATCCTGATCTTGGGGAGTTGAGCGAGGGGCAGAACGTGTATGACCGGCATCCTTTGCAAGTATTTATATGATATGGTGTATTAGTACTAGGCTTTACCGTTGTAACAGTATCGATATATTAAATAAACGTTTCGTGATTCCTGTGCTGTCTTTACAGTTAGGTCGAAATCTACTCTTTCATGTAATTGCGCGGTCTGCTGTACATACATATCGGAATGGATATCTGGTGGGCGATATATACTAGGTACTCTCTTTTTACAGTTTGCTAGCTACTAACACTCCCGACACACTCGATCCTCCTGAGCTAATTCGTCGTTGCTCCACTAGCACGTTCTCTGCCCAATCTATCATTCCGCTCACAAGTCTATCGATATCCCCTCGCGAATTACCGGAATGAAGACACACTCTGACTCGGTCTTTACCCTTCGGCACTGTCGGCCAAGTTATTGGACGAGCATTCATACCCCGCGCGTATAGGAAGGCAGACAATGGTCGCGGCTGCGACGTCATGATGGGAATAATGGGCGATGGCTCTAAATTTGGAGGGAGAGAAAGCAGGTCCGGGGGTATTGCCGTGAGACGTCGACTGAGCGATCGCGTGAAATACCAGGATATGTCCATCAGATGTTCCGATAGTATCTGCGCGGTTCCATCCAGAAGCATGTCGAAAGACGCGTCAGCCGCGATGATATTTGAGAAACTGAGCGAAGTGGTATAAATTAGTGAGCGCGCGTAGTTGAGCATATAATCCCGTATTAGCGGTGTTGTCAAAAGGACGGCTAGGTATAATCAGCCTCTCTGAAAGAATGAAAGAAAAAAGGAATAACTGACCTCCGGTTGCAGCCAGAGCTTTTCCGAAAGTATGCAGGCGTGCAAACACTCTGCTCTCCAGTCCCAGCATGGCTACCCTCCCTCGGCCTTGGGGACCATATATTCCGGTCGAATGTGCTTCATCCACCACCAGGTATCCGTTGCCATGAGGCAATACCTCCTCAAGGATTTCCACAAAGTCCCGCAGGGGCGCAAAGGTGCCATCCATGCTGTACAAGCTCTCCACAGCGACAAATACACTATTTTCACCCGCTGCTAAAGAGGGACGCTCTTCCCGAAGCCCCATCAACAAGTTCCGAAATGCCTGCACCGAGTTATGTGGGAAAGAGTACTGGGAGTCGCGGGCCCGGGAAGCACGGATGCCATCGTGTACTGAAGCATGGATGTACTCGTCATACACGAAGACGTCTCCAGGCTGGGGTATACACGAGAAAAACCCGACGTTGGCGTCAAATCCCGAGTTGAAAAGTAATGCGGCAGGAGAGTCAAAAAACTCTGCTAATCTGGCTTCCAATGCGCTGTGCGCTGACCCGTTCACGAGGAGCCTAGAGCCACCGGAGCCCAGAACGTTGGGTGCATCTTGTAGTTTTTCAAGGAACCGACGTCGCAACACTGGCGAACTGGCCAGGGAAAGATAATCGTTAGTGTTGAAGTCGACGAGGGTTGATGTGGTCGACGACGACGGATCTGGTAGCCGTCGTCGTATGAGACGTTCATCTCGAGATTTGAGCGCTGCCAGCAGTTGCTTGTCAAGGGCAGACCTGTGTGTCATGATGGTAAAAGGTCAAGAGGCTGATCCATATGCCAATCCAGAGATCAGTAACATATACTTACCCCAAAAAAACACATCGGACATGTAGCGGCTGATAACGGAAGTCCGAATGACGTCACGCGTCAAGCGCCGATAAGACCGATAGTGCAATGATGGATGTAAGTACTTTATAGATGCAGATTGATAGCTAAATGTACAACAAATATGGCATGATAGTAACGACGAGAAAAAGAGAGAGGCAGAGGCAAGGAAAAGAGAAAAACTATGAGCAGGCAACAGAGAATCAAATATCATATATCGACAATCGTCCTTACCAACATGGCATGTCCGCAAGCTTACGCATTATAGTATAAAAACACTCATGTCGCATTCACCACCATCTCTGCCACTTATCTGGGCTGCCACCCGTGAGATTCCCTGGGCTATCATACAGCAAAGACGCCCGCGACTTGCCAAATAACCCTGCGGGGCTATCTCCGTGGCCAGCAGCACCCATCCTATGCAGCTCATCGTCCAACAGCGACGTCGGGTCGTGTGGATCGTAAATGCTGCGAAACGATGACTTTCCAACTGGGGTCCGGAAAGGAGAGTCACTCAAAGAGAACAATCGCCTGGGAGTCACGGGTAGCGCAGAAGTACCAGCAGAACGTGTCCTTGACGGGGTACGCATGGGATCGTTGTCGCCGTCTTCGTCAACTTCCTCATTCTCCCCTGTTTTCTCTGGAAATGACACAAACGGTGGAGGGTCGAGATTGGACTTGTAATGCGCGAGACTTGCCGAAGGACTCATGTGCAATCCCCGATGTGAAAGCGGAGTGTGGATGGGCGATAAGAATGATGGAGCAAAAGTAGACTTTCTCGTCGGTGTGGAGGGACCTTCAGTGATGGGCGGCGGAGATGCCAATCTAGATTTATTTTTTGCCACTTTTGTTGCTTTCAACGGGTTGGAGCGTAAACCAAGAGTAGGCGAGGCTGGGACGTCCTGAAAACAACTGTCAGCCTCCAAAGGTCATTCCTGTACGCGCGACTTCTAACCTTTGTCCTCTTCTGTTTCTTACCCTTCGTGGCTTTCACGACAGGCTCGTCATCTTCGTCATCTGTCGCCAAGATAGGATCCGGTACATTGTATTTCAACTGTATTCCTGGTTGAAGAGTCCCGCTTTGCTTGTCAGCATCGCACCAGAATCGCACTGGCTTTAATTGCATTGTGAAAACATCTTGCTCAATGTCTCCGTCGTCCTCGTCGGTATCCACGCCGGAAATAGAAACGGGTGCGATACCAAGATTGGCTTCTGTGTCCACGTCCATGTCACTTGAAGAAATAGGAGGACTCGACGAGCTATCGTTTGGAGTGAGGTCGGGTAAGGAACTCGGAACAGAAGAAGCAGAAGCAGAAGACGACGTTAAGTGAGGTGGTGTAAGTTTTTCTTCCCCAGAAGGAGGCGAATCCAGATTGTCATCATCTCCACTAGTTTGCGAAGGCTCACGCTTTGGAGCCGCAGCAGATGATGATTGTGCCGCTGCTTTGCTGTCAGCGAGTTGCCGATAACCAGAGGTTGATGGCAAGGGCGGGAAGATAATTTCCGAAGGCAATGTCTTTGGAATGCAGCTCTCGTAATACGGTTGATGATGCGGGGTAGGACGAGAGGGAGGGAAAAGCGGGAGCAGCGGTGCAGATAGAACAGGTGGTGGTCCAACCTTGTCTTTTTCCTTCTCCTTTTCCTTTTTGGCCTTCTTATTCTTTGGAGCCCCATCTCCTTCCGATGTTTTTCTAGACCGCTTAGTCCCGCCGTTTGCATTGGGCTTGTCTTTGGCCTTGATATCACTGCAAAGCTGCTTTCTGAATCCTCCGCCCTTGAAACACTCGAGATCCTCATCCCAGATAGCCCACAGGGTCCTACCAAGAGAGCGATCCCTAGTGACTTTACGGAAACACACGGTGGTGCTGAGGACATGTCTAATGCTGTTCATCCATGTCGTTTCCCCGCGCTTGAAGTAGGGATAGACGATGGTTATCCAGTCGTATATTTCCTGGAGAGTCAGCCTATGCTCAGGGGAGGAAAGGATCGCCTGGCCGAGAAGGGCCGCATAAGAACAATCTGGTTTGTTGGGAGAGTAAGGGCCAGGAGGCAGGCTGTAGGGTAGGCCGTCGTATTCATCTTCTATGGGCAGTGGACCCATAGGTCCGGGAGACGAGACGAGGTTGACTATTGGTTTATTTGGAGACGACACGGGAGACGAGGGCGGAGGAGAAGATGGCGGTAAGGGAGAAGGCTTTGACAAGGGTGCTTTAATGATACGTGTTGGAATAGGCGTAGCAAGTTCAGCAGGGGCAGATGCCTCGCTCTCAGCAGGTGCTGCAGTATACAGCACTGGTAGAGGATAAGGAGCATAATAGTAGTGAAGACCCGCCTGAGACGCGGGTACCGATTGTGGGCGGGTAGGCGTAGGCGATTCCTGTTTTGGATTAGCCTTGACCTGTTGGTACACTGAGCGACTGCATCGAGAAAACTGATTAAAAGTGTACAGACCAGACTACTGTACGATTGCGAAGCCGTATGTGCTCGATAGTACTTGCTCTGCTGTGGCGTCAAGGGCGGCGGCGACGGTCTCCCCTGCAACGCCACCTCAGATAGGTTTAGTGGGAGCAGACAGTCTACGCACCTCCTCACGACCCTCTGCTACAGATGAACTCGACCTAGTACCGTCATCGGCGCGCTCGTCGCGTGAACCAAGTGATGATCCGAAGCCAGCGCTCGACTGCGACGCGCTGGGCGATGGCGACCGGTGGTGCGACCTGGGGGTCCTGAAATCTCTCTCCTTGTCTCGCCGTCCCTTCCTATCTCTGCGCTCTTTCCTGGCTAGGCGTTGTCGTTCAATGACCTCTTCCATGGTGTCATGGTGACGCTGAGGCAAAGGTCCATCGACTGGCTCGGATTTAATGGGCGTCGAAGGGGGCGGCGACGCGTCCATCATGGAGCTAGAGCTTGCTCGAGAGAAAGAACGCGCTGAGGTCGACGCCGACATCGTCGAGAGCGATGTCGAACGCAACAGGGAGGCCGAACTTGACTTGGACGACGAATCACGGTCGGAAACGCGTGAAGAGTAGGTACTGTCGGCGGTGAGAAATTGACGCATCTGGTCACTACGCTTGTGCAGCTCCTCACGCGTGATGCCAAGAGTGTTGAGGAGCTGAGAAATGGGAGATCCCTCGCGGTCGGCCATGTTGCTAGACAAGAGCCAATGGTAGCAGAGAGACGACAAATTCTCGTTTCTGGCGTTTTAACTATGCAAAAAAGAAAATAATCTCAACCCTTACGAGTATTCACGTCGTCGTCGTCGTCGTTGCCCACAGCGTCGAAGGCGAGAGTAGTGATCACCGCAATGCTGGCGGAGTAAAGGGTTAAGAAAAACAATGGCCACGAGCCTCGACGGTAATATGGTCTCAAGTCGGCTACGGATCTCAACTCCGACCCGCCACGCCGGGAGCCGGCCGGTCTCAATTTCACTCTTCTTTGATTCCCTCAAAGTACAAGGCTTTCCGCAGGGTCTTCGGACTCAATCTTTTAGCTTAGAGAGGGAAATCCGTTGAGAGGGACCCGCTCGACTTCTTGTGAACGTCCAACAACAGCGACGATCAGTTCTTCTGTCAGGTCGTCTGACGAGGCAATTTGCAAACACAACGCTGTCATAGCGGCTTAACATTGAAATTTTTCACAAGGGCCGAGTCGTTTGTTGACCATGGATTCCAAGTGTATTCCATCGTACCGACAGCACTACTCTCAACGTAGACCGAGGATGACTCATGGTGCAAACTCTAAGGCCTCCTTTAGAACAAGTTTCATTTCTCGGCGTAAAGGACACTTACCTTCTTCTGGAAGAAGCGTCCCTTCGTCCAAACAGCTTTGTATGAAGTTCGAAAGGATCAAATACTTCCGTTTCGGCCTGCGATTGATGCCATAAAGATAAGCATTTGTCAGGCAAAAGACAAAAAGTAGCGACGTACTTCGTTGTTCTTCTCATAAGCTCCAAGCGCCGACTATCGTCTCGTTTATTGATGACAACGTGCGTTAATTTCGGTTCATCAAGATCAACAACCCGCCCGCCGTTGGACATAATCAATTTCTCCACCTCCTCGAAACTAACGATCGAGCATTCAGAATGCCGCAGGAACAAGAAATAACAAGATCAACCTAGCGTCAATTACACGTTCGTACTTTGACTTAGCAGTCATCCCATTTCGCCGAGCATTGCCTGAAGTGTCCAAGTAGAAACACCTTTGGTGAATTTTAGCTCAAGCTAAACACAAGGCGAATGGCACTTACAAGTGCTTAAAAATAAGGTCCTGGTCATACTCCATAGCTGACTCGTCCTCTCCCATTCGGGGTTTTTCTTCTTCAGGTTCCTTAACGTCATCTGTAGGATTCGCAACTTCATCCGATGCTTCAAACTTGAGATCGACTTCCGTGTCCTCCCCTTCCACCTTGAGCCAATCATCCATATCACCCTGTCCAGGTGCATCCGCGTTGACAGAATCATTATCATCGTCGTCATCTTCCGTCTCGGAATCATCGTCAGCTGGTGCTCTCGGTGTGTCGATGGCCAGCCATTCCGCTAAGACCGGATCGATTGTCTCATGTTTGATCTTTTCCGCTTGTTCTTCCACCTTGGCACTCGGGCCTGCTTCATTTATCTCACCCGTCGGTTCCGCCACTTCATCATCTTCTTTCTTCACGTCACCCTCCATGTTGTACTCTATTGTCGCCTTTCTCGACTCCGTAGCGTGGAAAAAGTATCTTTTCGAAAGTGGCGCCTGGCGGCCCAGAGCAATAGAATCCAGAATCCATTCCGGTTTCACCACGTCATGAATACCCTTGTCTATTGAAAGCTTCAAGTCATACGCTTAAAATTAATGCTTGAGTTGTTTCAAGGACTTCAGAAAGGAGACACGTACGAGTGATGGCGCCGCCATATACGATGAAGAGGTTGGGACGTTTTGCAGCTAGCTGCTGACAGCGGCCCCCATTCGCTATGATCCTGTGCGGTTCAAGTCAGGCCCAATATTCCTACGTCTTTCGCGAACTAAAAAAGGACGTACAGTTTCATCAGGTCCTTCTTCTGCTCCTCACTCATCCTAGATTTAGGATCGGGCATGACGACTACGATCGATGAATGCCAATAGATGCAACGACAGTATATAATACCCACCGAACGTTAAACCATCGAAGATATCAGACTCGACGAAGACATCCTTGGCCTTTACCCCCTGATAACCGGGTAGCATCGTCGGCTGAAGACAGTAAATGAGGAAGGCAGAGCTTCATTAATCACAACACACTCGCCTTCGACTTCGCCTTGCCTGTCTTTTTCTTCTTCGTCGTCCTGTAGAGCATGTCAGCACTGGTTAGACACAGACAGCATAACATACGTAATATCACTCTCCATCTTCCTCTTCTTTACTGTGCGAGCACTCTCAAGAACGGCTGAGGCCGTCATGCAGTCCGCAATCGTCAAGTCCTGTCGAATAGACAACGCTCGAGGAAATCGCATAGTGTATCCGAGATGGTATTGATCTACATAATGAGACTCTATCACGGTTGTATACTTGAAGTGCTGACCTGATGGTGTGATTTCTGCCGCTTTCACTTTAAGTATGAAGGAGCTAAAATGTAGACGTGAGCGTCTTGCTATTACGGCGACAAATCAACGGAAATTTACTCTTCAGGGTCGAGGTAAACATCACCCTTGTCTTCAGTCGTCTTCTTCGCGGTTTGGTAGAATTCCGGCGGCTCCCTGGGATTCCAAGGCTTCCAAGGCAGGCCACGTACCCACACATAGTCGGCATACGTCAAACCTGAGCCGATACGGACAAAGGAACTGTACCTATACAACCACATAAGGACAGAAACCGATTGTAAATTGATGTCACTGACTTAAGCTCTTCGTCCATACTGTCCGGATGTCGATCGTCGATGACTGCACAGATGAGAGTGGAGACTCCTCCACCACGGGAGCCTGTGCCATAGTTCGCGGCTGCAAATATGGTGAAGACCCGTAGGGAAACGATTCTACGAAAGCTTACCAACGACAAGAACATCGACCGTCTCACCCATATTATCCTAAGCGCTAGAATTGACGTCAACTAAGCGGAAAGGGGAATAATATACGTACCATGTACTCAGGCTTGACCTATGGCCCGCAAGATCAGCATTAGTCACAATTGCGGCAAAGAGCACTAACTTTAATCCAATCTCTATTTCTCCCGTTCAACACATACATTGATTTAGGATGCTTGATAACCAGTCCTTCACCCCTCGCCTCCATTACCTCGTCCATCCGTTGTCTGACGTGCTGTGCATCTTTGCCTGTAAACTCAGCGACGAATTCGATACGTCCTTTCACCTCTTTTAGACACGCCCTCATGTTCCGTTTCCGGAACTTCGTCGTCTTGTCAATAAATGATTGGCCATTGAGGTAAAGAAGGTCGAAGACTTTGACTAAATTCATTATTCAAGCATGTCATAACGGAGAAAGAGCTTGGCCTACAGCACGGACGAGGCATGTGAGCCTTTTTCGATTTGTCTAGAAGGATGTTCGAGCTCTGTCGGATGAAATACAGACGTGAATTTACCTCCAGCAGCTGTTTTGAGCATTCCAAATGGTAGGTTGCGCTGCGAAACCGGGTCCCAGACCAGCATCTCGCCATCCAGGATGATTCTCAGAAGACAATTAGCAAGAACTTAATTATCATGTCAGTATACTCACTCGTCAACGCGCTCGTCAAAAGCAGCGTCGATGTAGGGTGTAAGACTCCCCGTTCCAACATGCTTTCCGTACAGATACGAGTAGTCTTTTCCCTTCCTACAAAAGACACATAAGAATTGCGAAAGCCGACACGTAAGGCAAAGCAACCTCGAGCAATAATAATACTCATTGCCCTTCTTATGGAGCTGCATTCTCTCCCCGTCAAGCTTTTCCTCGATGATAAACTCACTTCCGTTCATTTCTTTGACGGTCTCTTCTATCTTCTTGGTCGGACGGCGACAGAGCATAGGTGCGAAAGAATGAAAGAGTGACACCGTTTTATCCTATACAGATATTAAAAACGACAGAAACTTAATCCAAAGACAAACGTACATCGGCGTTCAATCGGAACGAGGGGTCCCAGAGCGTCCACGCTACCTTCTTGAGGTCTGAACATGTATTATATAGGTCCTGAGCGTCAGGATGGAAGACTGCAAAAACCGTGGTTTCCTTTACAGATATCACCAAGTCTGGATTCATCTTTTAGCCACGGATGTTTGATAATTCCGAATCAAAGAGAAGGCACCTTTCAATATGATACGCGCAATCCATTTTTGCTCCTCTGGTGTCGCACGATTATAGATACGTCTCAGAATTTTCGATTGGACTTCCCTATATGTCTGGTTGTTAAAACGAAGACTATAAGAACGTAGAAACTCACATAGAATCCTGTTTCTGCGATAGCTCATCCAAAATTTCATTCAAGTCATTAATAGACAGAGAGCCTTCCGTGACCGATGATCTTTTGCCTACTACTTCGTACAGAACTGTAGGAAAGTCGCCAGAGGCTTTCTGTAAAAGACAAAGATAAGCCAAAGTACACGAGGACATATAGAACGCACATTCTGCTCTACTGGTTTCTTCCAATTCGTGAGACGAATAGCATCTGGGTCTCTCGGACCTAAAGGAATGAGCTTGATGTACGTCTTCGCAATTTTCTGCTCCTTCAAGCCATAGGTAGACCGCTCACGATCTTTCTGAATTCGGAATCGGTTAATAAGCAAACCGAAATATCAGCATACATACCTGAGGAAGCAAAAGACGTAGAACAGGATAAAGATCTTTTCCTTTCTCATCTCTCCAATGCTAAAGGCGATTATTCGGGGTGTGGCGCTGTCTGATGAAAAGAAGAATCGTACATTAAACCATGCAGATAATAGCTTTTCTCGTTTATCTCTTCTTCTCTCAATTTGGAGCCTCTCAAATAGTCCTACTAAGATTCCAAAAGGAGCACTCCCGACATTTTGTGGTGGGTCAGGCATTGAGATGGCCTGCGATTCCTCATGCACCGGTTGGGGGGATCCGGGCGCTGAAGTTGGCGCCGGCGTCGGCTGCATCATCTTGAAAGATTAAGCGACAGGTATCAGTCGCTTTGAAGCACTTGTATTGATGATGGTGGTAAGAGTCAAGAAGGGTCTCGTGATTGTGTGCCTCCACGGTTCCGAATTGGTCGACGCGTTATTTGGTTTTGTTTGGCAGTTTCGGACCGGACGGACTCGCCGTGCCGGTAGTTGAATTTTGAGTTCCTTCCCTCCACATTAACTCCATCCTCTATCTCAGTCCTATATTACTACTATTATCACTCTATCCTATTTGCCTAATGTCTAACCTTGATTCCCCTACATTCTCGAGGGTGGCTGATGATCCGAAGATGATTGGCTGCTGGAAGCTTGGAAGGACCATTGGAAAGGGAAGCTCCGGTACGTTGGTTGGCTCATTGGAAGAAGGACTACCTGACAGGATTTTCTGTAGGGCGAGTCAAACTTGCTCGCCATTCGAAAACCGGACAAATGGCAGCGGTCAAGATAATCCGAAAATCATTTCTTTTCTCGCGCGTGGAGTCTCTCGACAACGCGGAAGAAGATGCGGCGCGTTTAGAACAGGCTCTCCAACGCGAGATCGTCATCATGAAACTTGTGGATCATCCTAACATTATGAAACTATACGACGTCTGGGACACTGCAAACCATCTCTATCTCATTCTTGAGCACGTTCAGGGCGGTGAACTATTCGACTATCTCTGCGAAAAAGGACGACTCTCTCCCTCAGAGGCTTTGAAATACTTCCAACAGATCATAGCTGCAGTCGACTACTGCCACCGGTTCAACATCGTCCATAGGGACCTCAAACCGGAAAATATTCTTCTTGACTCTCAGTCTAACGTCAAACTCGCTGACTTTGGCATGGCTGCCTGGCGACCTGATCGTATGCTTCAGACTTCTTGCGGTAGTCCGCATTACGCTGCTCCTGAAATCGTCAACGGCGAGGTATATGACGGTGCGGCGTCAGATATCTGGTCCTGCGGTATCGTCCTCCACGCTATGCTTGCGGGAAGGCTGCCGTTCGACGATGACGATTGTCTGCAGCTCTTGGAGAAAGTGCGCGTCGGGAAGTTCGAGATGCCTGATGACATCGATCCGCTTGCTCGGGATCTCATTGCGAAAATGCTAGTAAAGGACGTCAAGAAGAGGCTTACAATGTCCGGTGTGCAGAGCCACCCCTTCTTCACCTCTCGCTCTTTTGATCTCGCCAGCGCTCCGGCAAGGAATCTCGACGATATTGTGTGTCCTCTTCTCTCACGTGATGATATCGACACAGAACTTCTGCGTCACCTTCACACCCTCTGGCCTGGTAGCTCTGATGATGACCTCGTTGGCAATTTGCTAAGCAACGAGAAGAACTGGCACAAAGGGATCTATCACCTTCTTGGAGAGTATAGAAGAAAGAACTTGGAAGGTTATGAAGAAGCGGAAACATTTGCAAGAGACGAACGACTGCGGCGCCGGAGGGAGCATGGAACCTCATATACACCTCAGAGCCTCCTCTCTCCAGATCCAGATCCTTCCATAACACCCTCCCCTTCGCCTATTCCTCCTCGTGATGGACCCCCTACTCCTCGAAGAGCCCGGGGAGGTGGTGTATCGACGGCGTCATCGGAAGGCTCTGTGACTTATCGCAGAGGCCAAGTTTCTCCACAGATCGATCGTCGACCTCTCTCCTCGTCTCCAGGATGCTCCTCGAATGGTGTCGATCCCTCGCCACTCATCGTCCCCGAACATCAAGACATTAATATGCAGACTTTCTTTAAGCAAGTTGCCGATCATATCAATGTGCTTTATTCCCGGACAGAGGGATCCCAGTCTCCGGCGGCTATAACATCCCCTAATCTTGCTCTTATGCATGATATTATAGGAGATAGGACAATGCGTATGGATTCTCCCATAGCATCTCTTTTGTCTCCTTCACATCAGCAAATATCCACCTCTCTGTCTCCGGCGACTCCCACCACTCAGCCATTATCTGTCACCAGAAGGCAGCGTCCTCCACGTCCTACTGTCACGATTATCGACAAGGAGAACATCAACGAAGCGGCCACCTCTGGTTATATAACCAAGCCATCTGAAGAGAGCCGAGTCGGAGTCAACGACAAGCGGGTGAAAAGCTTGGATCCCCGCGACAGCAAGGAACGAACCAAACTGCGGAAAAGAAAGGTTGCTCCAGCGTCTTCTGCCTCGTCTGTTGGTATTCCAAATTCCCCTGTTTCCTCGTCGCCCCGTACAAAATGGATCACAAATGTTTTCAAGTTCAGACACTCGGCCTTCACGCTGCAATCGACACATGATATGAAGACGACGCAGAATGAATGCCGGAGGCTGTTGATGGCTATGGATGTTCGAGTCGTTCTTGTGGACTCTGAGCCCCTGGGCGTCCTGAAGTGTCGGCTGGACGAGATGAAGGATCCCAGCGGGGTTATGGGAATGTTCAAGCCGGTCAAGTTTAGGGTCGAGGTCGATTCTCAGGTTCAGGCGACTTTGACGCTGGTTATGGTGCAGGAGAAGGGATCGACGGAGACCTTCAAGGAGATCTACAGGCGGCTGAGAAGAGACTGGGTGTTTGATGTTGTCGGAAGTCGAACACCAGACCAAGTTGCTTGGAGCCCAGTAGGCGAGAGATTCGTGCCGATTATCGCTATATAATGAACTTTTGTAAATGTACTACCCGCATGTATTATCACTCTACTAGCCAGATCTTGTACCGTACGACTTGTAAGATGGTTGAAAACAATTGCCAATTTCGATGCCGGCCTCGGCAAATGCCCGCCCTGGCTGCGTACTGTACTTGGTACTTCATTCATCACCTAACCAATACCCTGAGCGAGACGTACCACCCTTCGCATAGGTCCGTAACTAACAGCGGTCACATTCTACACGCATATATCTCATTGGCAGCCCCAGATAAATATGATTCTGCTCGAAGTACTGTGCTGCACTACCCCCAATGCCTGACGACTGACGACAGCATAGCCGCACAACGTTATTATCCAACAAACACTCGGAGAGAAACTCATAAAGTAGGACGTGCCATCATCAGGTTACTGCTCTGTTCACCGTTCGCCTGCAGACCCTCTTCGCTCGATGTACAGTTTGTCGACTACGATGGCGTCCGGTTCCATCTATGCACGCCAGAAAAGAAGACCATTCTCCTATTGTCGATGCATATCCGATGTTGGTCCGAGCTCGTGCAGTACGGGGCGCTGGATGTGCTGAAGCGCGAATATGGATCTTTGCTGAAGGACGAGGCTGAGCCGGAGTATAATGTCAGTCTCGAAATCGACCTGGAGCAGGCCCCAACTGGCACAGGTACCGTCCTTCTGGATTCCATCTTTGCCTATCTTAGTTAACGTGCGCATATATAGAGGACCGTGAAGCATTTATCACTTCCATCTCCCTGTTGAAACGCAATGCTCTCGCCGCTCCCTTTGAACTTGCTTTCAAGTCTCAAAAGCAATTGGAGAGTGCCGGTACGGGCCAGGGTGAACTGATGCAGATTCATTATCGTGACGAAGAGGGCATCTATGTGCAATCGTCGCCTGATCGTGTCACCGTTATATTCTCAACGGTCTTCAGCGATGAGACAGATCGTATCTATGGCAAAGTTTTCCTTCAGGTTCGTCACACCTACCAATTATTGTGTTCTATTCGCTGAGCCCACAACAGGAATTCGTCGATGCTCGTCGTCTCCCAGCCATCCAAAATGCACCTCAGGTCCTCTATTCTAGCCGGGACCCTCCTCTTGAAATTCGCCATTTGGGAAATCTGCGCAACACGGAGGACATGGGATACGTGACATTTGTGCTGTTCCCTCGACACTTCTCAAACCCTACCGTGGCCGCGACGACCATCTCTCACATTCAGCTCTTCCGAGACTATCTGCACTATCACATCAAGTGTTCCAAGGCGTACATGCATTCGCGAATGAGGCACCGTGTAGCTGAGTTCCAGAAAGTCTTGAATAGGGCCAGGCCAGAAATCGCCCCTTCAGGAGACAGGAAGACTGTCAGGTTTGTGTTTTCTTATTCAGCTTGAGTATCTATGTTCCCTAAACTACATTCTGCAGTGGCAAAACCATGATAAGCCGGTGAAGATTGGTGATGTAGGATGCTCTGTACAATAGTATGATACGATGGCTGGACAGTAACAGTGTCGAATAATACGATCTGATTTCTCTTGCATCCGAGTTAGCCGTCATTAGATGCTGTAGGATTATTGTCAGGAATTTATATGGTTTTTGATGCCCTTTATCGAGCATCCCCCGATTTGCTGGTACCTGGCTCACCGCCTCCTGATCGCCATCACCTTGAACAATGACCATCACCAGCTGGAGGAAAGAAATACTTCGCATTGCCACCTCGTTTGGTCAGGTGCTGTCAGGTGCTGCCTTCCCTTGATGCATGAGGCAGGCCATGACCCCCAGTTCTTGCAACACGACCATGGCCATGGACGCGTCATCCGTCAGCGACGACTTTTCCGACTACGATGTCATCTCTAACTCTGGCTTGGACTCGAGCCTTGCAGATCTCTCTCTCGCAATGTCAGAACCACCTCCGGCCCAGGCAGCACGAGATCGCTTCGACACCGCTACCCTGTCCCCGGAGGATATCCAGAAATGGACGCGAGAATCCGAGGGCAAGACAAAACGGAGGGGCAGCTCAGCAGACCAACGCACCGTGAGGGTCTATGTCGACGGCGTATTCGACATCTTTGGCGTCGGGTGCGTATCTCCTGCCGGTATGGCTCAGCTAGCTGATACACCTCGCCTGCCAGCCACGCGCTGCAGCTCCGCCAGGCAAAGCTCGCATTCCCCTCCGTGCATCTCGTCGTCGGCGTCTTCTCCGACGAGCTGTGCAGCTCTTATGGATCGCCGGCCATTTTCCCACACGTCGAGAGGTGCGAGGTCGTCAGACATTGCCGATGGGTGGACTGAGGTCATTGGAGATGCACCGTGGCGGGTCGACGAGCAGCTCTTATCCAGGAGAAGAATCGACTATGTCGCTATTGATGAGGGCATCACCGTGGATCCCAAGTACGATACCGTTCGAGTGAAGGGATACGACGAAGTCAAGAAACTAGGTGAGTGTTGCGTAGGGAGGCATTACAAGCAACAATACTCACGTCAAGTGTTAGGGAGAGTCATTCTCACAAGGAGAACCCATGGCTTAACTGCCCACCCTGTATCGAAGTCATTGTCGACGCCTATTCCGGTACAAACTGCGAGTCTATTATCGTTGCCTACACCGACGGCCGAGAAACCGGACGACCGCGACCGCGAGCCTCTTTCAATGCCCATGGTTGACTTGTATGCCACCGGAATCTAGCTATTCGTGGCGGAAACTGATCGCCTCTAGAATGGATCCATTTGCATAGCCGGAAGGACGGAACGGATACATCTGTAACAGTATACAACTATGCCTATGCCTTTACCTCTCAAATTTTCTTGTGTGTAACAAGTAACTGTGTAAATCTACGCACTCATCTGCAAATAACAATTTTCAGCCCTAGAACCCGTAGTGAGAGTTATCGCTGGATGTTTTAACGAATGACGGTCGCAGATATGAAGCAATCGTTTACAATGCAAATTTCTAAGGTGTACATCAACACAGTAGCGAATATTCACACCAGAAATCCAGAAATTTAGGGCGTCCTGATCATAGTACCTATAACTAAGCTTTCGGACCATGAATAAGACTTACTGGAATTCCGTCCGATACCAAAGGTTCCAGGATGCCGTGAAATCGATTCCAAATCAAAGAAACCAGGAGTGCATAACAACGATCCGGTGCTCGAGCCGAAACTAATTGTTCCTAGCTACCCTGAATTGTTCCCGAGTGCACCCATTTCGGTACATATTTCGGCAGGATCAGTACCAAAGATATGACTGATACCGAAATCTAGTCCAGAATCATCTATTTCGGCATCCTGTTAGGGAAAACCGAAACTAAGTTAGTTTCGGGCGTACTGTGCCGGAACATGGTCCGAAATTCTAGTTTTTGTATCTGCGACGTCGGCACTAGAAATTATGGTCTAGGCATTCGTTCCGGACAGCGTCAAACCTTAAGTTTCCCATCTGCCGATATTTTGCCTTGAACAGAGGCTTTCGTAATTATTTCAGGGAATTCCTGAATCTTTGCTTTCAGACCTCGATTACGGCAGTCCGGATTCAAATCTGATATCTTACATTCCGGATATGATTCAAAACTTTCTTGAACCTTTGATACGGGTACCGGTATCAGCAAGTCCTGTTTTTCTCACGAAATCTTATACATAGGTAAGAAGATCAGACTTTCTCAAATTTCTGTATCCCCGGTGTGATTAAACTGACGAGCCCGGTGGATACCTTATGAAAGGACAGCAGAGATGCGGAAGACATTTCGGTGGTCCTGGTAACAATTTTAAAGCTCGAACTTACTTACAGCCTATAGCATTACAAGGCAGGATATAGTTCGGAAATTCAGCGGAAACACGTTGACCTAAGTTTCGCCTTGGGATCGATCAATTAACCTCAACCCAGCCTATCATCTTTCATGGATTCCGCTATGGGCTTTATGCGAGTAAGTTTGATTTCGTTATCGCAACTCATAGGATCTTGACAACTATTTTTTTTTGCAGCATAGTGAGTAGAAAAATCAAGTTGGCAGCTTGTCGATTTGTAGTTCTTAGATTATAAATTGGTTGGTACTTATTTAAGAATCTCGACAAGAATCCGTGTATTCCGTGTAATATGCACGCTTGCCTTGAATATCGCGAGGATGCAGGTCTCAGCATAAAAACCTGTAGCACTGTGGCAATACAAAATGAGACGAACACCGGCTTCAAATAAGGTGGGGAGAGAGCGAAGAGACTTCGACAAGCGAGGATGCATAGCTGCCCCTTTATCCATGTCGACACAAGTTAACCCTGTGCTAGGTTCGGACCATGTCCCGACCTAGTCATTTCGGCCCGTTCTGCCAAATTCCTGCATCAAGATTGAACGTTGAACAGTCGACTGCGTACCCCACAGACCACGCACTCTCTAAACACCAATTAAACTAGGCTTCCCGTGCTTCATCTATCCACCTGCTTTTTTCTATGGACGCTCATATGCCTCGTTAATTGATCAGGCCGAGCAAAGCGCTTGTTGCAACCAGGCTCCGTACACGGATAAGGGCGCGCCCCTGTGTGCGTACGGAGCTGTCCCGTTTAAATTAATTGGGCTTATAATTAAGAGCAGTAAAACAACGTACATGCTTTGATAGATTTGATGACTCCGTAAAAGCGCTGGCGGTACGAGTGTCAGCTAATTATTATGTGATACAATACGGACGGCATACCGGTCACAATAGGTACACTTGAAGGGCTTATGCCCATTATGTGTACGCTTATGTATTGTCAACGCACCAGCAATGGCAAAGGACTTGCCGCAACCGGGGTGATCACACGAATACGGCTCTACAGATGGCGTTAGATCATGTAACATGACGGACACACGAAGGGCTCACTCTCTTGGGTATGCCTCCGCATATGTTGTTGTAATGTGGCAGCCTCCGAAAAGTTCTGATGACAGATCTTACATTGAAATGGTCGGTGTCCCGTATGGGACTGCAGATGCCGGCAGATCTTCTGCTTACTGCTGAACCCTTGCTCACCATGTCGAGCGCAGTCGTTCCAGTAGCAGTCGTAATGAGCCTTGCCCGATCCGACATGCTCAGATGCGAGATGGACGGTAAGATCATCACAAGTCGAGAATGATTTCCCACATCCCTGCCAGTGACAGATGTGTTGCGTTTCGGAGCATTTATGGTCCGAGGTCGCAGGTGGTGGCAGAGGAGTAAGCAGCCCAAAGTCCACTGGAGCAGAGGTCGGTGTTAGAGGTGAAGAGGAAGAGGATGCGATGGGCTACATAGCAATAAATACAGCATATAGAAGAGAGAAGACAGGAACGAACCTCCATAGACGCCGGCCACATCAGGTGGTCCTGGAAGAGGTGATTGGCTAGAACATCTAATGAAAGTTCTGCTTGCTGGGAGAGCTGTTCGTGGCAATCCCCCCACTGGCAAGGAGCAGTTGGAGGTATAGCAGAAGATAGACTGAGGTGCTCGAGATTGACATGCTCCACGAGCTGTTCCATGGCGTGGAAACGAGCATGACAGTCGCCCCACATACAGGACAACGGTGGAAGGGGCGGGGGCTGGTCAGATGTCAAGTCCATAAAAGATGAGGCACCTGATTCAGGCGACGTAGAAGAATTATGACTCGGAAAATTAGGAGGGGACTGCATGTCGACAAATGGTGACGGCGACGCCGAGGACGACGAGGAGCCGCTGGAAAAAGCATTCCTGGGTGTTTCATTGCAATTACATAGTCCCTCGAAAGTCAGGTCCCAGTTAGACTGGTGCTGGGCTTTGGGATCTGAAAAATAGGAATGAAAGTCGGTGCAACACTGGAGCTACAAGAGAGTCAGTAAAAACGACACGGCAAGACATATACACATACGAATTCATCGAGTCCACTGCAGTCCGGACAGTTGGTGGCCCCATCGCAAATAAAATCACAGTGGTCGCTTTCGTCACAATTCACGGAAGCGCTGCCATGGGTAAGGTCGTTGCAGGTAACCACGACACATTGATCTGTACATTGGGAGGTCATTTCAAGGCTCCTTTGCGCGCACACATCCTCGGAGCATTCTTGAAGACAGTGAACACAGGTCTGATCTGATTGCATGAAACCAGATTGATCTTTTCGCAACGAGGAAGAGGGACCGAAATCGAAAGCCACGTTCGGGCTGTTTGACATGACAGAGTCCTCGGACTTGGAATCCGGAGAGGATAGATATGATTTTCGGAAAGAGAAAAGAAAAAGGATATCGGATGGACGACGGAAGTGGTCGTCGTGGTGGGAGGCCAAGTCCGGATTAAATTGAGGCTGGCGCGAATTCGCAGTGCTACTGGCCCCTCGGCGACTGTGAGGGTACTCAGCGGGACTGATGAGGTAATGGATCTGACGGGCCGACCGTCCGGCACGGAGGCAACGTTAACGCCACTTCAATGTTTCAAGGTTCCTCAGCCACAGCTCCAGTTCTGGCAAAACTGCGTAGAATCGGTACTAAACAATACACTCACTACAGCACATTCAGAATCTCTGCTGTGGCGGTAGGAAATATTAACGAACCGCTACAGTCCCAAATTTATTCAAATCGTGCCAAGGCACCAAACCTCCTTGTGGTTAACGGTCTTGAATTACCCGACCCAAAGCACCCAGATGCGCCACACTGTAGGTCTGGTCTGGAAGTAGTAACGAATATTCAAGTCATCGTCATTCATCAAAAGTCCGCTTCATCACTGTTCAGGATAAGTTTAGTGAAGAAACGAATTTGTTCAATGATGGATTCTCCGCGGATGGCTGCGAATAGACTATTTAACGTTATATTTGTCGAGCCAATAGACCATACCTTCATTAACTGTATGCAAGCCATTGTATAGGTCATCTGAATTGCCACGGTGAGAATACCTGAAAATATGCCTGGTCAAATTCCAGTAGAATTGCGTATCTGCAGGCAGAAGTTAGCGCCGGGCACGCCGCTGTGATCATAGATAATACCAGTATTTCCTTATGACCAAGTTAGTTTCATTGCATTCACTAAAACACGGCGAAACTCGCACCCAAGCCCAGGGACGGCATAACTACGACTCCCGATGCTTCATACCGGTCAGAAGACTGGAGCGTTGCTTTGATAGTTCCGGAAAGCATGCCATACGGCCCCTTAAGATCTAAGGGAGACACGGGGGACGGTTGTAATGCGGACCCAAAGGCGTCCGACAACACCATTCTCCCACCCTCCACGCCACCGAAATCTAGCGTCTTTCCGAAAGCATCAACAGACAGATTATACTCCGCGGCTATGGGCACAAGGAGCTCGATAATATGCTGCTGGACTTCCTCAGTAGAACTGTAATGAAATCAGTTAGTCAACCATACTCGAAGCCACTGTGACGATTATTACCTATGTTCCGCAACTCTGTGGTTAATGACCGCCGACGCCTTCTCAGGAAGGGCATTGACTTTAACTCCACCCTGTATCAGGTCCACCGCCTGAGTAGTCTTCAGCATTACATCAACTATGGGATTCAACGCAATCAGTGCTCTCTTGAATTCTTCTAATGCACGGTCATCAGTCAGAGCCTTCCTAGCTAGGGCCCTCAATGAAGGAGTGAATTTCGGGTCATAAGTAGCAGCGCATTGTGCGTTCGCAAAGCCGGTTCCTGAACGTAAGAACTTTGGCTGAAATGCGTTCTTCTCGATTTCCACAATTATTAAAGATAGGATACCAATGCTCTGATATTCGGGGTTCAGTCCTGATGATAGAGTATGAGGCCGTCGACGTACCGTATGACTGGGTGGTACGCTGGAATGCCCTCCCTGTGTGAAGACTTCAATTTGGGCATCGAAGTAGCCTTTCTCTGATACGCCGGGAAAAGCAAAAACCACGGCGTCCTTGACGTTCTGGTCGTAGCCCTCTGTGAAATACCAGCCCCTTTAGTTGAAAGACGTGGGGATCGTAGAACCGGGTAGCTTACCCCCTTCGTCTACCAGCATTGCAAACCCGTCCACCCCATAAATCGATTCCAGATAAACAGCCAGTTTACCAGCACCCTGAACAAAGAAATGAAGATTCTGCATCTGGGCACCGGAAACATGAGTTTACCTCAGTGCCAGCAGCCTCTTCATCTATGCCAAAAGCAAACACGACCGTGCGTTGTGGCTTGAACCCAGCGGCAAGAAGTTGTTCAACGGCAATCCTATCATAAAGATCAGTCAGGAATTTCCACCGACCTTAGTAGAACTTACAGCTGGGAAATAAGATCGGCCTTGTCATCCGCACATCCTCGTCCCCATATCCAAGTACCTAATGATGTCGCTTAAGTTGTGGCAGCCGGATCATTCAAGGATGGGGCGCCTTACCGTCAAAATGACCTGAATATGGGGGATGAATCCACTGGTCTACTGTCGTTGGATCAACAGGAACAACGTCTAAAGAACAGCTTGGATTTTTCAAGGGAAAAACGCTCCAGAAATATAGCTCTACCTTGATGCGCGGTGATTAGAATGGGTTTGAGGTGGACTTGTGACCCTTGCCAGTGAAGAATCAAGCCGTACGTGTTTATCTTGACAACATGCAGAGTGTCATACCTATATGAGCTTCTTCAATGAGTACATAAAAGGAGGATTATGGCACAGACACTCTGGGAAATGATCGCTCGAGGTACTCGTGGAGTTCGCTAAAAATGTCCCAGCGTTCATCATAACCGACAGGAAGCAAGTCGTCGTATGACTCTGTACTATATCATTGAATTAGTATGCGTAAGTTGGACGCGTTCCATCAGTGGCGACTCACGGGACGCGTACGGCGCCACCCAGCAGTGCATACGCTTCGAGCTTGAATGTATCGGACCGATATAATAAATCGAGAGTAGCGTCCACATCGGCGTGTGCTTTCGGGAACAAGGGAGAAATTTGAGGACATCCGAGAGAAGTTTCATTTGGAGCCACCACGGTCAAATCTACTAGTTCGGAGAGGTCTGGTCCCATTGAGTCCACGGACTTGTAGAGCATCGTGTAAGAACCCCATCCCATAATTACTGCTCCTAGTAATACACCGAGATTCCAGGAGCTCCTTCTGGGTACCCAAGACACGATATCTTTCCCTGACATGATGGTGCAAAGCAGCAAGAAGCGGTTGGCCGGCCCGGGTCGCAACATCGGTCTCTACGCATGTCACCGATGGGAATTCTGTAGTCAATCCCATTTAGTCTTCCCTGAGCGGTGCGAAAGGAAGTATTCTGATATGCATAGATAGACAGCGATAGTAGTACAGTATAGTCAAAACGTCGTACAAGCATAATCAATACCGAATTCTTAGTTTCTTCAGCTCTTTCAGAACGTCTAGCATGACTCCCAAAGCAATGACACTAAAGCTTTCGGGACCAAAGGGTACCACCTTTTCCTCCCGAGCATCATCCAAGGCTTCTTGAGCTGCTATCCAGCCTGCCCTAGCACGGTTAAACTTGATACAGAGGTGTTGAATATCGTGCTCGTTCAAAGAAACGGCAGAGAATTCGTCGTCATCGTCATCATCATCGAACCCTTCATGCTTGTCCTCTTCCGAAGGTTTAAATTCACGTCGTATCGTCCGAGTGAGTTCTTCCGTCTGCGACAGGTATATTTTTCAGGACTGACGGGAAAACAGTATAAAGACAGTCTAAAATAACACACGTACCTGGAAGTTCATTGACTTGGCAGTCTCCATCCGCTTCTTGTGGTCGGTGTAACGTTCCATAATACATCCACAGACGAGTTCAGCCTCAGAAAGATGGGCCGCAAACCCTTTGGAAACGGTATGCGCTTTCGCTATCGTTGATAATTGCTGGCAGTATTCGTCCAAGATATGGTGCATTTCTTCGAGATCATTTTCATCGGGGTCCATGTTCAAATCATCGACCACATTGAGGTGAGGCTCTAGCAAATGGTCTAGTAGCTCGTGGTCAACAAATCCTGCATCGTCTTGACGTGGATGATACTCATCTACAGGCACACTGCGATAGAGTACACCGAGTATCTTCTTACTAGGATAAAAACCCCGGCTTTCACTGTCATTGGGGTTAACACCCTCACCGGACATATAATCAGGTCTTCGATGCCTATCCGTAGGTTTGGGAAGATCCTTCATGTAGACAGGAGTCCCGACCTTGGGGTAGTCGACAGCATGTGAAGCCTTCTCAGCCAAAAGCAAGCAATCGTCACAATTAAGGCCTTTCAGATCAGAGATCTTCAGGTGAAGCGTGCAGATGTATCCCAATATATCGGACTGGATCTGAGGATGGAGGTCAGTTCGCCGCTCTCTTTGTCTGGGCAGAGAAACCGACATAATTAATGACAAAGTTTGCGACCTCGGTTTTACCGCATGGGTAGGGTCTGATATCGGGGGCCAGGCGTTTATATGCTCCAGGACTCGCTGTGAATCCTTTGGGAGGATGTAAAGATTTCTAGGTCCAAATTGAAAACTGAACGGTTATGATATGTCGCACCTTGACTTACATCCAGGATAATGTTATAGATATCACCGTCAAGATCGCCGCCTCCAAGGCAAGAAGGCAGGCTCCTGTTTCCTCTGATTATACCACTATGAGACACGAAAGCAGATGCCATTGAAGCTACGCACCTGCATGAAAACACAACCACGTTGGTAAGGTGCTTCAACTCCGGCCTTCGCACTGCCGTGGCGAACTGGACATCTCCAGGATGAATTTGAGGGCTCCGTGTGACGAGAACACGACCTCCAATAGCTACACTTTCCTTTGTGCGTGGATCAAAGATCGTGACATAGATCTCGCCTTCCTTAAGGCAGTCCCACTCGTCCGATACACCGATTAGCGTGTATGATCCGGGTATTCGGATGCGAGCGTGATGCTTAATTACCCTCAAGATGTATGTCGACGCATAGGTGATGACTGTCGTCAGCAAGTCATAGCGTACGTAGGGGTCCGAGTCAGATTGCTCAGATAGCTCCATCTTTAAAATCCTCGACATATTGCGGAAAAGAGATTCCAGGTGAAAAGAACCACCGAGACCATGATGGGACAAATGTCGTAGCAGCGGCATCTAGAGATTGCCTGATGTGCCGTGCTTCATTGATGGCATGGTCCTGCAGGACCTTGAAGCTCTTATTTGGAACTTTGTGGTGCTCCAGGAGGGCGATCAATGGCCGATTGAGATAGCAGGAAATAGGTTTCGCTGAGGTGGTTATGACATCCAAGCTTTGCATGTTTTCAGAGTCAAATTTTATCTGCGAAGGGCGAAGTGTCAGCGTCTTCCCTGTGAGATTAGGGTCTAAGACTAAGACGCCTTTAGCGCCGCCGAGGCGGAACTGCAAAGCAGACGGGACAGCTTCGGTGCGTCGTAGGATCTTATCTTTCACAGCTATCATGAGATCGCGGGCGATAGTCGAACATCCGTCGGTGAAAAGTGCATTAATACCAGAGCCGGCAGTTCGGTCCGGGATGCGTCTGATCATGTCGGGAGAGATTTGTACAGACGGCAATGATGTCGAGAACATCTGGCCCCAGCGAGCACCCAGCAAGGCAGGACGGTAAACGACTTTGGAGAAATCACCCTGTGCAAAAGGAGTCAGAACTAAGACAGTCCATATTGCTCACAACGAAATATGTAACTCACCAGCTCGTTGCGGATGACATCTGCGTCATAACGTCTACCTTGAAATTTGAATGGCCTCACGAAAGTGAAAGAATATTCTTTGAGTCCACTCATGGAATAACCAAGAAAGTCAAACTTTCGGCCTGCGACTATCACTCCGTCAGTAAGTATGGGGCGGTATCGGTGCTGCAAGAGACCATCGATGGAGACGGACTCTTCCCGACGAGGCTTCCCGCTGTCCTCGTCCTGGAATGATACACGAAGGAATGCTTCATTATTGTTGTACCGTCGTAAAACGGCGTTCGATTGATCTGGGAGGGGACCCGCCAAAACCTGCATCGTGGGAGTGACAATGAGATGATAGGACTGGCATATCGCTGGAGAGGGAGCAAAGCGCCACTTTGGCGCTCTGGCTTCCGCCAAGTAGGCCTCAACTGCTTCATGGAGTAGGCCAGTAAGGTCCTGTTCTGCTTTGTCTGACGCGGTTGTGGCTAGCTGCCGTTTACGGGTCCTACGATTTCGACGTTTCTGACTCGATTTTGTTCCGGACTGTGACGGGGTTGTATTTAGCATCTGCTGCCTGCCCGGCACATGGGATGAAGTAGATGCGTGTGATGCCGTATTTGATACTGGTCGGGCATGTACAGTATCCCGAAGGCTGGGAACATCGAGGACAGAGGCGAATTGGCGAAATGCGGAAGCGGCAGTGAGCTTGTCGTGATGCCCCTCTAATTCATGTAGTGCACCACAAAGACTCAGCAGCTCTGAAACGTCCAAAATCCCTGCCCCGTAGGCCTTTTCAACCTCAAATGCAAGAGGGAAAGACAAAGACCGTAATTCGGCTTGTAAAGCATTCCAATTTCTGCCGCGATATTCTTGTCCTCGCTCAATTCGAGTGATGTAACGACGAATATAAGGAGGCATGTGCACTTCTTTGCAGCGACGGAGGAATTCATATGCCTCGGCTTGGGTACCGAAGCATAGACACAATCCTTGGGTAACGCGTAACGGCATGAGGCGACCACTGTCGTGCAACGTTGGACACCTACCGACTCGAGGTGGCCCTGAAGAATCTGTGTCTGTCGTCTCTATTTCAATGGTCGCAGGAATAGATGATTGCACATAAACGTCGATTCCGTCCTCTGAAATCGCAAGGGTCCTGATATTAGAAGCCCTGTACCAAAAACGTAGGCGAGTGTCATAGAGCTCCGCTAGCAAGTTGCGAAGTGATAACGGATCGTCGTCGACGTCGTCCTCGCTGAATGACTCGGGTTCGGCATTGATTCTCAACCTACGCAGGTCAGGATCACACACGGCTTGGCCGCGAATGGTGGATTCTGACGCAAAGATGCCTTTGCGACAAATGCGTCCAAGATGGATAGTGATCCAGGGAGAAGGTTGCGCAATGCTTTCGCGCCTCTCTCTTTCCTGGAGCAAGGGTACAGGATCGACCCAAGGTCGGGATGCAAGAGAAGCTACGTGCACTTGATTGGTCGGTTCCCTGGACAGCTGGAAGTAGATGGACCCCCTGCCAATGTTCAGAACGCTGTACAACTGAAGGAATGTAGCGGCCGAGTTTGCATCCGGAAAGGTTAGGATGCCAATGCCACGATGAGCAGCCGATCCGGCCTGACGGAAAAGTTCCAGCCCGAAATTCAACGGTAGAGAATCAGGATTTTGAATCGGTGGCATATGGATTTTGTTCGCTAGATGGATGCGGAGGACCTCTTCTGATACTGAGAAGGGTACGTTGCGCACAAAGACTTCCATGATACCTCCTGAGAGACTTGAGTACAGCGACACGAGAGAAAAGACGACCATACCTTGATGGGCAGAAGGTATATAGGAAGGATAAACCAAGGCGTATCGTTCATCACTGGTGCCGCATATATACTCAACTTAGGCGCCGGAGAATCGATAACGGCTCGAAGCGGTGAGTTCTCCTCTGTCGTCCTCGGAAGTTAAGTCAACATCAGCTGATACTGTCTACGCTTTGGAAAGACACTATATGAAGAATAAGTCGAGGGAAGTGATGACCAGTAACGGAAATTTGGCATGATCGTAACAAATACTAAAGAGCAGAGAGGCGAAGCAGAGAAACGATTCAAATGGCGCTGGCCATCGATGCTGTTGTAAAGTTGAAATTTTTGCAGATGCATGACTAGCAGGTACAGAGACGCGAACGATAACGTGGCAGAAGCACATCTCTGGTCGTGGCTGATCTTGATCACTAACTCGAACATCAATCCTGGAGTAATATGGATCATGAGAGTACGCACGTTTTGCGAGCGCAGGCAAGCGCATATACTTCTCAGACTCTAGCTGGAGACGAGAGAGCGGATAATGCCGCGCCAGTTGGCAAGGAAAGAGAAAAATGATAACGTAGTACTCATCTTCACCCGCCGAAAAGCGACATAGATGTTCTTTATACTTGTAAAACATTATCGAGCCTCAAACGGATACGATAAGAAACGGAAGAGATACGAGGCGATGAAGAGCGCCGAGCGGAGACGACCGAAAAAGGTTTACTAACATTTCCACTTGCTTGCCACCCTGTACCGGACTGGTCTCTCTCATGTGAGCAAATTCTACTCGCTGTGCTGGCAATTATTAGACTGTAAGTACCTAATATATATCACACACTAGATATCTAAGTTTTCCAATATGTATTTGCAGATGTATAGAGCGCAACAACACTTAGAGCAGGGTGGATTTCAAGGACAAGAATTGCGAAATGCTTATCTAATATATCAATACTGTTACAACGGTAAAGCCTAGTGCTAATACACCATATCATATGAAGACTTGCAAAGGATGCCGGTCATACACGTTCTGCCCCTCGCTCAACTCCCCAAGATCAGGATAGAACGGCACCAACGAGTCCTCGGCACCCAAGTAAAGCGCGTTGTAAATCCGCCAATACACTTCGCGCACCTTCCTCGCCGGGTGGAACAATCCCTGCAACACGTAACTTAGCAGAATTCCAGGTCCCAATGTCACACGCATCGCTTCAACTGCATCCATTACAGCCCCGATGACGTGTGGAGACGTTTCAAAGCAATTCGGCCAGACGAGGTTCATCAAATGAAGCATGGAATCCTCGCAACCCAATCCGGCCACACCCAAAGCCAGGTGCTTGACGATCGTGCTCGCTGTTTGACGGTGAACGAGATCACGATCGGTGAGCGCGTCCTCGAGCATGGTTACAACCGAGTCGCAGTAGTATGCAGATTGGGGACCGACGTATTCAAACACGAAGGATAACGCCTTCAAGCACCCAGTCCGAACATTCAACTCCGCTGTACGGTATTCGTTCAGAATGGCGGGTATGCAAGTGAAGGCTACGCAAAAAAAAACTAATGTCAGTGACGTGAAATTGGACTAAAATTAGAATGACACTCACGTCCACAAGTCTCAGCAACGATGGCGATAGCCACAGTACTGCACACACGACTTTGACGTTCTTGGACACGCAGGTTGGTCAAAAGCACCGACAACACGTCCTGCGGACCCAGACTCTTGGCAATATAACCGAAAGAATTGACAGCAGCACGTCGGATACCCTTTTTGTGTGCTTTTAGAAGATCCAACAATTCGAAACATATACGCATCCACTCGCGGGCAGGAACGAACTCGGCACCACGATCAGCGATACGTCCAATTAAGTTGATAGATGCCTCCTGCACTTTCTCGTGTCTGTTCCGTAAGATGGGCGTCATACGGGGTACTAAAAGGAAAGATCAATATCGATGGGACTATTGTTGAAAGTGGGGGAGACTTACGCAGATCCTTCACTGGAGGGTTCATTTGAGTCATACCAACAACGTTCGCGATCGCTCCCTCGGCCGCAATGATACTACCCAAAGTGTCTGGATATTCCTCACCAAGTTGTTCGAAGAGAACAAGACCTAATTTGCTAAGAAGCTGATCCTCACCGCACTGCTTGATCACTACCGCCAACCGCGACGTTAGATCCGCCGCTTGCTGCCTCACTTTGGCGCTCTTGTTGTTCAGACGCCAGAGGATGGTGGACACAATTTGCGTAAGGTATGGCTTGACGCGGATACCAAGCGCGTTAACGACAGTCCCGAAACCATCCAACATAACCTGATCCTCAGTCGTCTGCTCCTGGAATGAGAAGATGATGCCGTCGACCAGTCTCATCTCCAGCCTCTCGTCGATATCCGAAGCTCCAAGAGTAGCAACCACCTTCGTAATAGTTTCCATCACCATCTTCCTGTAAGGCTCAGCCTCGTCTTTGAGCTCGTTCACAATCCTCCCAACAATTTCCGATACACCAGACTTCTGCGCCAACTCCACGGTCGTCTCAACAACCTGCCTGTAATTCCTTCGGTCCAAAGCCATACGACGAACCCAGAATGATTTGAAAAAGTCGGGAAGGATATCCTGCTTTATGTATTGGGGTGTCACTCCCTCGGTTGCCGCGCATTGCTTGACGACCTTGAGTACAATCTTCTTCATCTCCTCGTCTGATGTCTGGAACTCTCGAATCAGGATCACTGTAACTTCCTTGGTATAATAGGAGGCATATTCTGGATCCATCAAAGGAATGATGAAACCAATGGCTTTCAAGAAAGCCGCAAGACCTTTGCCACGATGAAGACGGATGCCTAGCCACAATGGCTTTAAGACGTTGTCAAACGACTCAATACCGTATGGTGCGGCAGCCTCTGCCAAAGCGGCTAATCCTAACGCTGTCATCGTCCGAACCTTCTGCTGTTCATCAGACAACCCATGAGCAATACAGTCCACCAGATTGCGTAGATGAGGAAGGACTGCACATCCCATCATGATAGCAATCTGCTGAACGATACGAATTCCCGTGTGCCGGGCCTGCCATGACTTCTTGGATCGACAAACAGCTTTGAGGAAAGGAAGGAGTGACGGGATACCGAGGGCCGAAGCTACGACAGAGAATGCACGAGCTGTGGTATTGCGCACATACTCGTCAGCGTGGTCGATATCAGGTCGCATTGTAGAAATCATATGAGCCAGACCGGCAGCTTTGGAGAGGTTCGAAATGATTTCGCGACCTTCCACACGGGCATAGTAGTCTTCGTCAATGAGAAGGGGTTCAATCACAACGAGAATCTTGTGAACGTAGGGGCGAACAAGGTCATCGAGTTTGTACAGAACACGATCGATGACCTTGACGAGAAGATGCCGCTCCTGATCCTCCAATGTACGTTCCATAAGAAGCGGGAGGATTTTGTCAAACAGCGGTCCTGCACCGAATTCACGGGCCTTGTCAGTAATTTGCCGGAGAGCCGTCTTTCGCACAGGTGGTGTCCCGTTTTTGATTTTGAGCAAAAGTCGCATAATTTTCCGTTCCTTCATCTCGTCGACCGATAACTCTGTTTCATCCTCTTCTTTCAAGATCTTCGCAAAGTACTGAGCATCCTCAGCCTTGAAGAAGGCGAGATTTCCGACTCCTGGTATTTCCGTGGGCAGCTCTGGCGCTAATCCTGCAGCAGCAGCCAGAGAAGCAGCATCGGAGCTCTCCTGTATCTGGAAACCGCCAACTTCGGTGCTCAACGGCGTCGCCATGAGCTTTCGCGGTGCAACGCTAGGCGCATATCCAGGAGGTGGTGTGACAATGGCGTACCCGGTAGGAGGTAGAACAGCATCGAGCTCCTCGTCGGTGAGATACCGGTTGTGCTTGTCTTCCTGCATAAATCCAGGTGCGTTCATGATGATAGGCGTCATCGGAACATCGACCTGGACTGGAGTCTGATCCCAACGAGAACGCTTCGCCGTTGGCGTTTCTGTGACCTCAGCAGGCGTGGCGTCCCACCGAGACCGACGCTTTTTGGGCGCAGAAGCTTCGAGTGCCTCCTTGGACCACTCTCCCGAGTCAGTTTTGTTCGGGTCGACATTCTCGTCAGTGGGTTCGGGGACGTCCCAGCGTCGTTTCCGTTTTGTGCCAGCCGAAGCATCCTTCGCCGCCGCAAGCTCCTTCGCAGAGGCCAGCTCCATGGCGACATCCGTAAGCTCAGACGCTGGCGGCGTCTTGTCGAGGTCCATCTTCATCTTTCCCTCCTCTCGGTCCTGCCTCTCCTTCTCCTCGATAGCCTTTTTCACCCGAGCCTCTTCTTGCTCCAGTCTAGCCAATCGCATGGCATCCTTGTAGCCCCCTTCGACCTCTTTACCATCTCCACCTTGCTTGAATGCATCGGCACTCTCGAGTGCTACGCGGTCGAAACGGCGGTTGTGGTAGTCGGATTGTCGAGAGGCTATTTGCCGCTTGGACGCGGTTTCGGCAAATGGGTCAACATTTTCTTCCTCAGCAAGCTCCTCAAACTCCTTGAGTACATCCTTGGGCACTGTGTACGAGTCTATCAATCTGGGCGATCCCGTAGGAGACATTATACCTAAGTGTCCGATGGAATGAGGTAAGGGATTGGTGGGAGTCGAAAGCCAAGTTACGAAGGATGCTGCATGACTAAGGAACCGTGTGAATTCCCACGCCTCTGCTACCCATAAAAGGCGCACCTTTTTTTTCCTCTCTTCAAACAATGACCATCATGGTGAGTCGCATTTTCTGCTTCAACTCTCTGATGATTTCTTGCCGCCCCAGTCGTAGCCACTGGCCTTGACGATCGGCAGAGCACAGCCAAACTCATTAGTGCAACACTGATTCTCTTACCCATTGTCGTTGTCGTAGCTCGTTACTCATTTCTTTCTCAGGTTAACCTGTCCATGCAATAACCTCAAGTATCTTCAACATTCCATTCTTTCTCGTTGCTGGTGAGTTGAATGTCCTCTTTTCTCCCTTTTCACGATGTGAAAACGTACACCTAATACCGCAACCGGAATACCGGTGATGGGGAGACGAACGAAAAAAAATACTAAGAACAGCCAGCTGATCCATTATTCTCTGATCCTCTCTTTGACCTGATTTTCTAATATATTCAACTTGACAGTGTCAGCGGCGCGGGAGTTTTATGCATATGATATCCGTAGCTAGTTCTGCTCAATCTATCAAAATCTGTTATGGTTGACAAGAGTACACTCATGCGAAGTAATCACGTGCAAAGCCCGCGCATGTCAGTCGTCTTGGGCTTTCTTCGCCTTTCTCCTCTGGTCACGTTTCGATAGGCGGAGAATAGCCAGTAGGACACCAATAAGTAAGATCTGGGCCACCACGACTGATATGTTTCCCTTCAGGACTTGAGGCTGTTCAGTTGTTTTGAACAACAATACTTGTGTCAGAAGTGAGCAAAATTGTGAAGCACTGTATCGCGAAAAGATATCGCACATGGAAGCCAAGCATTGAAGCTATACGCTACACTGTTGAATGTCCCCATGATGATGCCGCGCTTCTCTGAGCTAGCACCGGCGATCTCGCTACACCCTGTATACCTAAAATCAGCTCGATACGTCTTTGAAGAAAACACCGACGACACTAACAAGCATAGAAAAGGCCTGGTGTGCAGTTAACTAGACCTGATAGATAGTAGAAGGCCTGGTAGGCATCGTACGTCACATTTTCAACACAACTGATTCGAATGTACTAACCCATCTGGGAGCACGATTCTTGGCGTACACCGGTGTCGCAGCGAGTATAGCGACATCGATCAAGTGCCATACCTAACAGGGAATCAGACCGTGCTCACGAGGCGCGACGTTACGACCAACGGTAACAAAAATCAGTGGAGGCCACCTCCGCCCTTTGAGAACGGTATCGCTCAACCACGAAAATCCAAGAGCAGAAACGATCTGTGTAGCCCAGATACCAGACGGATAATAATTGATTTGCGGCACAGTATAGGTTGGGTTTTTTGAACCAAAATGACATAGACTGCTGTGGGTTCTGTGAATAGATATACAGGGAATATCCTGCCGTGAAGAGCCATATGTGCCATTCACTCAGTAGATTTACGAAGAACGGGAAATTGAAAGATCCTGGTTTCGGACCTTCACGACCAGCAGCGAGCATCCTTGCTCTCCCTATCTCGATATCACGCTTGGAGAACAGCCAATTAGGCTTGATCACAGTAGGGAGATCGGGAATCATAAAGAAGGCACCAACTGCGACGGGGAATGATATGAGAGCATCAATAGCGAAACACTAGAGGATTTCAGCTTCCAGCGGGATGCATTTTATACGTCCAGCTCACACATCGCCATCTGAAAACAGAGTTAGCAGAGCAAGTGTAAAAAAAAACATGTCCCGACATACCCTGAATACCCGCCCTTGCCATTCAAGGAACTATAGATACCGCCTTGAATCAATCCACAAAGTAGAGTGCCACCAGCAGTCGCGGCTTGGAAAATATTTGACCGTTTGGCAAGCTCTACAATAATCAGTCGGATCATCGTAAGAGCAAAAATATATCTGAACGAACCATCCTTCGTGTACCAAGAACCAATTAGAAAGAGAAGTCCCTGTATGGCGAAATAGACACCTTTGAAGAATGAGAGCCCGGCAGAACCAGAAAACGTACTGGATAATAACCACTCTCAAACAAGCCAACAAAAAACCGGATTACATACTGAGAAAAGAAAGTGAATACTTGTCGCGTGCGCTTGGGAAGAAAGAAACTCACAAGATGGGTAGCATTGTGCACCCAAGTTGTACATAACGTCAAGAGCGTCCACCCCATTTCCAGTGCGAAAATTATGCTGATGCACGGATGTTAAGACAACGACATAAACACGAGACGAGCACACGCACTAATGCTACGGTCGGCGGGACGACTCCGGTTGATTTGGAGATATTTAGCACAATCATAACAATCATGCCACCACTTCCGACCACAACTACCGCGGCCCACCGCTACCTTTAACCATGGGCTCTGTCCTGCTCCCAGTCTCAGAAGCCCAGGGTGCTTGTACAGACTGTAACACAGAATATCCCGGCATGCCACCGTCGTTTGTAGTCGTGATTTCTTTCGATGTTTGCCACCGGCTCCTGCCTCACCAGGCTTTCGTGGTCGGGTCATCATGGGTAGTGTAACTGTCTTGCCCAGTTCGATACAAGTACTGCTTGACGAAAATTGACATTTAATGTAAAAGCTGCAACTCCGACTGGGGCTACTTGAGCTCCTCCATCGTCCCGATATGTGTATTCTGAGGAAAATGTCCATAATATCTTTTCTCTCTGCTGGCGACGTGAAATATCCCTTCAAGTCGGGTTTTGTATCAGTTAGCTTTTGAGATCCTGGCCGACAAGGCAGAATGTCAAAGATGTGGAACTTAGGGCTGTATAGGATGAAGTACGGTCCATTGAAGCTGTGGGAGACAACGTTGTTCGAGAGATGGAAACCGAAGAGGAGGATGATCTAGATTGTGAACCGTTCTCAAGGAACAACTTGGAAGTAAGGGCCGGTTCCGCGTGCGTTCTAACCCAATTTTTCTCATGATTTACTGACTCAGAAGTCCTGCGTAGAGAAAATATGAAGAGACCAAGAAGAGACCTTTGCACGCCGTCTTTAACAAACTCAGTATTCGAAACTATAACAGTAAAGTACTGGACTAGAATGTTTGCTTACACGTTGATCACTTTCGGGCCAACGCTAGTCTCTGGTGAGTCTAATCGAAAATCAATGTTAAATATAGACACACCCTGCACTCATATTGAGGTCCACACTTGCATACTGGTGAGCATGTGGATGTCATGATTTTGTTGCTATCCAAATCTACAGGAATTGTGCAGTAGGAATCGCACTGTTACAGGATTCAAAATTTCACGAGCACCACAGTAGACGGTGGCATGACTTTGTGTTATTGTGCAAAATTCAACCGGAGTCGTCCCGCCGACCGTACATAGCTGGAGACAATCAGGATATTTTTCCGATGTCATGATACTATCGAGAAGACTAACAGGTTAAGCTCCCTGCATATATTATGATAGATCAGTCTAGTAGACAGTACACCCTGATACGACTGTACTCACTCTCGCATTCCTGAAACATAAGCACTGTCGACATTCTTTTGGTCGATATATCGCATAAGCAGTCCAAGAACAGAGAATACGAGTAGACTCAGGTCAAGTTTGACAATAAAGTTTCGTTCTTCTTGCGATCTACAGCAAGTTTAAAACAGGACAGACTTTGAGGTATACAAACTTGCTTTCCGAACGAATCCCAGGCTACATAACAATGAAAGATTATCAAAAGGTTCCGCGGAGACACAGGATGGGTGGTTCACCATAGCTATACCAGACAATATTTCCCGCACAATTTGACTGGTAAGGAAGAGCTGGAGAGGTCACTACATCATCAAGTAAAAACGAGCTTGAACGTTTGCTTTCAGACGCCGCTGCCATATTGAAAAGCGTGAGGAAAGAAGCGTAAAATTCTTATCCTTACCCGCTTTATAGCTTCGATTGATTATTACTCCCCAAAGCTTTCTTAGATCCTTCTTGAGCATCTCAGGTCATCCGTGGAGATTATGGCGCAATGACGGTGGAGTCTGAGAGCAGATCGCGAACTTGAAGCAGCTCTGCGGAAGTCCGGGCCGGATAACCTCAAATGCCGATCCATGCCGATCGAACATGAGAAGTGATCGTCTCGAGTCGGATCGACTCAACCTATAGCTATCAGGATTCAGCGCCCCTTTAAGGCCTCAGCTACTGCTGAATCTGCTCATCCATTTTTCAAATGCCACGCTTCTATCCTGCCAGATAGGACTATTATTCATGTTGCGCAACAATGGTGGGATAAAACGCCATACTAGATCACATAGTATGCCTTGAGAATCGCGAAACTCCCACGTATTCGTCTCTGGTAGGATAAGAGTATCCACCTCTGATATCCTGGTTATCATCGTACATCATGGCCACTGCTACTGTTTTGTCTCCTACCCACGTTTTTGCTTCAGAAATTCCAGATAATCAAGCATTACCCTCATGGAAAGTGCCGGCGACAACCCAGGAGCCTCGTAAGTCTATCTCGTACAATCACACTACGTCGAGCTGCTGACAATTGTTTTGTAGTAGATTGGGTTTCATTGGAAACTATCGACTTGAATGATCTCGATTCTGATGACCCGGCTGTTCGTGCAAGCCTCATATCCAGATCCAAATATGCCCTCTCGGTTGACGGATTTCTCTACGTTGTTGGTACCGGTGTCACGCAAGAAACTATTGAACGTCAGCTCGCGATCACCCAGCACATAATCAAAGGTATCGCCGATGAAGAGAAGGCCGGGCATACCGCCAAGCTGTCCGAAGGCTCGTACCGAGGTCACAAGCCAAAGGGCATTTGGTCTCGCGAAGGCGTCGTGGATAATATTGAAGTAAGTAGACGCCCTGCCCAAATATGTTAGCCGGCTTTAAGCTAATATTATTTTCATTCCTTAGCATTACAACTTCGAAAGTCCGTCATTCGATGGCAATATCGATCAACATCCCACCTCTTTACGTCCTTTTCTGCCCGAGATTCGAGCTTTCGCTGACTACACGTACAACCACATAGTCCGCAAGATATTAGAAATTATTTCGCTTATCCTAGAGCTTCCTCCGGACGCGCTTTGGAAGCTCCACAGTCAAGATGGTGTCATTGGTGATTCCTGTAAGTTCCACTACCTTGTTTGTGAGGGTCGATTCAACTTACAACGATCTACAGGCCAACGATACATGGGTTACCATCCCAAAAGTCAAGAGGACGAGGAGAAAACCAAGAACATATGGAGCAAGGGTCACACTGATTACAACACCCTCTCGTTGCTGTTCTCTCAACCTATCGCCGCTCTTCAAATTCTGACTCCCAATAATGAATGGAAATGGGTTCAACACCACGACGGTGCCGTCGTGGTAAACGTTGCGGATGCACTGGACTGTGAGTGTTGATTTCGATTATCTACAACACAGTTCCTGACTTTCTTCTAGTCTTGACTGGCGGCGTCTTGAAAGCAACGCGACACCGTGTCGTCCGACCTCCCACTGATCAGTCAGACATCACTCGTTTAATCCTCATTCACTTTGCCCGAGCGCGTGGATCCCTCGTGCTTAATCCTCTGTACGAATCACCGATTGTCAAGCGTGATGGAGTGCACGCTTTTCAAGATCGAATTGATGCGGGAGAGCGAGCTCCTACTCAAGCTGAGTGGCTGGCCGAAAGAATTAAACGGACCGGTCATGAAGAATATACCGAACACAAGAAGCCCGGCGAAGGAAGGGTACAAGAACAGGTTCTAGGGCGGCAGGTGGAGTACTACGTGTAAGGTTCTGATGAAGCGTGCAAAATATCCGGCGCTCGCGTCTGTTTTTCAGCTTCAAATTTCAAATGTAACGCGGCAGCCTGAAGTTACCCTCACTGTCGCATCAGATCGCGGCGACTGTTCAGCCAGTGTAAGAAGAAAACGTAATCCCTTGTACACTAAATATACACTTTTCACATCAGGACCTTGAAGGATCACATAATAGTGTTCGACATACAGTGACAAAAGGTTGCGAGATCAAACCTAGCGGTCCCCATACAATTTGAATGAAAAACGGGGCGACAGGTATGAGTCTGCGACAAAATCGATAATAGCACTTGCTTTCGTTGTGCAGCTCAGTAGCATCAAGACGTCGACCACTGTGGACCGTCAACAAAGACATGGAAGTATTCGAGTTCTTTCCTGTTCGCGAAGCTGGTTGCCCGACAGGGACGCTCCAGACCGCAACGTCACTGTGAGTCTGATGGGCGCTTACCCCCATTATCTCGAATATTGAGCATTTGTCCCGATACAACTTTGCGTCAACCTGAAGGTCCAGTTCGTTTGTGATTGGAAAGGGTGGTTCCGGCCCGATCTCTACCGCAACCAACCACGCGAAGATGCGCCGCCCGATCACTTTTCGTCTTATCAGAGTTTTCTTCAACGACTAGACTCTTCCTTCATCAACCAAGTCTTCGAAATCGAAAATTGCCGTATTCTCATTACATCTGCAATATTCGCTGTTATTTGTTACAGACAGAGCTTAGAAAGTTGTCCTCTCGTTCTCTGACTCGTTCTCATGGGTTCGTTTATATAGATAAGAGTTTACTTCCGATGACATAATTTCCGGGGGCCTGTCTATACTTTACCTCCACCAAGCGGCTGGCGACGTGACGACGCCTGCAACACAAGTTCTAGATCACAGGTTAAATATTTGCACGACGAAAACACCCCCATTCTTGTAAGTATCCGACCCCGAACCACATACACATGTCGCGTCAAAGCATTGCACGTTGGCAGCCACGAGTATTATCAGTTGCGTCTAGGTCTCACCGCAGAGTCTTCGCATCTCATGTTCGCCTTAATTGTCCAGACAATCGTGGTGGACGAGGGTAAACTCCGAGCGGAAGACTGTTTCAAGGTCTTACGCCCCTTTGTTCTATGGCCGACGACAAATCGCAACGTCGCGACATTGAGGGATCATCTAGCACCCGCCTCGGCCCGATTTCACCCGCATGGCTTAACCAATAGCTATCATGACCTCTACAAATCTTCCACCGATGGCGTTTGGAGGACATCTTTTCGCTTCGCTCTCGAATACTGCGGGGTCCGAGCAGTATAAAGACGACCCATGTACACATCCGGTGCATCCTTCAGAGTGTTTTCACTTTCTCGAATCTGACAAGTAAGTTGTTAGCTTTGTGTGCTTAGGATGTTCTCTGATCTCGACCGTTTCTTTCAAGCATGACGGCGACTCGTCAGGCTACTAAGTTGTGCCACAATTGTGGAACGGAGTTCTGCAGCACGGCATGGATGCCAATTCCGTGCAACACATTTTCGCAGCAGTACCGATGGACAAGCAACGTCCTAGCTGCTCCGGAAGAAATCGAGTATCGCCGCGAGATTTCGAACGCCCGAGTGGAGGTTTCGCGATATGAGCACGAGCTGATGAGATTGGCTCAGATCATGTCCAAGTTGGACGCGGAGAGGTCTGCTATGGAGACCTTCATTCAGCAGAAGGAGTCATTCCTTTCGCCCGTACGAAGTATGCCCACAGAGATTTTGGAGCTCATCTTCGAGCGTGCTGTAGACCTAGATGTGGCCTGCGCTATGTCAACGTTCCGCGAAGCACTCTCCGTCCACCGCATCAGTCTCGTCTGTTCTCGATGGCGCGAAATTGCGACTTCCATGCCGGGGTTATGGTCCTTTATATCCGTCTCTCTTGGCAGGCATACACAATATGACCTCATTGTTTCAGAGGCGCTGATTCGCAGGCACTTCGAACTCGCGGGAAACAAGCTGCTGACGATCCGTATTTCTTCGGAAAGCTACGTTCCCCATGCCCATTACCCGTTCATCGTTCAGCTTGCTCATCATGCCCACCGCTGGAAGGATGTACGCGTTCGCCTCTCAACCGCAGGCGTTGCCAAATTCTACGAAATCCTTAATCGACCCGGCGTATCCCTTCCCAATCTCGAATTTTTGGCGATTGATTATCCCGCAAACAGCTACAGTCGCGAGTTCAGATGCAACACATTCATGGGAGCGTCAAAGCTCCGGGAACTCCACATTTCGGGATCAGGCACGCAGATAGTCAAGATCCACCAACACCCATTGCCCTTCCCGCAGTTTGCAGCTATCACACTTGGTGAAGGGATTCAGGACGGTGTATCGGTGGCACGTTTGATTGCAACAGCAGAAAACGTTGATCGACTTACCATCATGATTGGGCCGTCACCGACCTATTCCCCAGTTTCGTCCGATATAAAAACCCTAGAGGTTGTATTGACAGGGGACTTCAGTGTTCGGCCGCTTCTTGACGCACTCACCCTCCCCAAGTTGGATACCCTAGTGTTCCGCCGTGCGGACGTTGGCTTAGATTCACCAGTCGTCGATCTAGATCCTGTTTTTGGTTTGGTGGCGCGTTCCACATGCCGCCCTCGCCAACTTGTCGTCAAAGATGTCAAGGTACTTGATTGCCAGATTGAAGCGCTCCTCGAGCATGCGCCCCAAATGGTGGTAATATCTTGATTATCGACCCTTGTGATGTGGTGCGAGAGAGATTTTATCTTGTCTTAGAGTTCAACTATATGGATAATACCTTTCCTTTCATTTTGGGTTTTAGCTTTATCTACCTAGACTTACTAGACTTCATATTATGATGTTCAAACCATTTATGACACCTGCATGGTATACTAATAGCATCCTAGACATATACCCCGTAGACTATAGAACTTTGAGTACGTATATCCCTGGATATAGACATGGTTCAATTTGCTTGAATACCCTTCGTAATTGAACATCACCGCCATGTGATATTCAGTCTTGCAGGAATTCGAACCATGCTCCTGGTCTCTAGCAAGTACCAGTCAATTCATATTTTTCAACGGCCACAAAGTGGGGAATGTTAATGTGACTATTCCACTAAGTACTATGTCCTTGCCTGAGTAGCGCCGCATTGCTTTATTTGACTCAAAATCAACTGAACACTGGCTCGATCAGTGATCATCGTTTCTTGACATATTTTGGCAAGACGATCGAAGTTAGCTTGCCGCCAATCCACGCAATTCCATACAATACTTGAGTAGTAGTCCAAATTTGACCCATGGCCAAATTTCGGGTGTTTCGTCAATAAATGTTTCGAGATGGCCGCCGCTGACATCAAGGTTGGTAAGGGAAGAGAGTGGGATAAATAGTGAGTATTTTGAGCCATTCATTCTGGGCAGTAATGTATGGCGGGCGATTTATGTAATTGCTTTTTGATCGCCAGGTTCGTCGGACTTGGCCTGTTTTAGCCGCTGCGATCAACGTTGCTATTCAACGCTCCCGCAATTTCATCCTGCAGTCTGAATGCACGCTGACCTGTTGAACAAGATGAAGCCGCTGGGATGAAACACCCGTCACGTCTACAAGGTGTCTTTTTCCTTAATTTCTATCGAATTTAACGAAAATTCGTAGATAGATACTAGAGAAGACGCCGTTCACGAGATTTCAACTAAAATTTCCTTTTGATTTGCTGTTTGGATACCAAGTCATAAATACCTACTGCCAGGATGTTATCATGTCCTCTGACAATATGGATCGCTGAACATACGCGAGGCTGTCTTAACACATGTGTGCTCTGTTGCACATGGAGGACTGAAACACAAATACCAGCTCGCCATCTACTGCAAACATGCTGCGGAAGATGAACTTAACAAGTGGGCGGCATCGAGACCATAAAAACTTGAAATCGTGGAGCCTCTCTCGCAACCTGTTGCCACCCCGGCATCTGTTCGGCGTGCTTCCAATCATCTATTCCTGTTATAAAGGACTGTCTTGATTTTCAGACATCTCCAACGTCTCTTCACTAGCCACTGCATTCACTTCACTAAACCTTGATATACTCCGAGCAACACCATGAAGGGAATCGCTGCATTCGTCGCTCTCGGTGTTACTTCCTCCACCTATGCGACGCGTACTTTCACTGTCACTAACAACTGCGCGTACACTATCTGGTATGTGAGCTACATCCGATGTCCTTGAATATATTGACCTGTATTTTCTAGGCCAGCGGTAAATCAATTGTAGTATGCACCGCGACATCTTCTAAACTCCCTGTAGATTTACACCGACCTCAACGTCGGCACCTCCGTACCCAACCAAGCCACCGGGTATGCCCCATTCGTCTTTGATAATTTATGATCTAATAATGTGTTTGAAGTTGGGAAGCGGCAGCTGGAAGTACAGTATCTTTTTCTGTCCCAGATGACTGGAAAGCTGGTCGTATCTGGGTACGCAACGTTATTTCCTTGTTCAAATCTCCCTAACCTTGTCACATAGGGCCGTACTGATTGTGATTTCTCTACCAACCCCGGCCCTACCTCATGTGCTACTGGAGGATGTAACGGTGGGCTAGAGTGTGATTCAGCCACCGGAACTGTGGGGCTCATCTTTTGATCATCTCGAAATATGTAAGCTTACGGGACGTTAGGGTGTTCCTCCGGCTTCCGTTGCTGAGTGGACTCTTGGAGGGTCTAGTGGTGAGGACTGGTATGATGGTAAGTTGTTTTCTCTCATTCGAACGCACAACTTCCGGTTTACGAGTATTTCAGTTTCTCTTGTCGACGGCTTCAATATTCCGATGTCCATCACTAACAACGCCGGTTGCTCCACTGCGAGCTGCCCCACCAACCTCAATACTGACTGTACATCATTTGCTTCTTTTCCCTGCCCTATAAATTAATAACCATTCAATGATCTAGGCCCATCAGAGCTCGCCTTGACATCGTCTGGGACCACTGTTGGTTGCAAGAGCGCGTGTTTCGCCAATCTTGATGGCAACCAAGGTAGTAAACATGCATGGGTGTAAAGCAACGAGCTGATGCGTGCCCCTCAGCTGATTCCGGCAACTGCTGCAGTGGCAGCCATAACACTGCTGCCACCTGCCCAAGTAGCGGTGTTGAATACTACAGCTACTTCAGTACGTTTTTTCTCCCACTCCCACTTGTAAGATGCCTTAATTAAATACTCTTCCCGTGAATAGAGAACGGCTGCCCTGATTCCTATGTCTATGCCTACGACGAGAGTAGCGGTACCGCCTTGTGGACGTGCGGAGGTACCCTTGCGGCCAACTACGGTTCGTGTATATACCACATTGCTACATGGGCAGCAACTAACAGCAGCTTTTCACCCGGTTAGTGCTCACCTTCTGTCCTTGAAATGGAGGCACCAGTCTACCAAAACATACCAATTTATAAACTAAACTCCTTCGCTCGTTCTATTTATCTGTTATATACGTCAACGATACACACCCATCCTTACTAACGCGTATTATGTAGACGTACAGCACAAGGACTTTGGACTTTGAAGAACAATAGTAACTCCTGAGTAATCCCGTTGCTTTCATATCCATCAGTTCGGGATTGTGAAACTTGGTCAACTAGTCATTACGGTCGTTCCTAAGTGATACTCTAAAAACAAGCCGGCGGTCCGAGTACAACGTGCGGATGGTATACTATGATCCACCAGTCAACCCTGGCGGAAACCCGGAAAAGTCGACCTGGTCTTGTACGGCGCGGCCAGCAAGAGTGTACGAAATACGCAGGCGTAACCGTACATTGGCCTGTTGGTCAGCGTCAACATATGGATTTACTTTACGAGAATTTGACCTACACCAGGTGGAGATATCACGCGCATTTGCTGAGTCTCTGTTGAACCGGGATTCACGTGTGGACTTGACATTGGTTGCATCTGTAGCTGTTGCGACTAGTGTGTGACGAAAATATGAGCACCCTGGGGTGACGGCCTTGACTTGATAGACTTACTTTCGGTACGGCCGCCTGGAATGTGAGTCCGGTTACGGCATTGCCACCCATTACTTGGAATCGGGCTAGTATGAGAACTACTCCAGGTCTCGTCGGAGATGTTTGAGGCGTGAGTGTAATCTTGAGCTCGTTCCTATCGTACGCAGTGTACGAGGTAAGATGAGAGGCGGCGGGTTGCGGCTGAGGAACCGGCGGCTGAGGTGGCGGTGACGCAGGGCTATCAAACAGGGAGGGAGTAGAGACAAGGGCGGGTGAAATAGATGGCACTGTGGGTGTTGAAGCTGTCGTGCTGTTGCTCGGTCCAAATAATCCGAGAATATCATCTATAGTTGTTCGCTGTGAAGTAGGCTGAGGTGACGCGCTTGTTGAAGGCGTCGAGTTTCCACCCGATGAACCAAAGATCTCAGCAATGAGCTGCTGATCACTGGGGACAGAGGACGAGGATGATCCGTTGACAGATGATACCGGCTCGTCCCCTAGAAGATTCCGCGACTCCGTCGACCCAACAGGTTTGTTTTCACTCACTAAAACATGATTACGTTATCGGGTAACACACCACGAGTTTTGCACTAACCGACTCCCATGACAGTGGCCTTGAGCTCTGGAGGGGGCATTCGTTCCAGCACACCTTCTCTCAATTCACCAAGATTGAATAAGCTAGCGAACTCTACGGCACGCTGCTGCAGCTCGAGCTCTGGACTTGTCGTATACTGTGTTAGGACCTCAGATATACGTTCCTGTTGTACGGTGGAAGTCGTAGGTCGCGCCGCCATTTTAGTTATAGCGGAGAGAACGTATTGTCGTGTCAGATAATTAGCATATGGCGAGTCAAGGATAGACAGCAGCAAGTCCACAAGTTCTTTGTCTGTGACCTGTACAAAATATGGATGAACACAGGTACTGTAAGTGAAGAGTGACTGAAAACTGGCCTGCTTTGCCACATCATCGTCCACAAGACCGCCTTCTATTATAATCTCACTGTATTCTCCAACAATCCAAGTTGCAGCAAGTGTTAGTGATTCTTGGGATATATCGTCTCTCAAAGCCCTGTACAGTCGTGACGCCGTATAGGCCTGAAGTTCTGGTGTGTGCGCAACCAATCTGATAAACGCTGACAAGACTTCCTCACGTATAAAGTTGCCGGCCTACATGTATGTAAGCGAGTGCACGCGAATGACACAAAGGAGACAATCACTGACGAGTTTGAGCACACGCAACACGGTGTCAATATGCCATCTTTTACTTGGAGCGAATCTCTCCGCAGCTAGGCAAATTTGAGTCGTCATCCCGATCTTGAACTCATCATCCGCTATTTCTAAAAACGCTGATAGCTCTCTGACTAACACCCGAACATTTTGTTCGTTGATGAGAGCATAAGATAGTTCCAAAGCGCGACGACGAATAGAGATATCAGCATCACGCAAACAGTCAAGGATAATGTTTCGATGGCGTTGAACGGCATTGGTATCCATTGACACCACCTTATTCAATGTGTTGAGGGCGACATAACTATAACCATTCAACTTTCTGATCGAGGATGCAAAACGAGAACACGCACCGAATATTGTTGTCCCGATTACTTAAGAACTTCCCTAGAATATTAATGGCCATAACGCGCAATCCAGTATCAGCTTCAATTTCCAACACCGTTAGCACGGTTTCGTAGAGTATAGAGTTTCCGACGTTCTTTGTGGAGTCCGTGTTTGTGGCGACCTAAGTTGGAGATGAGGCAAAGTATCTATAAGCTATATATGAATTTACCTGCGCCAGTATATCATTCATCGTATCACTGGCATGCTCATCACCTTTGCCCAGGAGACGCAATAAACGTAATATTTTGACTTGAAGAAATGGGTCTGCGATTCCAGACACGTCATGCTCGGGACTGTACCCTGTTGTGACTAGTGACTTGAGGGTTCGAACAAGGATTGGGACAGCCTACGGGAGACTGTTAGATACCCCAAGCCACTATGAATGTATACGAACATTTCGAAATTCGTTGAGAACCGAGGGATCGGTTTGGCACATTTCAGTTATCAGTGTTATTGATGATAGCAGTACGCCATGATTACGGTCGGTCAGGAGGTTCTTAGCTTTGGAGACGAAGTGATCGGTTAGGTCGGGAACTTTCTTGATGACTCTCAAAGCACACAGTGCTGCCTTTCCTACGCGTGAGTTGGCGAGATAGCGAGTTCGCCTTTGTACTCACCTTCTTGCGTATGTACGTGTTACTGGAACCCAACAGCTTTTCTATCTCATTGGCCAGATCGCGCGACATCTCTTCAGAAGCAATATTTGCAAAAGTGCAGAGTGCCAGCCCGACAGCGTACATATTGGAATGGGCCATATCACTGTCAGGACATCAGGATGTGGACATATAGAGAAGGAAAAGCACTGCGCACTTCTTGAGGGAATTCGTCACCAATGTCAACACTTCCTGTTTCTCGTCCAGTAGCAGCATGATCCCCAGATATCCAAGACGTTTATCCGCAAAACGAGGGCTTGCTACAAGCTTGAGGCATTCTATTTGTCCAAAGTGTGCGGGAGAGCCCAGCATATGGATGTAGAGGAGTTTGGCGATATTGTTGTGTCGAGCATACGAGTCCTCATCACGAAAAGACGCGCGAATGGCTGCAGACTCTTGCTGAATCAGAGCCCTCTCATCGGCCACGGTCTGATGAAACAATGTCGGCCGTTGCGCTCAGGTCGACTGCGTTAATGCTGCGTACCTTGCACGACCGGATACCCTTGATAAGGGCTGGTATAAAGTTAGGCTGGAACTGCAAAATATGAGGATACTCGTACCTTTGAGATTGTGGTAGACCATTTGTACCCTGCGCGGCGCTGGTCTTGAATGTGCCTGTGCAAGCGACGTGTGATTAGTGTGACATATGCGTGACATCATGCACATCACCCGGCATCACGCGTTACCTCTGTCACTGCACATAATGACTGCCTTACACGGTGCTTCTGATGCAATCTTTGCTTCCTACCACCATGCTGCGCATGTAAGTGCATGAAATTGTGTGCAGGACTCATCGATTGCCCAAGCTGTCGTTTTCTTTAATGCCTAGTCAAGATGTCGCAAACGATATGCAAGTACTTTCAGCGTGGGGCGTGTACGAAAGGGCCGAGTTGCTTGTTTTCACACATTCCATCTGCTGCGAGGGCCGCACCGACGGTGATCTGTCCTCATTTTCTTTTAGGTAAATGCCGATATGGCGACAAGTGTATCAATGACCACACCAAAGGGTCTCCTCTGGCGCACCATACTGAACATCGTCAAGAGTCTTCAGAGTCTCCATCGATACGAGGTAAATGCAGAAGCGTTCTCCGGGTTATTCGAATCATTGATCGTGCTTATAGATACTGCAGTAGCTGCAGAAGTAGATGTCGAAGTAACGTTACCCCAGACCGAAGCTGCAGATGCTGGATCAGACAAGTCAAGAGCCTCCCCACCCTTGCCGCCCGAAATCGACGCTGGAGAGGAAATTCCTGATCTGCTACCAGAAGATCAGCACGTTTCTGAATCTTCCTCTTCAGACACCCTTGTCTCTGCCTCTGACTCAACTAGCAACGATCATGGCGACAAAGGCTTTACGAAGGTCGCATCTGAGGAAATCCACGCCGCTAATACGCCGTCTCCTCTTCCTTCTCCTTTCAACCATTCTGAAATGCTATTCTCGTCTGATTCACATGGTCCCGCAGCTCGTCGACCTTCAGAGCAGCGTCAAAAACTACCTTGCCCGGTATATGCTATGCGAGGATCATGCACTAATCCAGACTGTCGTCTTCCCCACTTCCTCACAGATCGTCAGTATCACCTTCTCATAACTAATCCGGCCCGTCCGCAATCGCTATGCAATTTCTTTGTGACCAAAGGATCTTGTTCTGTTTCGTCGTGTCCACTCCAACACGTCTTGTTACCAGAAGAATACCAAATTTTGGTGGAACACATGGACCAAGGCTCTCCGGAGTCTCCGGAGTCTGACCCGATACCAGTTGCACCCAGATCTGCGGCCCCGCCATGCGCTTACTACTTGGATGGCAAGTGTCGGAATGGTCGACAATGTCCCTATCGACACGAAGATCCTCCTCGTGACTATGAGCGTGATACAGGGTATACACCTCAAAATATTGTCTGCAAATACCACTTGTCCCCACAAGGGTGCAAGCATGGAAACAGCTGCAAGTTTCCTCATGGAGACACCCCTGCACCGGGAGCTGGTGCATGGGGTGGATGGAATAATGAATATCCTCCACAGAACGATCAGGCTGGTGAGTTTCAGTAGGGTATATGTATCTTGTCTCTACTAAAAGAAATCCAAAGACAATGCAAGGGGTCTGGGGTACTCATCCAGTGGCAATAGCCGATCGTCTAGACCATGCCGATTTGGTCAAAATTGTCATTATGGCGATAAATGTTTATTTAGTCACCCCGCTGAAAGTGACAAAGCGCCTGGAGCGCCGCAGGCATGCGCAGATGATTCTTGGAATGCAACCTCTTGGGAAGAAACAAATGATGCTAAACCGTGGAGTCCCGCAGCAGAAACAGCCCACGTCAACGAAGACAAGCCGGAGTCGGAGGTTTCAGGAGGAGGGACGTGGGATGATCCAGGAGGAGGGACGTGGGATGATCCAGGAGGAGGGACGTGGGATGATCCAGGAGGAGGGTCATGGGATGATCTAGGAGGAGGATCGGACGAAGCTGTAGATGCAGTAAACAAAGACGATCGTCAAGAACAACCCGAAGAAACACCAAGTGTAGATGGAGACCAAGAAGGCGATCAGGTAGGCAATGCATTAGTCTTATAACCGAATTACTGTAATTGGCGCGTAGGACTCTACTCCTGTGGGTATTGATGAGAGTCTTGATCTAGTAGGGTCTTCTTTTTTCATTTAACTGGCCGCAACCATTCATCGCGCTCTCCCGACTAGGAACCTCCCGTAATCGACTTTTTCAACTGCACAGTCAAGTACGGGCCTGGCGCCATTCCAGACTCTGTCGTTACGCCCTTCAGTACTTCCACGCTCCTGCTTTCCAATCTTCCCCCAGATGTATACGACGACACAATCACCAAGATGATCCAGCCTTATGGTACTCCTGTCGAGGTCGTACTCGAACCTGCAGGCGCAACTGCACAGATCAAATTTGAGGATTGTTTGGCTGCCTCGTTGGCTGCTCAAAGCCTCGATGGCACCGAATACCAATCCATGACATTGGCAGCTACATTCGACGAGGCCGGTGTTCGACTTTATGAATTTGCTCGAACAAGCAGGTCAGTCAAATTAACGTGGACCAGGCCCCACTGCACTTCATGGTTCTTCTACGACTCGATCACGGAAGCAAAGCGCGAGGTAGACAGATTGAACAAATTGACGTTCCAGGGTAGAAAAGTTGAGGCAGAGTTCGACCGCCCAAAAAAGAACCAGAAGAACTCTTTTTCTGTTCAAATACATGGTCTTCCGAGTGATGCTGACTCTGTCACGCTCAAACACTCTTTGGAAGTACACCCGGAATTGTCTACCCATATAGGTCCACCGACCTTCACCGGAGATCCTGTACAGTGTCTTCAGAAGGAGCTTAGATGTTTCGGGGAGGTGGATCATGTCGAGATTGCTTATGATGGTCCGGACACGAAAACGACGGGATTTGCCCATTTTGTAACGGCCTGCGCTGCAGCCAAGGCAGTGGGAGCGCTCAATGGGAAAGAGCATGCTTCCCTGAGCGGTTTGGGTCGTATAGGGGCCAAACACACCTTCCACATTCGTCACAATATCGATCCGTCTATATTCACGCCCATCGAAAGCCGCTATCGAAACCTTACGTGCTAGGTACAAGACCTGTCAAATTCTCGCTGTTGACAGGGACGATAGCGCAATCACCCTCCGTCTTTTTGGGCCTGACCAAGAAGAATTTATGCAGGCTAGGAAATGTTTAGATGTGTTGGTTTCAGGCGAGCCGCTACTTGTGGGAGGGAAGCCTCTCTGGGATCCTTATTTTGATCTGGATAGCTGCCAAAAACAACTTGCTCGTCTCAACAAGAAACATGACGTCCACATCGGGCTCGATTTTTTGAATCGTATCGTCCGCGTGCATGGTCCCAGAGAACGACGGCTGGAGGCTAAGAAGAGCCTCTTTGACTTGTTACGGCTCGTTCATTCCCAGCAGTTCAGCCTACCTCTTCTTCGGCATTCCTTACACGGTTTGTTGAACGGTGGACTGAAGCAGTTATATGAAGCGATCGGGCCCACAAAAGTTGGCATGGACCTAATCGATAGAACACTCCTAGTTCGCGGCTCAGAGGAAAACAAGCAAAAGGCAGAGGAGATGCTCTTAGCTCTCATATCCTCTCCGGAAGGAGATGATTCTCGATGCAGCCTTTGCTGTGTCCTGCCTGTCAACCAGGTGGCCCTCCCTTGCGGCCACTTGTACTGTTACTCCTGCTTGCAGACCCTCATCCATTCTGCCATAGGACCCAAATTTTCCGGTCTGAAATGCGTCGCTGAAGTGCACTCTGATAATGTTTTGGGTGTTTCAGAGTGTTCAGCTTTCATCCCTCACCAAATATTCATGCAGATTCTCTCGAAAGAGGCGGAGCAGCGCGACCTCCTACTAGAGTCATCCTTTTTGGCCCACATTCACCAGCGTCCTGACGAATTCTTTTACTGTCCGACGGCTTATTGCACTTCAGTATTCCCAGCACAAAATCCGATCCCGGGAGCCATGCTTCTATGCCCAACTTGTTCTACCTGGATTTGCCCATCATGTCGTGCCGTATTTCACGAAAGCTTGGACTGTGAACTATATAAGGCGGCATCAATGGATAGCGAATCCAGGGAGCAAGAGCAGGAAGGATCAGAGAGCCATGCGTTGGTCGTCATTAGCTAGTGGACACCAAGTATCTAGTTAGATAGAGGAAAATGTTGTCGTTGTTTAGGATTTGCAAACATGTTCAGCTTATAGTATTCAAGCTACATACACTACGTGACGTTGACGTTCACAGATCATACTCGTCTGCATTCAAGATTAAGGTGGTGAAGAAGCGAATCATTTCGAGGAATGCATCGACGTTGACATCTCCATGAGCAAACGGCATACAATCAGAGGAACTTCGCCAATATGTAATAAATGACACTCACTCTCATTGACGGTATGGACTCCACTTAACCGATTTGGACCATATCCCGAATTTTTGTGGTTGTAACGGAATATATGGGGCGTAAGATTCCAGTAAAATTTTGTATCTGCACAACGATTAGGTCAGGCAAGCATCCTTTGCAGCGGCAGAAAAGACAGTACCTGTATTGCCGGTTGACATACCGGGGCTAACGGCAATATTGTCATTGCCTGTTATTGATCTGTGTGCGTTATACGTGGATTTGATTGTCCCTGACAGGAGCCTCCAAGGGACTGCTTCGTCTCCAGAGAGAGGAGTTCGAGGAGCAGGTTCTAAGGCTGTACCAAAGGCGTCGCTCAGAGTTAGACTGCCCTTTGACGGAGCACCGGCATCAGTGATGCTCTCTCCGAAGGCAGCGAACGTCAGATTGAATTTATGGGCCAACTTCCTGACCGTTGCGACGTCGTGAGCTTGTGTTTCCGCGACAGAGCTGAAAACCAGCTTGAATTTCAGTAAAGGTGGAGCCTTTTGCTACGTACCTAAGTGTAGAGATACGGTGGTTCACGACGGCGTATGCCTGTTCAGGCAAAGCATTGGACTTCACACCTCCATGTATCAAGTCAATGGCCTGAGTGGTCTCGACAAGGCTCTTGAAAAATGCTTCTTTGAAAAGAATCTTCTCAAGTGCTCGTAGAGCCCAGTCTGAATGTGCCGAGTGTTCCATTGCGCGGCGCAAACGCTTAGGCACCTTTGTGCCATGTGCCGTGTAGCATTGAAGAGTGCTGTATAGGACATCCTCCTTCGACTGCAGAGATAGATGAATTCCAGAGGAAAGGTAAGATACAGAGAAAAGAGCTTACTAATTTCGGGACATATGGATGTTCCTCATACTCGACTAGAAGAGCTGAAAGTATACCAATGCTCTTGAAGTAGGAATCATCAGCACCGACAGGAAGCTGGCAGGCGCGAGCATTACCGTGTGGGAGGGTGGAATTGAGGAGTGTCCACCAGGAGAAGCCACATCAACTTTTACGTCTATGTACCCCTTTTCTGCTATGCCCGGGGTAGCAAATATGGTTCCGTATTGATCTGTAAATCCGCCTAGGGTGAAATGACAGATTGAGATGGATATTAAGCCAATGAGCTTGTCGACTTACCGCCTTCATCGATGAGGAAAGCGAAAGCGTTTTCCCCGTATATCTCAAGCATAGCTTTTCCGAGCGCTGCGGCACCCTATCATAGAATAGGTACCTGGTGATTCCACCGAAGAGTAGCACTTACATATACTCCACTTGCTTCTTCGTCAAATCCAAAAGCAAGGATGACAGTACGGCTAGGCTGGAAGCCCTTCTCTAACAGCGTTTCGATTGTAGACCTAAATGAAATGCTCAGCTACGTCGCGGATATGTTAGATGATGGAATGACTTGCATGATACCAATAAGACCACTCTTATCATCAGAAGATCCTCTTCCCCAAATCAGTTCGCCTGGTGCGGGATACATACAAGTCTTCGCGTGACAGATCGCTGCATTAACGACTTACCATCAAAATATCCAGAATAGGGAGGATGAACCCAATCGTCCACTGTATTGGGATCGACAGGTACCACATCTAAATGACGTGTATGTACAAAAGATGATGCGAGGATCATAGACGTCCCGTGCTTACCTTGATGCGCAGCCAACACGATGGGCTTCAGAGCGGAATCAGATCCAGTCCATTCATACAACAGACCCCATGTGTTGACTTTCTTGAGAGAGAGCGAGGCATGGCTGAAATTGTATCAAGAAAGAGCTACCAAAACCTTTGAACAGATACTGACGTCAACGGATAGGACTTCAAGAGATACTCGTGGAAAGGGCCAAACGCTTCCCAGCGAGGGTCAATGCCGACATCATCCATGCTGTCATACGACTCCGTGCTGTAGCATGTGAACAAACTGGTACAATATTTCCAATAAGAAACAACACACGGAATTTGCACTGCTCCAGACAACCAGTTAATCGCCTTTGTCTTGAAATCATCAGTCCCGATGATATCCCCCAATTCACTCCAGAACGAGGCGTGCTTCGATGGGTACAGAGCATCCACTTGCTGACACGACGACGCGAGTGCGTCTTTCCCATGGCTGATACCACACGACTTCCAATTCTGAACGTGCTCCATGACATTGCTGGAGAATGAGAGACGTCCCCAAAGGAGAACTAACGGAACCAATACAAGGAGCACATAGCGACGCGACGGGCTCGAGCGCCCCGTGCCAACGTTTACGGGCGCTGGAAGAATGTCGCCCTGCTCTTTGGAAGGCATGATGATAGTGAATGGGAAAGATGCGATTACCAAACTTATAGGCTCCTATCATATCGAATGCCGACAGACGGAGATAGTGGCATGCAGCGGCGGCATTATAGCCGGCACTAGGGCGGCAGTGTGTCTAGTAATTTCAACTTGTGATAGTCATGGAAGGGAGGCGGTATAGATGTATGGGTGTAGTTAGTCTCTAGCATGTAATAGTCCAAGATCAAGATAGGAATGCTTCAGCTTGAAGTTTCCATATCCGAGCATATTCACCATCCCTGCGAATAAGATCAGCATGCGCGCCTTCCTCTACGATGGCGGAGTCATCCATATATCTAGAAAGTCCGAAGGCATCAGAGATAGTATGTATTGAATACGAATGCACTTACAAGATCAGATCAGCATGCCGCGTTAGATTTCCGAACCTGTGAGAAGAAAAGACCATGGTCTTGTTGCCCCGCAATTGACGTAGTCGTTCAAACAAATCTGTTGTTAGACCGCTATCAGTCACGCACCGAGAAAGAAAAGGAAAAAGGAAATATACCGTGTTCAGCCGCGGGATCTAAACTGGCGGATGGCTCGTCGAAAAGTAGCAGACCCACGCTTTGTTCAGATATGAGCGATCGCATAAATGTGCGAGACCTGTGTAAGCGATATTAGTCGACGACAAAATAAAAACATACAACTACTCGCAATGCTATTCTCTGCATTTGACCGCCCGATAGAGACGTTGAATTTGTGGTGCTCATCCCAGCCATACGTCTAAGTTTGCCGAAATTCACCGGCCTCCCGAAGAGCTTGTCTGTACCTTCGGGTAAAGCGGAATACATATCCCGCACAGGGCGCTCCAGATAAGTGTCAAAACCCTCTGGAAGTTTGTTTATGAACTCTTCTGAGCCACCGAGCTCCGCAGCTCTTCGTACTTTGTCTTCGTCAGTGTGGTTTTCAGGGTCGCCAAATCCTATGTTATCTTTGATCTGAAGATAAGTCAGATTTGAAAACATGCGGAGAGACGCCTCAATACCGATAGCGGAAAGTGTGTATAATCCTGGAAAAGGACGGAGGTTGCGCGTCTTATATCGTCTAATTTCAATGTTTTGATATCCAGCCCGTCGATAAGGATGACACCTTCTAGGGGATCGTATAAACGAGCAACCAACTTTAAGATTGTGCTCTTTCCAGAACCGTTTTTTCCCACAATCACCTTCATCGGCATCAGCGTCGTAGTTGGAACCCAAAGGTAGAGCACCTACGCAAAGCTGTCCTTGCCGAATTGTGAAGGATACCTTATTTAGAGCGAAAGTTTCTGTGCCTGGATATTTGAAAGACACGTTTCTGTGAACGCATAGGTTATACTAAGTTGGACTAGTGCGGGACAAATAACAGATACCTGAACTCGATGGTCATTCCGGAGTTGAGAGTCTGGGGATTCTCAGGATATGGTATCACTCCATCCGCAACACGATTCTCCATCTTGCCAACCTCGTATAGTTGGCGGATACTCGCTATGCGCTCTACCACTGAGGAAGTCCCACGGAACAGACTGTAAAGTGTAAAAGTAAAGGATGACGCCGACGATGTGATCAAATTCAATGAAGCGAGAGACAGTGGTATGGAGGCAGGCTTTTGCACAGCACGGAGAGTGAATGCAATCTAGAGAATAAGTATTGAGTGCGCCGGAGCTATATGACGCCAATGAAACTCATACCTGAGGCAACTCACGCAAAGGATCTTGAAGAAACGACACATAACTAGCCCGCGCTTTTTGCAATGAGTAAAGTGGCCAAAAGTCGCCCCCGGCATCTCCTACTCGCCATATGCTGGTGGTGTATTCTGGACGTGGATGAAAAGATGAAATATCCTTAAACAAAAACGTCCTACCATGTAGAAGATATTCCCACATCCCACCAGCAACAATCTCTTTACGATGACTCGGGTTGATGATCAGACGCTTGAGGCCCTCCGATCTGATATAGTCTTCGTCTTTGGTTGTGGCGGCCCATACTGAGAAGCGTCTGGTTGGTATTGTGTGCGAAGCATTGGTAAGGAAAGAACCTACCGCTAGTATTTAGATGTCGCGCGCGCCGTTCTTCGGTTTGAAACAGCGCTTGTCCGAAACTAAGGATGGCAATGAGAGGTCCATCTGGTTGGTCATACACGACTCGAATCAGAATTACGAGCTGTGATACAAGCTGTACCGCGGTACTGAAAATATTGACAATGGCGTTGACTGTGCCCCAAGCGACAGTTGAGCCTGAATCAACTGCGGATGTCTGTTCCAACTGTTTCTGGACGGCTGGATCGTCGAACGTCGGAAGGTCAAGCCGCGCGACTGCGTGGAACATGTGAACGGAATAATACTGTTTAATCCGTGAGCTCAGGATAGGATGAATGTGCTGTTTGGCATGCGAGAGCAGCCGAGAGAACAGAGAGCATGCGACGCGCCCGGCTGCTACGTGAAATAGAAGCGTTTTGTCTACGGTTCGTTCATCGATGGCTGTTTGAACCTAGGAAAACGCGAAAGTTGTTGGAGTGATACACAATGGACGAACCTCGAGCTTACAATGTTCAACAGTTGACCAGAGTACCTGCGAAGGTCGCATCAGAATGCCTACGCGTCTCTACGAGTACTAAGGCGCACCAGAGAGTTACTGCAGGTACCAAAGCATCCAAGATATGAATGAAGAGGTTGAGTCCAAGCAGAATCCAACACGACCGAATGCTCCCAATATCCCTCAACATCCGCCAGAAATACGGCATGTTGCCCAGCATCTCGATATAGGGCTCCAACCGCGACGACCATGGTATCCGAGCGAGAACTTCAGGTTTCTCTTCATAAAGGTCCCACACGCCAACGCGTGTATATGTTACATTTTTGCTGTCTGACGGATCGAAGACTCCCTTTCGACGAGTGCCGCGCTGCTTGCGCGGACGAGCCTGCATGGAGGGAAGAAGAAAAGAACGCGACTGCGGCCATTGTAGTACTAAGCAATCAATATCACACACGTGAGCTATCGTGGACGTCCTGGACGGCACAAGGTCTACCGATTGCTAATAGAATACTCTGCGGAATCAACTGGGAAATATCATTCTGATCCTTAATTGAGCTTCAGTAGTCATATGTTGGTTTCCCAAGTCTCTCAGCGATATAGTCGTGGTAGATTTCGTCATTAATAATATTATAGCCATCGAGGAAACAAGTCCGTGGTATGCGCGTACAATGAAGATGTCAGGTAGGGTATAGTGTCGCCTATATCTTCTTTAAGTTGCGGTGCAATTCGGGCTTGACAAGTACTACCCTGTCTAACAACTTTTTAACGACCTGGTCCTTGTTCGCGTTGAATGAGTCTGTGATGGATTTGAGCTTTATGTCTGTCTCCTTGTCTATTGATGCCTGGGCGCTGGATGTTGTCCCCGCATGCTGTATACAGTGTCAGGAGTGTTCTGGAACATGGAGGGTGCACGGACCGATGCTTCAAATGCCTTGAACTCTTCTTCCTTAGCTTTCTTGTACGCCTCTATTTCTTTTGATGCTTCAGAGCGAGCGTCCTTAAGTTTCTGTACACGGTCTACGGGACGTAAGTGTGGACTGGGGATTGGCAGGAGCGACGGCGCACATTGACGGGCTTGTTGTACAATTTTGGCGGCCTCCTTCTCTGCCTCAAGAAGGGTCTGGATTCCTTGAGATTGTTGTGCTGCCTGGAGAGAAACAATAAGCAAGAGATGGAACAGAACAATGCTGGCAACTACCATTTCGTGGTGGTTAAGTGGGGAGTTACAGGCGTCACAGTCACGCCGAGGTCTTGAAGTGAATTCATCACCATCGGGCGTGAGGACGTCGTGAACGATGTCGGGCACCCCAGTGGACCCCCTGCAGACCCTTCAGGCGGCATTGACCGTGCCAGCAAACTCAAAGGAACAGGCAGATCTTTTGGCTGCCCTCCGTGAATCCTTGGAAGCCCATCCAGCACCCATCCGTATCCTTGTAGGAACCCTCATTGGAATCGTCGCAAATACTGGTGATTCCCTGTTGAAGCGATGGGTTCTCGACCTTTTACAATTTGCCATTTGCCGGTCTACATTACCTCTCGACCAGAAAACACAGCGTTAGTGAGGTCACAGTGAATGAAAATTTGTTTTTAATATCCATTTCCTTAGTGGCATCGCAAGCGTTGGATACGTTGGCTCAATTACTCGACGACCGAACACCCGCAATTGTCAAGGTCGTTATCCAATGTCTGACGACAGTATATCCGCTGTTGTTTCGTTTCCTGTACGCGTCTCGCCCCCAAATTCCACTCGCGCTTTATCTTTGTTCATAGATGTTCAAACCGGTCGAATCCTGCGGCATGGGATACATTGTCGACTTGCAAGATACGCATTCTCGAGTTCGTATGGAACCCCCATGCCAACAATGGCGTAAAGGTGTCAGCGGTCAAATTCATGCAGAAGATTATTCTGGTGCAGACGCGCGGTATTTCCGATCCTCGTGTGCGTATGATAATCATATCGTTGCATCTCGGTCTGATGATAGGTACCCTGTTCAGCTACAGAACAAGAACGATCCAAACATTTCCTTCTGTCCTCCCGACCATCCGTTCATCTCTGTTGCCAAGCTCGAAAGCGAGGGGCAGAAACTCTTGGAGAATGTCATCACCATTCTGTTCTCAAGCCAGAACGTTGACATACTCTCAGCAGTTCTGAACAGCTGGGCATCCTTGACCAAGCTACGGCCCGCCATGACACCTGTGGTCATTGGCACACTCAAGCAATGGACGCCGGCTGCCCTTGGCGAACTCTCTGCTTCGAGCGTCAAGAGCGTCGAGAAAGCAGTTCGTATTCTTCTCATCCATATATCCCGCTATCCGAACAACGCGCAATACGGGGCTCAAATTAACGAAATTATCTCTCAGCAAGCCGTTCGAATGGAAAAAGCCGTCATTGAGGAGAAGAAGCGGAAAGCATCTGGCATTGACACCAAAAAAAGACTGCTGCCTGATGGCTCAGGACTTGTGGATTCTAAGCGCGTCAAACTCGATTCTGAACCCGGCCCTTCTTCCTCGTCGACAAATGTCCTCTCCTCCTTCGATTTCACTACCCTTCCTGCCACCCTTATCACTGACCTCATTGTTGCTAACATCGAAGCATTTACCGAGACGGCTCTAATCAGTCTCGTGGATGAGTACCGTCAACGGAGAGGGTTACCAGGACCTCAAGTGCCCGAACCTCCTGCCTCACGCTTCGTGCCCCCATCTAATGTGTCGCAAAGTGATGGACCAGAAGAAGGGCGCCACAGTCCACCTTACCAGTCTGTGCCCGAATTACAAAATCCTCCACTTGTTACAAGAGTGAAAGACGAGGAGCCCGTAGATCCACTACAGATGGACATTGACCAAGATGAGATAGAATATGAGCCCGATAGACTCAACGAAGAGGTATGTTCTCCTCTCATCGCTACCAACATTCCTAACGTTTTCCTTCAGCTATCAGGACCTCTCTCCGTCAATGATGCTTCCGCCAACCTCCCCGCCTCCATAACGACAAATCTCACACTCTTTGACTTCAAACTTCCTCCTCCTCGAGAATTCAGTGACTCAGAACGGACCTCAATAGTAACCGATTCAATACAGCGCATATGGACAGGGGCGGAAGAAATACGCGCGAGCTTCGCGGATGCAGGTGTCTCCCCTGATACACAAATCGTTAGTGCAAGGGGTGCAACGGATATGACCATGCTGTTGCTGGTGAGAATGATCACTAGAGTGGCAAAACCGTCTGTAGAAGTGGACGAGGACGGCGATGAGAAAATGAAGGAGAAGGAGCCCGAAAATGAAGATGCTATTGATGCCTATTATGAACGACAGGACCAGATGAGGCAAGCACTCTGCGAATATATCATGTCCGACTTCCCATCTCGGTACGTTCCTTGACTGGCACATACTTTTGAGACTGATGTTCTTTACTCAGGATACGGCTTGCTACGACATGGATGAATGAAGAGTGGTACAATGATCGAATAAGGTCAGCGCATGACCCCACCTGGGTAGGTATCATTCCCTGCGAAATCTGCGAAGACAATACCTGAACTCAGAAATATTCTTAGCGATTAAACTACGAGACCTGGTTAAACCAGATCGTAGCATCTTATCAAACCGTCTTGGACGGAAAAGATCGGACATTTTCACGCTTTCTTTTAGATCTTCCTTCTATACCCTCCGATGTTCTTGTTTTACTTCGGGATCTATGCGTTGATCCTGACAGGTTTGTGGAAGAAATATACGGAGAAGGTATACATTACTGACCGCTCAACAGTCCAGACAGGATGCAGGTAGGCTTTACAACCTTGCGAGGATTCGTTATCCAGCGACCTGCCATGCGTTCGGACGCTCTTAACGTTCTTCTTGACTTGACGACTCATCCAGAGAAGAAAATTCGAGGAGCTGCCATTAATACAGTCAAGCTTTGGGTACCCAACAGTCAGCCGATGGATGCTATGGTTCGGGAGTTTGCGTTGCAAATGCTTCGAAAGCTCCAGAACTCCCCCAAGGAAGTTTCTAAGGAGCCAAAGAAGATACCTGTGGATGGCGACTCCTCAGAGATGCAAGTCGACGAAGGCACAAGGGCGGAGACAAAAGGACACGAGGATGACGAAAACATGGAAGATGGACAACTGCCTCCGGAAGATTTGGTACAGACTCCGTATCTTCCGGAGCGCATCGAATTGCCTGCCCAGAAGAGCCATGTTTTGCAGCACGTGGAATTATTATTCGCGTTGTCCGTCAAGGTTCCTGAATTTTTAGAAGAGTGCGTCTTATTCATTCGGTCCCTACTCTATACTGATCCACAAGAAGGATCTTTGCTGCGTATGGGCAGATGGATGTGACGGTGCAAGAAGCGGTTCAAGAACTTATTACCGCCCTGATTCGTTCACTGGGATCTAATCACGGTAAACTCCTCACGCTGATGCGGAATTGTCCACCAGGGGCTGAAACCCTTGCACTTCGCGTCCTTACCATTTTCACTGAAAACGGCCGTCCTGGCACGCAATTGGTGGCACTGGTCAAGGCCCTGATCAATGAACGGGATCTCGATGCCAGGTTCCTTATTCCCATCATTGCAGAGATGGATAAGGTAAGGTTTCCTCTTATGCTATTTCCGTCGGTCGCTGATCGCTATTCCCAGCCTGATATCATTCGGCACCTACCGCGGATTGTTTCGATACTGAATGGAGAGCCCGAACCCAAGAATCTGGTCCGCTCAGTTTTCAGCTCTGTCGTAACGACGCCACCGCAAACATTTGGGAGTGTCACATCAAATCTTCCTAGAGTCAGACAGAGTGAATTGCTTACCCCTGCGGAGCTCATGGTTTTACTACATGAAGCGGAAAAGGAGATAGGACTGAAGAGCGCGATCGAAGGTAAGATCAGTGTATACTGTAATCGCTTTATTAAAGACCCCATAGCTATCGGTATCTGCTTCTCGATGACCGACGTCTTCCGGTCAGAAATTCTTGCCGTGGTGATGCAGCAGATCATGGACGAACCCGTGCTACCAGTGCTTTTCCTTCGAACAGTGAGTACCCGTCATGTTACCAAAGGAACCGGGTCTGAAGGCACCATTATAACAGGTGATCCAGGCCGTTACCACGTATAAATCACTCGTGGGCTTTGTCTCGACAACACTTTTGTCCCGACTAATCACCAAGAAAATTTGGACGAACCCTCCGCTATGGGAAGGTTTCATTCGGTGCGCGAAAGCCATAGCGCCAGCGAGTTTCGGTGCGCTGCTGCAGTTGCCGAAAGATCAGCTGCGAGAGCTCGTCGACAAGCAACCAACGTTGAAGTCTGGTCTTCGTGATTATGTGATGAAGAAAGCGACGAACAAAACGCGAGTATCCGGTTTTCTGGATATTTTTGGAGAAGCGGAGGAGAACGTCAATTCTCCGAACCCTTCGTGACCAGATTCTGTTGGTAGCTTGATGTAAAGTTATTGCCAGCCATGTACACCCATAGCTATAGTTATATTTGTAGGACAGGACTGAACTTATTGTATCTTAATTATTGAATTATGGAAGCTGCAGATTTTGTGACGCCGAGATCCGTTTACTATGACGCGCCAATCAGCCGGTACCTAAATTAGAATCTGCAAGCTGTACAGCAAAGCCCTTTGCCTTTGACTCTCACTTTTTCTAACCCAGTTTTCTTGCTCCCTACCCTGCGCATTCCATTGTTCCACGACACGACAGCACAGGCAACTCCCAGGCACCGTTCCACACAGCACACAGGGCGAGGGCGTGCCACCACGACAAGGACGTGTCCGGTGACTCCTTGTGGCGGCCACGCTCTTGCAGATCGTGTTGTTCGTCTTTGTCAAACTTGTTCAGGAGACGGGAAACGCACTGTTGAAGATGGCGGACCGCAAGGCTTCACCGTCAGGCAGCGCTGTGAGCCGTCGGGCGGTACGGGCGGATTCATCGAAAGGCGACAACGCCAAGTCCTCTTCACCGCTGCCGTCACCGGGCTCGTGGCATGTCGATAGAGGCAGATCCCGGGTTCGTCGTCCTTCCAATCCGTTCTCTGAGGACAGCCTGCGCAGACGGTGAGTCGCATCCAAAGTATTGCTTCCGTTATCGGAGCCGACGCGTTGTATCTAGAGGTTATCACTCACTGCTCTCATCGTTCGGCAAAATCTTCCATGTCGAGAAACGCTGGAAACTCGTGAGAGAGATGGGTTCTGGGGCCTATGGTGTTGTCATGTCTGTTGTCGTATCCTTCGTCCTCGATGTTGTCGCTCATAATCGCACTAGTTCGGCGGCAGATGACATTTCTGGAGAAACTGTGGCTATCAAGCTAGTCACTCGGGTATTTGAGAAGATACAACTGGCGAAACGGGCTCTCCGAGAAATCACTTTACTTCGGCATTTCGCTGGACACGAGAATATCACCGGTCTCATCGATGTAGACGCAATATCACCCGATTTTAATGAGATGTACGTCCCTGCGATACTGTGCATTGACCCTTGTTTGACTTTTGTCATAGCTACTTATTCATGGAGGTATGACCGTATCGTCTTTAGGGAAAGTGCATTCATCTTCATGTGTTTCATTATTGCAGCCTATGGAAGGTACATTTCTATAACATATCATCCCGGCAACTATTCATCGCTTCACAGCCGATTTACACCAAATCATAAAATCGGGACAGTCTCTTACCAATGAGCATGTCCAATATTTTCTCTATCAAATTCTACGAGGCATGACATCGTCTTTAACTCCTGATTAACGCTGACATACAACTCCAGGAATGAAATTTATACATTCCGCGTCAGTTATTCACCGTGACCTTAAACCCGGAAACCTACTCGTCAACGCTGACTGTGAATTGAAAATATGCGATTTTGGTTTAAGCAGGGGCTTTGAGTCGAGGCCTGACGAGAATCCGACTCATTTGACTGAGTATGTCGCGACTAGATGGTACAGGGCCCCCGAGATCATGCTAGCATTCAAGTTTGTATATTCGACACCGCTGATACTATTTAAAGCGCTGACCGTATGCTCGTAGGCGATATAACACGGCAAGTACGTTGATTAGGAAATTCTTCATGGAACTGGTATCTCAATCGGGGTTTTCTAGTTGATGTTTGGTCAATAGGGTGCATCTTAGCAGAGCTCTTATTGGGAAAACCCTTATTCAAGGGCAAAGAGTAAGTCTCCGGTCTTTTGGACAGTGCGGTGGCCTGACTCTTACTTAGCTACGGTTAGCAGGATTCTGCAAGATGAACAACTTTCAGCCTAACGTAACACTTGTCAGTTGATCAACTAAATAAGATTCTGGATGTTCTTGGTATGGTCGGTATCTTCCAGCGTTCTCTTTGGCTAACTTGTCGCAGGGTCACCCATCGAGTCCGTCATCAAGAAGATAGGGAGCGATAAGGTGTGGCAAGAAATTGACATTCATATTGACTCTCCCTGATTTGCCGTGTGTTAAGGCTCAAGCATATGTTCGGTCATTGCCCGTGAAAAAGACGGTACCTTTTACAAAAATCCTACCTTCTGCAGATCCACAAGGTGATCGCGCGCCTTTCTTCGTGTATAGAAGCCTACTTAGCCCTACTTAGCCCTCGATCTGCTTACAAAAATGCTATCATTCGATCCTGACGACCGGGTCTCCGTTGTGGAGGCGCTCGAACACCCGTGGTTATCCTCGTACCACGACGTCGCTGATGAACCAGAATGCGCGAAAACGTTCGAAAAGTGGCGGCAGATAGAGGAACTGGAAACTATGGAAGAATATAGAGCAGCTATCTGGAAGGAAATTGAGGAATATCGCCACGAAGTCCGGGGTGTCAGTGATCTTTCTGGTGCGCCTATACGAAGAGTCAGCGTTAGCGGTGGATCAGGACCTAGAGCAAAACAACATTCATTGACGAGGGAAGGCATCGAACCAGACGTTATAATCGAGTCACCTGGAGAGGGAACACTCGGTGAAGGGGTAGAAGGAGAGCACGATGACGCTCTTGGGCCCCCACCTCCAACCCACAGACCTGCAACACCATCTGATCCACTTATATCATACGCTCGGCGGTCGAGTATACTACAACAGCCATCTCGGCAGGGCTCAACATACAATTCGCCTCTCCCGTCTACACAAAACCTTGCTTCGTCGTATACGGATGGTCAGGTTACTTCTGAACCGGGACCTTTGCCCCAAGGCAGTATCGTCTTCCCTACGCAAGGGTATGTGGTTCCAGCTCGTTCTCGAACGGGTTCGACAGTAGGTGGAGAAATGACACGTAGGCTGTTGCGGACCCTGTCTACTGTGTCAATACACGAGAGTTTGGCGGCTGCAGGGGAACACGCACCAATGGGAAAGTATATAGTAGAAAAGCCAACAACTGACGCGCCGCCTTCGGAGATGCCGAGGGAGTTTGGGATCGAAGAGGAGTGCGAGGATGGGGGTGGAGAGAAGCAAAAGAAGGAGGGTAGGTTTATTATAGATTGATTTGGTGACGACTCAAATAATGGATGACGACTTGAATATGAATACCATTGACGCATGTGTGCAAGTTGCAGGATACTTTGACACGAATTCCGAAAAAGATAGATATATTAACTTTGTGATGTTATGCCTGGCGCAGCTCCGCCCTTCCCCGAACTCGCGTACATGATCTCAGACTCAACCAGATCTGGCGGTATATACTCACCCTCTGGCGCCGTCTTGAATACGTCTCCCAAACTCTGCGAAAATGTGGATGTCGGTAACTGTACTAGATGTGACGGAGTCCGTGTTAGGTATACTCGAAGTAGAGCGTCTTCCGCGGCCTGTCAACAAGGTCAGGTTGTATCCAGTATGAAAGGAAAGGATACACACCCGGTACTCGGCCATCTTGAGGGAGCTACCAAATCCTTCTCCCAGCTGATCTTCTCCAGAAAATACGCCCACGACAAAGACGGGAGCTCTAGAAAAACGACCGGTCTCACGAAGTAATCTGCAATAGGGACATTGAGCTTGAAGACACAAAAACGTAGAAATAATTATTGCTAGCCTTGATTTTGGTCGTTCCGCCCCAAATTTTGCTACCATCTCCAGCAAAGCCGCCTTTGGGTCTCGGAATTTAATCATGCCACGAAGATCTATTTCGCGAGTAAGAAAATATGACTGAACAAATCTCCGGGCGGATAGAAGCGATCGTTTTTGATATACCAGGGCAGTTATCGCTCTGGGTATCGATGATAGAGCGTCGGGGTGCAGGACACCAGGACGGTTAGGCGTATTTGGCTAAGGAGAGTTTGAGTGGAGAAAGTTGTAGGAAAATCAAGACGACGCACCGTTCTACGCCACCGCAGAAGAGGTGCAGCACCCATCTCATTGGCGACGCTAGCACAAGTCATAGAACCGACATGAGCACTTATAGCAGCCTTCAAAACGCGCGTAGGAAGATACGGATAGGTTGCATTTATATGTTCCGTCGCAAATAGACCCATTAATGAATTTCCTATTGTTGCAAGCTGGGCATTGGATATGGGTACCGGTTCGGAAGGATAATAGTGCTGGTGGAAGGCGACAAAGGATGAATGGGTGCATGCTTGTTGTATCAACTCCGTTGTCGATAGGACAGAAGAGAGACCTATCCTGCTCGCAAAGGCTGAGAGCGCTGAGGGCGGTGGCGGCTGTAGGGAAGCCCAAACTTCAGGCTCGAATTCAGGCTGGGGAATTTCCTGGTCACGGAGGAAGAGGGCCTCCTTTGGCGGGAATTTTGGGAGATGGGACGTAGAGACGGAGGGTAGCCTGGTGACATTGGTCACCAATCGTTTTGAAGCATGACCCATTGCACGTCGTTGGCAATGCTCTCGCCGTCGTCCCACGCGTTGAGCTCGTCGCGAAGGTCGATGAACAAGTTTTTTGGCCGGAGATATCCGAATTCACCCGTTTAGGAAATGTTCCCACAGTCCCGCCTTCCTGCCTACACGCCGCATACCAAGCCTTGCACGCCTACTACTACTTCCATCACACTATTTGGCAACTCTACCGCCACTTGCAGCGATATTGACACAGGACCTTCCACGAAATGGCGGTACTCTCGCTGCCATTGAGCTTCAATAACTCGTTCTGGTCCCAGGACTATCGTAAGGGTCTTGAAGTCCTCTTCCAAAAGCTGGACCAGGTCGGGCCTTCTTACGCCGCCTATGCTGCGCCAGCGTTCTCACTGTCTCTTTCTAGGGTGTCGCAGAAAATGAAGAAATCATCGCGTTCATTAGGGTTTGTACAGTACACACTGGGTCATTGGTGGAGGAGCTCATATGCTGTGACAGTCAAGGATTATTGCAGAGAGCGAGCTGGCCATTGCTCTTATGAATCCCATGCTCACAGGTGCACAAGGTACGTGTACTATCGCCGCTCATTCTAGGTATTTGACAGGGGACTTTAGGCGTAGGCTTTGGCGCTGACGATGGGGCATCCCTCTTTATGACGTTCCGTGGCCTGCAGGACGAGTCTGCTGCGCAGGGGCAAGCCCACAAATCGATTGCAAAGGAGCTTGAAACCCTAGTTGTGGACCCCTTTGACGAGTGGGCCCAAGGCTTCAAGGTATCTCTATCTCATTCCTTGGTCACATTTTTCGTCTCCTTATATCTGGTCATTTAGGAAAGACTCAGGCAAAGGCGGCATGAAGATATCGACAACTGGATGAAGGCATATGAACAGTCTCATGGAGAAGTAGCCAAGTTGAAGCACCAGTATCTGTCGAAGACCCGAAAGGCAGATGAGGCTGAGGATGAGTGAGTCTTTCGCCGTCATTACATTCCGTATTTTCTAAGGTTGTCCATAGCGCGAAATTCGCTCCGAATTCTAACGGAATCACAGATAATTACACCACGTCACCCAGAATACGGCCCGCAGACTCTCATCGCTCGGCACCTCAGCGTACAGCCAGCGTTTCCGAACGTATTGCTCAACGATTGAAGGAGATTCAGAAGAAGAGTGCCAGTACCCTCGCTGCATCAGGGGTTGCTTCTCCACCGAGCAAACCTGAAATTGTCGCTGAACCCGAGCAGATACCAGAAATACCCAAGCTCGACAAAGGAAAGGGCAAGGAGGTCGACAGGTCTACGCCTTCTCCCCCGCTCGCTGCCTCTCCCCCTCCTATGTCACCAATGCTACCTCCAACTACATTTGAAAAACCTCCATCACCGATGCCGCCCTTCCCTGAACCGCCCATGCTCCTCGCCGGACTTTCTCTTCCGCCGTCTGCGGTGTCTCAATTGCTCAGCAGAGCTGCAATTGAGCTTAACCTCCGGCCGGTTAGGGTTCCCTTACTCGGGGAGTATCAGGATTGTTTTACCGGAGAAGAATTTGTCGCCTGGCTGAACGAGAATGTCCACGGGTTCGGGGGCAGCTTGGACAGAGCCGAAGAGGCGGCGAAAGATCTGACAGAACGCGACGGCCTCTTGAGGAGAATAGGCGAATTCGGGAATCAGTTCGAACATTCTGATGACGCATTTTACCAATTCCGCCCCAAGGTATGCGCGCGTTTCATCGGATAATATCGCCACTCACGTTGTTGTTGGCAGGCATTTGATATCGAAGGTAAAAATCCCGATACTCTCTCCTCTCCGACAGCGAAGCTACAGCCTGAAGCTCTTTTCAAACGCACAAACAACTTCGTTAATCTCGTCACCAAGGCGCTGAATGCCCAAGCAAATGGAGAGCCGATGTATGTTAGGGCACGACATGAAGCTGAAGAAGCCGACAAAGCGTATCGCTTAGCGGTACGAAGACTTGACCGTCAGCGATTGGCTCTTGAGGAGAGGTTGGAAAACACCTTGAAAACTCTTCAGCTCTGGGAGCTGGAGCGACTTCGTGCCGTGAAAACTGGTACCCATATTTGTACAATGACAAGTCGCCGTCTAATTTTATTTTATCTTTGTTTTTTTAGTATTACTCCAGTACCAAGGGACAGTCTCGAACCTTCCTAAATCTCTTGAACCTTCAAACAAGAGGTCAAAAACTCTCATCACTGCATTCCAGCCTGAGTCCGACCTGACGGCGTTGATCGAGCGATATCGCACTGGACCTTTTCGACCGGACGCGCAGGTTTATGAGTCGGTTGCACACGACGAATCTGACGTTTTGTTTGGTATTGATTTACGCAAGTGGGCCGAAGGAGGTTGGAGCATTATCACTTCCGAAGAGGAGAAAAAGGACCCTGTTCCTCCTGTGTTGAATGCTTTACTTCAAGGTCTCACCGAAGCGTATACCAGACTACCGAGTGATGATGGTGTGTACCATTGGCGTCTTCCGTTAAATCGTAACTGATAATATATTTGTGATTAGAGAAGAGAAAGACCTGGATCTACGAAGTACCGTTACGGAGAGTGCACCATCTCAGAGAGACATTGAATGCCGTTCCTCCACAAGGACCTATCCCGGCAGAAGTATTCACCCAATTTGATGCACCAGTTATCGCGAGCACTATCAAGCTTTGGCTACTGGAGTTGAATCCTCCGATTGCTTTGTACGAGGGATGGGAGGAATTCCGGAAACTCTACCCGACCGTCGGTTCGGCTGTGAAGGCCGAAGGCGACAACACCCAAGAACAGCACATTATCGAACTTGGTACCGCACTTCAGAAACTCCCGAGGGTGCACCTTTACGTTCTGGATGCTGTTATTAATCACTTGAAAACGTAGGTTAAATAGTTGGGCTGGCTTAGGAAAGACGGGCTCATTGAAATTTATTAGGCTCATTGACTCTACGGCCGTCGAAGAACCTAACGAAGTGTACATCACGAAACTTGCGTTGTCCATCAGTCGCAGTAGGTCATTACTTCTCATGTCAAGATCCTGGTCTAATCTATGTCAAGCTATCCTCCGGCCCAAATACGAGTCTGAGATGTCGATTCAAGATCGGCATCCGACATGTGAGATTATCTTGTGTGTCTCCTTGCCTTGATTTGAATACTTTTCTTTCTAGTACTCTTCATCGACCTGGTTAAGAACTATGATGCCATCCTGCCTTCCACTATTGCACGGAAGAAGCGCGAGTCTGAACGCAAAATACCACTTCGCAAGCGTACAGCGCCGGTTGATATGAGGCAAAGTAGGGGGAACAGGATCTCAGTTGGGGGCGTCAATCAATTCTTCGCACCTAAGAATGTCAAGTCGCCCAAGAAGTCTTCAGAGCCACTACCTCCACCTCCGCCTCCGCCTGTAATAGCTAGTCCACCGCCGCCACCACCACCTCTCGAGGAGAAACCGGAGCCAGTCGTAGAGGCGCCACCTCTGCCTCCACCTCCTCCTCCACCAGCTGCTATGGATCCAGATTTACCTCCTCGTCCTACGTTCAAGGAGCCGCCCCCTGAAGATGACGACCTTCCGCCTCGTCCGACGTTCAAGGAGCCTCCACCAGAGCCAGAGGATGATGCAGCACCACCCATGCCTAAGTTCGTTGATCCACCTCCGGAGGATCCTGAGGTAGGGGATGTTGCGCCACCCGCACAAAGTCCTCCTCTTGCGCCTGTCTCCCCTGCCCCTTTAGAAGTGAAGCGTCCGAGCTCTTCGATTTCTATAAGGTCAAACCAAAGCAAAGTGAGCTCCCGCAGTCCGACACCACCCAAAGAAGATCCGGCGAAAATTACGAGGTCGGTTTCGGGTGGAGTAAGAGGTCCTAGGGGAGCACGAGGACCTAGACCTGCCGGTGGTACTGTTTCAAGCATGGTGTCGAATTTAAACAGGAACAGCGTGGCATCGCCGACGACTAATAGGTCTGCAAGCCCATCCTATAAACGGCTGTCTGGAAGTCCCAGCAGGCGACCCTCGAGCGTTCTTGGGCGGAGCGCGGCCTTTTCTAGAAGAACTATGGCTAGCGATGCCGAGGACGATGTAGTGGATAAGAAGTGAATACTTTGATGGACTGATTTCTTTTTTGTTTCGGTCTAGGGACTCCATGATCATGCTGGTTATGTACTTTGCTTTACTTACTTAGTACTTTATGTTTTATGGACTACTCATGTGCACATGCTATACTATGGTGGAGATCTATTCTATTTTCTTGCCCCATCCAACTTGCAATTCATTCACTGACTGCTTCACTTGGTGCCTTGGTGCTTAACTTTTCTGTACAAGCTTCGAAGTTCGGGCGGCACTCCACTGGGCCGCCTTAGTTACATTCCGGGCTATTCCGGGTTGTCAGTGTCTGTCCAAAAAATAAAATGTCCGTCACGGGACATACCAAACAAGCGTACACAGTACGACCTATAAAGCCCTTGTGGGATCCTTTTTTTTCCTTCAACTCATTTCATGGACTCGCACATTGTCCCCCTGCGATTTATCTTCCTTTTCTTGCAGGAGTCTACCGCGTGTTCTAGACAAATGTCATGCCTCTCAGCTGGAGCGTTCGCTAGCCATTTTGGCTGTCGTTGACGTGGAGATATGTTCCTTACCAGAGACGCTACACTTTATCGGAAACTTGTATAATCTATCCATGTACCGTCGCAATACGTTTAAATCCAGAGGTTTAGCCATCGTCCTCAGTGCCCTCAGCACATTGTTGTTATCTTCGGGAAAATATTTTCCTTGCTTGAGTTTTGCTTAGTTCACCGCTGAAAAATAGGTACATTTTAGTCTTAGAATCTGCATGCTACAACGTCAGGTCCCTGTGGACTTCGACGCAATATCTCCTATGCCTGTGGGTATCGTAAGTACTGCGAGATAAATCGTCCTTGTCATATCAATAGATGAAAAAGTAAGCGAACGTGAAGAAGTTAGAAACAGAAGCGACAATGGTAAACTACAGATAATGGAAACCAAACAAGAGGAATAATACGGAAAGAATGCAATGAATACCAGCTTCGTGGTATGTAAATGAGGAGAGTGGTTTAATCCAATCAATGCGAGAACAGATGATGAACAAAGACGACCCAACACGTATCATGTACGCTGCCTGACCGCTGACGGATATCCAGTAGGAGGTACAAATGAAGGTTGGTCTGCGTTCGGCCGGGCCTGCGTAAATGACGAAGGTCGTGATCCCGGCCTTGGTGGTGTGTTAATCGGTCGGGGAGTGTTTGGCCAGTCATCTACCTGCTCCTGGTTCCTTTGTGGGATCTGCATCGCGCCCTGGCCCTGGGATGGCGGTAACGAGGGTAAGTTTGACGGATATGTAGAGTTGGACATAGGCATCCCACCAGGATGAGGCCGTGCGCCATTTTGCGGCATCGACAAGCCTAAATTAGGCCGTTCCTGTAATGTTGGGGAGGTCGGCTGAGGGAAGCGTGGAGTGCTCCCGTTAGGGATGTTGTACACCAGTGCTGGTGTCCGCCCATTAACCGCCTTAACTCTTTGATACGTATCGCACTTCTTCATGAAGTCCTTGCCGGGAAGCTCCATCGAGTTAGCGAAGTACTCCTGATCGTGCAAGATGGGTAGGAATTCCTGAGGAACGGTAAAGAACTCGTCTTGATTCTCCAAGAGAGCTGTGACCACTCGAATGGCGCCGAAACTCTCATCACGCACGGCGTCCCGACCTCGAGAGTACAGTATGCTTGGGCAGATCACCGTTGCAAGATTGCTGAGATCCATCTTGCTCCCAGTCTCAGCGTCCATATGAGCAAATGATGCTACCCATTTCAGGAACACGAAGAGGACTTCCATTGTATCCCGATGACTCTTCGGCATGATAACCGACAGCATATGAAGAAGCCGCTTCCGGTCTGTCTCGTTCGGAAGTGCTAAAGGATGACGGGATGAGCTAACAGATGTTCTTCGAATAACACAACTCACATTGTGAAACCACCAGAAGTTTGTGCAGCTTGTAGGTCATCAGAGGATCGGGAAGATCTCGCAAGAATTTCTTGAGCAGAGCGGCGAGTTGGACAGGATTGTCCGTCGTGAGATCGACGGACGAGGGATCCTTGTCGATGGCTTCTGTTAACTCCTTTAAGCGCCGAATATTACCATTCTTTCGGAAGATTCCCTCGACCGACATATCTGTACGGCAGAGATTAGTTTAGTTTGGTATATAAAGAGACGCTAGAGATGTACCCATTTGTCTCATGGCGGATATAACATCGTCAATAAAACTCGGCACCCTCAGGGTAGCTCTCGATGCTCCCAATAAGGAATCTGAGCCCTCTCCTTGAACAAGCAGCTCCAAAGGAACGCCAAATACGCCTGCGCATTGACCAACGGTCAGGTCCAACCCTTGGAGATCTACACTGCACGTACCTTTCTTCTTAACATTCTTCTTATCACCCTTAAACAGTTTATTCCAGAACCCGCTCTTCTTCGTTTCCACCATCTCCAATAACTCATCCAGGTCAATATGATCCTTCAGCGGAGATCGTATAAGAGCAAGTACTGCGCTATGCTTGACAATCGCTAACTCCAGAGCGCTCAATTCCGCGATATACGGTATCAAACTCTGCCTCGGCAGTGACCGTTGTTGTTCCCTTGCTTGCGCAGCCTCCATCAACTGTGGAATATCAGCAAGTGTTATGCCATCATCTCGTGTCGGAATATGATCCTGCATATTGCCCGCCTCATCGCCCAGCGCTGGAGAATTCGGAGCGCTTTCATCCACTATCATCACCTCGGTGTTATTCCTAGCAAACGCGGGGCGCAGGATTTGCCCTTGGGCGTCTGTGGGTAGATGCCCAACATGCAGCCGGTTGTTGTTGGCAGGGAGTGATGATGGTGCTTGATATGTTTGCGGTGGTGACCTGCCTTGCGCCGGAGTGCTCACTTGACCATGTTGTGGGCCCTGCGTATGCGTATGTGAGTGATGTGGATGTGAATGAGCGTGCACGTCCTGGGACTTTTGTGAGCTGAGTACATCGGAAGGATGTACACTCCGACCGGCAGGACTTTCCACAATGGTCGATCTTTTAGGCAGTCGAGCCGTTGCTGAAAGTTTCCGGTCAAGATGCACAGATTTCATCCGCATAATATCAGCAGAGTTTCGATAGGGATCTATCTCCCCTGATTTGCCGGAACTGGAATTCGTAGCGGTTTCTGGTTGTCGGGCGTTAAAATCCGTTTAATAAGACTAAACGTACATAAGACTCACCAGGAGATAGCGGAACGACGCCTTGTCTCTTGAGTAGGAGATATAATCTCCGCAGCGCTACATTCAAAAGGAACGCATACTGCTCTAATCTCTGGACCGCTTGGAACCCCCCTCGGCATCCTGCGTGAGCATGCTCCGTACACAGTATAATTGTCGGTACTTCCCCAAACGACGGTGTATCCTTCTTGGAGTCGACTTCGTATACGAAGAGACCAACGTTAGCCGGCGGTCTCCGTGCAGTTGACAATTTCGGTTGTCCTTCCTTTGCGGACTCGAGCTGCTTTTCGTCCACAGTATTTGACCGTTCCTTCAGCACTGGGACAGCCGCCACTCGACCGCACTTGGCACATTGCACGCACTGTGAATGCCACCGCTGGTAAGTTCCAAGCCTCACACAGTCCTCCTCGACCGTCTGACTACATTTGACACAAAGATCCGATGGAGGATGGTTTGAGTTTAGCGGCCCTGGTCCCATACCACTCCCTCCGGAGCCAGAGGTAGAGAATGGTGATTCACCTGCATTCTCGGGTGCGAGACTCCTAAAGCCATACGTCACACCTTGTGTGCCCGCATTGCCTCCGCCATTAACGACAGCTAGCGCCTCTCCATTGTGCCCTTTTATAACCCTCCTCGCACTTGGATTACCTCCCTGCACAGCTAGCAAATGCAACTTGTCTAAGAACGACGACATAGCTTCCCGCACGCTGCCCTCACGTTCCAGTTTTAATGCGCCAGTGAGTGCTATGCGTATCAGAATCTTCAAGTAATGGGCGAGACCCGTTACAAGGGCCAAGAGCTCTTGCGTCATCCCCATCCGTCGAGTCCCAGTCTCTTGAGTGTGCGACAGAAGCGTAAAAAGCTCTACTGTTTTCCGACAAAGCATCCGAGCTTCACGAACATGGGACATGCCTAGTGAAACATATTGGCTTGACTCAAGGTAAAGTGGGTGCCAAACCCACCTTTCATATTTAACCGTGCAAATTGATGTTCCAAATCATCAATAGTGGCAAAGAGGACTTCAACGTGCAGTATGAATTTCTCAGCCATCCGTATTGCCTCGAGGTATTGCCCATTGCTGACTTGCCGAAGCATGTCTGAGATACAGGCTGCACTACTCTCTTCAAATGCAGAGAGGACTCTGTTTCAGAACTTATGAGCACCATATGTGTAGGGGATAGAGGGTGAAACGCACGTCCATATCCTATACACCTGCTGTTCCATTCTAATCTGTTTATCTTTGAGTGATGTAGGTGTCTCCCGTTGCTCCTCCTCTATGTATGCTTCTTCTCCATCCAACGACGCGGTACTATTCGGCCGTCTCGATGTTACTTTAACGTTCCAGAACTAAGCCCCGACATCAGCCCGTCGCCGGGATATGACAAGGGTAAGCGTTTCGTACCTTGTTGATCATGTAACACTCTGGATGCCAACATTCATCTCGCATATTCCTGTTGATCTCCACAAACTGCTTCAAGATCGCACTGTTACATCCTGCGCACTTGGTCGCGAAGCGGGTTGAGTAGTGGAAGTGGCAGTAGACATCGCCGTCATGCTCGTAGTATGAATCCTGCGGTCCAAATAAAGTAGAACATAAAGAGCATGTAAAATGCTCGACATGGTATTTCTTGTTGCAAGCGGTGATGTAGCTGCCCCTCAGTGCCATCCCGCATTGAGCGCATATGAGATTGAGCCGCCGGAAGTAATCTCGTTCGCACAGAGGTTGCTGCTTCCCTTCAGGGCCTTCGATAGGGAAGAATTTGGAAGCTACAACATCGCCACAGTCCTAGACATCGGACATGAGTGGCGCCACACAAACGCATGAACAGATAGACGCACCATGCACTTGAAACAGTTCAAGTGGAAGACAGTTCCCAACGCGCGAACGAACGGCCCCTGCATCACTTTACCACACGACGAGCATGTACTATGAAAACGGTAAGGAATGTGCTACAGATGAAATGCCATAGAATGTATACGCACGCAGATACTGTGACCATGGTCGAGGAGGTTGTGGTGGAGGACGCACTAGACGAAGGAGGAGGGGCCCTTTCGGAAGTCGACGAGCTGGAGCGAGCTGAGGAAAATGACGCGACGCTCCTGCGCTTTTCATTGGTGTAATTGGTAGAATCATCGGAGTGCCCTGAGGACGATGGCGGATGCGGTCTACTCGTGCTTGATCCGGCAGGGGTGGATGAACGACTTGTTCTCAAGAAACCGGGGACAGGTCGTGAGCTGCTTGAATGGTTGAGATCTTCACTACGAGCTGTCGGTCTACTCTCCTTTGGTGCGGTATTGCGATCAGGCTCAGTGGAGCCGACGGTGGATGATCTCGTAGGGATTTGGGGCCGGTCAGGAAGGCGAGTAGCACTCGTTGGAGGCGCAGAGTACGGGCTCGAGGTCGTGTTTGTCGACTGGGACAGGGCTTTGCCGTTGCGTGCATCGACGGAGAGGCCCAGAGGCTGTCCACGAGACTGGCCGTTAGACCATGGAGACGGCGACCTCCCGCTTTCTTGGTCTCTGTTCATGGTGAGACGGCAGAGACTGGTGGTTCGCCAGCGTATTAGACGCCGATGGAAGGCGCGAGGAGAACGTGGACGACGATGAGCTCGCTGGAGAGCAATAAGCACTTGAGAGGAGTCTTTGTCACAGATCGTGACACAGCTTCGTCACTCCCTGTCACTGGGCTCCCTTAACCATCGTCCACTTGTTCATTCCCCGTCGTTGAAAATCTTGACTACAGGAACGGTCACTCGAGATCTCGAGCCGTACTCTATTTTCATAACATTTTCCCGTCGCCTGGCCCTTTTGCTCCCCGGCCAGGTGTAACAGCAATTGTTTGATTTCAGTGCAAGCCTCGGACTTGCCTAGGTCGACGAAAGGTACGTTACAATTAGTGCTACCACGAGACTGAAAGAGTGACCTGCGGACAGAGCTACACGTAAAAGCGGTGGTACATACAGCTTCCCCGCAGAGGTTTAGCGCTGTGTACTGCGGTCGATGATTCAATACAAGCTCTTACTCGACGACAATGATATCTGATGCTCTCGCTCTGAGCTGGCCGTCGATAACCTGACTACAGAACTTTTACCTCCTTTTACGCTTTGTTTACTGTTCGAGCCTCCACCGTGACCGTTGGCTCGGCCCTGCATCATGGATCACGTCGGCGTCAACATCACGGCGTATACGAGGGAGGCTATACCCGGGCATTATACACCTGATCCGGACGGAGGCAGTCACATTCATTCCAACCCCTACGTATATGCTTCCTGGAGTCGCTGCCCCTCAGAATGTCAGGGAACAATTTGATTCTGAATAGCGTTGACGTTCCCAGGGGTCTTTATTGTACAATGGTGTCAAATGTTTTGAGGAGTGCTGGCATCTGAGTTCTCCTCGCAATCCGGGCATGGGGGTGAATGTAGGAATGCTCTGATAAAAATATACTTTCTGCACAGACGTCAATAAATTGGAACAATTCAACATTTCAATCTAAAAATACCCAAAAGCGGGCATTGACTCACGTGACGATCCGCGTTCTAAAGCGGAAGTATGATGTAGTCAGCAACTTGCTTTCGAATTTCTTGCCGCATTCTTGTCCCACCCATCACAGGAAAATGATTGCAGTCCAAACTGCAACAGCAGTTCCCAATCCCGCCTCGATACCCTCAAATGCTCCAGAGCATTGCCCAGTATGTGCCAATCATCTTATTCCCATCTTCCTATGTCGATATAATTTATAATGCAGGGAGTCGAATCAGATCTCGCAGGGAAAGTGGACGCCTGTGCGGGCTGCGCCAATCAAGAGATATGTTCATCGAGTAAACCCAAGGGACCAGATCCTGCTCTGCCGCTGATAAAACAACGAATGGCAAATGTCAAGCGGAAAATCCTCGTCTTGTCTGGCAAAGGGGGAGTAGGAAAATCTACTTTCACCGCCCAGCTTGCATGGGCGTTTGCATCTGATGACGATACACAGGTACGCTCATCCGTTTGCAGCGAACTTGTTTCCTCACCTCTAAAATTTTTGAAAGACAGGTATCATGGACGTAGACATCTGTGGTCCCTCCATTCCTACAATTCTCGGTATAGCTTCAGAGCAAGTGCACGCGTCTTCATCTGGTTGGTCTCCGGTATATGTCCAAGACAACTTGGGCGTCATGTCTGTTGGTTTCATGCTCCCATCATCTAAAGACGCCGTAATGTGGCGAGGTCCCAAAAAGAACGGACTAATATCTCAGTTCCTCAAAGACGTCGACTGGGGGGATCTCGACTACCTTGTCGTGGACACACCTCCAGGGACTTCTGATGAGCACCTCAGTGTTGTCCAGTACCTCAAGGAAAGCGGCATAGACGGCGCTGTACTGGTGACGACGCCGCAAGAGGTCGCCCTCCAGGATGTACGACGGGAAATCGATTTCTGCCGCAAGGTTGGCGTTAGGATGTTGGGTATCGTGGAGAATATGGCGGGGTTCGTGTGTCCAAAGTGTAACGGAGAGTCGCAAATATTCAAACCAACTACGGGTGGTGCGAAGAGGCTGGCCGAGGAGACGGGGCTGGAGCTTTTGGGTTCTGTTCCACTAGATCCACGGATAGGGAAGAGTGCAGACTATGGGGTGAGCTTCATTGACGAATACCCAGATAGTCCCGCAACAACGGCATACCTAGATATCATAGACCGTACGTCCTCGAAATCGGTTTAGTGCTGCTGTCAATGACACGTTTCCAGGAATCAAGGGAATTTTGGGAGATGAATGAATTCATGTATCATTCTAAATGAGTATGTTGTGTCATCAAAGAGTTCAGAGGCGTTCGGATCTCATGGCCGGTTGCAATCGCTTTGTAGCTGAAACCCTTCGGTTTGTTTACCTACAGCGTTTTTCCAGACATTTCTACGGCAGTTAGTTAGTCCCTGCCTTGAAGAAATGTAGCACAGTATTCTCGTGCCAAGAACCGCCAGATCTCTCACTTCCTCGGTTTCCTAATACACATCCCTACCGCCTGTGCGATTCAGCAGCTTGTCAAACGGTCTCCTTATTCCGTGAATCTTTGTCTGGACAGCAGCACAGGCCATTTTTGTCAGACCACTCATTACGCCTTGATCTTCATCAGAGATGGATTGTGTTCTCCGGGGTCCTTCATGAAACGTAGTGTACTGGTAATATTTCAGAAGAATATCTAGATGAACCGTCCAACGGAGCCCAGACTGGACCATCAAGTGTATTTCTACGCTGACGGTGTCCATTCCTCGTTGATCAGAATATTTGACTTCCTGCCGTCTCCAGCACAGTGATGCGTCAATCACAGCAGTCCCATGTCCTATCAGGAATGCACACAGGCATCTCCGCAACAATTCGCCCCAAAAGTTCATGGTTTTCGAAGCTCGTTGGGATGATATGTTGCTCCTTTCTTTCTGTTCTAGTGATTGGACCCTAATCGGTGAAGTGGTCGACGCTTGCTTCTTGCACAATATCACTATGACGATGGACATTAGCCTCTGGGATGACGGAGACCGTCCATAAGTGCTTTCTATGATAATCTCTAGATAGTGCGGAATTTCTGCAACGTGCGATGATAGGAACGACGATAGACTCCAAAGTCGACGGGTCGACACCCCAGTGCGTGTTGGTCTTTGGAGACGTGACGATGATAGTAACACCGATGGCTTCGAAGACTTCGAATTCATGTCGAGACGGACTAGCCCATGGAAATGAATTATATTGAACTGATATTCACCAAAAAAAAACACCAACTCACCGAAGAGGGGACTGGATTCTATTCCACCGTTTATTCTAATTTTACTTTTTTTAAAGAGCATATAGTACCCTACGTCGCCCCGTGCGATGAGTAGTTCGTAAATGTAGTGGATGCATTTGGTTCAACATAGAATCAGTGTACATTTTTCGGAGCGCGACGACTATCCCAAGCAAGGACAAAATGATTATTAAAGTCAGACCTGTTACGCGCTAAAGTGAACCATTGCAGAGATGTGGAGATCTGTGTAGGTATGGAGCAAGGTAATCCTGTAACAGGTTCCCTATGTCGAAATTTCGTACTGCTTGAGCATTCGCTTCCCAGTCTAGCGTCTATTTTCTAGCAAGAGGCGACGATCATCCGACTCCGAGACTCATTTCAGGTCTGCGATATGATGTCAAGTCTAGATTCATGGGTGTCGGAACTAGTAGTGGGTAACTGGGTGCAAGACATGCCTATCTGAGCAAGAGGAACGAGGATTGTCCATCCAAGCAGAGTCCAGCCAGAGAGACCGCACACGTTTTTGAAACTCGACCGGTCGCATAACGCAATAATGATAACGAAGCCTATAGTGAATTGTACCGGAAGAAATTACAGGATACATCCGTGAATTGGAAAAGCCCTGAATGATCCTGTGACCAAGAAAGTCTTGACTATAACATTAATGGATTCGGTGGTAATACAGAGCGCGAAAGATTGCTGGAAAGGTATGGATGATTATGCAAAATTAAATCAAGGTGTCGCTGCGGTGCTCCGTTGACGACGTTCTAAACGAAACGTGGAGGATGTTTCTTGTGTTGCTCGATCTCTTGCTCAAGCAGTTTCTCTTGTTGCTCTCGCTGGGCGCGATGTTGGGCAAGTTTCTGGACATGGTGAGGGTATGTACTGATGAGATGACCGCTACACACCTGTTTGAGAGCAGGTTACTGTGGTAAGCAGGGAGTCCAGCGTAGCTTCCGACATATCCGTCATCTAACCCCGTGTCAGTCAATAGTCAAATGATGGCAAGGAAACGTACCGCATCCTGAGCCTGTTTGCCAAAAGCCTTCATCTTTTCCTTCTCTGCATCCCACTCCTGTTCGCGGAACCCAGTCATGCTGTTTCCCTCATATACTGGTGCGCCCACAGGAACAGCCGGTGTCGGACTTGGCTTCCAATTCTCCGTTTCTTCTCTCCATTGAGCGATCCGGCTTTGTGGCGGAACGGGTCCATAGTTTACTGGATGCCGCTGGCAATGTCCCCAATAGAATCTCCCGTTCATGCGGGCGGCCTCCCGATGCTTCATGAAGAGCGTCGCTGCCCCTGCTCCGAGGACAAACCAAAGGAGACGCGACGGGCGGCGGTGCCAACGGTAAAAGTAGTGGTAGGAAGGATAAGGGTACATGTTCGGTTAGTGACGGACCATCTGGACCGAGAGGCAGTTATATGCGTCAGGTCGAGTATATGCGTATTATGTCGGCGAGCATGTTTACTCAGGGGACTGTCAGCTTCCGACTCGGCATGTCATGCTGACGTCACCTCCATTATTGCGAGCATATTGCGGCATCTTTTTGCTGCTCTGCTCCAGAAGATATTTCCAAGTTTTTCGGACTTTTACCGGTGCCAAAAGCTCTACGTACATCGGCCTACGATGCGGCAAGCCAAGTAGTCAAGCACAGACCACGCCTCTGGAACTGTACAGTAACTCCACGATCCCTATTGGCCAAGGTTCAGTGCCGAAATTTGGCAGCATGTACTTTTGTTTCGGGGAACCGGGAATCGGGGCGTAATTAGCCAGCATTGTTGCTGCTACGCAATTCATCGTACATACCCTAGGGCTGTGGACCCGGCCGTTCCTGATTGGGACCTTGTGCCGGTACACCACACCACACCACACCACACCACACCTTGCATTGGACGCGTGTCATCGGCCAGTGTTACTGTCTGTGTTAGTACCCGGGGGCCACGTTCAGACTGATGTGCAATCAACGTCGCGTATGGATCTCGTCATTCAAGGTGCTTCTGTTCGTTTTCGCTTTTTTAGTAAAACCCATGCGTTACACCCGTAATACTTCATAATAAAATACCCTTAAATCATATAATCTATACCGTCGTAGTCTCCTCCTCCCCCTCACGTTCCTGCCTCTTCTTAACGTATGCTGGTGTCTGAGGGTCCAGCTCAGCCTGGTCCTCCGCTGTAATGCAATATCAGTAACGCCCTCCAAAGGAGTGAATGTTTAATGTACTCACGAGCTGAATGCCAGAAATATGTAATCAGTCCCAGAAGGACAACAGCAAATGCGACGAAGTATAACCAATATGGATGGTAGTGGTAAAGGCCCAAGCCGAAAAGTAGACCCCAAAAGTCGCTCGAGAGCAGCGATAGGTTGTAATATGCCGACGAGGCCATGCGATAAAGGACAGGCGCAAGCGAGTAGAGGATAAACATCGCAGAGGTATACGCGATAATCAATCCAACGACAGCCCCATTCCATGACGCGGTATGCATATCCGCATGCTCAAGTCCAGCGGCTTGGATGGAACAAATGATAAATCCAAACATGCCAAGCTGACCTACGACCTCATATAGTGGTCTCTTCCGAACGAGGAATTCTTCAGTAGCGTTGGTAAACCCATACAATGTCGCGCCTGCAATCATAAACGCATCTCCCTTCCCACGAGCACTGGCTTCCCAATCCTTCTGGGTGATCTCGTCCGAGGCTACCAGCAGGCCTAGACCACCAATGCAAATGAGGACGCCAAGAATTTGGGTCCAGTGGTAGCGGGTGCGCATGTACACCCAAGAAAAGAAGATGCACACGGGAATGGCCCAGGCGTCGAGGAGCATGCACGAGAGAAGGTCGGTGTACTGGTAGGCCTTAACCACCATAAAGTTTCCTTCAACGTCACATGCAGCCAGAATCATATCTAAAATTTCTTCAGATAAAACGTACGCACAGACAAGATGACTTACACTTCCAGCCGTCGCGAAATACCATCTCCGCCCATCCCTTGATTCCATACTTGTACATCGTATACGGAGTGTACACCATGAACAATGAAAAATACAGAAAAACGCTCTGAGTCGTGGGTAAAGCCCAGTTGCGATTATTCTGCAGTTCCGTCGTAGTAACATTCGTACAGGTGATACAGAGCGATACGATTTGCCCCGCCAGTAAAGACAGAGCAAATCGTCTTGTCCAGACTGCCTTGTTACGTGCAGAAAATGAGCGCAAGAAAGCAGAAGGTGAGGAATACGATATTGGGGGTCTGGATATACGAGGCTCATTCACGCTGCTGAGCTCCGGGAGCTGGGGGGAGTCGGAGAAAACATCTTTTTTATCGATGTCAACGACAGGAGAAGCCATGATCTCTCTTTAGCAATTTACCACGTCCCACAAAGAGAGGGAAGTTGGGTGTGGTGATGATGGGGCGGGCGCTACTTCGAGTTCAGGGGCCGTCTATCACTTCTTTAATCGATCATATCGGAGTTTGAATTTCTAGGCCTGGTTCGGAAGCACTTTCATGCTGGAACTCGCACGGAACTTGTTCTATGTTCTATAGGGTCGCGTTTGTAGCCTTGTGGGGTACTAGGGCCTGTATAGGAACAAGTTCTTGGCACCTTACCGCGCCCAAAGCCCGTGTCAGGTATCAGTATGTTATCGATTCTTCAATACATTTTACCAGAAATAGACTCAACTCAGGCCATCACAACGTTAGTTAGGAGCTATGGCGCCATCAAGAGTTAGCGTTGAAGGTTGAAAAAATGTCTCAAGGTTGCTTGCTCCTTTGGCGCTAGCCAGGGTATTTATCTGTCTACGCTTTGCCCTTACTGGTTAAATAAAGGCACAACTATATAGAATCAGAATGCGAACTCTCGTTCTCAACATTGTGTTTAACAGCGGTAGCGAGGGGCAGGCACCAGCACAAATGCGATGTTAACCCATTATAAGTACCACCCCCTCTCACAAATTGGTAGCAAGTTTCTTGAACCAAGGCAGAATCCGATATCAGGCACTTGACGCTTGTTTGTTTAAATAATTATGCTGAAACTTGTCAAGGCTGAAAACTGACTACTTTTTCTTCCATCTTGGCAATGGCTAGAAATGGGGCTATACTTGTCGGAGCCGCTTTCGCCTCCTGCTGATCTTGAGGATATTGAGGGATATCGATATCTCCGATGTGTATCCTCTAACCGCAAATCATGTGGATCTGGCGACACAAATGATGATGCTGAAGATCAATCCCATCCAGCAAGAAATGCACGTTTAATGCAGCGCTGCAATTCAGTACTTCAAGTTCTTGATACCGTCGTTGTTAAATGCGCTCGTAATAGCCAATGACTTGATACTGAAGTAACACGAAGAACAATCTGAGCTTGTAATATATGGATGTCGAATACGACTGTTGAAGACACTAGTGAGATATTCGAGCTTTTCATAGTCAGTCGCCGTTTTGATTCTCTTGCGATCTTGCTCATTTCAGCGGGAATTTCGTGGCATATAAGCTGGTGTATTTCTAACCAGCCCCCTTGTTGCGTTGTCGCAGATGTAAACCATTCGCCATTCACTTCGTCTGCAATTCGAGTGGTCCTTTTGCGCGATGAGCCTAGGCCTTGCACCGAATGCGGACAGATATTTGATGCCCAAACCGGGAACCGGACCGAATAGGTCTCCCCCAACGATCATGAGCTCCATACAGAAAGCCGCGCTGTCGTACGTCGACCTGGGTACGCCGTGAAAGTTCACTCCGTGGTTCATCCAAATGACATATTTCTATCTCAGCACAATCTCAACCCATTCTTACGTCAGCCCTACTGGGTATCGGTTCCCTAACTTTGTTGAAGTTCGTTTTGCAGACCTTGTTCGTGTTTCTGCAAACATTCATTTTGCCCGGACACAATGTAAGCCTTTGCTTTGGACTGACAGGCAGACACTGACCCTTCTTCTTTGTAGATAAAACAGTTCGGAGCGAAGAAGGGTGCATGGGCGGTGGTCACAGGTGCATCAGACGGCATTGGGAAAGAGTTCGCGTTCCAGCTGGCCAAGGCTGGTTATAACGTGTTTTTGGTAGCAAGAAACAAGGATCTTCTCGATGCAGCCGCTTCAGAAATCAGTGCGTATTTTAATTCTTGTAGTTCTGTCCTGTCGTTCATCGTTGTGAAGGCACCAAATTTTCTGTCAAAACTCAAGTTTTTACTATCGATTTCTCCAAGAACGACTCGGATTCCTATGATAACCTTACCAAGACTGTGGAGGGTTTGGACATCGGCGTACTTGGTACTCATGACTGCTTTTCATTTTTGTCCTTCCATTCACACTTCTACCAGTAAACAACGTCGGCAAATCGCACTCCATGCCTGTGTATTTCGTGGACACGCCAAAAGACGAGATGGACGACATCGTGGCAATCAATATCAGCGGAACTCTGCGCGTCACCTATTCGGTTCTTCCAGTCATGATCCAGCGGTACGTGGCATCTTCAACAGCGCCGACCTGTTAAAGGTTCATCCCTTAAACTAGAAAGCGTGGTCTTATTTTGAACATCGGTTCCTTCGCTGGAGCAATTCCATCGCCAATGCTTGCCACATACTCTGGTACGAAGGCATTCCTCACAACCTTCACAAGCGCTCTTGCCGAGGAGGTCGAGGCCCACAATATAGTTGTTGAGCATGTCAATACATATTTCGTGGTATGTGCATGGGCAGAACATGGTGTAATTCCTTTCTCTGACGCGTTCTTGCAGGTCAGCAAGCTTTCCAAGATTCGCAAACCTTCGGCATTTATACCCTTGCCATCTTCGTACGTGAAGACGGTTCTCTCAAAAATCGGTCTCGCTTGTGGAGCCATTGGAAGCGGACGTCCCAACACGTCGACGCCCTACTGGACTCATGCCATCATGGATTATGCGCGAACAGTCATTGGGATTCCCAGCTTGTTCATCAGATACTCGCATGATCTGCACAAGGATATTCGGAAGCGGGCATTGAGGAAGATGGAACGGGATGCCAAAATGCAGTAGAGAACAGACTTTTTTATAATCTGGGGAGAAGGAAACTCAGAATACCGGATCAACAGACATGTCAGCTAGCACTATCTTGTGTTCGAGAAGAATGACCTAATTCTTACACTGTTGTGCTGCTATCTACCTAATAATTCTTATCTTCAGATTTCGTTCTCATTCTTAGACAAATGCCTAGTATGAGAAGATACAAGTAGACGTTCAGGTAGATTAGAGCCACCGGCCGCGGCCGTCGAAAATTGATGCCGAGTAAGATAGTGACTGTGCGCCATTATAGCCATTAGAACTTGGAAGCCCTCTATAGCCAATCCATAGCATGCGCGATAGTACAATCAGGAGAATAGTCTCAAGAAGTCAGTTTTTAGCTTTGATAGTGACGTACACTTCGAGCATCGAAGATCCAACCGCTCAGGTTCAGTAGATTTACATCAGTATTGTTACGGAATACAGCTTTCTTCGCACAGTGTTATATTTTGCCCGTGATAAATGGCGAGCTTACAACTTTCCCTTGCAGACAGCTTCGTTGACCATGTCCAGCACCAACATCTGTCCTGGCGCGTGTCCCATGACGATACCTTCAATCCCACTATCCATTACTGCGACTTGGGGAGTTACACCGCAACCCCAATATACAGCAATCTCCCCTTCACGTATTTCCGTGGGGTCCCCAAAGTCTGGATTCGAACCGTCGAAATCGGACAACCCGAGCGCCTTGGCGCCATCTGGGCCGTACGCGACGGGCTCGCCGTGTGCAAGAAAGTAAGGGCGAGTAATGTCGCGAACTTTCGGGACTTGAGAGATGGGATATGGTCGCATGGAAACGACCATACGTCCGCTAAAGGCTAGGAATTATGTGTGTTAGGAAGGAAAATGTGGCTAGAATGCACGAACCTCCAGCGGCCATCAATGGTACGTTGGTCCTGTACATAGGGACATTGCTCCCCAATTCAGTGTGTCGCGGAGCAAGTTTACTCGCTGTGAGAGCAGCCTCAAAAGAGTATGAACAACCGATGAAAAACGCGATAGAATCTGGTTGCCAGTAATCTTCCAGACTCGGTTTGCTTTCAACAAGTACCCCATCTCGGTAGATGTTGTACAGCGGGCAGTCAGTGCGAATATCGCTGTTAGATGCAAGATGTTCCGGTACGCGCGGGTCTCCTGGTTTTGTCTCCCCGAGGAGAGGGCACCTTGAATAGAACATAAAACAATTTATTAGTATTCCATTCAATGCGAAATGAGAAAACGCGTACGAGACTGGGTTTCTTAGACAGAGCCACCGAAAATCATCCGCATACTTCTCAGGAAGGATGATAATATTTGCTTGAACGTGTCCAGCACAGATGCCAGCAGTCGACGCTTCCTTGAAGGTATCTGCGCGGCAAAGTGACCTGATGTCACTGGGAGTTAGAGTAACGGTTGATTCGACCGTAGCAGACATAGTTCAGGCGATAGATGACAAGGAGGGATAAGAGTCCTTTTGACGTCCATACTTAGGCTATAGTGAATCCCTGTTCCAGCTTTTTTCAACGGAAAATGGACGGAACAGAAAAGTTATCTGCTTCCTATTTGAGCAGGACCGGCTGCCGCCACCGTCTCACCTCGGAATTCAAGCGGCCATTTACACTTATCTGCTATCTTGGCCCACTGTCGGTGGCATATCGTACGCGATTGCTGTCGTTTTTTTCTTCACCGCAATTGTAGGCGGTGATAAGCACCGGTTTTCTGTAATTTACTTGTAATATTTCAGGTACATATACGTACAACTTGACTGCGACATCCTTTTTGAACCTCACAGGATATCTGGCTGCCGTACTAGCATTTACTATTGGCACGCGTTGATCGATGATCACTGTATGTTAATAAAAGTCATGACGTAACGTTTCCTGCCTCTTCTTCGAATACGGCCATGACAGACAGTACAGCAGCGGCTGCCACGACCTCCAACAAGCGTACGTCGTCTCCTTCCCCTTCAACGCGTCCTGCAAAGGTTCGAAAGCGCAAGAGTCACGTCAGTCGAGCATGTAACGCATGCCGAAGGAGGTACCTAGAAGAGGCCCTTAACAGCTTGTGAAACTAATGCTGTATGAACAGAAAATCTAAATGTGACGCAATAAAGCCCAAGTGTGGTATGTCTTGCTCATATGGCATTCAGATACGGGGCTTCATCTGCGCCAGGTACATGCTCGCTCTATAACGACGACTGCCAATACACCACAGAACAAGACGGTCGGAAGCCAGTCACGAAACCTTATGTGGATGCTTTGAAGCAGCGTATCAGAGTTCTTGAATCCTTGCTAAGAGAACGGGGCATAGTGGAATTTACGTCTCTCTCGGAATCCCAATCACTCGCACATGGTCTTGTGTACGAAGATAGGACGGCTGGATCGCCCAACAACCTAGATGCAGAGCCAGAGGACGAAGATTCGGATGCATTCTCTGTCAATGACTTTGGCATCAACAGACTCAAGGTTACTTATTCCACAGCTCGTTATCATACAACTTTGTGAATGTTCCCCCGCAGATTGACGACGATACCGGAGAGTTAAGACAATATGGCCCAACTTCAGCATTTATGCACTTGCCCGAACCATCGGTTTCATCCTCCTCTGCATCGAAGCCACTAAGTGCTACGCCTCTTGGTGCTCTTTCACCCTTCAGTACATCTTCCCCAGAATTTTCTGAAAGTGCAGACTTTGATTGGTCGCGAAACCTGCCAGCTGTTAGCGGATTCGACCGGGATGTTCATGATGAACTCATTGACATGTTTTTTGCCTACTTCAACGGGTGTGTTTCCGTGACTCGAGCTTTTCCCTAGGCAATAGATCTAACACACCGCTATCAAGCTGGTGCTGCTGGGTCGAACCCATGCTTTTCAGAAGAGACATGGCGGCATGCTTATCGTTTTCAGCTGTACCTCCACTGGCACGGACATCCCAGTATAGCGGCCTTCTTCACAATGCCATTCTTTCACTAGCCGCCAATTATTCAGATCATGCGTGCCTTGGCCCACACGACAGAGGTGCTGTGTTTGCCTCTAAAGCAAAGCGAGCTATCGATTCTGAAGCCGAAAGCCCGATGCTAAGCACCGTTGTGGGTCTGATGTTACTGGGTAGCTATCATTCGGGGACGGCACGTCATGGTTTAGGATATATGTACGCTGGTAGGTCTGGAGTTTTCTGTCCTTTCAACAATTATCGCTGAACCTTGTATTAGGTATGGGTATACGAATGAGCCAAACTCGTCAGTTCTCTTCTATTCAAACGGTGTATATCTGATAACTGATGTATCTTGTCAGTCGGTCTCGGGATTGATTGTTCAAAATGGATTCAGAAACGTCTCATCACGGAGTCCTTCAAGGACGACCGTGATCATACGTATTACATGTGCTATATACAGGACAAGTATGCCTCTTCTCTATCCTCTGCACCGTTTATTGATAAAGACATAGACTGTGGGGTTTCTATGTAGGCCGAAGCCCTACGTTGAAGATGTCGGAAAACGAGACTCCCCTTCCTCGTATCAACAAGGAAAGGGATGCTGCGCTCTGGATGCCCGTACAACTGGAATCGCAGCCATTGATCACAGAAGATGATTCAGAAGAGGACCCTGTTACCATAGGTGTAGAACCTGAACTTCAAGACGTCTGTATACCCACTTATGCAAGCACCAATTTCCTTTGGACTTGTAAACTGGCATACATATCTGAACGCGTGGCAGACGTAGTGTGCGCAGCGCCATACATTCATTTAGTCTTCGAACTCACCCTTTTAAACATAGATATCATCTGCGTGCTAATATATCTTCTGCCCGAACTCAGAATCTTGTCTCTGATCTAGAGTTTGTCGGAATTTTCGCTACATATCTCATTCTTATTAACGGTCTTTAGTATCCAACTGGAGAAATGGTATGCCGATCTGCCCGAAGGTCTTGCTCTTTCCAGTAAGAGCCCCAACCCGCCGCATGTCATTATGCTCCATGCTATGTACTACTTCGTTGTCATACTTTTACATCGGCCATTCTATCTCCGAGGTAGCTCTCATGGAAACGAATTCGCTGTTTCTCGCTGTAGTAAAGCATCGTAAGTAGTCCTTTGTTATGGCTGCTATGGTGTTCTCAATTCACTTCCTAGATCACGAATCGTCCAGCTTCTAGATGTATGGATCACTCTCCCTCCTTTCTTTCCTATTGGTTTACTTATGTCTCATGTCATCAGTTGTATCGCGGATGTCCAGGGCTCCGCTATGCGCCTATAACTCTCACTCAAATAACATTTACAGCAGGAACGACGCATCTCCTTGGTGCTGTAAGGCAGGGAAATGGCTGCACTGAAAAACAAACAGCCGCATCTTTGGAAGGTGCGAAAACTTGCTTGCATGCCTTGCAAGTAATGGGCCGTTCGTGGCAATGCGCAATACAGAGCGGTGAAATTCTTAGCCGGTTGCTAGTGGACTGGTGTCCAGAATCTAAAAGTGATCATTCCGACTCGGGTGGCTTTACTCAAACCGAAGAATGTGGACGACAACAGATCTCGACGAGTGACTTAGAAAGGGCTAATGATCCCTCTTCTGACCTTGCGAAAGCGCTGGTAAGTCTGGGATGGACGCCGCCCACGATGGCGCCCAACGGGGGCCCTACTGCTCCTGCTACAAGTGTTTCCTTTCCCTTGACACCCATGAATCTATCCGAAGTAAGACCTTTCACTTTATATTCACAAAATGAGTTCCTCATGGATATTTCAGCTCTCTACATCAACATTGCTGCAGAATACCCCGAGCTTCGTTGACCAATTCCATCCGAATCCGACATTGCCGGGCCCTCAGAGTATCGGGCCTGATTCCTTTTCACAGATGTTTGTGACCTCGGGCCAGGAGACGATGCATTCCAGTGCTAGCATGTGGCCTCTGCTAGGACCGGGATATACATGGAACTGGACGTCAAATTTTGACGACGCTTTTATGAGGCATCTAGACTTTGGAGACCGTGACTCTGACAGTCACCTTTGAGTGCCTAACATACTTGAAGAGTTCATAATCTATCGCGGGTTTTGGTGACTTGCATAACAGTTAACGGCTTTGTATCATAGTAGGTGTAAATGACTAAAAATTCCTACAGACATAACATCTACTCCTTCATCCTTGAAACTCTGCCTTGATCCTCCTCGCGCTCAAGAAGGCTGATGGTCTCGGGAGCTGTGGTGAGTTGCCACGCTCGTGTGCTTTTCCATGTTGTCCATATGATATCTGTTCAACTCCGCCTTCCAGAGAATTCTTGTCATGAAGTGGCGTGTCGTCTGATCTTCGCAGAAACACAACTCTTCAGTGATGAAAACTCAATACACTGTTACGGTACGAAGGTCTGTCGTCAAGGGTCCTTTCCTGCCTCTTGCACACTCTCCGAGTGCGCTCGGACGTCAAGACAGATTAAGACATGACTGAGTTACCGACAGTATCAGTAATTATTTGCGACGGCGAAAATCCTACAAAGTTCGGTTCCCATTGTCATATGGCGGATGTCTTCCATTCAAACGAATATTGTTCAAAGCAAAGGAACTAACTTGTTCTCATTCATAAGCAACTGCGGTTTCCATTCCATCTCCACTTATCGGACTAATCGACGACGGTTGGCTAGACAGTACTTCCGTGCCCTGCTCCTATGACTTGCTAGGGGTAAGAGGGAACAGTCGGCCATTGATTAACTCACGTTCCTTGGCATCGGGTACGTCCCTAACACCGGCTAATAAAACATCCTTCCCAATTTCACTGTTCAGTCTCTAGCTGGGTCCTACGCTGTCCTACGATATGATATATCGCAGGGTTTTCAATCGCGCAGGTATCCATGGCAAACAAACGTTTCTTAAACCTCTTCTGTGGCGTCAGCTCTGGGCCCACCAGCTGTGAAACTCTGCCAAATGAACCTCTAAAACTCTAAAATGTGATGTATATATGAGGCACATATCTTAAGATCGATGATAAGTCTCGAGACCAAGGTCCGTACCTTCCGGGAAAGCGTGCCTAGTATCCGACCTTTTCAGGGGGAACGCTCAGCTTTGCGACGGATCGCGTTCTGTCGGCCTCAGACCGGATATATAAGCATATGTGCTCGGAATATCTGTGGTGATATTTCTTGGTATCCCGCAGCTTTCCTTACCGCCACCATGTCTGTCGCCGAACCTTCGTGAGCAGACTACCATTCTCTTTGTTAACTAAGTACTGACAATAGAATTCCAGGCATGGCCCTATGCTCATTGGACATTTCTTCAATGTCCTTCTCATGGGAGTTGTTATAGCTCAGTCATACATATACTTGGTCACGTACCAAAAGTGAGTGCTACCTTCCTTCCTGAACATGAACCGCTAATATTCCTTCACGCAGACGTGACAAGCTTTGGATGAAGCTTTTTGTGAGTTTCGAGAGTGGGTCACCACATTCTCCGGATGCTCAATAAGTGTATCTGTACAAAGGTGGTATTCCTTCTCCTCGTTAATGTCATAAATACAGCTCTAGTTGAGTTTCCGATCGGTCCACATCAACCCACGCGTTTTTCTGATTTTGCCTACAGCAATTCGCCTACCTGTATACCTCTCTCGTGGTACATTTCAGTGCGTAGGCCTGCAATGAGACCACCGCTTCTACTGACTGTGTCCCTCCCATCAAGGTGACGCGGCTTATCTCCTCAATGTAACTATGCGTAAGTCCTTCCATTATACTTTGAATGCAGTGGTTCATTTTGATTTTAGTCTTCGCCGTTTGTACGTCTCGTTTCTTCGTAATAAATTGAAATCATTTGACATCTCTATAGCTGCCGCTTTGACGGTAAAACTTTCCATCCCTTTGCCGACGGCGTTCAGTTCTCATGATGACTTTTAGGGTATCGTGTCTGGCGCTGTACAACTATTTTTCGCATGGAGAGTAAAGATTTTAACGTCGAATATCTGGATGGTGGGTCTGGTAGTTGCTACCGCGCTAGCGGGTACCGGTTGGTCCAACGCATGTTCCAAAATTCTGTCACTATTGATTGATAATTGTTTCCAGTGGGAGCCATTGGTAGTACCGCCGAGTCCGTGAAAGCTGGGACGTTCGTTAAGTTTCAACAGATTAAGGTACTTCATATGCGTCCAATTGGGCCCCATTTCCATCTGATTGACGTGACTGCATAGTCTTGGGTCATTCTTTGGCTCGTGGGCGCCTGTGTTGCCGATATGCTCATCACCGGTATTCTGGTCTGGCATTTGGTACGCGCTGTCTTCTAGGACACAGACCCTTAGGGCTGACGCCTTATTTCTAGAGAAGGCATAAGACAGGATTCCAAACCTCTGATGAATTGGTCGACAGGATCATTCGATGTACGCCATCTAACACTTTGCCCTGATTTCGATTGCTAACCCGTGGCATTCTAGCTACTGTACAAACCGGCTTGATAACTTCGGTGTGTGCCATCGTTGATTTGATGGTTTATCTCTTGGATGTAAGTTGACCCCATCCTGGTCCATTGACAACTGACATTGACATTGACATTTACAGCCAACTGGGCTTCACCTGCTATTCAACTTCCCCCTTTCCAAGCTATATACAAACACGCTTATGAGCAGCCTCAACTCCAGAGGCGGATGGGCGTATGATAGCAGCGCCAATAATCATTCACATTCACATACTACTGGCGGTATAGTGTCTACGTCAGGAGGTACTGCTTCGCGAACAAAGAAAGTTCGTGGTCGTTTGTTTCAATCTCATCTGTTCCGAGGCTAATGGGACCGCCAGAGCGATACTGCCGTCCTCCGCTTTGGCGCCAACACCCGCCCAGAAGTCTTCGTGTCTGTTGAACAGCACGAGATGGGCGACATCCAGCGCGTGGAGTCTGATGATATTAAAGTACGTGATAACGTTTCCACGACGAGCAGAGAACCATGGGAGATGGAAACGAAAAAGGACAGTAGCAACGTGTGATCAAAGTCTAGGTCACACAGCGGTGGTATTAATGCATATTCTTAATCTCTTAGAAGTTTAGACTATACGCCGGGTTTTCAAGGGCTAATTGGTAAATGTATTATTACACAGTACGTGAAATACGCGACACGTTTCTTTGAAATGGCACGCCATTCGTAAAACACTTGAGATCGGACAGAGAGTGGCATGGAAGTCTTGACGGTTTGACAAATCGACAGCAATTTCATCCTTCATTGGGTCTGCTTGAAGTAAGTGCCTTCACATACAAGAAGCTTGTGGGTGAGGTAATGCTGTAAATGTAAGCATCTATTAATCAATTCCTGCAGGCCATACCAGGAGCGGGATATCCATATAGAGTCAAAGTACGCGATCCCGCCCCGACTGCGGATAATTATTTAATCCCTTGAAATTTCATTTCCTGAGTGGCGATCTCCTTACGGACAATGGGCATTGGATATTGCGGCGTCGTAGTGTAACCTCGTGTATTCTTGTCGGTCTTCTGACGCGCATGGCGGGTTATCCGGCCCGCAGTTAGAGCTGAGATACAGGGCGTGGAACCCACATGTTTTGCTGAGTACATATAGTAAAGTCCTTGTCAATTTTGTTTGGCCACTCTCCATTAAGCATTGTTGACGTATAACCCAGTGAAGCCAGAACTGAGCAGAGCTTAATTAAGGCTTACCCTCTGGAAAGAGCTCGAGTCTCCAGGGTATGGTGCAGTGCGCTTAGTTGCTGCCTCTAATGTGCAAAGCCAGGCACCGAACTTGGGGTTAGCCGATTTTTTTTTGCTCTTGCCAAAGACGTTATTTTGATAAGACAAGGCAATTGGCAAGAGGAATTTCGCTAAAACTTCGTGTAGCATGAGATAGAGAGCATTGTTCACATCGAGTTTGGCCAACGGCCGGGCCGGAGCTTCCACCCTGCTATTAACCAAAGCTACGAGCCACAGTTTCAGGTACACGACAATGAGAAGCAAATTTGTGGGAACTAAACTTCTTAACCGAATGATTAGATGTTCTACTTCGAGCACGGCCAGCTGCTTGGAGCATCTGCTCTCTGGAGGGCTTCCTGTTCTTGTCCATTAGTGTAGATATCTGATCTAATTACTACCGGTTGTACTGCAGTCCACGCAGTATATTTTTTTACTCAATCTATGCCAGATTGTGACAACTCAGTGTGAAAGTTTTCAATAAAAATTTCCTCTGGGAATTTGGCCACTGCACATTAAGAGGCGGCGACTAAGCGCCCTGCACTATAGGAAGCCTCTAATAGTTTCGCGGGTTTTTCGGGATGGTACCGATGGTTGCAATACCGCTGTCGGTTTGCTGGATTGCAACCGGACGGGGAAAAATTCTAGGAAGTCCGAGCCGGGCATTGAGAAGATTCTTGATGCGATCATCGAGGTGGTGCTTTCTACTCAGATGACCGCCTTCGAAACTGAGGCTAGTCTGAAGCTGCATCGAGGTCTGGTAAAGTCTCGACTGTACTCCACAGGTGTGGAATAGAACTGGAGGCACTGCTAAAGATCCCGATTAGGATCCAGATGTTGCTCGATCTTTTCATTTCTCCGCGCAGAAAATCTTTGATACGGCCTTTATGGAACAAGGCTAGAACACCATCGATGCCGTATATTTAGCTGCTGCAAGTGAGGTTCAGCTCTCGAAACGAAGGCGTTGTACAGCCTGAAACTGGTGGCGTACTCGGACAGGGCGTAGTAGCTTAACGGCCGTACCGCTACGCCCATATAAATGAGGGGAAGTAACGTAAGGCGACTCTGAATCGGCGGAATATTCACTCAGTAAGGTTGACGAGATGTGTATGTGGGCGGCCGTTAAGTACGAAGTAGTCAGTAGCTTATGAATACGTACATTGTGTTGAATCTGCGAGCTTCTTATACTCTGGCTCGACGCCAAGGCCGTTGCTGCTCCACAAAATTGGAATACGAAGACTGAAAACTATGACGCACCCCTCGCGTGCTTCAACTCCTTTTAAGAAAGGAGGCGCGGGGCCCCGCAAGACGGAATATGTTTGCTGGCCTCGCCGAGATCTTCCTGGCCAGGAAGAATTTGGTGGGAAACGAAGAGAATTCTTGTGAACTTTGGCAGATAGAATATGCCTTGAGCCGCCTGGAAGAGGGCAGCAAGTGAGTAAGGGACAGATTCCGATTGGTGACGGAGACATGCGGATCCCGATCATGTGACCGATGTCCTTTGAGGTCACATTTAAATTCTTGTGCTGTAGAAAAGCTGTACATCGGGTTCCATACAAGCCATCACCACCGCTTCACCTAGCAACCTTTTACCCTGCTCGTTTGCTGATTTTCCTTCCGCCATGTCGCCGTTAAAGTTCAGCTCTGGCTGTAATTCTTCTAACCAGGCTGACCTCCAAATTGACCAGCGTCTCATTCATGCTCTCCCACCCCTGGATCGTCCAAGCCCGCTCACAGCAGTTTGTCCACGACCAATACCTAATTCATACTGGGCTACCCCCTTGCTCTTAGCTTGCGAGTACCCTTGGACACCAAAGGACCCTTATAAGCCCAAGCTCGACTCCTTGCTCAAGGCCGGCGTGCGGACCTTCATCGACCTCACAGAAAATGGCGAGCTGTCTCCGTATGCCAATGTCCTGTGTAGTCGGGCGGATATATTGGGTATTGATACCGCGACCATCGAGTACCACCGTTTCCCCATACGAGACCGGTCCCTTCCGGACAGCGTGGACTACATGTACCGTGTGCTGGACGTCCTCAGGGATAACGAGGACCGTGGCCGAATCAGTGCAGTCCATTGTCGCGGCGGTATAGGAAGGACCGGTATGGTCATTGGGTGCTGGCTCGTTCAATGTGGACTAGCCAGGGATGGCGATGAGGCATTGCAGATTATCGCCAGGGAATGGTGTACCGTCGAGAAATGCACGAGGTTTCCACACAGTCCGGAAACGGGACCCCAGTTCGAGTTTGTGAAAAACTTTAGGGCAGCAACGGTTCACGCGACGGCATAGAGAGCTAACCCCGCCTAGCTTTATTTCCTTGGGTTTTCAGGGTGTCAGGCATCATCTACCTTGGTATGTTTTTTTTTAGACTTTCTCCATTAACAATACCTTATTCCGTTTCAGGGGGTCCAAGTTGTTATCTTTCTTTTTGGGCACATACTGTATTCATTGCACTGTATATATACACATCATCTCTAATTCTCCTATTATATATTGCGCTGAGCGTAGAGGTAGACAAAGTAGACAAATTTTATGGACTTTATTATTATATTTCTAGAGATTTCCAGTGGGATCGTGACCGTTACCATGACGTAAACGATGGCACGTCAGCGATAATATCCTTGACCATCGTCCGCCACTCGTGCCGACGTCGACGCTTGCAATGGACTCACCCTCGACGCCTCCGACTGCCGACTTTTCTTCTACTCCTCCCAAGCGTACCAAGATAGTACTGCTCGGCGACCAGAGTGTTGGCAAGACCAGCTTGATTACACGGTGACGATCTTGCCAATTTCATCAATGGTATCTAATATCCACTGTAGCTTCATGTACGACACCTTCGACAATACATACCAAGCAACTATCGGTATAGACTTTCTCAGCAAGACGATGTATCTTGAAGACCGAACAGTCAGATTACAGCTCTGGGATACTGCAGGACAGGTGCGCCCTATGACGGCTCCTTGACACCTTTCATCAACTCCGCCTCTGTAAACAGGAACGATTTCGGTCACTAATACCATCATACATTCGTGATTCCTCAGTCGCCATTGTCGTATTTGATATCACAAGTCAGGTCACAGCACTACTACCGACAGGATCAATGTGTACTCACCTTCGCTGGCAGATCGACAGTCATTCTTATCGACAACGAAGTGGATAGACGATGTTCGCTCAGAGAGAGGCAGCGATGTCATAATAGTACTGGTCGGAAACAAGGCTGACCTGTCGGATAAGCGGCATGTGCCCTCCATAATTCGTATCCTTGCTGATATCTTACACATGCGCAGACAAGTAACATTAGAAGAGGCGACAGCTAAAGCCACACAACTCGATATATTGTTCATGGAGACGTCTGCAAAGGCAGGACACAACGTCAAGAGCTTGTTCAAGAAGATTGCTATGTCGCTGCCAGGGATGGAGAAGGATGGTCAAACGGATGCAAATACAAGTGTGTGCGCTCCGCACAACCTAGTGTACACTGCTAATGTCCATATAGAAATCGACGTTACGTCGCCATCGTCAGGCGAGGTTCCCGAGGCATCTCAGTGCGGTTGCTGAACGATCCACCTTTACTTGTCCGTATTCTTCTCGATAATTTTACCTCATTTTCGGAACCAATGTAACACGTCGCATTGCTTTCCCCCGCTAGCTTCAATATATCGTTGAAAGCAGGAACTTTTGACTCAATCGTGGTCCTGGGTGTGGCATACGATCGGTCTAGACTCATCAGCATTCTGTATGGCACATCCCTTGGGTTATCAATTTTGTCGCGACAACTTTTCAAGCAATGTAGCGGCAAGATTTCCGTTTCCCCGTTTTTTAAAAACGCCTTTGCACTACTTGTAGATCCAGGGTTACAGTGCAACATAAATGTCTTGTTTTGCCTCTCCTCGCCGGTTGTTCCGAGTCTCCGGTGAGTTTGACATCTAAAACAGTCTGAGCAGAATCCGGTTAAGAACTCCTTCTTGCACTTGTCGATAACTCCCTCCTACGTTGCATGTCTCTGCCTTACTTCCCGTCCATCCCTCTTATTACGCGTAGGTCATCAGCAGAGGGAGTCGAAAAACTCCACCATCTTTACAAAACCGTCTTCCAGCGGGACGTCCCAATAGCCGACAAGAGCAATCACCTTCGGGTGTTCCTAGCTATCTACCACGCTATCGGCTGTAGACAAGGGCTGTTGAACGATTTGAAGGAGACTTTTCCATCCTTATCACAAGCAATATGGGAAGACGTTGCTTCTATTAGTGGTCTAGACCCAGCCAAAGGTCGGGAACAACTTGAACACGTCCCAGTTCGATTTGAAGCCGCCTTAACGATGGACGTTATTCTGCGTCTGCAGCGGGAACTTCGTCAGGCCCTGGAAACATATAACCTGCCTTCAAGACATACCAAGGAGGCGCAACATGTTCACCTCACTTCTTATGTATGTTCGCTTCAAGTGATTAATTCTTCGGTCTGACTGCTGTTGTTATATAGATGATAAGGGGAATCCTGACGCTATTTGGGTGCCTTATATCCAGCTCCGCAGAAGAGATTATTCCTCCTAGCGGTAGTACACCGTCGGAAGGGGTTATTGAAGTGCAACTGCGTCTCTACAATGGCATAGCACTTTTAGTTATTGAATATAAGCTCAGAGCATCCCCGCAAAGCCAACAACAGGTACTAGCTCAGCTTTTCGCAAAGCTGGTCTGTGAGTATATCATGACCTCTCAAACGCGAGACGTCATTTGAACTTTTGTTCCTGGACAGCTGTCGCGGCATTGAACAGGCGGCTAGGGTATAATTCCAATGTGCACGGCATGGTCACAGACCTTAAAGAAACAGTTCTATATACTTATAACCGTGCGTTATTTGCTTAAACTTGGAATCCCAAGCTCTCAAATAAACGTCACCCTCTCAGCTCGAAGTGGCAAGTTCTCCATGCGGGGACTGGTCCATATCAGCGCGTGTAACAGATGTCCGCGAGGCCAGCCGGTGTCTGAACGAGTTGTTTTTCAACAGATGATGGCATTGGGTGAGTATGTTCATTGTCATCCGGTGGACGTCTTTGACATCATCGTATTAGTGACGCGTTTCATTCTAAATCTACTACTGGAAGGGTATTCCGATTACATAGAGGAGGCTTTGGCGAAGTGCCAGCTCCCTGCAAGCGTGGTCCCAGTAAGCACCTCATCAAATTGCGATTGCCACACTAATCTGTCTGCTACAGTCATATATCGAAACCCTACGGCTAGCAGAATGGGATGTCCAAGCATACGGAGCACGTATGAAGAGCGTTTCATTGCCCGATGGTGATACCGCCGTGGCGTTGACGCCTCAACAACGGTTGGTTGCTGTCATGCACACTTATCTCTCCCACCTCGGTTTCAAGTGCCAGTCAGGAGCCAAGCTCACGCTTCAGGACAGTAAAGGTGTGAACGGGACGCTATTGTATACCCTAGAAGGTATTGACAGTGACACGATGGAGTTTGCCTTGGAGGCATCATACAAACCATCACCTGCACTGAGTGCATTCGACTGCTATATACGGATATATTGTGTCCAAAGAGGTGAAATCCCGTTCTCAGATGGTAATCGCATAGTCAGTTTTTTTCACGTTGTTGGTTCACCCTCTTTACCGGTCTCTAACTTCTTCTTTCATCCCAGAGTTGTTGGCATTTCCCATTTTCTCAATACTTTGGGCAAGCAGGGTTTTTGCCTATGGATCAGGGTGGAGCGGGGGAAATGTACAAGGAGTTCACGAATGATCTAGTTACACATCTGCTCTGTCCTCTTTGGGACTCTATCAAAGTAAGTGATAGTCTTAACTTGCCCTTCACCATTTGACTTGGTTTGCATTTAGGCTACTTTCCGGATCGTAATGCCAGCGGAGGCCCCAGAAAGCGCCGAAAGGATCACGTTAGCCATCCGGTTGTTCAACGAAGCTGTGGAGAAACTCGATCAAGATTCTGACTTTGAGCGAACAGAGGGACTTGAATTATTAGAGCGAAGGTCAGTAGACAGGCCAATCTTTTCTTTCGTTGTTGCAACTCAAAGAGCTTTCCCCGGCAGTGTCCAGGCATATCCTCGTGAAACTGCTCTTCCTCAAGCCGTTAAAGACGAAATGAATCGGAACGCCCTTTGGTATTACAAGAATGCCTTTGCGATAGTCAACAAATGGACAGCAGCGACAATACATTCGACTAAATAGAGATGTTAATGGTCTTGGTGGATCTGTGATTATTACAACCGGACCAACATAGATGATCATTTACATCGCATGACGACGGGGGGAAAGATAATATATCAACGTACCGACCGGTTCATGCGCAAGAATGGACGACCTGTGTATTGATATGTCTGGATGAGGGACTCCCAGACTTACCCAGGCAGTCCTGGGTAAGGGTTTCGGCTGACCGTACACTCCGGCATCACGGTTGAGTCGGATTCTTGATCTTCTGGCATAAAACAAGTGATCGAATATTCGGAAGCAACACTGATAGATACGCAGTGCGCACTGTTAAATCCATACATAGTGCCTTTGTATATACTGAGGCTGCACTGTCATTTTTGGAACTTCTCGGCAAAACATGAATTCAAACTCAGCTGTGCATGTTCTACTCTGATCTTGTATCTCGATCTGTTCTGATGCGACCACTCTTGTAAAGCGCCACAATGTCAGAGCCCAAAAGAGCAATCGTCCAGGACACTGAGGACGATTTCGACGAGTTTGACGGTGCGAAATCTATCACATTATCACTGTCAATTTCACTGAATTCGGTTCTGTAGATGTACTATCCCAATTCAACACCGCGTCGTCCGTCTCACCATTAACGTCCCCCCCGCCACCACCGCCTACAGCCACGACATCATTTGCTGGGCGGCCACGTACGAACACGCTCGTCGATCTCCCACCAAAGTCCATACCAGGGTCAACAAAAGCGGCGCTCAGTTCCATGGCAGAGGACGTTGATGAGGACGAGCTCACAGCGGAATTCACCCGTGAGCTCGCAAAGGGGATGGAGAACCTAATGAAGGAACTCCAAACGGAAGCAGGCATTTCCGAATCCCAGGGCGACACCGAAGAAGAACGGACCCGATTATTGAAGGCTGCATGGGAAGCTATGCTGGTCGAGGGCATGAATGGCGAGGGTGGTGAAGATGTCCAGCAGATGATGGGCTCGGACTATAAACCCCAGGACCCAGGTGGCGGTGCCGACTTTCAGTCCAAGATCAAGCAGACGATGAACAAGCTAAAGCAGAGCGAGTCAGACTTGAAGGTTTGTTGTCGGTCGTCGTGTTTATTGTCGGCTAATTATTCTAGGCTGAGGGTTCTACCTCGACTTCAGATCCAGACATGGCTAGCTTTGAGGCTTTATTGAAAGATCTGGGAATAGGAGAGAATGGCGGACTCGACGCGAGTGAAGAGTCCATGGATGGATTCTTTGAAAAGATGATGGGCCAACTGATGAGCAAAGAGGTCCTTTACGAGCCTTTGAAGGAGCTGAGCGATAAAGTGAATATTCATTCTATCATCATTCATAGACCTAACTGGCGCCTGCACCAGTTCCCTGGTTTCCTTGCAAATCCCCCAGCAGATCTAACATCCGAAGACAAGCAGCGATACCAAACCCAGATGGCTTGTGTGCAGAATATTGTAGCAGTGTTCGAGGCTCCTGGGTATGACGATAAGAATGCAGATGATATAAAGAAGGTCGTGGATCTTATGAGCGAGGTAGACGCTTCTGGCATCTTTATTCATTGTCTTCCCGCTGATAGTTTCCTAGATGCAATCGTATGGCGCTCCACCAGAGAGCATCATGGGCCCGCTTCCTCCAGGACTTGGATTCGGCCCGGATGGTTTACCGCAATTGGGAGAAGGATGTGTAGTGATGTAAACAAACAAATGTATTGTGTATGTATCATGTATCATTCTGTGCATCAGTGGATATACTAAGGATTTGGATCTTGTACACGGAGTTGGGATGTAGCATCCTTTTCAGTATCCTTGTGAAAATCGATGGAAAACTTCGCTGCCATTGACACTGGATGCTCAGCTTCCTTGTTGCGCGAATAGCATCAGTGATTCTGTGATCGCTAACCACTCAACAGGACACCAGTTCAGTGTTTTCTAGGTAGAGTACTTTCTGTCAAGCTGACTCCTTACTGACGCCTGTCTCGATTACAGAAGCGGACGTCGTCCACCGTCTGTGTGTTATGAAATTCGTATCCTCCTTGATCATGATAGCTTCTGGCTTTCGGATGTGTGGGCTCACCTTGAAGACGTTGGATTTGATCGTCATTCGTTGTGGTTTCGGAGTGTCGAACGTAAGATTCGTAAGGACCGATCTCGCTCTACCAGACGCCAGGCACATTGGAAGAGGATGGACTGTAGGAGTATCCACATTTTACAAGCACAGACAACTGACATGTATGGGCAGAACCAAGTTACACACAAAATGACGAGAGACTCTGGGTGCAGCGAGTACCCTTGATAAAACCCGAAGCTACTCTAGTGGGGAGGCTTGGTGCCCCAAAGAAAACGCTTCATAGATGGTACTACCGTTCCAGAAGAAAATCGTTTAGTTTAATTGACTAATCGTCCACTGTTCAACATAAAAGGTACATTTAACTGCCACATTGCAAGTTACAAGGACTAGGGACTAATTATACGTGATAGTAGGAGAGGCACCCTCAAAGTCCTCCAAGTATGCCGCGTAGGCTGTGAACACGTTCTTCTCCTCGATGAACCAGGCGTACTGGTATAACCAGCGCTCCCAATTGCCATTATCCCCGTAGTCTGGGTTGGCTATGACCGGATCTTCCTCATGCCCTCGTGTCTTGGAACATCCTTCCTCAAACGTTGAGGTCAAAGTCTGAGGTTTGGGCTGAGGTAATGACGAGGTCTTGTTTCGACGTAAAAATGATCCCTTTAATCTCGATGGAACACAAAGATGACCTTCCATCTGTTGTCCTTTCCTGGATGGAACTTCTCAGGGGGTGTGCCTATCTTCAACCACTGTCGAGCGCATTGAAGACCAGAAAGCTTCATCCGATGCATTGTTCCGAGAGTCATATGGAAACACAGGAGGTCTGAACCAACAATGGTAACAGAATCAAACATGGTGAGATTAGGGCAGTCGGGATACACATAACACGACTTGGGCACACTGCAATCAGAATGAAAGGCCTTCGAAAGAGTACAACACAAGGCGGCATTTGTGCTACAATTAGTGTGAATGCGAAACGGCTTGGTGAGATGAAGAATATAGGGAGGATGGGTTGGATGAAGGGGTGTGAGCTCGAAATCACAGGTGGAGCACGTGTTCCCATGTCATCTCGATAAATGATTCAGCTCTTCTGGGAGACGCCGTAACTCGCGGTAAAGGTTGTACACCGGCTGCTTCAATCTCTGTGCTTGATCACGAAGAAGCATGTCCAGTACTAGACGGGAGACTGGGCGTACGACAACGCCAGTCCACAGGCGTACTACACCATGATGACGCGGTAGCACTTTGCCCAGAATTCCGGGCTGTACTGATAGTCTTTGGAATCCCCATCGATGTGGATAACCGGGAGATCTTGTCTCCATTTGTGAACCTCCTCACCTTCCTATGGATATGGAACGTACGTCACCTCCGACACGCAGCCATCCCGAATGTACCAATTTATGCGTCCGGCGTGCCTGAAGGTACTGTGCCGTGTAATGATGAGATGAGATGAGATGCCTCCTGACACGAGGACGAACGGGAGCCTCTGCAATACGAAAGTCACAAGAAATTTAGGAAGTAAGTTTTCCTTAAAGAAAGTGATTAGTAGTGTTCTGACCATTCTGTCAAGCCACCGACCTACGCCAGGTTGTCCCGTAACAAAGCTGCTCATCAACCATGACCAACTTCGCGAAGATTTTGTACTCTTGTCTAAACAAGATAACTGGTAGACTGAATGGGTCTGTAACAGTAGAATTGGATGTGCATCGCATGTCTAGAATGGTGAACGAATCGGTGTCTTCGTTCTTTTCTCCACCCTCGTCCTCCGGATGTGTCTTCAGTAATGAAAGACACTCGAGTTTCAGTTTATCAGCCCTCAGGCCATCGCGGATTACATCGTGTTCATCCTTGTGGTGATTTACGAATTTCTTAGATAACCAGAGCGTAGTAGTCGTTTTCAGTCACTCAGACTTGATAGATGATAGGGGTGATTGGGTCTGCCTGCCCCAATAGTGACGCACAATTCCTTCCAGCCACCGCTGAAGAGGAGATTGCGTAGTCGACATCGTGTAAATGCGTACAGCTGTCCTGCCAAACAGCCTATATAGGTGGGGGTTTCGAAATTTCAGGAAAGTACATCCCGGCGCGTCTCATTCATTTTCGACCGTCGTGGGAACAGCATACCACACAAGGTGGAACGAACATATCACAGAGGTTTCACAATGGTAACAACGCTGCCTTACTTTACGTACGATTCTTGGCGAACTTTCGGTGACCTCACAGAATACTTCAACATATCCAGAAAGATTGTTCCGTAAACATCAACCATTCCAATCTCGGAAGCCGCTTCGTTTCGCGCTGATCCATCATCCTTCCATGTGGCATGCATGAGAAGCTGGTCAGAAGGAAATTCGGTGACTTTTTCAGGAGGTGAAGATGCTCATATATAAGGTATGTTGGGAGAAGATTACGTACAGTATCATATAGAAATACCAGAAATACTGTAGGACATAGGTAAGTACGATTTCAAGCAACATTTGGGTATGAGATTCAGTAAATTACATTAGATGACCCATTATATCACAGCAAGTACGAAAAGCAACCGATAACAAGTCAAACTACGTCAAACTTCAAGTTCCTGCGACTTGGGTATCTTCGGCTTCTTTGTCTGAGGAAGAAGCTGTGGAAGAATATACGGTATGACCCCCCCTTCGGCGATGATGACATTTCCGAGGAGTTGGTGCAATCTAAAATCAATGGAAAGGTCAACAAACCTAAAATACAAAAGGCAAGGAAAAGTGCGCACTCGTCGTCATTTCGGATGGCGAGTTGAAGGTGTCGAGGGAGAATACGACGCTTCTTGTTGTCCTTGGCTGCATTGCCGGCGAGTTCAACGATTTCCGCCACGAGATACTCAATGACGGCGGCAAGATATACTGCGGGGGAACAGACTTGAGTAAGCATATGGTAAGAAAAAAGAACCGCACCAGGAGCGCCAGTAGCGATCCTCTTCCCAGCATTGTCGGATCGTAATTTGCGGTCGAATCTCGAAACTGGAAATTGGAGTCCAGCGCGGTGAGATCGTGTCAACCTCTTGCCCACCGGAGGAACCAGAATTTTTCCTGTTTTTCCTCTTGACTTTCCACTAGAGAAACGTAGCGTCAACGATTGCTGAGACTGTTCAAGAGATGAGTGTACCCGTTGCCTTCCTTCGACTGAAAGGCGACGATTAGGACGGGGAACGCGTATAATTCAAGCCGTGCTTACCATTTCTGGAAATATGTTTTGGATGTGTAGGTTTAAAGCTCCTCAGATGGGAGTTGTAAGGCAAGAGGAGATATATGGACTTGGTCATTTAAATAGCCTTCCATCCACACGTGATCGACGCGTCGAGTGACATCAGTGTGACGGTCACATCGATCGCATTATTTTGATTCTGAACGGGTTACGGAAGAACGCACGGACGACACGAGGCGGTTGGAGTGCAGAGCTGTACTTTCGTGGATTCGCTGCCCTGATCCGGAGGGGCATTCAAACATCACAGGACTGTTTATATAAGTACCACGCATCCGGGTGGGGTTTTCATACCGTTGTGAACATTTGCTGTACTGTTTCCTCTTTTGACGACGACGACAACGACGAGAGCACTCTACTATGGCCACGGCATCGATTACTGTGGCGACTCGACCACCGTTGGCGGCTCCGACAGCCAGTGCTTCAGCGGCTGCGACGTCTACAATCACACCGTCGAGTGACCAGGTGCGTGGCATGCTGCTGGCTCTGATTATCCACTCATGGTTGCTGTCTTCTCACCCCAGATTGTTGTACTATACGTAGTGCGTGAACAATATTCCTTATTCTTCGAATATCCAAGGGTCCTCACCAAATCACAGATGATCTCGATGGCCGTCGTTATTTTCGGATTCTGGAATGTCCCTGGGATACGAAACTGTATAAATCCCTTGAAGCTGTTCACGATAGGATGGCACGAGTTGTGTCATATTATAATCGTGCGTCTGCTTTGCGTTTGCACCTCGTGTTCGTGTGCTCATCATTCCAGGCTATATTAACGGGTGGACGAATATTACGAATCACGATTGATCCACATGTCGGAGGTGCAACGATCGTGGAAGGAGGGCGCCCAGCGTTTATACTTGCTGCTGGATATATTGGCTCGACACTGTTTGGTGGCCTGTTCGTGCTGGCTGGTTGGGACATCCTCGTTGCAAAAATCATGAGCTTTGTCCTGGGCATCGGCATGATCATGCCACTGAAACTTGTTCGGGATAAGTTGTGCGTGTCGCTCATGTTGATAATGACGAAGCTTAGCGCCCTCCTAGTACTATATTATTGACGATACTCTACGAAGCGTTACTCATCGGATTTTGGTTTATTGACCATGCATCGGCTCTGCGTTGGTATTGCCTATTTGTTGGTATTATGAAGTACGTGGCTTTATATTCTGTCGGTTCTGTTCTAAAGTTCGGCCACTAGCATTTTTTATGCCGTGTGTACGTCCAATCGCCGCTTGCATACGGCATGTTTCATTGATCTGACTACAGGGGACGTTGCGGATGACCGCTTCTTTCACAAAACTAACGACTCGGATGCAACCCAGTTCTCTATTCTATTCCCCCGTATACAGCCACACAGTACGTTTTTTTAGGGTTATTTTTAGCTTGGCTTTACGTGTACTTGCAGTATGGGCGACGTTCTGGATTTTTTTTGAGGCGCTAGTCCTTGCTGGGGTTGCCGTATTGGGGATACTGGTGTTCAAGGTGTGGCCTTTTCATTCTCAGTGGTACCGTTGCAATATCGTTGACGCCTCGTTAGCGTACGTCAACCCAGATGTATGACGAAGCTGGTGAGCATGCGTTCTTCCTCATTTTACATGACTGATAAACATCTTACAGCAAAATTTCTCCCTACATAGCCGTGCTACGAGCCGCATTTTCTGTACTCTCATATTGTGTCGCAGCAAGTAACATATACTGAATGATCTAGGATGGATATCACAGCATATACAAACGGATTTGATTGACTTTGCACGTTAAACTATCATACCCGCCGTCTTGTCGCACTAAATTATTTTGGAACTCAATCAACAGTTTTGCTCTGCAGTTTACACGGCTATATTCGTATATGGATGCTAGAATACAATGGATTGCAAAATATGGCCGACTAGCTGTGGCTGTCTCCAGAAACCATATGATATTTAAGGTTAGACGCCAGTGAAGGAGTGAGATGGGAGTATTGATTCATTAATTCGGAGGACGTCGATCGTGGCAGGGACATTATAGAACGGCATAGCATGTAGAGGAAGAGGGCAGAGTGCGTTAGCAACCAGAATACGGAGCAGTTATTTGCGTGCTGCTCGCCGTATGAGACCTGCCAGGAGAATTGTTCCGACAGCTGCAGCGCCACCAACGAGCGCCATTCCGATGTATCCCTCTGCGTAGATAATGAGGACCGGAAGAAATCGGACCTAAAGGACAAGAGGCGTACCGCGAGCAACACCCTTCTCGATAAGCTGGGAAAGGCTAAGAGCCTGCATATTCGTAGGCTCCTTCTCTAACAGCAGACCTACACGCCAGATGAGACGGGCTGGACGGCTGTTCCAAAATTGAGCGTACCGTTGAACCGGCGAGCTTCATCAAAGTTTCCCATCTTGTAGTGGCCAAGGGCGAGGTAGTACAGACATTCCCTGCGTCGTGTAGGTTCCGCGCGGTACAGGTCTGACCGGCTTCAGCAATGCCATTGAGGGTAACCTGGGCACAGCAGCGCACCTTGCAGCAGTCGGACGCCTTCCACCTGGTGCTCTCGCATTGGACTCTTTACCAGTCCCCAAGCATAGTTGAATTTCGTCTGTACGGTGACATGGGCCTGTGTTAGTTCCTTCTCGTATTGTAACTTGAGGACCTGTACGGCAGGTAAGACGCAAATATTCAGGCAGTTGGGGGGCATGCAGACCTCAAGCTCGTCGTAGGATAGAGACACTTCAGCGTCGGCGGCGTATGGCAAATCTGTGGACATGGTGCGCAGCGGAAGAGATGTAGAGGCGTGGCTGTGCAGCTGAGTCCAAAAAAAGCTCTCTCGAGATCCGCCACGACGCCTCAGCAGTAATTCTGTCCTTGCGATGGCGCGAGCACACCGTCTCGCTGTTATTTCTCTAATTTCAATCGCGCTCTATCTTCTCGTCATCCTCCAGTTCTTCTCAATTCCCTTTGTCGACGACGCCGTCGTGCAGGAGATCATTCCCGTTCTTCCGTGGTGGCTGTTGGTGTCATTCGGGTCATATTCTCTGTGGTCGTTGGGATGGGGGCTGTGGACGTTCAGGGATTGCCCAGAAGCGTATACGGAGCTCATGGCTGAAATATCGCAAGCTAAAAACGAGCTCAGAGTCAAGGGCGTCACTGTGGATTAGATTGTACGCTGCAGGCACTTGTCTCTGGATTACTTTTTGACTGTCCTGCAGCAGCATTGAAACTTGCTATTTCCTTGAAGTGATGAGAAAGTATACACACTGATATGTCGAAGAATCGAGGATTATTTATGTTGATATTATACCTCAAGTGGTGCCGGGAAATGCCGGACCTTCTTGTCTTGAACCATTACATGCTTTCACACTCGTAGCATGGCAAAAGAAGAAATTTCTGCACCACAGGATAATGCAAAGCCTTTGAACTACAGAGAGCAGTTCCAGGTGGGTTCAGTCGACTTGCCAATCTCTGTTTCTTCTGACTCTGCTAGGGACGGCATGCGCCCTCGAAATTTATTGAGCGCGTACCCATACCTCGCAAGCATAATTTCTATCTAATATAAGTACCTAGTCCGTGTGAAGCTGCCTCGAAAGCCTCGTTGAACTGCCTTAGTCGTAATGACTATGACCGAGATGCATGTCAGGCCTATTTTCAAGCATATAGGGATTGCAAGGCCGCTTGGGTACGAGGCATTTCTTTTGCAGTCTCCCCTTACGCTCAAAAGGAAATAGTTGCAGCAAAGAAGGGATGATAGGAAAGCAGGCCGACCCACATCATAGTAACATTGTCTGATCATCAGGTCCGAATCAATTATCTCCCTTGGCCCATTCGGTTTCCGCAAGCTTCACTGGTCAGCTAGCCTTGTGAATACAACTGTGAGGAGAGCGACCGTTGTCTCCCATTTCTTGTATGCTTGGGCAACAAATGGATGTTCTTTCATTTTCTTTTCGATATAAACCGGAAATGGTGTCTCCTGATGCATGAAGCTAATGGCTCTGCAACCGGTCCCAGCCGCTGAGAGTGACTGTTTCATCCAGCATGATGCAGCATCAACACATGTCTGTTGGGTGCATGCGCAGAAAGGCAACGGTACCGTCTACGGGTTGCCGGAAATCCTCTACTTCTCGCCGAGATCACAATCACAGGAAACGAATGGTTACAGGCCAAGAAACTGGAAAGCCTCGGTATCCAGGTGATAAATGGGCTTTCTTTTCCGGGCTACCACCCGAAGAGCTGATGAGAACCCAGCGGAAGCAATACGGTTTAATTTACAACCCCGCTGGTTTGGAATCCCAGTTGAGCTGCGGGAACAATCCAGGCAGAGCAAATGCAACATAAATCATTATCAGGTACTGTACGTCTGCCAACACACGACATCAAAAACTTACTTCATCGGGACATCAGCAACAGCCGCAGTGAATCTAGTGAGATAGGCAGCGTCAGCTCGAACAGTCTTTCTGGTGGAGAACTCGCATCGTGCTCATGCCTCTTTCTCTTTCTCTCCCTACAACTTGCTGCGACGAATTACTACGCTAGTACCGTTTCGGCGAACATCGATCATGTCGATCATTCAAATCATTCACAGGCGGAGCTCTATCGACGATCACACCACAATCACTGAGATTGACATATGTCTCGAGGTGTGAGATGGACCAAAACACCGCCCCTTCCGGAAGTTCATCCTCATCATAAAAGATACGGCTGTTGATTTTCTCCATGTATGAACGCTCCTCTCCTTCCCCAAGAGATCCTCGACATCATTGTCGACTACCTCCATGACGACCTTTCCTCGTGTATCGCTCTTTCCCTTACTCATCGTACGCTCAGGGACGCCGCATACACTCACATATTCGAAAACATTACCATAGACCGACCACACGACGGCACGGAGCAATGCTTCAGTACCGCCGTCGTCAGAAAATTCCGCCGCTTCGCCGCGATTTCACCCGGTATCGCGAAATACGTGAACGAAATCGTGTTACGGAGCGGACCGGCTTTCAATAGGACAACGGAGCGCGGCTATGGATGGATGTATGACGAACCTCAGTTACCCCAGGTTCTTCTCAGCCTCACTAATTTACGGAGCATTCTCGTTGAAAGTCACGATCTTTATGAGGACGATCTCCTCAAATGGGATAGGATGCCCGCAGAGCTGCGAAGCGCGTTTGCACGTGTAGTAAAGTCTCCTAAGCTCCACACCATCACGTTCATAGGCTGTGAGGGGTATCCCATCTCCCTGTTTTCCGTTACGCCGTCACTCAGGTCACTGAATGTATACCATTCTCGCGCGAAGTTCGACCATCCCTGTGTATCAACACTTCGCGCTGCGCTAAATGAGCTATCCCTGCTGATGTTCTTGCCGTACCTACAGGACCACCTCCACTGGATAACAGGTGTACGATCCCCAATCGATACCTCCCATCTAACCCAGCTTAGTCTAACACCTTTCCTCCCAATGTCGCGCCAGACATTCCTAGTCTCATCGTTCCACTGCGGAGTTGACGAGCTGCTCAAGGCTTGTCCTAATCTCGAGCAGCTATCCTTCACCCCCCTCGACCAAGGTGAGAATACACCCTGTCTGCGATAATAAGTGACTTATAGAGGGTCTTCTCAGATTCGCATATCATACATCTCACACAAAACTCACGCCTTCGCTCTGTTGAGTTTAGCATGAACACTCGCTTTTTGGGGCGAGAAAGTGTCCAGTCGGACTTTGTCCTGTGGGTGGCGATGGTACTTGATACAATCCCTTCGTCCGCGCCCGTCGAGGATATCCTCCTACTTCGGGAATCCGAGGAGGTACCTGTCAGTGATGCAGCCAAGTACCTTGGGTGCGCTTGGTATGAATTTGATGAAGCGGCAATGAGGGAGTGCTGGCGTGGCACTCTAAAACGAGTCTCCATAAGTTTTGAAGGTGTCTGGGGTAGTTCGCGCGCGCTGGAGAAAGGATTGGATATCCCAAAAGTTGAAGGACAGTGGGATTTTGGAGATTGGATTGAACTGAATGGGATTGGAGAAGAAGTCATAAAAAGTTGAACAGGAAGACCAGTCCTGCCGGCCTGAGCTTTCAAGTTCGACGTCAGTTCGAAATCTGGATTTCTGGTGGAAGCCTTCCGTTTTTCTTCACTGGTAATCTGTATTTATATAAATAACAAACTCCGGAGAACATTGGACATCAGATTTCGGAAAGAAGTGAATATTGTCCTACTAGGTCGTTAAGTGTGCTTCGAAATTACTACCTCAACAACCGACAGCATATTTGAGCAAAAGGCACTCTTATAATATCGCGACAAATAACACTTTACGAAGAAGGCAACGGAGGTGGTGCCTCAGGCTGAGGAGCGAAAATGATGTTGAGCGGAGGTGTCGTTTGACTGTCCTCACTCAACGTCGTCGCAATAATCGAACGTCCAGCAAACGAACGCCCAGCCAAGCTCTTCATAGCTCGATTGGCACTGTCTGCGTCATTATACTTGACATAAACACGACCCACACCCGAAGCTTCATCGATACGAGCTGCATCCTGAGCAGCAATCTGTCCAGTATCTCCGGACGCCCATTTCGACTTGTCCTTCTTCACAGGCCGGGGGATTCTCAAATCCTCCACCGTACCAAAGTTGGAACATTCATCTTTGACGTCCTCGTACAGATCGCCATATTCTTGATCGTCAATGAGATCGTCAGGCGTTACCATGTTGAGCATGAGTAAGATACGGTTTGAGGAGCTACTTTCTCCAGCCGGCATGATTGGACGAGGAATTTCGGGGAATTGGTCGTACGGAAGGTTGGGAATGCCGGGAGCATCCGCTTTGGCACCAACAGAGGCACGTTGGACGACCAGGTAACGTTCTCCGAGTTCCATACCATTGAGACTCTGAATCGCAGTATCTGTGACATCGGGATCCACGTATTCAAAGAAGGCGAAACCCTTAAAATCAATGAGTAAGTAGAAACTGAATAACGAGCGGGAATCTTACCTTCGACGCCCCATTACCATTCTCCCGAACGAGATTAAAGGCTTTCAATTCACCGAAGGTCTTGAGAAGTTCTTGTACCTGCTCCTCATTGAGACTAGCCGGCAGACCACCAACGAAGACCTTGTTGATAGAGTCGGGCACATTCGTAGAAATAACACCAGGCACATGGAAGCCGGGACCGGTGCCTACCGCCATCTCCATGCCTCCGTAATCTTTTGGTCGGCGGATTTTGAGTGGTCCATTGATGAAGATGATTCCATCGAATGCCATTGCAGAGGTAGCATCTTCAGCGCTACGGAACTGACCCGAACGTAAGCGACAGTAAGTAGATGGAAAATCTATACATACCTCTACGAAGGCATAATTCTTTTCATAATTACACTGTACAGCGAGTACAGGATTTCCTGTAGTGCCTGTGCCAAGGTTCATCTCGGCCATTTTAGCATTGAAGAAGTCAGCCAGATTTTGCTCATTGACATCAGGAGTGATGCTTCCGATGTAAAGTCGTCGAGATTGGCGAGAAAGGTTGGGGTTTCCACCAATACCCATGCCAAAGCTTTGGACAGGCATAGGTGTAGGAAGACCGGGGATGCCAAGGATGGCAGGAATTTGGGTACGATTGGCACCAGGAAGATTGAAGAGCCCTGATTAAACGTTAGCCAATGCATCCTAAAATTGAGTTGATACGCACCAGTTTGCTTGGCCTGCATTGCGCTGTACTGCTCGTATCCGGGAGCATGAATATCCCAGCCAGAGGCCTTTCGCCTTCGCTGCGACAAGGGGACGGCACCTTCCGGAGTTGGCGACCTTCTTTCGGGGGTGCCGAGACCGTCTCTGCCTTTGCCTCTACCTCCGCCCCCTTCCCCTCCACCCCGGCCTCGACCTCGACGATCACCTCCTCTATCTTCTCTTTCAATCTTCACAGCACCATCTTTATCTTCATCGCGTCCACCCCTGTGTCCTCGTCGATCATCGTCATATCGAGGGGGACGACGTGGATGGTCATCATAGTCTCTATAGCGATCTCGGTCCCGTCTGTCGTCCCTCCTACCACCGTAGCGTTCCCTGTCTCTGTCCCGGTCACCTCTGTGTTCCCTGTCTCTGTCACGATGGTCCCTGTCGTCGTGTCTGGATGAGCGGTGGCGCTCCTCACGGTATGCTCCACGTTCTGTAAAAAGGGAAGAAAAGCCGTAGCGCGTAAGTAACTGGGCTGGTGCGAGGAAGCCTGCAGGTCGGGGGGCGATATCGAGATGCTAGCTAGCTATAAAACCATGGTGCACGGGAAGAGAAAAATGCACCATGAGTGGATCGTCTTTGACAAGTCGAGAAAAAACAAGCTAGAAAAAGACGGCTGGAGGGAAACTGCCTCAGCACCATTCGTTTTTCATGGCTGCTCGGAAATGTCACAAGTGACGAGAAAAAAGGAACTGGTACTCACCGTGGTCGTCAACCATGGCTGCAAGGTGGCGGTTTTGGATAGAAAGCGGGAGACACAGCCACAGCCACGAATTCAGCCTGGCGGTAACACTCGGTCCGGATGATCGTAGTTTGCGCTCGGACCAGCAACTTCTAACTCAACTGGTTCAAGAGTGATGGTACATTTCGGAATCTTATATGTATACAACCCGCCTTGGCCCTAGCACAGAGATCATCTGGCCTTTTCGAACTGTTGAACTGTCTACCTCTCCGATGCAAAGGACCAATTGTAGTAACACGAGCAGCTTGAAATTTTTTTTCAAGTTGGCAACCGTCCAGTACTTCATTGTTCAAGTCTCATCAATGTCACGTCGCTCAATGACCCCCTTTAGCACCGGTGTATCGGTCGGCTTTGAACAGGAACCTCAAACTCTACATTATTTTTACTCGATTTCAAACCCGCTCAGTGCCTAAGTACTTGCTGTCAGACGGAACGTTAAACGACCCTACTGCTTAAAAATGACTACAGACGTCGGGACGGCTTGTCTATGTACCTCGTGCGATCAGTCATTCGCCTAGATTCGCCCCTGTCGAAGGGAATTTTACCCCCTCATGCAGTCTAGGACCATAACTGTCAAATTCGCCCTGCATTTCAAGTCTTCTACGATTCTGGGGAGCATGAAGATCACCTCGTGAAGATAGGATCGTGGCGTAAACCAGCGCAAACCCCAACGGCTGTACGGCTCTGTACGGCGTAACTATGGAATTGAAATTAGAACCGGACAGGATGAGGGTGACGGCGATTTCGTTGCCCTGAAAGCTGGATAAACAGTTTTCCCAGGTCCGATAGTGATGGAAGATAGAGATCGTTACCGATCATTCCATTCTGTATATAAGAGCCGCGGTATCCTATTTCTAGGAGAAATCCATCCACGGAACATCATCCCAATGTCTGTCGCTTCAGCTTCGTGAGCCTCTTTCTTTGGCTTTGCGAATGCATAATTGACCCGCTTGATCTCAGTCAAGGTCCTATGCTCGTAGGACATATGTTCAACATCCTCCTCATGGGCGTCGTGCTGGTTCAGGTGTACATATATATGATTACATATGAAAAGTGCGCGTTGTTCTCTTAGCGTTGTCTTTTTCTCTGACAACAACTAGACGCGACAAGCTTTGGTTAAAGGCGTTTGTGAGTCCTGTCAAACAGGCAAAGCATTATTCAAATCTAAAGTGCCTCTTTAACAGGTTTCATTTCTCCTGTTAATCAATTTGTTGAATACGGTTACCGTGAATTTTCTACACTCGGTCAAGTATTTGTTCAGGCTGACTCCTTCGACAGCAATTCATCTACATGTACAATGCACTTATCATCCACTTCAGTAAGTCATTTAACAATCTGCGTATTTTGGTCTTCACATGCTTCTTTGTCCAGTGGATCCAGAATATCTGGCCCAAGTGACGGCAGGTAAGGGTTTCAAATAGATTTGCAATAGACGAATACTGAAATTTTTTTGATCTGCTAGTCTTTGCTATTTGTGCGTTCTATCATCATGCTTTGACATATCCTACCTATTTCAATTTGCTTTGCCGGTGAAAAGCTGGGGCCTTGACAGTAAGCGTCTGATAGCTTTTCTGTTCAGATGCTCATTACATCATAGGGTGTGATATCTGGTTCTGTACAGCTGTTTTTCGCCTGGAGAGTGAAGATCTTGACCTCGAACATATGGTTGGTAGTCATAGTGTGCGCAACGGCATTGGCTGGTACTAGTGAGTGGCATTTTCCCTGGCGACGACATATTCTAAGGCCTGTATTGGGAGCTGGATCCATTGGTAGCACGGTTGAAGCTATGAAGATCGGCACGTTCCTTCGTTTTCAAGATATTAAGGTACAACAACTCGTGTCTTATGGATTTGGCTGGACAATTCACTACATATGTACATAGGCTTGGGTTATTCTCTGGCTCGTGGCTACGTGTGTCGCAGACATTTTAATAACTGTCATCCTCGTTTGGCATCTGTGCGGTAACCTGATTCTAATGCATCACTCTCGCTCACCTTATGTTCAGGGTATGTGCATCATTGTCGGTGACCCAAGTCTCCCTTTTTGATCATCTATGTGCAGAAGAATCACAAGACAGGATTCCGAGGTTCCGATGAATTAGTCGATAGAATCATTCGATGTAAGGTTTGCTTTTCCCTCAGATAGTGCGAGCAGCTGACGATGCGTACATAGCAACTGTGCAAACGGGCTTGATTACGACGCTTTGCGCCCTAATTGATTTACTTACCTATCTTCTAGACGTAAGTCTACTTTCATCACGCCCCGGGAACACAACAATCTCAGAGGACGTATAATAGCCCACAGGACTCCATCTAGTGTTCAACTTCCCGCTCCCGAAGCTATATACCAACACTCTTCTGAGCAGCCTTAACTCCAGAGGCGGCTGGGCGTACGATTCCAGCGCAGATTCTCATTCGCATACGACCGGGGGAATTGTGTCTGGAGCTGCCCCTAGGTCCAAACAGGTTCGACTAGCCGTATTCTCAGGTTTTCCCGTCTTATCAGTTTTTCTCCAGGGCGCCCGTTTCGGTACCAATACACACCCTGAAGTCTTTGTAACCGTTGAACAACATGAGATGGGAGATGTCTCTTTGCGGAAACCTGACCTGGACTCACCAGACAGGGATATTAAAGTAGATCCTTCCCTTAATGAGTCTCACTCCTGGGAACAGGTTAGCCGAAAAGTTTGATAGAGCTTGTTATATCGAACGACGAAAAGTTATCGCTTCGTGCTCCGTAGTAGTCTTAGTAAATCAAGAGCTATAGTTAAAGAAGATCTCTCTGTTTATTCGTACTGGGCTACATAATCATAGTCGATCCGTAATGCCGAGCGGTTTGTTCAAGGTTTGTTCAACGCTCAGGGGTTGTCCAGCCAAACACAGCCAATTAATTTATTGCCCTTTTTAGGGCAGATGAGTCGTCACGGTGTCGCGTCGCGTCGAGCCTGCCTTGTCGATTGTCTCCCACTTACTCCTCGTGTTCGTTGATATCCAACACATCTTTTCCTGGTGTATCGATATCTCATACAGTCTTCGCGTCTGTGCCATGCCTCTCTCGAGCGAAGCCGGACCATCCAATGCCACTGGCGTTCAAGAATCCAGCCAGAGTCCTGCCAAAGTAAAGAAGGGACATTTGTCGACGAGCCGACTCATCAGGGAACGTGAGATGGATTTTGATGTGCTGGATGCCGCCACCTTTTTCAAAAACTACCTCACTGCTCTACCGAAAGGCTTCCGGAGTCGTCACAAGGACCGGATGGCTCTGTTCAACGAGGAGAGGAGAAAAATGTCGGGAGGCAAGCTCAATGAATCGAAGCAATACAAGTGTATGGTCGATATGCTGAATCATGCTAGTGCTGCAGTATACGGTAAGTCTACGAAGCTCAATTTCACAGCACTATCTTGACCTGGCAACAGCGGAAATCCACAATACCCATCCTACATCCCCTCGGCTGCAATTCATCGACGTGCATGCTGCTCACTTAATCTGTCACCCAAAAGGCTACAAGGACAAACCAGATATATGCGCTGTCGAATCTTCCCATGTACCGTCGTTAGAGAAGACTGACGTCGGAAACTATCACCGAGTGCCATGGCACAAGGTCCATTCTGTAGGAGAAATAAAACCTTCTGCGAATGACTCGAAGAAAGAACGCCAGATCATGACCTATGCTGCATCCCACAACCTGGCCCGCCCTGACAGACCTGGGTGCCTCGCCGTCAGTGTGTCTCCGCGCAGTTATCAGATCGCCTGGAGCGATCCATCAGGCGGATATGTATCAGAGACAGTTGACTGGGAAAGCAAGAAAGGCGAACTACTCCTCAGCTTTGTTTATTCCCTTTATATCCCTTCTGCATCGTGCGCCGACGTGGACCCGACAATTACCCTGGTCGACCCGATCACCTCTAGCACCCCTCGATGGAACATTCACTTAAAGGGAAAAGTATACAAGGAATGCAGAATTTCTTTCGTTGGAGAGGCCCACAGTCGACAGACAGTGATATTCCGGCATGAATCTAATGGGTGTGTCTGGATAATCAAAGACCAATATACCGACAAAAGACGCAGGTTCAAAGAACCGGACCTGTATGAGAAACTAGATGGGGTAGCGGGGTGGGTGACTGTCGTTGATTCAGGTGACGTTGGTGTGGTTGTGGGGAGGGGGAAATCCGTCAGAGAGAAGAAGAGGCTGATAATGAACTCAGGCGGAGACGCTCTGAGCAAAGCGAAAAGTGTTAAAACATTTTTAATGTCGATGTATGACATTTTGGAAGGTACGTCATAACAGAATTGGTGTTGTCATCTTTTCTGAAAGATGTAACTCAAGCCCACCGGTACGCTGTCATGAAGAAACAAGTAATGCACCGAGATATGAGCCATCGAAATATCCTCGTGAACCCGTTCGGCATCGCTGACACAAGTTTAGAAGGACCTATATTTGTCAACGCCATCTTGGATTCTCTGAGTAAAGCTCAACCCACAGCATTGATATGTGATTTAGATAACGGTTGCGTATACGGAGGAGTGGAGAGCTCTGAGGAAATAAAAGAGCAGCTCAAATCCCGCACAGTAAGAGCTTTCGTGATATAATTTATTTTGCTGACAAACGTCGAAGGGAACGCCGATGTTTATCGCGCGGGCGGTAGAGGCGGGACAGCTACAAGCTAATATCAACTTCTCTCCAATGCCCCTGATCAGCGATGCCACCGTCGCGGAGAAGTACTTAAACAATCACCAAGGAGAGGCTATGCGCGCCTTCCGTGATCAAGGAGAAACATGCCACGGAAGTCGCGTGAATATGTCGAAATGGATGGCTCGAAATGACGAGATCCAGCGCAAGGCCTGGTTTTATCACCAGCCACGGCATGATGTTGAGTCAGTAGGATGGTGCATCATTGCCTTCCTCCTGCGTGCCCAACCGAAGGAACTTGGAGGTGTTGAAGACTCGCTAAAAGAACTCCACAATGCATGGGAACTTCTGTCTGGACCAGCTCGGTTGGTTTTGTTTACTTGGCCTCAGCAGCAGTGGGAACGTGCCCTCCACCCTAAATTGGATTTTTTGGGCGATTTTCTTCTGAGGCTTGGCGCGCAGATGGAACCTGAGTACGGTTTTCTAGATCCTCCTCCTCCGGAGGATCATCTACATGAGGCTTTCCAGAGGCTTCTGCTCAATCAAATTCACGATATGAAGGAGGACATCGAACTGAACACAGACAAGCTACGTACCCTGCCTGAGTTGAAGCGTTATGATACTCGGGATACAACTACACCGTTTGGGGTTTCTATTGGCCAAGGTGAACTCTTTCATATACTTCATCGTGATCGGCTGATTCTGATATATATCTGTCGTAGTGCATAGCTCCCCGGAGAAGCGTAACAAAAGGGTGGCGACAAGCCATGATGGAGATAATGCCAGTATGTTCTATGATTATTTCAGGCGAGAATATGTTCATAAGATACGTTTCAGAGGGTACAAAGCGAATGAAGAAAACTGAGGAGTCGTCGAAACGAAGTCGAGGCCGACGAGGACGTGGACGGGGTCGAGGAAAAGAAGGATCACGACGCTAGTTTTCATCAACAGTCGTGGAGAATGAGACTAGGTGGGTTGCTCTTTGTATGTACAGAATTCCTCTTACCAATTTACTCTCACAGTTACTGGAGTTTCTAGAGGAACCTGTTATGAGCCGAACACCCATCACGACAGTCTCAAAAGCCAGCTCCCGAAAACGATTCTCCAGATTTTTCCATGTGAGCCTTAAGCTCTCCGCTGTGACCACCAATTTCAAAGTCCTTGAAAATAGGCGTTGTTTTTACGATTTGCAGTTTGGATTCACTACTCGTTTGGTTAATTCAATTTTTGATGTTTGTGGTACTGTCACCTGAGAATCAGGGTCAACATCATTAACAACGGTGTGGATTTGTATATGATCGCGTATAGGTCAACAGTGCGATAAACCAAGTGGCACATAGACGGATCTCGGTGCGTACGCTTACACATAACCTGTGTTTAGCCCGGGGCTATTCCGCGCGTAAATACAGGCTTCTCGCGCCAATTGGATAGCGAGTTCCGTTGAATCCAGCGTAGAATATATTATGCATTTTTACTCACGAAAATCCCAAGTCAACTGCCTAGAGCTGGTCAGCCTATAATGGCCGCGACCAGCTTGTTCTTCACACTCATTTACTACCATGGAATTTCTACGTTGGACTTAGGTTCAGCCGGTAAAGCACTGCTAGGTAATCAGGCATTATGTGATCGAAATACCCGCGGAATTTGCCAGGATCTGCTCTTTTTTGCGGAAACACTGTGGAACACTGCTCCAATTCCGAAGGATTTCCTAGCGAACGACGTTAAGACATGTTGGAGGCCTTTATATACGTCCCAAATTCATTTTCCAGAATACCTCTTCCTCTCCTAATTACTCTTCATGTCGTCCAGTGAAGTCCGCATTGCGATCGGTGCGTCGCGTCGTTCCTTATCGATGTTTTATCTCACTCGCTACAGATAGGGGTGGAACCTTTACCGACGTGCATTGTTCGCAGGCTGGAAAATCTGATATTGTTTTGAAAGTATGTTATAATCCGTGAACTGGCTGAATGTTGAACGACATTGCCTAGCTTCTCCCCGTCGACCCCAACAACTATCCTGATGCACCCACGGAAGGTATCCGGAGAGTTCTTGAAATTTCCTCTGGACACAGTATCCCAAAGAGTGCCAAACTGAAGTTGGATCAGGTGCGTCGAACGATTCACAGCAAGAACCAGCCTAAACGATTTCCAGGTTGAAAGCATTCGTATGGGTACCACTGTGGCCACAAACGCGCTCCTCGAACGCAAAGGCGCGCGTTGTGCGCTTATAACCACTGAAGGTTACCGCGATGTCTTGCGCATTGGACAGCAAGGTCAACTTCCCTTATTCACTATGTGTGTTCCTGTTGACCTCCTCACAGCCCGGCCCAATATCTTCGACCTCTCGATTCAGAAGTTGTCCTCCTTGTATGAGAAAGTAATCGAAGTCGGAGAACGAGTCACCATTGCAATCTCCACCGAAGATCCAGAGTCCTCAATCTCAGGCTTTCAAAGAACGTTCGATGCATCAATTATTCGTGGACTTACGGGTGACTTCATTCGGTATGTATATATGTTTCCTTCATGCTCTTTTAGCTGAACTGATCTGCCCCTAGCGTCCTGAAAAAACCTGACCCACAGATTGTTCGAGCTCAGCTCCAGTCCCTATACAACGAAGGTTTCCGGTCAATTGCGATCGCCTTCGTTCATTCGTATACATACCCAGCGCACGAAACCATGGTTGCGGACATCGCTAGAGAATTTGGATTTTCGGTGTCGGTTTCCCCAGAGCTTCAACCCATGATCAAGATTGTTTCTCGTGCCAACTCTGCTACTGCCGACGCGTATCTGTCTCCGGTGACTCGAGCATACATAGAAACTTTTGCACGTGGATTTGAAGGAGGACTGGATGCACTAGGCAACAAGCTACTCTTCATGCAAAGTGATGGCGGTCTTTGCAATTGGAAGAAAATTTCTGGTCTCCGGGCAGTCTTGTCAGGCCCTGCAGGTGGGGTCATTGGATATTCCAAAACCTGTTATGGTGCCAATGATGCTACTCCCCTGGTATCTGTTGATATGGGCGGTACTTCGTATGTCTTAATCTCATCTCGTCGTCTTTACATTCTCATGCCCAATGTAGGACGGATGTCTCGCGTTACAGTGGACATCTCGAGCATGTTTTTGAGACCACCACAGCGCAGGTCATCATTCAAGCACCCCAGCTTGACATCAACACTGTCGCCGCTGGTGGGGGTTCCCGCCTGTTCTGGGAGAATGGGATGTTTGTTGTGGGCCCCGAGGTCGGTTTCTGCCCGTCTTCGACGTTGTGTCACTGAAATAGAATGTTAGAGCGCCGGAGCGCATCCTGGACCGGCATGTTATCGGAAGGGCGGCCCCCTTGCAGTGACCGACGCCAATCTTCTTCTCGGTAGGCTTTTGCCGGAGCATTTGTGAGATAAATATATGTGCCATTTTGTACACTCTGACGCTCTTAATATCTAGCCCCAAGATCTTTGGGCCGAATGAGGACGAGCCTCTAGATATGGATGCCACTCGTAACCTATTTGAAGAACTCACCCAGAAAATCAGCGCCGACAAGAACATTAAGATGTCTCCCGAGGAAATTGCCTCGGGATTCCTTCGCGTTGCCAATGAGGCTATGAGTAGGCCAATTCGGACGTGGGTTAAAAATTATCCCTCACTTTCGTCAGCCCGTCTCATCTTAATTATAGTTTAACTGAAGCTCGTGGCTACGAGAGCGCCAATCACAACCTCGTAATCTTTGGCGGTGCCGGTGGACAGCATGGTACCGCTATCGCTACTCTCCTTAGGATCTCTCGTATCCTCGTTGCTCGGTTCTCTTCTATTCTGTCTGCCTACGGGATGGCCCTTGCAGATGTCGTCGTCGAGGAACAAGAGCCTTCGTCTACCATTCTTGACTCTCGGTATGGAGCTGACAACGCAGTTGCCTATGCCTCGCTTCATACCCGCGCTGAAGCGCTCATTCAGCGTGCACGGGACTCCCTGACCTCCCAAGGATTCGCACAAAGTCAAGTCACAACGGAGGTATCGTACAATTGTCGATTCCAGGGTACGAGTACTGCTTTGATGGTGCGAGAACCTGAGGACGGGGACTTCGTTGGAAATTTCGTCAAACAACACGATCAACTGTTTGGATTTACCCTTCAGGATAGGGTTATCTTTGTCGATGATGTAAGGGTAAGGGCTGTAGCGAAGAGCACTGGTGCAGAGCAGCAGAGTCCTTACGAGGAACTGGAGAGCTGCACGTTGAAGGAAGCTACGGCAATGCTGGGAAGTTGTAAGAGGAAGAAGGTTTACTTTGATGGACTTGGCTGGACAGATACGGTTGTGGTCCCACTTGAAGATTTGTTGCCCGGGGACCAAATTCCCGTAAGTACGTAGCGTTCATTGGGCTCTCACCGTTCACATTCATTGCAGGCACCCGCAATTATCTTTGACAACACCCAAACCATCTTGATTGAGCCGGGATACATAGCTACGGCCACCTCGAAGCATATTATAATTGATAGGACAGGACCATCTTTGGCCAAGCCTGCACTTGACTATAATCACGTCGACCCTATTCAACTGTCTGTGTTTGGCCATCGCTTTATGGGTATCGCAGAACAGGTTTGCTACCCATTACAGATGATGCACCTCGTGCCTCTAACACATTACTATAGATGGGTACTATTCTGAGGCAAACCTCCATCTCGACTAATATCAAGGAACGTCTCGACTAGTGAGTACTAATAATCACCTTCGTCATCCGCAAGCTCAGCTTCAACAAAGTTCATGCGCTCTCTTCTCGCCTGAAGGGCTTCTTGTCGCCAATGCGCCCCACATCCCATGTAAAGACCAATTTCGTCTTCTCTGATTGTGTGTATCTAACTTGCCATCTTCAAGGTCATCTTGGTGCTATGAGTTCGGCTGTACGCTTTCAAGCTGAGCTTCATAAAGGCCAACTACAAGAGGGCGACGTACTTGTTTCGAATCATCCTGGTCAGCCAAGTTTCCGACCTGTTTACGCACTGCTAATCCCAGACAATCAGATGCTGGAGGATCCCACTTGCCTGATATCACCGTTATCACTCCCGCATTCCATAACGGGAACGTTGTTTTCTGGACAGCTTCTCGAGCACATCATGCTGACATTGGTATGCCGAGTCTCGTCACCTTTAATCCTTTGAGTAACTGTCTTGATTATAGGTGGCATCCGCGCTGGCTCAATGCCGCCATTCTCAAAAACAATTGAACAAGAGGGTGCGCAGTTTCTCAGTTTCAAGTTGGTCAAGCAGGGGAGGTTTGATGAAGAGGGTGTCGTTGATCTCATGTACAATCAACCTTCGAAATATCCTGGATGCTCTGGTACACGAACTTTGAGTGATGTCCGTTCATCCTTTCGGTGTATATCTAGATGTCATGCTGACTTCTTGCTGTGAATGTTTAGAACATTTCCGACCTCAAAGCGCAGGTCTCCGCTAACTATCGAGGCGCCACGTTAATCCGTACCCTTATCGAGGAGTTCTCATTGGAAGTCGTCCAGGTGAGTGTTCTGCAGAGCGACTTCCTGCAAGTATTGACAAAATTTTAGTTCTATATGACTGCCATTCAAAACACCGCGGAGGCTGCCGTGCGAGAATTACTACGTTTCGTCGACAAGAAATTTGGGGGAAAACCTCTCGAGGCTGTTGACTACATGGATGACGGAGAAGAGCTCCGGCTTAAGATCAATATCGACCCAAAACGCGGTGAAGCGGTGTTTGACTTTACGGGTACAAGTCCACAGTCGTAAGTTATCCTCCGTACTCAACCGGAGGTTCTTGTTAACCCCAATGTCAGCTACTCGAATCTTAACGCGCCGACTGCCATTGGCTACAGCGCAATTATTTATGTGCTTCGCTCGCTGATACCGACTACTATTCCGCTCAACCACGGCTGTCTGGCACCTATCAAGGTCATCATTCCTCCTCGTACTATCCTTTCTCCTGGTCCCGGTGCTGCGACTGTGGCAGGTAACGTCGAGACGTCCCAACGGTAAGCTGCCTCTTTCGACGTCTTCTCTGGTTACTATCTTACGGCTGTTATAGGATTACCGATGTCGTGTTGAAAGCGTTCGAAGCCTGCGGGGCATCTCAGGGCACTTGCAACAAGTGAGATCCTATCACCATGCACGTTAGTAGTGTCCAAAGTAATCGATTCTTTCAGCCTCACCTTCGGCTACGGAGGGAACAGCGGTTCTTCCGTGACTAAGGGCTTTGGTTATTACGAGGTGTGTTACTCTTGCTCAAGTATGATGATCATGTAGCTGATTGCCTTCCTTTGTAGACCATTGCCGGTGGTTCAGGAGGTGGCTCAAACTGGGATGGCCAAAGCGGGTGTGTATCTCTTCAGTGACTCTTGTATTCTCCCTAAGATGAGTTTGTTTCATAGAATCCACGTTCACATGACCAGTAAGTGTCTGAGATTAAAGTTTCTTGCAAATACTGATGGTTATTGTTACAGACACTTGCATCGGGGACGCAGAACAGATAGAGCGCAAATACCCTGTCATCGTTCGTGAATTTAGCATACGTACTGGGTCTGGCGGTGCTGGTCGACATCCTGGCGGTGACGGTTGCGTTCGAGAGATTGAATTCACCCGAGACCTGGATGTAGCAATCCTCTCTGAACGACGTGCTATACCTCCTTATGGGATGCGTGGGGGATCGCCGGGAGAACGAGGGCGCAACTTTTGGCTTAGGAAAGAAGCCGACGGGAGCGTTACCAAGATCGCCCTTGGCGGTAAAAATGAGTGTCCGATGAAAGCAGGGGACAGGATTCGGATTGGTGAGTAGAAGCGCGTTTTTATGCTGTATGTTGTTGACGTCGACGCAGAAACGCCTGGTGGTGGTGGGTACGGAACTCCGGGATCTGCTGAAGAAGATACTAGTCAACTATATGGTGCTTATACAACGGGTGTCCCTTCTCGTGCGAATGGAAGTTTAGCACAGATGCAAGAGGTTGCGAACAGTAATTGAAGATTGATTCCGTCTGTACTACTATTTAAATGCATTCACCTTGAAATCCCATTCAAAAATAACATAACAGATGACCGGTTTGTTTCAAGAGGTTCACTGCACTGACAACACTACTGAATGCTCGCAAGTCAAGTCTGTAAGATTCACAAACTGCACGGAATTTGAACTGATGCAATGCAATACTGAGAGGAAGCGATTCGAACGACAAGGAGTGTAATACAATCAAATTGCAATAAAAGGCTAAAGATACAGCAATTTAATCGAAGAGCCCGAAGCCCATGTCGTCATCAGATTCCTCCTACATATATCATCAGCCAGTAGCACGAGAGGAAATAGAATTGAAAAAACCAACCTTCTCTTCCTCTTTCTCCTCCTTCTTCTCTTCGGCGGCAGCGGGTGCAGCACCGCCGGAAGCAGCAGCAGGGGCAGCACCTCCAGCACCTCCAGAGGGAACCTTCACGTAGAGTTAGCTGCGGAATGCGAAAATAATGTCGCTCGACGTACAGAGGCGAGCTTGGAGGAGCCCTCAGCAATCAGTTGGTCGATGCTTTTGCCGGAGAGCTCAGAGATCAAGCTAGAGAGGCGGTCGTCATCGGCCTCGATTCCAACTGCAGAGAGGACTTTTTTGATGTCGGCAGCGGAAGGAGAGGCATTGCCTCCGATTTGAAGGAGCAGGTAAGCAGCGATGTAACGCATCTAAGCAACAGTTAATTGCCAGTCCAAGTGAGCGATAAGATTAGGTGTACTTTTCACGAGTTTTGAGTGTATACGGTTCCACAAATCACTGAGAGTACGAGTCAGTTAGTAGTAAGAAGGAAACAGAATTGCCTCACATTTAATCCTCTACAGGAGGACTTGTGGTTGCTATCCGTTCGTGACTTGATTCTGAACAAATTTTGCGGATGCCAAGTTGGTACTGTATAGTAGCACGTGACAATAAGGTTTCAGCCACACTTTCCGTATTCGTACTCCGCATCCCTCTCCAGTTCAACGCATCGCGCAAGAAACCTCAAAATCAAGATGGTACGTGCTCAGTTGGCCGCCTCGATAACGATACTGACGATGTGCAGGCCGATTCAAGCGTCACCGACCCCGCCGTCGCCGCCGAGCTCAAGAAGAGAAGGACCTTCAGGACATTTTCCTACCGTGGAGTAGAACTCGACAAGCTTCTCGACCTCAACAACGAAGAGGTTCGTTTGTCGCTGGATGGTCCAGCCGCCAAGACTCATTGTCTCTGCGTGTAGCTCGTCGACCTCGTTCACGCCCGTGCCCGCAGACGCTTCAAGCGTGGTCTCAAGCGCCGACCACTCGGCCTCATCAAAAAATTGCGCAAGGCCAAGAAGGAGGCACCTCCCAATGAGAAGCCTGCCGTCGTCAAGACGCACTTGCGCGACATGATTGTGGTACCTGAGATGATTGGGTCTGTTGTTGGAATATACAACGGAAAGGTGCGTCCTGATTTCATGTTCGCAAGACGCGAAATTGACAGAGTCCAGGTCTTCAACTCTGTCGAGATAAAGCCAGAGATGACGGGCCACTACCTTGGCGAGTTCTCCTGCTCGTACAGACCCGTCAAGCACGGTCGTCCCGGTATTGGTGCCACCCACTCTTCCCGATTGTTAGTCATCCTTTGGTTGCATACACCTTTGATCACTTACATTCCTGTCCAGCATCCCATTGAAGTAAAAGGAGGTCCCTACGGGCCGGAGGGCTGGCTTTATACTTCTACTATCATCCATGTCATGCTTTATGAACCAAATATTGATATGCGATTCCGGCCAGACAGTTGTGATTCTTCAGTCTTGCAAGCAGTCAACAACGAAGCCGATATGTTAGTATCCATGCGAGTCATTATACAATACATTTTTCTGTACATAGATACGAATGCTCAAGTGCATAAAATACAAGACGTGTGGTGTGTAACGAGAAAGGGGAATAAAAAGTATCATGATCATTTACGAGGTGAACTTAGCGGTGAGCCTAATGGCCTGTCTAACTTATTTCGCAGGCGCTCCAGTTCATGTTGCAGCCTAAACAAAGGTAAGTAGTTTCCACGTGAACAATAAACGACACTCACGTCAACGCCTTCTGTTTGTAATCTCCAGCTTCTCTCTCGGCACGTCTTTTCGCAGATTGTAGGTCACTTTCTTGTGTTTGCTGTAGTCACATCGACATGAGTGCCCACTGTTGATGAAATGGGAACATCACTTACCATTGTGTCCATCGTCTGTCGCAGCTGCTGAATCTGGCTCTCATACCCTCTACGTTCCTCTTCGAATTTAGTCCGAAGCCTCTCGCTCTCGGCTTGCTGGAACTTGGCATCACGTAAAAGTCGCGAAGCCTCGTTCTTATTGGACGCCTGATGGAGTTGGCTAGTCAGTTCCTCAATCCGCGTGTCGGCTGCCCCCCGTCTTGATACAGTCGATGGTCGTGACGACGTTGCAAACGCCCTGGTCTCCAAATCTATATTTCGTACGTTGAGCTCCTTCACTTGCTTCTCGAGATTCGCCTGCACGATATCAGTCAGAAGCTAGTACCCGTATACGTGAACAAGAGACGTACGTTCAATCGCTCCAGTTCGGAATAATCCACTCGGCTCTTGCTCAACTTAATCTGGAACTCATTTGCCAACGCTTCTGCTTTCTTCATTCTCTCAAATGCGTTGGTCACCCGATCCCCCTGTTCTTCCAGTGCCCGCTCCAGATCTTGCTTCTTGAGCTGAAGCTTTTGATACTCTCTGTCAGTGGACATCCGGTTGGTGTCGACGTGGTCAATCTTGATTCCTTCAAGCTCAGCCTGCAGAGCCCGACGGGCTTTTTGCAAAAGAGCACGGTCGGCCTCCACATCGTCCAGCATACTTCTGAGTTTCCGGACCTGCCCATGGAGCGTCACGATCTGCGACTGTTGCTCTGTCTGGGCGGCCGTGGATGCCTCATATGCTTTGGTGATGTCGTTGATCTTGGTCTCCACCCGTTCCTTCTCCTTCTTCCAACCACCACTGTTATACACTTCCTCGTCGAAGGTCAGCTGGAGCTCATCATAGTCCGACCGAATGTTCCGGTTCTCTTCGCGGAGTCGACTCATGCTGTCGCGCTGTGATTGAAGCTCTAAATTCAAGAGTAAGAATTTCGATAAAATATGATGCAGAAAGAGACTACCTTCACTCAATTGTGCAAGTTCAGCTGTAAGAGACTAACATGAGCAGGAGGGTCTCGTCACCATAAGGAGCATCAACTGACCTTGATACTTTTTGCGCGTTTGATCGCCGGTAAAGTCGCTTTCCTCGAGATCCTTTTGGTGACGTGCCTTCTCATCTTCGAGTTCCTCCACTAGCCGCTGATTGATGACGACTAGATCAGAGGATCCATGGCCCTCATCATCGAGTCTAGCCTGCAGCTCTTGAGCCCGGTGCTCCGATGCTTTCAAACGCTCCTGTAACGCCTGGTGCTGTGCAAGAGTGTCGGCGTTTGCTTTCTGCAGCTCGCCGAGGGAGCGACGAACTGTTGGTGATAGTGAGCTCTCATTACAATAGAAAGTATTGATCAACTATACCGAAGGCCTCTGCTCGAGCAGCCTTGGCTCTCTCTATTTCAGAAGCTTCAAAGCGTTCTTGGTATGTTTGCTCTTTGGCATTGTAGGACTCGATCAATGCCCGCATTTCTGCAAAATTCGTAAGATAACTTCAAAGTCAGATTAATCCTCTAACCTGATTGAGCCGCATCAGATGTGGAGGAGGAAAGGTCTTCCTCTTGAAGGCGTTTTTGGAGCTGGCGTCTGACATCTGGAACCTATTAGATACATATTAGAGGACGACATGAAATGGAACTAACTGGAGGTTTCAGCCTTGGCTTCACTGACTTGAGAACGAAGGTCGTCAGCTTCAGCTTCCATCCGCCTCCTGGATTCCGTCAAGTCTCTCAGCTGAGCACGCTGAGCTTCCAACTCTGCTTGCACTGTACGCTGTTGAATGAGCTTGAGACAAGAGTCAGTATTTGTACAGGTAGACCAAGAAAACCTACTAAAGCCTTCCTCGACTCTTCCAGACGAGAATAGTTTTGTCGTTCTTCCGATATGGTATTCTGGAACTTGGTCCACATCGTCTGAATACCGTCAACCTGGGCAGACTCAGCTGCACGACGCGCTTCAGCTTCCTCTCGAAGAAGTTCTCCTAATCGGACATTCTCTTTTGCAAGACGAGCACGGTAGGTTTGAAGGGATTGTTTGGAGCCATCACTATTCTCCAGATCAGCGGTCATATCACGAATCGATGCCTCCAGATGCTGCCTGACTCGCTCTGAAGCCACCATTTGAATCTCTAGGAATTGGACTTGCTGCTTAAGGGCATTGACCTGCCGATCTGTGGATGAATGTGCTCCATCAGGGTGGGAGTCATTTCGAGGACGATGAACACCCTTGCGAGGGGTAATATTGGCAATGTTGTGCACATCACCGGCTGAATTGGAGGATACGTTCCGCGAACGAAGCGACATCTCTCGGTCAAGATCGTCATCGGCAGCTTTGAGCTCTTGAAGTAGACGAGATTGGAAGGATGAATCAACCGGCCCACTGTTCATTACAAGCTGACGAAGCTCCTGGTGATGACGCTCGACGCGATCTCGGATTTTTGCCGCTAGAGCTTTAGAAGACTCGGCTTCGTTCAGCTGATCCTCGAGTTGCGCTATCTGGGATTCGTACTGCCGTTGGACTTTGGCCATGGAGGTCGGCGCTTGAGTTTCGTTCGCCAAGCGCTCCAGTTCAGTTTCGAGGTTATCCTTCGATCTTTGGACCAAAATGAGTTCTTGTTCGAATTCGGAAGCACGACGTTCAGCATTTTGAAGCTCCCTTTGAAGACGTCGGGTCTCAGTTTCGGCAATGTCCTTCTCGTGCCTCTCCTTTTCGGCCTCCGCGCGCGCCTTTGCTGTACGTTCCTCCTCGGCTTTGAGTGCTTTATCCTTGCCGCGCAATCCGAGCTCTGTTTGTCGGACCAGATCTTCCGCCTCACCGGTTAAACGCGCCTTGGACTTCTCGAGCGAAGAGATATACAGACGCTGGTTCTGTAACTCGAGCTGAGCATCTGCCAGCTGTCGGTCCGTTACCCTCTTAGCTTCCTCCAGGACATGAACATGCTCGACGATGGTCTTGTCCTGCTTGCTTTCCAGCTGCTTGACTTCCCATTCACGGTCCTTCAGATCTTTCATCGCCTTGTTGTAATCTCTCTCCAGCTTGATGTTCCGGTCCTTTACGATGGAAAGTTCAGATTTCTGGGTGGAAACTGTTTGCTCCAACTTGGCACGATGAGCCGCTTCAGCTTCGAGCTGCTTCTTGCCAGTCTCAAGCTTGGTCGTCTTCTCACGTTCCGATTCGAGCATGAGGTCCTCGATGTCGTGATACTTGGTCTGAGCAGTGACTAATTGACGCTCGAAGCTCTGTACAGCTGTTAGTCTTCACAGCTAGCTATAAGAGCAACGAGCATACCTCTTTTGCTTTCCGTGTTTCCGCAAGGTGGCCTTCCGTTTCGTAGAAACGCGCCTTGAGCGATTGTAGCTCTGATTCCATGCTCCGCTTACTCTTCTCGAGCTCGGAGACGCTGGACTGAAGGTGAACTAAATGGCCCTGCGCTTCCTCCTCCCGCTTTGTCAAAGAGTCGCGTGAACCTCTTAAAGACAAAAGTTCCCTCGAGGCATAGTCCAGTTCTAATTTGAGCTTGCTCTGGCTCTCCAGCGCAAGGCGACGAGACTCTGTTAGCTCTTGTTGTAGCTGAGAGGTTTGAGACCGTAGGTCGGCGAGTTCCTCCTCCTTGCTCTTCTCTACCTCTGCACGCCTCGTAGCCTCGCTCGTCTTCGCCTCCATCAGAGTCCTCAATTCGTCTAACTCTTCCTGGAGCTTTATTCGAGCAGCGCTTCCACGCAGACCGGCCTCTTTCTTTGCTTGCAACTCAGCAGAAAGAGTATCGATGTCACTCTGAAGTTCAATGATCTCTTTTGACCCTGCCTCTCGCTCTTGCTTCGCTGCGTCGGTTTGTTCAAGTAGAGACGCAATCCTCTCCTCCTTCTTCTGTATCATGTTGGAGTATTCGGTAGCTGTTCTAGTCAGCTCGGCGAGCTTATCTTTGGCTTGCCGAGCGTCCTCTTCCACGGCCTCTATCTGATTCTGCAGTAGATCCCTGGCGCCCGAGATAAGTATACTATGGCAGTTGGCTCGGATGTACTCACTTGGTCTTGATCTCAACATCCAGCTTCCCTTGCAGTTCCTTCACAATCACATCGTTACGATCATGAGCTCTAGAAAGGTCCTGTTCCCTCAGCATCTTCAAGTTTTCTACAGATGTCTCCAACTCATGAATCTCGGCTTTGAGAATGCCGATTTCCTCCTCAGCATCAGCCAGCTGGGCTGTCAAGTCTGTCTCTCTCGCCGACAAGAGCTTCTGGTCACCCTCCAAACGCACAGCATGACTTGTAGCTTGATCGAATGCCTGTAAAAGGCTGGCATACTTCTCCTCGTGCTCCTTCTGCAGATTCATGGCACGCTCCAGCTGGGAATCCAGCAACTCTGCGTCAGCCTGCAGATCGGCAACCTCCTCCTCGAGCTCAGCCTCGCGCTTCTTGCTCCTTTCTAACAGAGCTTCTTTGTCAAGACCGAGCGCGCGCTCAGCCTCGAGCTCCTCGTCCACCTTTCGCTTTTCGGCCTCTAGCCCCATCTTGAGATTTTCCAAGGCTTCACGCTCTTGTTTGTCCCGCTCGGCTCGCTCTTTAATCAGGACAAGCTCCGCTTCCTTACGACGCAGTTCGTCGTCGTTTCGGGTTGCCGCAAGGAGGGGTCGGACCTATGTGTGGACATCTTAGATACCCGAGCACCGAAATAAGATGAATGGCTGACCTTTGTATAGAGTTGCCACCAAGGCCAATCTCGCAGTTCGCCATACACTCTTGCATTCCGCTGTATTGTCCTAATAGCGATAGCACGATTAAGAATCTTCTTAATCTGCCTGCGAGCTGTCCACATGCGCGCCACAGCCTGTAATCGAGAGAAGATATCAAACAGAAGCAAGTCGCGACGTTCTTCAAGCTCAGCCAGAACGCCAGCTTTGAAGAAGATCTTTGACGTCCCGATCTTATATATCGAGTCGTCAAGGTCCAAAGTTTTGACCATACGCCGACAAGCCTCACGGCCATCCATGTAACCAGGCGGTATGATTCCTGGTGTAAGAACTTCGTATCGCTGTCGAAATTCGACGAAGGGTAGGCGATTAGGATACCCCAACCGAGCAATTCGAATGCCTTCCAACACACCGTTACAGCGTAGCTGATCGAGAACAAGGGGGACGTCCACTCGGCCAGGCTTCTTGTGGGCGTTGGGCACAATACATCTAACGAAATGAGGTTGCGTAGCCTGCAGCTGCGACATCAAACTCGCTAGCTGCTCCTTATGTCTCTGTCCAACTGTCCGGAATGCTCCCTTCTTGAGACCTCGTTTCTTCGCCACAGTAAACATATTACCAGGTCCTCCCGGTCCACTGGACACAGGTACATCAGAATACTCCGCGAAGAGGGCAGCCACGTATCGCTCAGAGGAGGCGGCTAAAACACGGGTGACATTGTCATTCAATGGATCCTTGTTCTTCTCCAGCCACCCATCCGTTCGGTACTCAACCTTTGCAGCGTAATGCTGGATCAGGAAACCCTGCGCGAATCGAGCAGGTTCGAATTTCTGCTTCCCCGGATGCTCGTCATCTTCACCAGTAGCACCGGCCCAAAGACCACTGAGCTTGTTAGTGAATGTGAGATCCGTAGCTTTGGGCATGATACACTCCTCGTCCAAGCAGCTCAAAATACCGATTGCGTTTCCGGTTGCTTCAATTAAGTCGATAGTCGGCTGAAGGTCCAATCCAAAGTTGACATAATCCCAGTGAATGCCTTCCCTTGCGTACTCCTCCTGCTCCAAAACGAACATGTGGTGATTGAAGAATTGCTGCAGCTTCTCGTTGGTATAATTAATCAGAAGCTGCTCGTAGGTATTGATCTCAAATATTTCGAAACCAGCTATATCGAGGACGCCGATAAAAGTCGACTTTGAGGAGGGTCGGTCGAGGGCCTCGTTTATCCGATCCACCAGTCGCCCAAATGATTTCTCATACAAAGTTTTGCAAAGGGCGGACAATTCGTCCAAGGCTTGTTGACGCGTTCGCGCCTGCGAAACCCACTCCCGGCCGGCCAAAACACGAGGGCGTAGCACAGCACGTGTAAATTCGGCAACGGGTATTCCAAGAAGATGGCACACGCGCTCGGCTTGGGAAGGATCAGGCATGATAGCGTCATCGGCCCTCGTCGAAGTGATAGCAATGTTGCCTATATGAAGAATTGCAGCCACTATTCGAAATAAATCGAACTGTTCAGCAGGTGTGAAGCCAACGATGTCGAGAGCGGACTGCAGATACTTTTGTAAGTGATCAGCTTGAGAACGAGAAATGAAAATTTGACCTTCAATGCAGACCATTCATGGAGATCATCGACGCCATCCACCTCTCTCCTGCTCTTATTTAAATATTCATAATCTTCAATGGCTCCTCCCAGAAGTAGTGACTCCTTCAGAGCACCTCCGCCGGCCATCAACTGATAGAAGACATGGAAACTTCGCTCGGCCTCGCTGCGTACAACAACTCGGCTCTTTTCTAGCAAATACCAATCGATATTTGCCCCCGCAATGCTGCCATCAGGTGCAAATGTTATTCGGACGAATTTACCAAATCGACTTGAATTGTTATTCCTTTGGGTCTGGGCATTTCCAAACGCTTCGAGAATGGGGTTGGCTTGCAAGATTTGGCGCTCAAGTAGACCTAGCCGTCCCTTCGCCGTTAAACCGGTGCTAGAGACGGACGGAGACGCGTTGTGAGTTCTACGAAAGGAGCTGTTACGAGGAAGTCCAGTTGTCGGCATGAATGAAGCAAAGGAACTCGACGATGTTAGTGTTGGCGAACGAGAATGGGAGGGTGGCGAAGTATGAACATCGGTAGCAATGGCAGCAAGATATTGGATGACTTTCTTCGTACTCTCGGTTTTACCGGCACCTGATTCACCCCTACCATGGAGGTGAGGAAAAGGTTAAACAAGAGGGAGAGCATCGCGTACGTGATTAGTATACTTTGGTTCTCCCTCTCTTCACCCATATTAACCCACGCCCGCTCCGCAACTGCAAATATATGAGGAGGATTCTCATCCCTCCGTTTGTTGCGATACTGCTGTATTATAGCATCGGAATAGAGTGGGAGAGACTGATAGGGATTGATAGCGACTAAGAATAAGCCTGAATAAGTCTGCAACACGTAAGTCCACAACCACCGTGCCTCCAACATAGCGACTCACATATATTGCTCCAGACCCATACCTTAAGCGAAGATTGTGTACCACACTCGCTTCGTTCAAAAATGTGAGATCCGCAATGTCCTCGACGCGGTCGAATTTTGGCGGGTTCATCTTGGACAGGGCGTACAGCGGGACCCGGCGAAACTGTCGGTTTTCAATACAGCGATTTCGCGTAGCATATAAAGTGCACGTACGTCCCCGCCAGCAGCCATGATAATTTCGCCAATATCTCCTTCCTCCTTGTTGACCCAGCCGGCCAAATACCCCTCTTTGTCGTCAGGAACCCACACCCATTTCTTCTCGTTGAATTCTGCCTGGAGCGCTGCTGCACGCGCAGCTTCTGCGTTCTGAGATAACCGTGGCATAGGCATTGCCCAGGGTCAGTGTCCTAAACAGTTGATCGTCCAGCAGTGGCCGCCCAGAGCCAAAGAAAAGTAAGGCGGCGATAGAAAGAAATGTCGTGAAAATCGTTGGAGTAGAGAGAGTGCAAGATTAAGATGATAAAAGGGAGTGGAAGAGCCTGAGAGGCAAAGTCGGGTAAAGCGTGTTTGATGGGTTGACGTTCGCAACAAGTCGTCGGAGCCAGCACCTGTTCAACACACGTCCTGATTAGGAACCGATGATGATCGCCAGGAGGCACAGCCAAGCACACGTCAATAATTCGGCACGTCAGTCACTTACCAGAGCTACCACCACCAACGAACTTTTACGATGAAGGTTTTCTCTATCTCTGTCATTCTGGCCCCTCCCAGCGGGTCATGCACTGTACTCAGCAGTGCTAACGACCTATCGTCCTATTCTTTCTACCAGAAAGGCTCAGTCGGCGAATTTATGACCTTCTTCTCCAGAACTGTTGCAGAGCGCACTGCACAGGGACAACGGCAGAGCATCCAGGAGAATAACTATACTGCCTATGTATACAATAGAGGTGGCGCCGAGCAGCTGGCAGGTACGTGTGCCTCGTCTTTTGACACCTTCGTCCGATCTCACCATCATCAGGCGTTATTATAACTGATCAGGAATATCCTGTCCGCCCCGCCTTTTCTTTACTCTCAAAGCTGCTGGACGACTTCACGGCCAAAGTCCCCCAGTCATCGTTTAGCAATCCTTCGTCCATTTCCTTCCCCGACATCAATACCTACCTTCAGAAGTATCAAGATCCCAGGCAGGCCGACACCATCATGAGAGTCCAACAAGAACTAGATGAGACCAAGATCGTACTTGTATGTCGTATTTCTTCTTGATTATACGGTGGTCCTAATCGATATGCAGCACAAGACGATCGAGTCTGTCTTACAGCGTGGCGAAAAACTAGACAATCTCGTGGATAGATCCAATGCCCTTTCTGCTCAGAGCAAAATGTTTTACAAGACGGCCAAGAAGGTCTGCTTTTATTCAATAACGTCTTACTGTGCTTATACTGACCTGTTCCCTTTAGCAAAACTCCTGCTGTGTCATTATGTGAAGGTTTATCATTTTCTTCCGCGTGCACACTTTCTCCTTCTCATCTTTATCTTGTATACATAGATACCCTCTGCATGTACAGAATTTCACGGATATAGTTGATAATGCCTCAATCACGGTACTTTCATTTCCCAGCGGAGCCGCCTTCAAGTTCCGTGCCCGTTAGGCTTAGATGTCGATGATGCACCGCCACTTTAAGCATGTCTCGCAACAATGAATCACCAGTCGTCAGCTAACAAATACTGCTCAGCTATCGTGCTATCTCTAAACTTCAAAAGTATGGTGCACCTTCCCTCGTGTGGTGAAAGACCTATGCTTTGGTGGTTAGTATCAAGCTACAGCTGCAGTTCCTGAATTTGAACTCGAATCGGCTCTTCCTACCATTGAACTCATAGGCTTCAAACGCTCCTCAATACACTCCGCATAAGGCACGGCTGCCCGACTTTCTATATTCCATCCACATCCCCAATGCAACAATTCTTCGTCGCGTACATGTATCCATCTTCGCTCTTTGGCTTCAAATCCGGACGTGGGACCACACCCTCCCATCAGTGAGCAATGATCGTCTACCTGATGACTCTTTCAACCGAGGGGTTGTCTTGGGATCAAATTTTGGCCCCCGAGTGCCCAATTGCAAGTCTCCCTTTGCTGGTAAGATTCCTCCAATCCCTTCCCAGGATTTGCCGCGACGAATTACTTGAGGAGGTCGGGCAGAACAGACTGGGCGTCGGCGTGAGCGGCACCTTACATGATCACAACACACCCAAGAATAATACAAGAGCAATAGGCGTTCAGACCTGCTTCCATTTCACAGCCGAAGCCTCATGTTTCCACTTACTTTGAGTATCTCGCCATGCTATGTGAATCCAACAACCAGGAGTCTTGGCGAGGGGAACGAGAACCCGAGTCACGCGCCTTCGTACCACTCGAACGCCATACGAACCAATTCTGCCAAATAATAATCATAGGAGGATTGTAGGATCCACCAGGTCGTATCGCATTATGGATACAGTCAGCGGACCAAAGGATGTGACGGCGAAAAGCAAATGCGCGTCGCGGAAGCTTTGTTCCAATCGTCGCTTGCCTGTAGCGATATGATATTCGAGGCTTCTGATTCAAGGGCTATATTGCGGCGCATTAATACGGCTTAACGCGCTTCTAAAGGACGTGAGACGGTGTCGGTATTACCGGTGGGGCAGTACTGATAGCCAGTCATCAGCTAATGGTGAAAACCAACGATTGCTTCTCACCAAGCGGCTCAGAAAAAGGCAGATACAAGCAGTCATGATAGCAAAGCAGTGCAACTATTGTTCCATGTACCAATAACAGTATAACGTTCTTATATCGTCGTGAAAAATATTTTAAAAACATATGCAATGATGTAAAATACACCTACGTGAAAATGACCAGTGGAAGCTGAATCCAATAACAGCGACGTCCATTAACAGGAGAAAAACAAAACCGTCAGTACGAAAAGATAACAATGAGGGTTCGCAATGGTATTCTAGCGGGAGGGTATGCTGTCACAGACAGACGCACACATAAAAAAAAAAAGGTCGGATTTAAGTTAACAGCTTCCCAGCTTCCACATCTTGACAGAATCGCTGGCAATCATGTATCACTAACAGCACAAGGAATGAAACAACAGCACTTACATTCTAAATGCCCTATCGTCGGCACTGGAAGGCCACGTCGCGCTCCACGTATCCTGCGCCTTGGCGAAATCATACATCGCCGCTGTAAGAGCCGTCAGTGATGCAGCCCCACGCGAATGTAATTGTGAAAAACGCACTGAGCGAGCCATCATGCCATGGCTTGTCACCCACATCATCAGGGAACCATCCACTAGTGCCTCCGACTGCGACATTGATGATAAGGTAGAATTCTAAAGCCGTAACCTGTCAACCAACATATCGAAAAAAAGGAAGCATGCTGCATACGTTGATCGAAAGGCGCAGACCACCCGCTATTTTCCCATGGATTCTCAACGACAACTTCTGCACTGCCGTTCTGGGCTGTTTGAGGGTAACTTGGAGCAAGGTGAGGCATGATTGAAAGGTTGAACGGTTTACTTACTCTCCCCTGTTCCAGAAACTCTGCTTCTCTTTCTTCATGGTAAGATCAACCATAGCTTGAAGCCGTGAATCGACGGACATTCGAATGAAGTCGCTAGTCCATTCCATTGTATACGTGTGGAAGTCTGCGGGACGTCAGTAGGACGGAGATTACAGATCGACAGGACGCAGACCTTCATGGTAACCACCCCGCTTCGTTTCCCACCATCCGTATATCTTGGTTAACAAGCTGTCCATGGGACCAAAGTTGAGGGACGAGCGGACATAGTTGACGCCTTGAGCACCGTAACTTGCGAGGTTGCCGCGAGCCTCAAGGATCTAAGGGAAATCGGTTAATTCGATGTTGTTGGCTCAATAGTAGGAGACTTGCGTCAATTTCTCCACTGAGTGGCCAGGCGCCATATACGCTGTCCTCTGGCATCATCCAGATTGCGGGCCATAACCAGTCACCCCTCGGCAACTTTGCTTTAACCTCAACTTTGCCATAAGCAATGGTCTTCTTTCCTTGGGTATTGATCCGAGCGCTGAGAGCGGGATTTACGACAGTTTTTGTGCTATTTTTCGATGTGACAGTGCATGCTGTGGAATTGTCGGTGCTGCAGCTATCGACGTTGTAGGTATAGCCGTCAAAGATAGAGTCCGTGCTAATGTCGTCGCTCATAAGTGTGGGCATGATGTAAAGTTGGCCGTTATTAATATAGGCATTCTTGTCTGATGAGGTAGTGACTTGGAACTCGCCATTTCTGCGAGGAGTTGAAATGAAAAGTCAGGAAGGGATGGATGAGGACCCACCCAAAACCGCCAAGCATGACGTCCTTAGACCAATTGTCATCGGAAATGCCATTACTCCAATCTTCGTCCATAACCATGCATAAATCGCTGTCTTTGAGCATGTCGATGCCAGTTATGCCAGACCAACAAAGCAGACCTGCCCCAGCGACGCCGAGCATTATAATAATAAAGGTTATCCACCAGCTGGCACGACCTCTGCGATCGCCTTCCTTGAGCCATGGCTTATCGTCGGGGGTAAGCTTGGCGGCGATTTTGGTGCTGGGACCAGGAGGCTTTGACTTTGCAAGACCAGAAGCGAGTGCGGTTGAAGAGGCAGCAGGAGAGTCGGGGCCCTGGTTAAGGTACGGATATGATGGGGGGCTCCACAATGAAGAGCCGGGTCGAGAAGCGGGGGAAAGGAATGGAGCTCGGAAAGTTGCATTGGAGGCTACGCGTGGGAGGCCCTTGTTCAGCGTCGGTGAATCGAGACCTGGTGAAACCCTGGCCGTCTCATAAATCATCTGGGAATGGTTCTGCTGGGAATGATTTTGGGAGCTGTCGATGGAACTCCGGCGTGAAACGCCAGGAATGGGCAGGCCAGGGTCTGGGTTGCCTGCATGGTGCTGGAAGGGAAACATGAATGAGGAAGGAGGCGCTCGCTTGTTGAGCGGCGATGCCGAGTTGGGCGTCGGGGGCTGGTCGGCATAGAGGATGGCGGGATTCCAGTCGAGCTGCCGGTCGTACGAGCGACGGTTGCGTGATCGACGACCGTGGAGGGTGACGGGGGCGTCGGAGTCTGAGCCGCTGTCCATACTCATCTTGCTGGGACGTTCGCTGGCAACAAAGGAAGGACGGGGAGGCGGCAGGTCCTCAGCAGACATGGCGGATATGAGGGAAACCCTACTCAGTGACGTGACAGGCTGTGACGGCCTTCTATCTTCCTTTACGCGACGATGTACGTCATTGCCATGGCATTCAAGCGCTGAACCGAGCTGCAACCGATGTGGAGACCGATGCTGTTATAGGCACGGTTGGTATCTTTGCTATCTAGATGTGGGCATATACCGACTTCTGACGCTACGGAAAGAATGCTTTAAACGACCTCCGACGCTACGGAAAGAAGACTTTAGCACCGTTCAGCTGACGCCGGTACCGTATCAATTGCCAAAAGTCCCTGAATGATTGAGAGCAGGTCGCAAGGTACACGCATTCCACGTCTCACAATCGTACGGCATGAATTGCAATGGTCAATTTTCAAGGTTCAGCCGAGTCTGCGCATTCCAGGGTTATTTGTTATGTTTTCATGGATGAGAATTCGGGCTTGGAATGTGCGGAAAGAGTGTTGGTTTATGTTTTCGTTTCAGCGCTTTAAACGCGTAAAAGAGTACGTGTTTTGCATCCAAGACCACTCCCCGGAGAAACATGGACGCCGTTCTCACCAACGACACTTTCTGATTGGCCTCGACGAGCACGGCATGGCCATGACCAACTCTGCCGTGCGTCATTCCCAAACTCGTCCACCGACAACGTCTCCAGCACCCCGCCGCCGCAGAAGACGACTACCACGTCAACAACAACTTCTTTGCCACCTGTAAACATCGCACACTCGAACAGCTGACCCGTTCGTGCCGACGCTGCCCACTGTTCGCATCCAGCCAGAGCGCAGTCCGGACCATCACCATATTTCCGCTCGCTTACACTCCCAATCGCAACGACCGCATTCAAACTGGGGACATGACGAAGCACCCTGATATCAGACTCGACGCCCAGAAAGTCTCCAAAGACGGCTTCGCGAGCACGCGGACGAGTCTCTGGCCCATCAACGACATCCAGCACCGCCTCGCCATCAAGAACCTGTCATCGCTGTGGCGCACTGCATATTGATGGACCCCTTCTTCCTCATCACAAACAGTGTGTCCTGGGTATCTCAGTGAACTGCGATGGGAGCAGCGCGTCGTTGGGCTCATCGGTCGGCGGCCACGGCATCAGACTCACAGACTCCCCACCTACCACTTCCCCAGCACCGGAAAGCACACAGGGCCGAATCCATTAAAACGCCGTTCTTCCCCCTCTGACGTGAGTGAAGAGCCCGTGATCTCGGTGCGGAACATTGGGCGAGTGTCGTTGTCATCGACGGCGACCAAGACGCGCCCGTTGTCATACTGGATGCGCGCAGCCGAAGAGGGGGACTTTCTTAGTCGCATTGCGGGATGACGACAACGTCGCGGGAGGTGTCAATGATAATCCCCCGTTCCACGGCGTAGTCGATCCATTCAGACAGAGCCGCTACATGAGTCAACGAAGATCATCAGCAGTCTCTCCGAACGTCAGCAGATGGGGGAATGAATGGTAGATTTGTTTGACATTCCAGCTAACAGTTGCGTGTGAGCTCTCGCTACCGACGTTGGAAATACTTACTTTTGTGTACTGACATGTTCTGATAGGTTGTTCTCTCTGGCTTTATCTGTCGTCAGGTAGGAGAGCACAGCAATAAAGACAATATAATTGCTGATCATGCCGGGTAGTGGCCAGTCAGTGGATATCACAGTGTCGGTATTCAGAGCAACCGCTCATTTCAAAATGGGGTTCCATATTTGGGCATGACCTCCTTCAACCTCCCCAAAACTTAATTCGTCTCCTTCCTGCTTATCTTTGTCACTTCCATCAAAGAGGCGCACCGGAAATCTCGATAAAATCCAAGCCGATGTTTGTAGCTAACAGTGTCTGTAGATAAAAAAGATTCAAAACTCCTGATACTAATCTCTTTGTCCATGAAATCCCTCGATAGAAATCAACATAGTAAAAATACACACCAATACTCTCCTATACCCAAACCACGATATTCTCACATCGGTCTTTGTGTGCTTACATTAACGTCCAATCCTACCTCCCGCAACGCTTCAAAAGTGGGCTGAAATCCAAGGATCGCAGCCTTTTCGTCCGTTTCCCTCCGCCAGTCGACAAATCGGCAAACATTCACCGACTTGAGGTGACACGGCTCACACGCCCGGCGAGATTCGATCATGTCGATCAACTTTTCTGTCGAGAATTCAATATGGCCGACAAGATGCAGTGTATGCAGGGAGGGGACGAAAGCTAGGGTCTCGACTTTGGTATCGGGATCCTCGGTGCTATCACCAAGAGCATTGATGACCTCTTCAGTCAAAGCTCCCTTCCCAATATTCGCTAGTCGTAGATCTTGCAGTGTAGGCGTGGTAGTTATAATATCTACAAGGTCCTGCTTCTGGATCTCTCCGTTGCTAAAGGAGAGCGATGTCAGGGGACTGCTGCAGCGCTCAAGGAGGCTGCGAATGGAGCTGAATGTCACCTCCTGGTCCCGCGTGTTGACACCGACTAAACACGTCACCGAGAGATCCGAAAGAGCAGGCAATGTGAGGTGGTTAAGTAGGTAGGGTATGACTGCTGTGAGACCGAAACCTTGCCGGTATACGGATGAAAGTGAAAGTGATTTGAGCTCGGTTAGGGTCGCCACCTCTGCGGCACCCGCTGTTAAGGGTTGCAAGTCGAGGGAGAGGCGACATACAGATAAACGAGACATCGCTTTCAAGGTAGCCAGAGCACAATGCAGAGGCGGACCATGTCCCGGCTGCACATGAGTGTTCGAATATTGCGTGATCTGGTTCCAGGGAGGCGATGCTAAATGTATGTCGCTGATGTCCGTGACATCCAGCACCCGCAACTCGGGTAGATGGTCGAAATCGAGATATTCGCCGACTTCGACAGTATCTGATGAAGACTGAAGATAGAGTTCTTGTAGAATGGGAAAGGACAGAGGGAGTTGTTGTGCGGAGGGGAAGTACCTCCCGGGGAGGTGAAGATGGAGGCATATGATTCTATGGCTGGCTGTAAAGAGTGTCGATAGGACGGCATCAGGTAAAGCACCAGCCCCAGCTGTGCCGCCACCGTGGGATATCGAGAATGATAATGGGGATTGACCGGAGCGAGATATCTGTTTGCCGATGAAGCGTGCATAGCTATTGGACGGCAACCGGTCGACTACGATGTTGATACAGGACCAAAGATTAGGGCAGGCCACCACAACGTCGTTCCAGTTACGAGACACCAAGGCAATTGAGAAAAGCGCGTTTCTGCTGGGAGGAAACAGCGACCAATCGCCAGAACGCGGATTGGGAGGCTGTACTCGTGGGAAGGGAAAGACGAGGGTGTGAAGGAATATGTCAGCGAGGATCTCTTTGGGCATGCGGCGCAGAGCACTGAGGAGACGCTCCCGATCTCGAATGCTGTCAGAGAGGCGCTCCTGCTCTTTATTCAACACCGCCAGCTCGTCGTCGACGCGCGAGATCGACAGTAAGAGCTCCTGCCTTAGTTCACTGAGCTCCGACGCCTGGGATTTCGCCTGACCGATGTGCTTTCTAGAATCGGATATCATCTGCTGGAGAGTCGCCCCTTCAGACGGAGTGGGTGTCTCGTTGGAGCGTGTGTACTTCCCAAGACCTGGATGATCGGCTATGGGACTATCTGCATCGGTGGCTGAAAATCGGTATGATGGGATGGAGTGATTCACGCAGGGGCAGCCATTACAAGGGTGCCAGTCCGAAGATGTAACAGCGGGTGATGCCATGGTCTGACTGGGTGTTTGTGGACGAGACGAGGTGGGGAACTTGCTAGTCAGTTTGAGGGCGTATCGATGGGCGTCGTGATTGAGAGCATCTCAGACCAACAGCACCGGCCCGAGATGAAGACATGCGTGAGAGATCCAAGGGCGTCTGAGAGATGGAATATATATTCAGATGGTAGCGCCCGTCGTTCACCTCGTAGAATAGGACTCGAATAAACGTGACAATCCGTTGGGGGGTGCTATACGTCTGACCCGTCGTGAGCTGTTAGATGGTCAACATGATGGAGCAGTGCAACGTTGTGTAGAGGAAGGTTGTCTGAGCAGGTTAGAATAAGAGTCACCTGCTGACATCATCCATCGTCACCATTTCCATTATGCCTTTCACCGAGTATTTAATTCTTGTAGTCACATCCACCGTACCAGTATATAAGTACGACAATGTGGCCGAGGGTTTCACAAGGCTAGCTAGATGATACAATCACACTCTTTGTGTACTCACCGTCACATCTAATCCCTCTAGGACATCAAGCCTGGAAAAAGCCAATACGTTGGCTTTCTCCTTCTCCCTTTCCCTCCGCCCATCCACAAATTCGCAAATATTCACCGACTTGAGATGCTGCGGATGACATGTCCAGCGAGATTCGACCATCCCTACAAAAACTTCCGCCTGAAAATCAAGTTGCCCACTAAGGTGTAGCGTGTGCAGGTGCGGGACGAGTGCCGGGACCGGAGGTCCAGATTCTGTGTCAATTATACGAGCGAGCTCGTTGACGACTTCATCTGTGATCCCTCCGCCTACATTCTTTAGTCGTAAATCCTGGAGGGTGGGCGTGTTCGAAATAATATGAAGGAGATCATCTTTTAGGATTTCTCCGTTGTTGAAATGAAGCGATGTAAGGGGACTCTGGGAGCACTCAATGAGTTGGCGGATAGAGGTAAAGGTCGTGTCCTGGTCCCGTGAGCCAAAGGTCTCCAAGCAAAATACCGAAAGATCCAACAGGGCAGGAAGTTTGAGGGAGTTGAGCACAAAGGGGATCACAGGTGGGAAATTGAAACCTTGTCGGTACACAGATGAAAGTGTGAGTGAGTGTAGGTGGCTGAGAGTCGTCTCTTCCATAACCTCGGTCGTCAAATGTTGCAGATCAACGGAGAGACGACAGACGGATAGACGGGACATCATTTTCAAGATATCTAGAACACGATGAACGGGTGGTCCGTGTCCAACTTGCGAGTGCACACATATAAACAGAGTGATTTGGTGCCAAGGGAAGGATAGTGTATAGGTGTTACTTATGTCCACAGTTTGGAAGACTCGTAAATGCGGCAGTGGACCGAAATGGAGGTGTTGAGCAACTTCCGAAGTTTCGGACGATGAAACAAGCACAAGGTCCTGTAGATTGGGAAAAGATAGATGAAGTTGCTGCATATCAGTGAAGTATTTGCCAGGGAGGTAAAGACGGAGGGTTTTTACCCTAGGGCTGACTGTGAAGAGGGCCATTAAGATAGCAGCAGGAAAAGCTCCTAGCCTGGTGACCGAGACGCTGTCACTATGGCATATCGAGATCGATAGCGGACACTGTCGAGAGCGGGACAGCTGGTTTCCAATGTATCGGATGTAAGTATTAGAATGTATTCGATCGATGAGGATATTGACATAAGACCACAGGTTGGGGAAAGTGTCAAGAACGTCCTTCCAGTTACGGGACACCAGTTCAAACGGCAAGAGTGGATGCCTCTTGGCCAAAAACGATGACCAAAGTCCGTATGCAGTGGGCTTTCCCTGCGGAAAAGGAAAAACGGTAGTGTGAAGAAAGATGTGAGCAAGGACCTCTTTGGGCATACGACGCAATGCACCGAGAACACTCTGCCGCTCTTGTATACTGTCAGAGAGGCGTTGTCGTTCTTTATCTAGCGCAGACAGCTCTTCATCGACACGGGCGAGGAAAGCCTGTTTCAACGCCTTCAGCTCTAGCACGTGCGCATCAAGAGTGTCGATACGTTTCCCTGTATCGGACATCATCTTTTGAAGAATCTTCTCTTCAGATGGGTTGGGTGCATCGTTGGAACGTGCGAGTTTCCCAACATCTGAATGATCAGTGAGGGGACCGTCTGCGTCTGTGACAGAAAATGTGTATGATGGGATAGCGTGGTTCACGCAGGCGCAGCCTTTGCAAGGGTGCCAGTCGGAAGGAAAGGTGGCGGGTAATGCCATGATCTATGGTTGAGATAGCCACTAAGTATTCGTAAGTGAGACGAGATATAGAACTTGCCATTTAATTGGGTCAAAATCGTGATGGACGTACGAGTCGAACGACGAACATCTGGCATCACATCACCGGTCCGATACCACCAGTCCGAATCTTCCCCTCTTCCCTCCCGTCACAACGATGGTACCAGCAGTGAATTGAGCTGTCGCCATGCATGCAACAGATATTTTTCAAAGGCATGTCAGATAGTGTTCAACTGAAAACAGCTTTAATCTTTGCGAAACGCCAAAAGTCGACCTGGCAGCGCTCTCAGGACGATCGACCCTTGGCGTCGAGCAGGTTCGTCTCAAGAGCGAGGTACACATTCGAGTGATGTACTTGACCGTCGACAAGCTTAGTATCTTACCTGGAGACCCCTCTGTCTGCTCTTACATACGGAGGTATACCCAGAGAGTAATATATTTCCTCCTGGGGTGCTCGGTATGGAGGGCTGTATCACTACGGCATGGTTGGTACTATAACGGCGTCACCCCATTCGATGAGATCCCGACCCAGTGTTTCGATGCCCTCTTTGGTGGTCTGCGTCTCCGATGTTCACGCGATGGGTTCATGATGCAGCGAATAGCAGAATGTCATCAGGAATTCCCTCTACCTCTGCACGATGGCTTCATCCTGAACAAGCTTCATCTTCGGATGATCAGAGATTGTGTCCTGCAAGCCGGGGTACCTGGAAATGCAATGAAATTGGGTTATGAAAGGCCCGTACATTGGATATTACCGGATATCCTACCCTGCGGTTTCGGATTTCGCTGCGAAAAATAGGCCCAAGTTGTGAGAACCTTACCGGTCGTGTGGACAATACGTGAGTTTACGGGAAGTCAAGTACGCGGTAACCGAATAGCGGGACGCTCTGGGAATAATATTACATTCAAGTCAAGTACGATAAGTTCAAAAAAGTGGCTACAATGGGGGGTAAATGAGGGCATAGATATATTTTAGTTGCAGCCAGACGTGTCTGATCGTATAGCGGCCTCTGCGAGAGAATATCAGAGAAATACAAAGAGAGACGGGCAAAGACTTACTGAAAAACTCGTATGATAGCCAGCAGAGAGCTGTACTGGGCACGGTGGTGAGTACTCTGGGTGTAAGGCCCCTGCCAAAGCCCTTGATGCCGTCTCTAGTCCATATAACCCTGAGTGCATCTGCCATGCCCTTGACGCCACGAATCTCTGCATCGTGAGAGGTGCCTCGGGTCTGCAAAATGGTCTTGGCGACATCGAGCGGGGTAGTGACTGCGGCGGCGACAGCACCGGCAATGGCACCTGCTGTGATGTGAGTCGTGGGGGAGTACTCGTGGCGGGGGTTGAGGATACGCTTGACCTGCTCGTATACGGTGAACTGGATAGCGTTGAACGGGATAGATATTGCGAGGGTGGTGGGGTACGAGACGTAGAAGGCAGCGAGGCCTTCGTTGCGGTAGACGACTCGGGCACAGGTGAAAACGGAACGGAACTGGGACTTGTGGACTTGCATGCGTTGTTTGATGACTGTAAACCGTTATTATCGATGTGTCACGGTCGTCAGAGGGAGGGCGCGCACCGTCAAAGGGATTCATGAGAGCGTCGGCGGCGGTCGTGGCTGAGGCGCCTGCCACGGCTGCGACCATCTGTTAGCCAACGAGCACGGCGAGGCAAGATACGTACAGGTCGCGAGCCACTGATTCCCGGCTTGATTCCCGCCCATGAGCTCCTTGACGGCCTCGAGGGTCCCGAAATGCACCGCATGCGCCGGCCCAGCGCCCAGCACGACGGACCACACGCCCCGCCACAGAGCCCGTATGCCTTCCGTCGAGGATATCCGCGTAAAGGCATTGCCGACACCGGTGTAGACTGCCACGGGTGACGTCGCGAAGACTTGCATTCGCGTCTGCGATGGTGAGCAGGACGGCGGGCGAGTCGGGGGCCACTCACTTTGATGCTGTCGATGGGGTACATGACTGCATGTTCAGATATGCCGGCCTGGAAGAGGTGAGAGCTGGGAAGCTGAACGGGTCGAGGGACGTACTAGGGCACCTGCAAGCATATTAACCTGGAAACATTGGAAACTTTTTTTAGCGAAAAAAGAAAAAAGCAAAGAAACGTACAGCGAGACCAGCATTTGGTGGGAGCGACTCATAGTCGACCTCCTCTGCCATCTAAGTGATGATGGTGTACGCGTCCAAGTGACAAGCTGCCTCAGGTAATCGATCCTCAGTTTCCCACATAAAGTCTATTTTATTCACAAAAAGTTTATATTTCGTCTACAACTATAATACCTGTGTCCCGGCTAGCCGGTCGTGCTCCTCGATGTCTCTGCAAGAGGGTGAGAAGGAAAAGCGAAAAAAAGGCAAGGGAAGACTCACATCATTTCCCAAGGGTAGTCAAGCCAGACATCGCCTACCTCTGCACCGGCATAGTACGGAAGACTGGCAGGCAACTCTGCGAGCTTGGGCTTGAGCTTGTTGTGCACGACAAAGACGCCAAACTGCGTCGCTGCTCGAAGGGCGTCGCGTTCAGACTCGGGGTACGAGGCGAGTTCCTTCTCCACGTCTTTTTGCAGTTCCGATAGAGCGTAGCTGGGGAATGATCAGATAATTGTATAATGACAATAAGAGGGAACGAACTGCAATGTTTTGCGGGTGTCATCGACCTCGTCGACGATGAGTGTGCGTTTGCCGACGAGGAGCTTACCTGCGTCGGGGCCCAGCCATTGTGTTCGTACGACTTCCTGTCCAATCTGCTCAGCCGTACCACCCTCTACGGGTTCGTACAGCGACAGGCCAATTGCCTGAATCTGCAATGTTTTTTTGTCGGTTTGTTCACGGAGAAATGTGCGCTGTTCTAATCGATATGATTGCTTCCCTTGACAAACATAGTACTCACCATGACACGCGCTGGGAAAAAGCCTCTGCAATGGATCAGACGCTGACATGTATATATACGACGATTCACACTGACCCACCGCCTATTAAAAGGGTCAGTACGAGTCAGGTAAAGAAATAAGTACAGGACGTGCCAATCGCCACGAGCAAGTCGGGATTGAATTCAACTGCAACCTTGGGGGTATTTCTGCGAATAAGATTGTGGATATCGTTGTATGTTACCCGCCAATGCTTGACTTGCTCCATGGCTGCACGGTCGATTGATTACCATCGCACAGCCACACACTTATGTCTGGTACGCTCGCCTTCCATCTACAAATATTTATTCCAACATCTCTCTTCTACAGACAACAATGCTGGTCCGTCCAGGCCGTCCAAGGCAATATCCAGCCTCGCCAAACGGCCCTCTGATGTCACCAGGCAGGGCACGCAGAAACTAAAATTCGTGCCTACCCTACCGGCGAGGCGGAAAAAAGAGTATGTGCATTTTCTGTTTTTCCTACGCGTCTCATTGTCTCGAGCAGGGAGGTCAAGCCGGAACCGACAACAGAAGCTGTACCGCCTGCCCGTGGAAGAGGCAGAGGCAGAGGCAGAGGAGGAGATGCAGGCAGAGGACGGGGCGCTCCGAGGCCACAGCTCGAAATGACTGCCAGTGGTCCATTCGCGCTTGGTCCTGCTATGGCTGGCAATGCTGCGACGCGGCGCCGCCCTGTGAATATTGCTGTCCCATCCACACGACCAAGCCCGAGCTCGCTGTCCAGTACTCCTGCGCCCAGGATCAAGAGCGAGGGCAAAAAGGAGAAGGCCCCACAGGACGACGAGGAAAACTATTCCGACCCAGATGAGGGCGTCGAGATTGTCGATATGGAGAACGTGAAGAACATGGACTGGATGGCTCCCGAGAGTCTGAAGAAGGTCAAGGGAGCTGTGAAGAAACCAAAGAAAGAGGAACAGCAGGCAGAGGGTACGTTTTGCCCTCTTTGAATAATTTATATTCATATATCACATAGAGGTCGATACATCCAATGCTCTCAACCTAAGCGAAAGCGAGGAAGAGGAAGAGCTCGAAGATATCATCGAGGACTTTGCTCATCAGGCTCCCGAGGACCCGGACAATTCTCTACGCCAGGACAGGCTCTACTTTTTCCAGTTCCCTGCTCCATTCCCTGCATTTACTGTTAAAGGGGAAGCTCCACCACTGCCACCACCTACAGACAAAAAACGAGTGTCCTTTGCTCCCACCGTCAAAGCTGAGGTACCAGCTCCTGCTACTGAAGAGAAAGAGAAACAAGTGGTAGATGGGACGATTGGTCGTCTGGAAATATACCGGAGCGGCGCTGTCAAGATGAGGCTCGCTAATGGGATTCTACTCGATGTATTCTCTTCTCTTTTGTATCCGAACGCTTACTGATGCCCTCTGCAGGTAATGGCGGCGACTCAGCCCTCGTTCCTCCAACACGCCGTCTCACTCGATATGAAAGAAAAGAAGCTGAATGTACTGGGAGAGGTGAATAAGAGATTCGTGGTCGCGCCGGATGTGGATGGGTTGTTGGAGGCGATGGAGAGGGCAGAGAAGGAGCCACGAACGGTCCTTGAAGGAGAGGAGGGTCTGATTAAGATGGATACGACGTGATACAATTGTTTGTACTTCAGCTCCGGGCCGTAATTTCAATTTACGCTCTTACACACGCACCGCCATGTTCTTCATCGTGAGTTTTCCCAACTTTCCTTTCCACCAGACAATGAAAGTTCAAACCCAAAGAAAGAGCTAACACATACGATTCTCCTGCATCCGTCCTACTTTGGACCTCGCATGCTCAACTTTCTCGAGTCAAAACTGTACGCGGACGTCGAGGGGACGTGTTTAGGATCCTTTGGGTACATCATCGCTGTCGTTTCTATACTGGATATCGGGAAGGGCATGGTGCTGAGTGGGAGTGGACAGGCAGAGTTCATCACACGATACCGCGCTATCGTGTTCAAGCCGTTCAAAGGCGAGGTCGTCGACGGGGTCGTCACCAACGTGAACAAGGTGTCTCCTGCTTTTCTACCCAGCGAATTTTGCTTATCTACTCTCCAGATGGGATTCTTCGCTGAATGTGGACCACTGACGGTGTTCGTGTCGCACCAGGTGGGTATATTGCCATTTTTCTTGGGCGGACGACTCTTGATCTTGTCGGCAGCTTATACACCCCGGCTTGCGGTTCGACCCTAATTCGAATCCTCCTTCGTTTGCCTCTGAGGATCAGATTATCGAAAAAAATACTCGTGTGCGGCTGAAGATTGTTGGTACTCGAGTTGATGCCACCGAAATTGTGCGTGCCTTCAACTTTCCATATATGTGGGATTACATTTTCGTCTTTCAGTTTGCTATTGGCACAATCAAAGAAGACCATCTTGGTGTCATAGACTGACCTTGTATCTACAGTGTATTATATTGACAGAAAAATAATATATAAGCATGTCATCTTCCGTTCCTCAACATCTCTTTCACTGTACTCCTCTCTCCCAATAACGCAACAATCTGCCACCTAGGATCCTTGACATCTGGTTTCTTCAACAATCCGATATCCTCCTCGTCATCCTCTCGGTCGCCAATAGCGAGATGCATCGCCGCGGCGCTCCCGTTTGGTAGCACGGCTGGAGCCATGGCAAAGAGGGTGTCGAATGCCGATGTCGAGAGTACCTTTTGCTTTTGAGAGCGGTGACTGGAAGAGGAGGGAGCAGAGGCGGTGGATATAGACGAGATAGCTAGAGATTTGTCCGTGAGAGTGAGGGCGTGGGTGATGAGTTGCTTCAGCTTAACCTGGGGAAGATTAGATTAGATAGATGAGGCGTTATGAATCCTACTTCGCAGGCAAGATGCATGAGCGACGACACAGAGCGGGATGGCGAGCCAAGGTTGTTCTGTGCGCAGATAAGATTAATCCGGTCGGCGATATGCTGGACGTTGGGCGAGCGGGTTGTTGTTGCCAGCTGGACAGCCAGCCTGCTTCCAGGTGGTTCTGCTCTACGTCAACCAAGCAAATAACGAGTACGAAAGATTCTCTCACCACCGCGTTCTGGGAGCAGCACGACGCCTCTCTCGTGTTGAATCTCATCTGTATCGAGTCGAGGTCCTGTTGGGGGTGGCACAGATTCTAGAGAGGCAATCCGGTCGCGCTCGTGTTTGCCAACAGAGACCGTCCATCGTTTGAGCCGCTCCGAGCGTATACTGCCGTCATCGTCTGGACCCTGGTACGGTAACGTCCTCCTCCTCTTCCGCGGTGGAGGCTTTGGCAGGTCCGGTGGAGGCGTCAGAGGACGCTTGAAGCTGCGTGCATCGAACAAGGATATTATGAGCGCATTATGCAGTTGAACTGGGCAATATCGTTAGATAGTGGTCGACGAGGTCGGTGCTGCTCACTGAGATTGGGAGCATCGAGGACGGCCTTGAGGGAGTCTTCGAATTCGGGCCGTGATATTTTACCGGTTACGAATGAGGCGAGGGGTTCAAAGTAGGCAGGTGCTTTCGCTCCTAGTTGAGAGCTGATTTGTTGTTTGATCGTCGACGTCGACGATAGAGACATTGTCACGCTGTGACCGTGATGAAGTGCCGCCGGGACAAGTGGTTGAGCTCGGGCCGGTAAAGCGGAGGACATGTTCACCATGAACCACCATGAACACGTCAGACACATGTTCGACCTGGACGTCCACAACCACACTGACCCAACTGACAGGCAAGTTCGACATTTCCTCTCTTCTACAAACACTTAGCTAGCTCACGACAGCTTATGGTGCCCACCACTTCTCCCACCGACTGGCACCCTTGCAAAGGCTGCGCCTGTATAAACCACGCCATTCCATCGTACAGATTCTCTGTCACCGACGCAGATGTCCCCCTCACTGAGCATCCAGATCTTGGGAAGCTCGCGCGCTCCAACGATCCACCAAACCTGTTTGAAGAAAAGACTCTTCAGTAGATGGTTTCTGACTCTGGGAAGCGCGTGGACGCCCTTGATACCCCAGTTTTGGAGTTGAAGGTGTTGAGACAGGCTCTCGAACAGTCGATCGTACGTGTCGACGAAGAGCTGGCTGCGCTGGCTAAAGAGCGGCAACGCCTCTCTAACAGCATACGAGAGCGGCAGAGTGTTCTCAGCGCTTTGCGCCATATGCCTAAAGAGATCCTTGCTCACATTTTCTTTCACACCCTGGTCTTTCCTTTTCCGCAGCGCAGGTCGTATGGCGGCGGCCTTTGGCAATCGGTTTCTGCCAGTAGGCATCCACTTTTACCATTCGAAATGGTGTCTCGTAACTGGAAGGATGTTCTTGATACATTACCCAACATGTGGTCTTATGTCAATATCATCGCCGATCGAATGTCTTCCATCACTTACGCCCACTACATTGGAAACCAGTTGTCTCGCTCCCGACTATGCCCATTATCGGTCTCGATATGCTACGGTCAAATCTCATACAGGCCGAATGCCTTGCCTAATTTTATGTTGGTGACCCTCTTTTCAATCAGCAGTAGGATACAAAACCTCCATCTCTGTCTCCCCAGCAACCACTTCGCCGGCATGCAGTGGTTCCATCTGTCTTTCCCTGTTCTGCAAGAACTCGTTCTTTTTTCATCGTACGAAACTTCAGAGGTTGCTCAGCACCTCCATTTTGGTTCACTACCAAACCTGCGGGTGTTCCATGCCACGGACATCAGTAACATCGACAAGCTATCCCTCCCTTGGCACCAAATCACTCATTTTACAAGTAAACATGAGGTGGCAGGACGTGGGCTATCCGCTCCTCGTGCTCTGAGGATCTTGAAAATGATGTCTTGCGTGTCCGTGTGCTGCATCTCGCTTGACTTGAAATCTACCATGACTGGGGATGTTGGGCAGATAACTTTCAGTCAGCTACACTCACTCACATTTTCATCTGTGTCTCAGGACGTAATCCCACCCGTGCTCAACTCCCTTATACTACCTGCGTTGCTGGATCTCTCAGTAATGTGCTTTTTTGGCAGCAACTCACGGGAGAAGGACACGACCTTTACTTCTGTCCGCCAACTCATCGAACGCTCCCATAGTCCCCTTACGTCTCTCTATTTCGACAAAGGAGATATCATGAAAGATGACCTCGTTTATATTCTTTCCAACACGCACACCCTCCAGGATTTGCGACTAACGGATACCAGTGGGATCACAGACGAAGTCCTTGACCATCTTGCTCGTAGAGTCGACCCAGAGTCTGACTCTCAGGTCCCGGCGCTCGTGCCACGCTTGCACACGCTACACTTCAGTGGTTATCTTGAAATTCAAGTGGAAGTTTATGTACAGATGGTCGAATCTCGTTGGACATGTCATCCGCGGTACCTCAAGTCGGTGAACCTTGACAGCTCAGCATTGAAGGGGTTGAATAAAGGGGCAGGAACCTCGGCTCGTTCTAGGTTATATGCGCTACGGTCAGAAGGATTGGAGGTGGTCTTGAGGACGTAATTGAAGTGGTTTGTAGCACCTTCACTTCTTGTGAGCAAGAACCTCCGACTCCGACTGCATGTTGTCTATGGGGGGAAATGCCACGTACCATATTGTCTGTGAATATTTACATCAGGATCGTTCCTTGATACTGTAGTCCTAAGTCCCGTCTATGGAATTGAACTACAATGAAATATACGTTGAACAAAAGGAACGACGATACTCTTCCAACAGTTAGTCGGTCTTTTCCGTCGTATCTTCGCCCAACTGGATGTCACACCGATGATTGTTTGACCAATTTTCAGGAGCGTTTTTGCTAAAGTGACAGTGATGAGTATGACGCCAAGTGAAATAGAGTGACAGACCTCCCGAAATTCTAGCGCGTACACATTGAGGGATGTGGTAAATGAGTTACCCTAGACCTCAAGTTTATTCAACGGATACATATGTCCCCAACTTCATTCTGTTGCCCAGGAAATGACATCCTTCCTGCGCATCGCAAGTACTATCGTTGTGAAATTGATACCTCCCTGTCTTTGTGTGTTCGTTCTTTTTAATTGTTGAAGGGCACGGCTTCACTGACTACCTTCCGAGACAGTTGACAAATATGTAGTGTATCATTTTGCCCCCATGAGATGAGGACTTAACACTATCATCTGTGTTAGGAGTCTTGCGATCACAGCCCCCCAAGGTCCTGTTGGCGACGAGCCTGTGCAACGCATATTGGAGTCAGTACGGTTGAACCTGTATCAAAACTGGCTTAGGTCTAACACACTCATGATACAGCAATGTTGAGTTTCTCAAAAAGGGCGAAGTCAAGACGGACATGAACAAACAGAAAGAATTCACCATTCTGCTCATCGGGGAGACGGGAGTGGGAAAACCAGCGGTTCTGTCACTCATTGCCAATGTCCTTTCTGGGAAATGTACGGACGAATACGAGAAGTTCTATGAGAAATTATGACCGCGTGGTGATGCTAGGAAACAACCGTGTATGGCTTGCGGTCGAGGTGGACAGCAAGAGGGAAATATTCCCGACCTTCCTTGCCAATTGCTACTTGCGCAACTTACAAGTGTCCCGTCTTGTCCAAAAGGCACGTGGAGAGTTTCGAGAATACCTGGAGGCATACCGTGCAGCACATGTGGCTGAGGGATCGGTGCAACAGTCGGGTGTATATGTCATCCAGTAGCGGCGGACGCCGGGTCCCCGATTCTTTCCTTTTCTTGGATTCATTTTCAAAAATAACTAAATAAGTCGCTTTGAAGTCGCTACCTTGCACGATATAGGATTTTCTCACTTAACGGAGTTCAGACATGCTTGAAAAAATCAAAACTGTATATTGTAGACATGCATGAATTTGATCCACTGGTTGGTTGCGGGGAAAAAGTTCGCTCGGTGGCAGCTGCGCTGCCACCAGCTCACATTTTCCCCCGCAACCTCAGGCAGCTACGAGGTAAATAATAGTGGGACTCAGGGACTCAGGGGAAGCACAATTTATCGATAAAAGATTGTCGGGCCAAATTATTATAAGCTACAGCATCGTCAACGGGTGGAGGTTGTTTCCCTTGTGAGCACCAAGCGGTAATAATGGATTTGAAAGTTGAATCCTCATACCAGAAAGTCTGGCACTCAGAGTGAGAAGGGTTTTGTGAGGAGTCGTCGGTCCCGGTCAGTCCTGGTACAAAAAAGACGTCGAGCTCGGTTTTGATGAGTTAGCAATGAGAATGATACAGACCAATAGGAAGAAGTCGGAAAGACAGCCACAATGGCAATCAGCCGGCATAGCAGCCGAAGCGTGCCGGATGCTCGCCAATCACTACAGATTTGTAAGCTAACCCGGAGTATAGCCCCTGTCCAGACAGTTTGGCACTACTCACGACCAGTTACGTTTTTCTATAACCCTCTGTCGTTTCCTCATCCTTCGGAAAGAATCGGGGAACAACGGACGGTGTTCTCGTGATGATCACGTGTCTTTGTTGATCAACTATTTAACAGATAGTTGCGATTCCTAGCAGTAGACTGTTCCCATGACCTAAATCTATCTTCCGCCTTGAGGAAATATCAATCTCCCGAATGCCTGGATATTCACACGTCTTGACTTCGGGCCGGCGACATTGGAGAAGCATACACACCCACAAACTGACTGCCAAGTTGCCTCGGTTACAAACACTCTGCTAGCTCATCACAGACGATGGCATTGCCTACCACGTTTCCCTCCGACTGGCACCCTTGTAAACGATGTGCCTGCTTGAACCACAGCATCCCATCATACATATTTTCTGTCACTGATGCAGATAGTCGTCGAATCGCTGATCATCCAGACCTCGGAAAGCTCACACGCTCCAACGATGCACCTACCCCACATGAAGAGAACACCCTTCAGGGAATGATATCGGATTCTGGGAAGCGCATCGACACCATCGACGTCCACGTCTTAGAATTGAAGATGATGAAGCAGGAGCTCTTACAATCGATCACACGTGTCGACAAAGAGCTGGCAGAGCTGGATAAGGAGCGGCAACGTCTCTCTGACAGCATTCGAGAACAACGGCTTCTTCTCAGCGCTTTGCGTCGTATGCCCAAAGAAGTCCTCGCTCACATCTTCCTTTACACCCTTGTCTTTCCTTTCCCACGAGTACAGCCCTCGGGGATCCTGTTGATCAATGGCGACTGGTCAACATTTTCTGCCAGTAGGCATCCACTCTTATCATTTGAACTGGTGTCTCGTAACTGGAAGGACGTTCTTGACACGTTCCCTGAGTTGTGGGCTTATGTTAATATCCTCATCGACAGAATCTCCTCTGTTACCTACACCCGATACATTGGAAACCAGTTGTCTCGCTCTCGACAGTCCCCATTATCAGTCTCGATATGCCACAGTGATAGCGGCTCGGTCACCAGGCTGAGTGCCTTTCCTATCGCTATCTCATTGGCCCTCTTCTCAGTCAGCCGTAGGGTACAGACCCTCCATCTCTGCCTCCCTGGCAGATACTTCCCCTCTATGCAACAGCTCCATTTGTCTTTCCCCACTCTGCAAGAACTGGTCCTTCTTTCGTCCTCTGAAACGTCGGAGGTTGCTCAGCACCTCCATTTTGGTTCCTTACCAAATCTCCGGGTGTTCCATGCCACGGATATCAGTAATATCGACCAGCTATCCCTCCCTTGGCACCAAATCACTCATTTTACAAGTATGCATGTGGAGGCAGGACGCGGGCTACCCGCTCCTCGTGCTCTGAGTATCTTAAAAATGATGTCCTGTGTGACCGTCTGCCGTCTCTCCCTTGACCTCCAACTTCTGTTGACTGGGGTGGTTGAGCGGACGACTCTAAATAGACTATACTCATTCACGCTTTCATCTGTGCATCGACCGGGCTTCGGCTTCCCACCCGTGATTCCATCTGTACTCAACTCCCTCATACTACCTGGACTGCTGTATCTCTCAGTAACGTGCTTGGTCGGTGTCACCTCGCCAGACCAGGCCGGGACCTTCACCTCTATCCGCCAACTCGTTGTACGCTCCCATAGTCCCCTTACATCCCTCTATTTCGACAACGGAGCAATTATCCAAGATGACCTCATCTACATTCTTTCCAACACGCCCACCCTCCAGGATTTGCGGCTAACGAACACCCGAGGGATCACCGACGAGGTCCTTAATCATCTCGCTCGTAGAGTCGACACAGAGTCTGACTCCCGGGTCTCAGCCCTCGTCCCACACCTGCACACGCTACACATCAGCGATTATCTTTATACCTTTCATGGGGAAGTCTACGTACAGATGGTTGAATCTCGGTGGACATGTCATCCACTCTACCTCAAGTCGGTGGATCTCTGCCGATTTTATGCGAATGTACTCAGCTCGAGGGAAGGGGCGACCATGGAGGAAGCAAGCATCCTAGCTCTTTCTAGGCTCGATGAGCTACGGTCGGAAGGATTGGATGTGGTCATTACGCATCGATTGATGTAATGCCTCCCGCCTTCCTGTGGGTAAGAATTTCTGAGTATGGGAGAAAATCCCAGGTACATAAGTACTCACACCGGGCTTTTACACTGGTAGGCCAGTGGTTCATGTGGCCATGGGAGCTTCATGAGATGGAACCAGTGATAGAACGTATCCGCTGGAATACGGAACTGAACGAGAACAACAAGAAAAAAGGTAATGACAAAGAAGTACATCGAAACGCGTTGGTGAACCTTTCTTCGTGGAGGAGCTTTCTCTTACATGAATTTATTTCGAGTGATCGAGTCTTGCGCCTTCGATACGGGATAATAAAATTTACATACATACACCTCATAAAATAGTACCAAGATATTAGCTTACTATATGTAACATCAAGAAGAGAGTCAAATATGCTCCAACCCAAACTCCCGTACAAAATTCCTCCAAATATCATCTTGTGTCTGGTCCTGTGTCGCACTAAACGCATACCCCATCGGCGCCAACGCCTGGTCCACTGATATCGCCTGGAACGATGGGTGCACCGATTGCACATTCGGAGTAGTGTACATCTGTGGTACTTGCCCACGGGGCTGCTGCATGCTATACGTCGGTGTCTGAGACTGGACGTACTGTTGTGCACTTTGTGGGCTCATATCGCCGAGGGAGAGATCGTATCCATGTTGTGTCTGTCCATCAGGAATAGGGACAGCCTGGTACGTGGGACTGAGCCCCGACGTGCCCAGGTCGTCGTAGTAATCCATCAGCGCATCGCCGCCACTGCCGCTACCGCTGTCATGACTCGCAGGCGGGCTGCTACCCGAGTCGCTGCCATCACCGTATATGTAGGACGCCGAAAGGTTCTGGTGCGAGTCGTTCGAGCTCGGAGAATGTGATGACGCTTTCTTGTTTATTACAGATTTCCGCCCGCCTAAGACGGCTAGCTCATCGGGAGCGTCAGGGTCTGCGCACGGTCGATCGTCCGGGAGTGACTGCCCTGTAGCTGTAAAGGCAGAAAAGCTGTGATTGGCGCGGTCCCGTAGTTTGTGAAGCATGGGCTGTGTAAAATCAAGGTCACGCCCAAACTCATTGGGGACGAGCACGTACCAGAGTGTTTGCTGGGCGACAGCGCCGAGAACCCTCGTCATAGAAGGGAAAAGTTTGATTGAGCAAAATTAGCGCATCTTGGGACAGGCTGCACGAAGGACTTTCGACGACTAGAGCACCGAGAACGACCTAAATGCCATTTAATGACCACAAGGAAATGGATGTGCATTCACGTACACAAGATGAAAAGATTCCGGACCAAAAGAACCAAGTCGCTGCAGCAATATTGGGATGGCTAACATTCAAGCCACGAAGACTCGAGATCAGGCGGCACGCACTCCGATACGTCGCCAGTACTGACGGCGCGTACATGTGCTGTAATGGGTTACGAGACTGTCCCTGGATGGCCTGCGCAAAATAGCTTCGATGAATATACAAAAGATCTGGAATAACGTTATTCAAGCACATTATGAAACGATGCCGGTACTTACTTGATTCTCTCTCGCAAACAACACAATACTGCTGCAAGGCATGCACCCGGTTAGATGACCATGCACGCCCAGGTTCGGACGTCTCTATTGGAGAGAGCAGATGATGTGCGACGGGAAATTTTCTAATTTTCTTATCCAAGTCAAGGAGTGCTTTATAATTGGGCGCTCTTGTCGTAAAGATATGTTGTATGGATATCGAAAGGCAGCTCGCTGAGTATCTAAATTTCCAAGCGTGCCCTGGATCGCCGCCAGTCAGATCGATCGAGGCTAACGAGTTGGAAAAACATACATCCGAATTCCACCTCCCCTGTCGGTTTGACCATGGGATCTAGGTCGTCGGGAAAACGGCAGTCGGTGTGTTGGATCATCAGAGCTGGTGGCCGTCCATTCACGATAGACTGTATGGAGGTGAGTCACTGTGCAAAATGGATGCATGGTGGACTCACCGTCCATGCATCGTGTGTATACAGCTCCCAAAACAACCTTCGGCGTCGTTGGAGCTCCTCGGGGTTTAAGTTCCATCCCGAGCTATCTCGATCTGTAAACTGATCAGTATAGCTCTTGTATTTCAGACGGAACTTACGGAGGCCAATCTAAACGCCGACATCCGTTAGGAGAGCCGGCGAATTCAAGGAAGGAAAACTCACAGATTGTGCTATACGACCGCAGAGACCAGCTAAAATCCATCGAGTTTCATTGCTTTTCCGGTCCGAGTTGTATATGAAACGAAACATCATGAATAATGCCTGGACAGTGGCGGAAGTCGCTTCAATGAGTAAAGGTTCGATGGATATCGCCGCCTGCGCAAGAGCGTGATATTGTTCCGACAAATAAGCCGAGTCAGGGCTGCTGTCGTAGAGAACACCGTCGCCCATGGCCATAAAAAAGACAGCCAATTTGTGGGCATGAATAGTGTTTAGAGTCGTAAACCCCGGTGCAAAATATAATGGCGTCAAGATGTTCATCACAAAGTCTTGCTGTACGATTGGGTCATACCTAGAAAATGAGTCAGAAAATGACGAAATTTGCTGCGACGGGAGCGCACATCCAAGCGGTGTTCTGGTAATACAGTTCTGCAAGATACATTGCCCTTTCTTGTGTCGGAAGGTAGGGTGCAAAAATGAATTTTGAATAGTTGCAGTCTTTCATTCCTAATGGGAACGCGTTGACTAGGTCGAGGATCTCCAAAGGAAGGTCGAGATCTTTGGGGCGTTCCTCCTGTACTGATTCCTCTTCCTGTATAGCGAGTTCAGCGGGGTATAGTGGAAGTAGAAGGCGGTTAACTGACGGGCAGAAGACTTCCAAAATACTATCCTCCAAGTGAAGGTCAAGATACATGCCGATATAGGATAAGACCATACCTCGGAGCCAGCAGTTTCGCCGTAGTATTTTGCCTGTCCATCAGAGCCTATTGAAAGGGAGCCAATTGCGTCCGAGACTTCGTTGAGGCCCTTCTCGTATAGAGCGTCTATTTCGTCTCGTTGGGAATCTCGCCCTTGTAACAATGGATGAGATGCACCATCACGAGAGGAGAGGGCGCTTTCGAGATCATGTATGCGAGCAGTCAATACTTTGACTTCTTCAGCGAGCTTTTCTGCGTGGGCCATAATGACTCTAGACATCGCGTAAGAGAGGTACACGAAGATGAGAACGCGTCCGTACTTGTTGCCCTTGGTGGCAGTCAATGTGCCTGCAACATGATCATGAGAAGTGATGGATTGACTTTGGACAGCTATACGCACCGTCTGGACATATCCCAGCACATCCTCGCCTGGAAAAGAATGAGATAGACTATGGTGGTCGTGATGGTGACTTGCCTGATACACGACTGGCAGGGAAATACTCTGTCGCATCGTAGCTTGCTCCTCCGGCATTCAGCGCAAGATAAAGCTGATTTCCTTGAAGTAGTAGTAGATTCACTTGGTCTCCTTGTGTGATCTGAGGTCATGGTGGTTGGGAGGAAAGAAAGGCCGGCAGGAAAGAGTTATTCGGGGTAGAAAGATATTCATTCCCGGTTTATCAATGTTATCGGCATGTTATTCATTACTCGATCACGGCTATATTCAGAACAGGTTGGCTCCTGCATTTTGTTGTCAACTGAAACTGCTCCTCATTCCAAGGCTCAGTATTTAACAGGCGGATGCTTAGCTGGCAACTCCTTTTCTTTCCAATCTCCGTGGACTTAAGGTACCACCAAACCACCCACAAAATCCGAGGATTTGACTAACGAATGCAACAAAAGATTGTCATAGCTATGATACCAGCATGGAACATACCCGGTGTACCGCTGTAGCGGCCTTGAGTACCATCACCGCCGGTACAATTCAGTGCTGCGATGACAGCAGCGGCCGCTGTTACCCAGGGTGAAAATCATGAATAACGATAAAAAGATGATAATCAAGAGCAGGAGCTTCATAAAGCCTCAAATATTGGAGGTACTTGGGGAGTACCGGAACTAAGCGCCCAAAATAATATGTTTTCTCGATGGCAAAGAAATCTACGCAGACTCGGTTGGGGGTATTATCTTTTCGTCTTTTTGCCTGGCGAGACGTTCTTTTCGCCTCTCGGCAGCAACGCGCTTCTCCTGGAGTGTCCGGAGAGCTTTGCGGCCGCGGTTGAACTGCGTTATTTGGTGCTTCAATACGGCCCTATCGAGCTCGGCCTCCTTCTCCTCTTCAGCAAGTTTCACAGCGCCGAGGTAAGCTAGTCGACGCTCATTCATCACCGCCTTGATACGGGCCATACTCAGGCGACACTGAACATCGCGTCAATAATTGGGCCAGGGAACCAAAACATGTTTGCATACCTCCCGCTTCTTGGGCCCCATACCTAACTGAATCATGCGAGGAGCAATGCCTGCGCGTCTGACCTCTTCTGCCTGGGTAGCAAGGAGGTTCTGTTCGCGTAGTAAAACATACCACAGCGTATGAAGATCCGTGAAACTCTTCAACCGGAGCTCCGAGGCTTTCCACGCGCGTCCTGCCAGATTGTGTGAGAATCGAGAGCAACTCGAGAGAATAAAGCCGCACCACTCCGGTTCACGACGTCCTCCTCGTACAGTCCACCCAGAACATCATACTGGTCCTCTCCAACGAGGTCCTCGCCCTGTTTGCGGCGGAAAAAGGCATACAGGCCGTGTGTTTTAGATGTTTCTATTTTTTGAGCTGTTGTCGGCGTTGGGGTGGGTTCAGTAGGCTTAGCGGCGGCGGCGGCATTGGGGTCGTAGACTTGGAGAGCTGTGTTTTCAGAGAGGACGTTGGCAAGTGTCCGTTTGAAGACAAGGCCTTGACACCGCCGTGGTGCTCGAAGGAGAGAGGAGAGCATGGACAAGCAGCTTCGGAATTTGCCGACAGCACCGGGCGGCTGGGCGCTTAGTCAGCCAATACCTGGACCCTTTCTTACCGTCATGTCGCAAACTCAGAACTTTGCATACCCAGTGGGTCCGTCCCAGACACCCCAGGATCCGTCGTCGTCGTCGACCAGTTCGACTCAATCAGCCCAGCCCCAGTCACGTCAGGCAGCCGAGGATGCAAGAAAGGACCGTACATTGGCCGAGTTCCTCTTGATGCTCGATGATTATGAGCCACTGGTGGTCTTTGCTCATTTTTCTCTCCTTCTTCGCCATTGATGTATGAACAGATACCCAACGAAGTTACAGACTATTACCTGCAGCGGGTCGGGTTTGAATGTGAAGATGTTCGGCTGTAGGTTGCCACATTTAAGTGCCTGGTCTCCTCCTCCATTTTTGCTACAGAAAGCGCCTTCTCTCTCTTGCTGCACAAAAATTTGTCTCTGACATCGCTGCCGACGCTTACCAACACGCTCGGATACGCACAAATGCGTCAGGAGGTCGCGCGCGAGCTAACCAACCGCTCACTGGCCCTGGATCTGTCAAGGTTCTGAATGTTGTAAATCCAATGTTATATACTTAACACTCCTTTTCTTTTCTAGGATCGAACACGTACGACACTGACTATGGAAGATCTCAGCTCTGCACTTGCAGAGTATGGCATCAATTCTCGGAAACCGGACTTTTACATGTAACATCATTCTCGTGCTCTCCTTATTCTGTAACAGAGTTTATAGTATTGTCATGTCTTCACCTCGGAACTACGAATAACACTCCGCTATTCATGCTTAATCTCCAACGTCACTGGCAAATTCATCGGCACCGTTGGTACGCGTGGATCAAGTTTTCCCCACTTGATCCACCAATCTTCTGCTGACTCTCTGGCGTGATATCCAAACACTGCCGCTATCACATCCCACTCCTCCAAAAGTTTGTCTTCATCCCATGTTTCCTCCACTAATGATAACCGAAAGCTGGCGTCTCTTGCCTCCCGGTCTTCTCCCGGCGGTAGTGACAACACTGTCGACGTGGCCAATTCAGATGTGTGAACAATGTGACACCGATTTTGCCGTAAGTCCCAGAATGCCTCGAGTAATTGAGGGATCTGCTCCCAATGGGCTAGCCGCTCGAACAGCGTGCCTAGGACTACAGCATCTTCTGTGACAAGACTCGCGCTATGAATACAGCATGGCTACCACGCCCGTCACGTGAGTACTATTCACTAAGAGTTGTGCACTGAAAGGTCTCACCTTCGTAGGATGCGCTGCTTCCCCTACCAGTACTATTCGTCCTGACGCATCGACCCAATCCTCGACGTGAATATCAATGTACTTGGATAACAGAGCCGTTGGAGACTCTGAAAATATTCGACGGAACCTGACATCTTGTTGTCAATAACGCAACAATCATCGTATGTGTTTGCTCACATCTCATGACATCCGGTAAAATCAATGCTGCTTGTCGGCACCGTACAGCTCCAGCCATCAAAATCCCTAACCTCTTCGCCGTAATAATAGGCATGGATGGAGTACTCTGTACTCTTCTTCTATGTCGAGGTCAGAGGCGCTCGGAGATAACATAGCTAGAGACGTACCACCGGATATCCTAGGCATGCCCGAAAGTCAGCAAATTCTGCCGTATAAAATGCATCGCTTCTGACCGATAAGCCACTTTCTATCTCCCATCCACACAGTGAATCGTCCCTATCAATAACCATTCGAATCAGTATGCTCAAAGTCACGAGGAAATGCTACTTGCCCGTACCGCATCTATCCGCTTCTTGAAGTCGGGATCACGCTCCAACTTCTGCACAGGAACAACAATTCTCCAGCAGAGTCGAACAAAACTCTCCACTAAGGAAGAAACGCCACTCACGAGTATACGGCGATGTCCACACGATTGTGGTGCCTTGGGACATCGGGCACATGCATATGCCTATCAACGATCTCTCTCAACCTGCTTTTACTTCCGTCGGCGCCCACCACGACATCTGATGTATATGTCGCTCTGTCTGCGAATTCTAACACCGGTCTCTTGCTCGCATCGGGATGGACCGAAACCACGTTAGCACCGTACGTGATCTTTGCGCCAACAGATAGTGCAAGATCGGTTAATGAGTCGTATAGTTCGTCCCACTGTCCGTTCACCGTCATCCAATCGTCACGGACAAGAATGGAGGAACTACATACACGCATGGTGGAGAATTCGCCTCCCGCTTCTCTCAAAATGTCTGCTTGCCAAAGCAGAAACCCCTGATACTCGTCGTCCGCCACTTTGAAGGGGCTCATCAATCATTGCCGAGAACGCAGGATCCCGAATATGATACTCACTTCCATACATATCACTTCTTCGCGCCACGGATGCTTTCTCAAGCTCCTTCTCTATTCCCCATTCAACGAACAGCTTTTGCATATTTGGGGGAACGCGGATACCAGCGGAACGCTGCAAGAGTTGGAGTTGGTGATTTCTCAGGAGGATGGAGGACGTGGACGTACAGAGTGACGTTGAGGGCATTTCTCAAAGACGTGTACGGAATGGCCACTTCGACCCAGGGCGTATGCACATGCGAGTCCACTGATACCTGCAGACGAGTTGGGCTGGATGGCAGATGGACGAGAAGGTGAAGCTTACTGCCGCCTACGATGGCGATGTTGGCGGTCAAAGGTGCTTGACGCATGCTGGAAGGGACGACGTGTCCTGGTGGTATTGGAGGGAGAGTTTCCGTACAAATATTGGACAGGGTCAGCGAAGCGCGTAAACGACCTCAGACGCTTGAGATACAAGGGGGAGGTAGCGAGTGGTTAGCTGGTAAGCGAGAGAGAAGGCAAAAGGGAGAAAGAAGCAAGGAGATGCAAGTCCTTTTCATATGCATGCATACCATCATCCGAACTAATTTATGTCAATATGAATATAGACTGGGTCATTCCGAGCCGCAAACCTGAAGGGGGTGATCGAACAAATAATGAGAAGCTCTGCTGGAGCCACGTACTTGCCAAACTCAGTTTGAATGTTGATGTACCAAGGTGAGCAGTCGGGCAAGGAAGTCTCCGTGAGAGCTTCCGACCACTAATTTATGGGTGATAAGTGTCGTTGGTTTCGGTTTCCGTCACTTTCTGGGGATTGGCGTCCAAGTCTGGATCTAGGCACAGTGTTCATCTCCTTTGAGTTCGAGTTCCAGTATTCGTGGGTGTACAATCACCAATATTCATTTGCTACAATTTGATCCGAGTCGAACCCTTGACTAACTGCACTGACTTGTCCTCCAGTGAGCAAATTACGCCAAAGTGGGCAGGAACTTTCGTAAGTGGCTGTCAGTCAGGGAGATATGCTGGCGTAGGATTCCTATTTAGCGACGAATTGAGAAGATCACGAGAGCCGCTAGTGTAGACTGTGATCAATGATGGTGCATATGTTGCATTGTCATGGTTGAATGCATCCAGGGTGAGTGCCGCAAACAACCGAGGAGAATCTGATATGTATCCAGAAAACGGTCCCGCTATAACGGATAAAATGTTTGCAATCAGTGATGGGTTCTGAATCGTGAACGTGAAAATCGGACATTGTGCTCGGTGCCGGGGATGGAGGACGTGGTGAGATAGGTCAAAGTAGGATATTTAGGAATATTTGTAGTAAAGTAAAAATCCGGACCTTTGATAGTCGATCGGCGAGTGACCGATCGGCTGTCTGGGAGGGGTCGTTGAAAAGCACAGCCACCTCATTCCTTCTTACCATGACATGAGCAGTCCATCGCCAGCGTCCTTATTATTTCGAGCTAATCTTGCCTCTTCAATCTCTTCTCTTCGACGTGTTCGTCCGAACAGACCATTCTGGGAGCTCCCGGCTCATCGGATACCAACCCTTCGTCTCTTTAGACGCTTGTTGCGGTTCGCACCAACGGAGAATGTAACCACGCGTTTTCTTCTTGTAAAGGTCTGCTGACTATACATAGATACGGTTCTCCGTTAGCTTGCACTTTCGCTCGAATCAGCATAAGACCGGGACGGAAAAAGTGACCGTGGCACTGAGGACTGGATATAAAGTATGTCCTGTTGTATTATCTGTACAACTCAACTTGATACTGTCTAGTGGCTGAAAACATTCGAATCAGCTCATTCTGGAGATGTACGGAATCAAGAAATACTACGGCGGTATGATAGACTTGTGGCCGTGAAGCGAAAGACAGCCGTATTGGAGAGGGAAGAGTTAGAAGTATTGGTGCGAACTTTCCTTTTCTTGTTAATGTTTTCCCCTTCCTTACTTATTGCCTGTGCTCAGAATGAAGAGAACCGAATGCGTAACCGACCCATGCTTACAGGTGGTCTTATGTTTCCCACTTTGTGGCATCCCGCGCTTCCTCGCATGAAACCTCAGCCGATCAAGATTTCAAGAATGATTGCAAAAAGGAAACGAACCTATGAGAACCGGTGCGTTCAGCTAGAGTCTTTTTTGTCTGATGGCTGACTTGTTCTAGGCAAGTCCTGTCGCTACGGCTAAAAGAACAGCTTCGATATGCTAAAGGCGAGGTCGCATTGGAGGAAGAGCTTGGTGTCAGTGATTCCGAGTATGGTGGATCGGTGAAGGAATGGTGTGCGTATGCCACCTGCTCCTGCCTCCGACTATCTCATGCCATGTCTGTTCTGTCCAGCTCGTGAAATCAGCGCTGCTTTGGATCAGAACCAGGTATACTTTGACCGCATGTTGGCTCGCGCAAATGGCCCTGTTCCGCAAGAACTCTTCGAACGCGTAATTCAGGCGCGTAGGAATAAAATTGCCAATAAAACCAGAGAGCGCGAGCGTGAACAGAAGGGCGAAGTCCTCATGGCTACTTTGCGACGGGCCAGGAAGGGCCCACCGGCGGACGCTCTAGTCCATATGACATCTCAGCAGAGAGAAGACGATAGGGTGTCCAGAGGGGGTGTCGGCGAAGTAGGATATCTAGGCAGGGTCAAGGCACGGCTAGGCTGGCGGTTAAGCAGGAAAGACGGGGAGACGCGAACGACAGAAGACAGAAAGACGGAAATATGGAGCGTTGAAGATGGAGCATGGATTGATATGGAAACGGAAAAGCAATTGCTAGTGATAGCAGAAGAATTGGAGCAAGAGAACGAAAGGAGGAGGTTGGGAGGAGGCTAAATGAACAAAACCTCTTCATTCGGAGTGTTGAGTCTGGTTCACATGAGCCCGCGTCGACGCTGGGGACAGAGACCTCGCTAGAAGGAAGGAGGGTTAGTCGTATGTTGTCCTTCAGTAATTTCAATGGTTTGGAGTTCAGTTGGTTTCGTTGCGAGAGACACTAAGGTGGACTGCATAGATGAGCCTGGTAATAGTATTTGGGATCAAAATACAGTATCATGAGACAAGTACCTCTGGGTTCGGGCTGAAATCCACTGTGCAGCAGATTGGAAAGAAAGTGCCTCGGTCATGACCGCATCATAAGTTGGTCAAAAGAACCCGCGTGGGAGTTAAACAAGCGACGTAGTTGTACAGTAACTTGACTTACATATGGAGCTGGTTGAAGGGGTTCTCCAAAGGGTGTTGATTACACTTACGAACGCTTCCATCATGACGTTCTGCTGATAGTTCGACCTTAAATAAATGAAAACCTTCATCTAACATCTTCCAGTTCGTCGGCCGTTGTTCCTGGAACCTAGCGTTTCGACGTGTCAGTACGATGTCCAGCCAAAGATGGCATGGAAATGTCTGGTTCCTCGCCTAAATGTCTGGAACCGCGATATGTATGCGTACTCCGCATCGATGTACTTAATGCGGGTGTAACGTAGCTTTGCCAGTGGGATTTCGGTGTTGGAGGGATTCTGGCGATGACAGTAGTGACTCTTGGAAGGTACCTAGTTTGGGTATCGCTGTGATACTATCATTAAATAATACGCTCAATCATCATGCGTCCGGCTGCCGGGAGAATTACTACATGAGTTTCAATAATAATTTGAAGATCGCCGTATTCGCTGAGATTACCGGGAGTTAAGCACAAATTTATTGTAGTACCTGGGTCGTCAAATCGCCGGACGACGCTTGGGATGGGCGTCAGAAATGATAGTATCGACGTCTTGAAGTCGCCTGATACGATCCTCAAGTTCCTGTTGATGAGCGAGAAGGGCGCGGCTTGTTGAATGGTGATTGGCAAGTTCGGAAGGCGAATTTAAATAACGTTGGCAAGTTGGAATGTTGATTTTGAAGAGCTAAGCAAGCAGAGAAAAATGCATATCGAAAGTTGGCAAATTTGGGACAAGTACGGGTGGGAAGAGTTACATAAACTAGCTTGCTTACAGCAGGTCGGCGTCGCATCCTGAAATGGAAGTCTACTCTGCCTCCTGATCGTGGTCATAGTGACATCATCGCTCTCTCGCGTATATGTTTGCTGGCGATTTGATTGCCTCTTTACTTTGAACCACAACCATCTCATCCGTTTTTGCCGTCCTTCCGTTGTGTAACACGATGGCCAAGGGTCGCAAAGCCGCTCAAGGCAAAAATAAGCCTACTGTTTCCATTCCCAAGAGGAATAAAGCCTCGCCATCGACAACCCCGTCATCGAGCAGCCCCGTCACTCCCATAACACCCAAGACACCCGCTGACGAGGGCATAGAATTCTTCCAAGCCGATGCCGTCCCTGGAGAATCGCCTATACATGTTTATGAATTACGACTTGATGTGGATGGTGGTCCTCACAAGGATAGTTCGGTGAGCACCAGACCTTGATTAATCGCGCTTTCTTCATTGACGATGCTTTTGTAGTACATCCGTCTTCCACCGGCTTATTCCCCGTACATTTTACGCGTCTCCATGAACGCTGGTACCCCCGCGGCAAGGAATGGCGTGTTCAAGACCAACTTTCCTCTAGACGGCGGCCAATTTGGCCGCGACCGCTTCTGCGAGCGAAGGTATGCCCTTTCACACGCATATATGCGCCTTTTTCGTGGGATAACTAACAAAATCTGTTCCTCAGGCTTCCCTCGGACTATTCAAAACCTATCCAGGTCGATTTACCCATATCTCACGCCGGAGCATTTATTTTCTGGGTGGAATACGACGGCGAACATACCGGAGAGCGTATCAAGGGCAGAGAGGGCTATTTCAACATCGACCCAATTCTGCGCATCAAATCACGCTCTCCCATTCTCGCTTCTGACCTCACGCCTTTGCCTGCTAGTTCAGGGGCCACCGTCCAAAAGAAAACAGTCGACTTACCTCTCGATGGGTTGTCCATTCTTACCGTCGTATCCAAATGGATGGGCCCCTTGTCTGACTGGTCCAAGCATTTCCAAGAGGCCCAAGAGCGAGGATACACGATGTTGCATTACACGCCTTTACAGGAACGAGGTGAAAGCGACAGTCCTTACTCGATTCGTGAGCAGCTCAAGTATGATTCTGCTATGTTTGGAGGAAAACGAGGTGCCGACGGTGGAAAAACACAGGTGGAAACCGTTTTGAAGATGGCACGAGAGCAGCATGGCCTCTTGAGCTTGACGGATGTGGTCTTGAATCATACTGCCAATGACAGTCCATGGTTGGTTGACCACCCCGAAGCAGGTACGGCGTTCCGGCTCATCACGCGCCCCAGCTAATTGTTCTTCTAGGTTTCAGTCCCGCAAACTCACCTCATTTGACGCCTGCTTTAGAACTTGATACTGCCATGATTCAATTCTCCGGCGCTCTGAAGTCGGAAGGCCTTCCCACCCTGGTCAAATCCGCTCAAGATGTGGCCATTCTTATGAAAAAGTTCGAAGGCGTCGTTAGAAACTTGAACTTCTGGCAGTACTATGTCCTTGATCCGAAACGCGAGCGAGATTCTGTCAAGTCAGCTCTTGACTCCCAGAAAATTACCGCGTGGTCGGGAGCGGATGTTGAAGGGAAATCAGTTGTCACACTGGCAGAGATTCTTCGTTCTGAGAACAAGATTGTCGGTTTGGGAAAACTGGCTTCGAGATTGGGCGTACACGTCGAACCCCCCGTCGCTGCTGGCTTCGTGAAGGCAGCATTTCGTGACGTTCATGACACCGATGCTCTTGCTGATGCTTGGGTTCGTATCGTGGACGTTATAAATGTGCCCTTGTACGAGGAATGGGAAGAAGATACCCGAATAGCTTTGTCTGGCGTCAAGAACCGACTAACGTACACGCGATTGGATGAGCACGGACCTCGATTGGGCGAGATCTCTAAAACGTAGGGCGCAGAACTCTTGTGCTCATTCAGCTAACTTACATTTCTTTCCAGGTCGCCGCTTGTTGAACCTTATTTTACTCGTCTCTCCAAGCCCAACGCAGATCCTCTCGTGTACTCTTTGGCCAACAACGGCTGGATATGGGCTGCAGACCCTTTACAAAATTTTGCTCAACTTCCCTCTAAGGCGTATCTCCGGCGGGAAGTCATTGTCTGGGGTGATTGCGTCAAACTACGCTATGGGAATGGCCCAGATGATAATCCATGGCTTTGGTCTCATATGACTGAATATGTTACCGCTCTGGCGAAGACATTCGACGGTTTCCGGATCGATAACTGCCATTCCACTCCTCTTCACGTCGGTGTTTGGATGCTGGATGCGGCTCGTGTCGTCAATCCGAATCTCTACGTCTGCGCCGAGCTTTTCACTGGCAGCGAGGAGATGGACATATTATTTGTGAAACGTCTGGGTGTCAACAGCCTTATCAGAGAAAGCGGGAATGGCTGGGACCCAAAGGAGTATTCTAGACTGCTATATAGGCACGGCGTTGGAAAACCAGTCGGTAAGCATTCATTTTATGACTTCGCGCGCTCGACGTTCTAATGTTCTGCTACAGGTTCTATGGATGGCGCGTGTCTGACAAGTTTGGAAGAAATTGCGTCGCCAACTGGCAAAGGACCTGTTCGAAAGGCAATCGTGAGACCGTTGAATGGTTCTATGCCACACGCGTTACTTTACGATCTCACGCACGATAATGAGTCACCCATGGACAAGCGCTCCGCAGAAGATGCCCTGTCGACTGGAGCTCTCACCACTTTTAGTTATTCAGCAATAGGATCTGTCAAAGGGTTTGATGACCTATATCCAAAGTTGCTCAATCTTGTCGGAGAGAAGAGGAAGTATGGAATTACCGGGCTTGGAGAAGGCAGCGGTATCGCCAAAGTTAAACGGGTTCTCAACTCTCTCCATCTTGAAATGGTTCTGGGAGCTTACGAGGAAGGCCATGTACATCAGGAAGGCGACGTAAGTTTTCTTCTCCAGACATCCAAGACATATTAAGATTTTCCCTTTACGTAGTACATCGTTCTTTCGCGTGTTCATCCTGGAACTCAGAAAGGATACCTACTCGTCGCTCACACCGCTTTCCATAAAGGGTCTAAGGATCGAGGCTGTAGTAAGTCCTATGTTTCTATTGCAAGTTTCTATTGTGCTGACGTTTGATCAGTGTCACCTATCAAACTGCGAAGAACAAAAGTCGACTTTGTTTTGGGTGCCAGCGTCGATATTCAGTCATATGAAATTCCTAGCGATCCAACGACCCTTACAGGACTACCTGCAAAGATTGTCGAGATGCTTCCTCTCGATATTTCTGAAGGCCATGATCACGAAGGCCCATATTCCGAGATAGTTGTCCCCGAATACTTCCCACCAGGCAGTATTATGCTGTTCAAGACACATCTGAAAGACTATGATGCATCATTGGATGCATTCTGCGCCTCTGGTGCGCAGGAAGTGTTTGATGCACTCGATCTCGTTGAATTGAACGTTATCTTGCACCGCGCAGATGGAGAAGAGCGTGATGCGACCGGTGGAGAGTTCGGTGTTTATGAGGTACCTGGTCTGGGAAAGGCAGTCTATTGTGGCCTCGAAGGCTGGATGCATTCTTTGAGACATATCATGCGATACAACGATCTCGGACATCCTTTATGCGATCATTTGAGAGATGGGTCATGGGCTTTAGACTACGTTCATGCTCGTCTATTCAAGTATGTCCTTGACATTTTTGCCTGCTTAACACTGCTGATCTTGTCTTTGACAGACAAGCCGACAAATTGCCTAAAATCAAACAAGCGGCAGAATGGTTCAGCGAAAGATTCGAACGCGTGAAGGCTACTGTTCCTCCTTTCTTACGCCCCAAATACTTTGCGCTCATCATATCTGAGGCGTACAAAGCTGCAAGACGGTCTGTGGTCGAACAATGCTCGGAATTCATTTCAAACGGACATGATTTTACGCAGGACCTGGCCCTGTGTGCAGTTCAGATGTACGGCACTGTTCAATCAGCGTCTCTTGATCCAGGTGTTGTCACGCCGTCGTTAGCAGCTGGACTCCCTCATTTCGCAGCTGGCTGGGCGAGATGCTGGGGTCGTGACGTTTTCATATCTCTCCGAGGATTGTTCCTGACGACTGGAAACTATGTTGCTGCCAAAAAGCATATTCTGGCTTTCGCCTCAACACTGAAGCATGGCTTGATACCAAATCTTTTAGATTCGCTTCGCAGTCCTAGGTCAGCTGTCAGTGCACCGTAGAGATTGTTTGGCTGACCCTCATATAGATACAACTCTCGAGATTCACCGTGGTGGATGCTTCAAAACATCCAGGATTATGTTACCAACGCTCCAGATGGACTGTCCCTTCTCTCTGAAAAGGTGAAGCGCCGGTTCCCGAAGGACGACACGTGGGTACCTTGGGACGATACCCGTGCATATGCATACTCAACCACAATTGCTGAGATCATACAAGAGATTCTTCAGCGGCACGCGGATGGTATTCACTTCAGAGAGTACAACGCAGGTCCTAATCTTGACATGCAAATGAGGGACGAAGGATTCAATATTGATATCAAGGTCGATTGGAGTACGGGGTTAATCTTTGGAGGAAACCGTCACAACTGCGGGACGTGGATGGATAAGATGGGTGAATCCACTAAGGCTGGAACAAAGGGTGTTCCAGGGACTCCCAGAGATGGCGCACCGGTCGAAATCACTGGACTGCTAAAAAGCGCGCTTCGTTGGTTAGATCAACTATCTCAAGCGGATCAATTCCCGTTCAAAGGTGTTCGTACGACCAGTCAGTGCCTTTTTTTCCGTGGAATTACGTTCTCCTCCAACACTGATTTTGTTAGTTGACAGCAAGGAATGTCTCATCACATACAAGCAATGGTCAGACCTCATTCAGTTTTCGTTCGAAAAATGCTACTACGTCCCTCTCGGTGAGAGAGCTATTATAGCTCGTACTCCTTGAATGGTTGGCTAACCGTCTTGGGTAGACCCGTCTGCCGATCCCAAGTATAATGTCACGTCTAACCTGGTGAACCGACGAGGTATATACAAGGACGTGTATGGATCCGGAGTTGGGAGAGAGTGGTCTGACTACCAACTGAGGCCTAACTTTCCCATTGCTATGGCGGTTGCTCCAGAGTTATTCGATCCTCAACATGGTCTAGGCGCGCTACAAATCGCCGAGGAGATTCTTCGGGCTCCCCTCGGTATGAAGACTTTGGATCCGAAAGACCTTCAATACCGCCCAGTCTACGACAACTCGAATGATTCCAACGACGCATCCGTTGCGAAAGGACTGAATTATCACAACGTTAGTGCACTCTTAAGTGTCATATTGACGGATTCTGATATTCTGTACAGGGTCCTGAATGGGGATGGCCATTGGGCTTCTTTTTGAGGGCGTATCTTGATTTCGACAGTCGTGCGGGAGAAGGGAAAACCGTATGAATCTTCATCCTTCTTTGGCGTTTCCTACTAACTTGCGTGTTTAATAGGACATTAAGCAAACTCTCCATCATCTGCATCAAATTCTGCTGACACCACGTCAACACATCCGCAGTGATCCTTGGGCGGGGATTCCTGAGCTCACGAACGAGAACGGGCAGTACTGCCATGACTCTTGCAATACCCAAGCATGGAGCGCAAGCACTTTGCTGGACTTTTTGGAAGCCGTGCATAAGTTGGGAGCAAAGTAGACGCGACAAACAGGAACTGAGCTGCTCACTAAACAGACTTTATCGATAAACGTAGAAGCATGACACTGTACACATAGAATCATTCGCGCGCTCAACGCTATGTACGTTGTTCGGACCCCAATCCGTCAGTGACGAATGCGGATAATCGGACCGGAACAAGGCCGAATAGCTGCGGCCATTACTAAGGCGTCCATCAGTTATTCTTCATAAGCTGGACCTTGTCCTTTTCCTTCCCCGGGTCGCACACGCAATCACGCGCAATCATGGCCACCTGTCGCGACACAGAGGGCTGGAATATTGTTTCTCGTATTCGTCCCTTTGATGTTACTCTCTGTTTTGAGGAAGGTATCCTCTTCTCCGGTCTCTACGCGCTCCTGCTGGCGATAGTTGCTGCAAAATGCTTATCGCTTTCTGCTGCCCAAATATCGAGGAAGCGGTCGCTCAAGAGTCGATGGATACTGGCTGTCAAGATCGTGAGTCCCTCAATCTTTCACCACATCCTGTTCTGAACCTTAACACAATACAGCTCTTCCTTACCCTTGCATTCTTCCTCAGCGTCGCCAATCTTCTCTACACCGTATACGCAAAGATATCCGTACCCGTTTTCCAGGCTTACATCTTTGAATCTCTTTCGCTCGCAGCTGCCGTTGTTCTGACGTTCTTCAATCATACTCGAGCCAGGAATTCGTCCACTATTCTGCTCATATACTGGCCTCTCCATTCTCTTGTATATGCTATCTGGACGCGAACTGTATTAACGAATGGTTTCAACCATATCCTATTCACGATCAAGTCCATCATAGCAGGACTTGGTGTCCTATCTTTCCTTCTGGAATGTGTCGGGCCGGAATGGGGATCGGAAGAAAAGATTTCTGAGGACATGCACGCTGAAAACCCGATCATCACGGCGAATATCTTTAGTCGATGGGTAGGCACGGTCTACCAATTCTTCAGCTTATTACTTACTAGGACTGTAATAGTTCTTCATGTGGATGACGCCCCTTATGAAGAAAGGTGCCTCCGAATATATTTCTGAGAACGATCTACCGTCTCTACGTCCTGAAGATGCTTCCGAGAAGATTGGGCAAACCTTGCATGATGCACTGCAAAAACAGTCGGTACCTTCTATTGCATGTAGTCCCAGTTCTTACATCCTTCCTTTCAGTTCCTTATGGAAAGCCCTATTCATCTCATATGGTGGTCCTTACGCGTTAGCAGCTGGGATGAAGCTTCTCCAGGACTGTCTTTCATTTCTGCAACCGCAACTACTGCGTTGGCTTCTATCATACATATCGATATGTCAAAGCGCGCGATATGCCCCTGACTCTACCAAGCCTCACCCCTTAGAAGGGTTTTCGATAGCTGTACTCATGTTCGTTGCGTCAGTCGCTCAAACTGTCATCTTAAACCAGGTATGACTGTCACCGCTTCACGTATCTTAACTCTTGTGTCTCACTGATTTATGTAGTACTTCCAAATTGCATTTGAAACTGGGTAGGCATTTTCATTGTTCGTTGTAGTGATGAGGGTTTTACCTCCCATTTTCAGACTGAGAGTACGCTCAGGGCTCGTTTCGGTCATTTATACAAAGGCCTTAGTCCTTTCCAATGACGAACGAGGACGGGCATCCGGCGACATTGTTAATCTGATGTCTGTCGATGCGACGAGACTGCAGGACTTTTGTCAGTTTGGGTTGATCTCTATATCGGGCCCTTTCCAGGTATCTCAAGTATATTTCACCGCAAGTCAGTGCCCTAACGACCCATTTAAGATTACGCTGGCATTTATCTCCCTGTACAACATGCTCGGATGGCCTGCCTTCGTTGGTGTTGCTATAATGATGTTTTCGGTCCCTTTGAACACCTGTAAGTGTATCCACCAATCGAAGAAGCACAATTTTGACGTTCCTAATTTTAGTCATTGCTCGTATCCTGAAACGCATGCAAGAAACACAAATGAAGAACCGTGATATGCGAACTCGTTTGATGAGCGAGTTGTTGTCCAACATCAAGAGCATTAAGCTTTATGCTTGGGAATATGCCTTTTTACGAAAGATTTTGACTGTCCGAAATGAGAAAGAGTTGAAGATGCTGAGGAAAATAGGCATCGCCACAGTTAGTTGCATTCTATCTTAGGCCCCCTTTTTACTAACGAAGATTCAGTCCCTCAACATGATGCTATGGACTGGTATCCCTCTACTTGTGGCGTTCAGTTCCTTTGCTGTCGCTGCCTTGACCTCCTCTAAACCGCTAACATCTGACGTCATTTTCCCCGCCATATCACTTTTCATGCTGCTTCAATTTCCGTTGGCCATGGCAAGTAAAATTTCACACTTCCATATTAGCCTCCTTCTGACCACCGTATAGTTCAGCCAAGTGACTTCGAACCTCATCGAAGCGATTGTTTCGATCAGGCGACTTTCGGACTTTTTAGAAGCAGATGAGTTACAAGCGGACGCACGCAAACTGATAGAGAAACCCAATCTGCAACGTGGTGATACCGTTAGTGGCCTCGTCATGACTCGTCATTGTGTTCCTAAAGTTGTAACGTTACAGGTATTGTCCATCAGAAATGCGGATTTTGGTTGGTCCGCAGAAGCCATTCAACCTGTCCTGGAAGACATCAACCTTACTGTCCGAAAAGGAGAGTTGTTGGGAGTCCTCGGTAAAGTGGGGTGCGGAAAGGTAACGTTCACTTCGGCAGTTACGTTTAGTAGTCCTAATTCCGCGTTTTAGACGAGTCTGCTGTCTGCCATCATTGGCGATATGATTAGGAAGGAAGGGGATCTCACTGTCTATGGCACCGTTGCATATTGTCCGCAAAACCCTTGGTATACTCACGTTTGGCTCTTGCACCGTCCTCAAGCTTACCTTCATATCTAGGATTCTTTCAGCGACTGTCCGAGACAATATCCTCTTCTCTCATGAATATGATGAGGTGTTCTATAACCTTGTCATCGAAGGTGCCATAGTTGCAAGTACATTGTGTTGTCCATGGCCTAACCATATTTTTAGCTTGTGCTCTGGTACCTGATCTGGCGTTGTTGCCCCAAGGTGATCTGACGGAAGTCGGAGAAAAAGGAAAGTAATTGTTTGGGTTTGAAAAGTCTCATCCTTATTGGGCCTTCTTTCCAGGCATTACGGTATGTCCTCTCCAAGTGCACTGTGATGAGCGTTCTTATGTATCCTTTTTTCTAGCTCAGCGGTGGTCAGCGAGCTCGTCTCGCGTTAGCTCGCGCCGTTTACGCCCGCGCAGATCTGTAAGTTTCTGTTTTTCTTTTGCCTGCACATCTTTCCTAACAGGTTCTGGTTACAGCGTGCTTCTTGACGATTGCTTGGCGGCGGTAGACAGCCATGTTGCACGACACATATTCAGTGAGTCGCTACCAGCTTTTATCAATCAATTCTTCTCAAGCGTTGCAGCAAATGTTATCGGCCCCCAGGGAATACTTGCTTCCAAGGCTCGCATCTTAGTCACCAACAGCATAGCGTTTGTTAGAGAGTTCGATCAGCTCGCATTCATACGCCGGGGTATCATACTCGAGATCGGAAGCTATGATTCTTTGATGGCCATGCCCGAGGGAGAACTAAGCAGACTCGTGTATGTGAAGCTCCCTTCTTCTTTACTATATCTGAAAATGTTTGGACAGACACGGCCATGGCAGGAGTTCAAGCTCGTCTGGTACCTCTACGCCATTCATTACCGGAGGCAGTGGTGCTACCACACCCAAAATCGAAGAGGAAGACCTTGAAGCAGTCAAGTTTGATATCACCTTATCTGAGAAATTTAGGGACCGATCCAGTTTCTCCAAGGCAGTCATCGCCAAACCGTCTCCGACTCGATCCCCCGAGTCCACCGGCTTGAGCAGGGAACATATAGAACAAGGCCGAGTCAAGACCCATGTTTATGCCGAGTACATCCGTGCTGCTTCAAAAACAGGATTCTCTCTCTTTTTAGCTGCGATTGTTGCTCAACAAGCATCATCTGTCCTTGGAAATCTTGTTCTTCGAAGTTGGGGAGAACACAACAGGGAAATGGGAAGCAACGCCGGAATGCTGAAGTATCTCATCATCTACGGCGCGGTGTCGTTGTCTTCCATCCTTTTGGGAGGGGCTGCTGCCATTTTGATGTGGGTGTTATGCTCTTTGCGTAGCGCAAAGCGACTCCATGACGCCGTTAGTCACTCCTATAAGTACTGGAAATGAACTCAAGATTTTCGCAGATGCTGGAGTCTCTCATGCATGCACCGCTTAGCTTCTTCGAGTTGACTCCTACTGGCCGGTTAGTTTAATTCAGTGATTATGATCAAAACTCACCAACAAAACCCACAGGATTTTGAATCTTTTCTCTCGTGACACATATGTTGTTGACCAGATCTTGGCGCGCGCCATTCAAAATCTATGCAGAACTCTCGCTGTCTGCGTGTTTATAGCATTAGTCATTGGAACTAGCTTCCCCCTCTTCCTTCTCTCCGTTATTCCTTTGGGATATTTCTACCTGCAAGTGATGAAGTACGTATGCACATTTAGACTTCGGCGAATGCACCTCTGATATATCGTGCAGATACTATCTTGCCACCTCTCGAGAACTCAAACGCTTGGATGCGGTGTCTCGTTCACCCATCTTTGCGTGGTTCTCTGAGTCACTCGCTGGCCTTTCGACCATCCGCGCCTTCAATCAAGGATCTCTCTTCATTGCCGCGAACGAACGTCGCGTTGATCGCAATCAAATTTGCTATCTCTCAAGTATTTCGGTCAACCGATGGTTGTCGGTGCGACTTGAGGCAGTGGGCGCCACCATCATATTCTTAGTGGCCACCTTGTCTATGGTTGCGCTAATAACTACTGGCGTCGACGCTGGATTGGTGGGCCTTGTCCTGTCCTACGCTCTGAATGCGACATCCTCTTTGGTCTGCAATTTTTTCATCTATGGTCCTGTGTTGTTCTGACGACTGGCTATAGAATTGGGTTGTCAGATCCGCAAGTGAAGTCGAGCAGAATATTGTCAGTGTCGAAAGGATATTGCATCAGAGCGAGGTAGTGCCAGAAGCGCCCCATGAGTTGCCTGATTCAAAACCAGACGGACCTTGGCCCTCTAAAGGCGGAGTAGAGTTCAGGTAAGCAGAATGGCGATACCTTTTTGCATTATCTCTCATGGTATAAAATTTAAGTCACTACTCTACTCGATATCGGCCTGAGCTCGACCCAGTACTAAAAGATATTACGATGACCATAGTGAGTTGATCTTGAAATTCACAGATGAAAAAACGAACTGATCTTTGCAGAAACCAAGTGAGAAGATCGGTGTCTGTGGAAGGACTGGGGCTGGGAAGTCATCGGCAAGTCTTGGTTAGATCCGATAAACCACAAAACTAATGGTTGTGTCATAGCTTCTGTTGGCCCTATTCCGAATCATCGAGCCCACCGAAGGAACCATACTGATTGACGGCGTTGACATCACGAAAATCGGGTTGCATGATTGTGGGTTCTCAATTTCTGTGTTCAAGGATCGGTGTTCCTGATCACCGGTTCTCGTAGTGCGCTCATCCATATCGATTGTTCCTCAGTCACCAGATCTATTCGAAGGGACACTCAGAGAGAATATCGATCCGGTTGGTGAACATGTCGATGCAGATATATGGGTTGCACTTGGCCAGGTAAGTTTTCCCCGCATTACCTTACTTGGTTTCCCACTTACAGCAAGTACAGGCTCACCTGAAAACCTACGTTGAAAGCTTGCCTGAAGGCCTTGATGCGCCTGTTAGAGAAGGAGGATCTTCTTTATCTTCCGGACAGAGACAGCTGTTGTGCTTTGCTAGGGCGCTTTTGCGTAAATCTAAAGTACTTGTTTTGGACGAAGGTAAGTATCTCTCTTTGGTCCATTGTTCATCAATTAATGACCGGATTTCAGCGACGTCGGCCGTGGATTTGGATACTGATCAAGCCATTCAAGAAATCATTCGCGGTCCGGCCTTTACTGACGTTACCATTCTAACAATCGCACATCGTTTGAATACCATCATCGAGTCTGACCGCGTTCTTGTTATGGAGGCGGGAAAGGTATGATTACATGGCGTGTAAGCTTCACTCAATTCTGACGCACTGATAGATGGCCGAATTCGACACCCCTCAAGCCCTACTATCAAAGCCAGATTCGATATTCTATTCTTTGGCAAGTCAGGCTGGACTTGTTTCCGAAAAGTAGATAGATTGGATCCTGGCCTACGACAGATAATCTATGTCATAAAATAGAGTCCGGCATGCATGTGTTCCGAAGTGTGTACAGTCAATAAAAATACAACATGAGAGCATATGAGCCATTTAAGGCTGTCTTACTGTCAAGCCCATTGAAGCCGTCCGTGCCATTGCCAAACCTGTTACAGGTTCGCCCTTTGACAAAAGTTCCCTACCGCCTAACGCTCCTGCCAGGAGCTCTCTACAACATCTCGCGCGCTCCCGCCGCTGGACGAACCAGCTGCTTGCATCGCAAGGAATGGCGAGCGGCCGAGCAATGACTCCTTTCTCCCGTGCGACTCGTATCGAGTGAATGAGCGTGTCGACCTCTGCTTCTGAATCAAGATCATCTAGATTCTCCTCGATCTCTCCAGCTTTGCTATCCACAAGTTTCGTAGCGGCCCCGGCCGTAGCACCCGAAGACTTCTTCCCGCTCTTCTTTGACGAAGAATTGTTAGACTTTTTGGTAAGATCGATGCCATTCGCTGCAGCGGCTTCCTCTGCAAGTCGCTTTTTCTCCAGTTTCTCCTTTTCGCGTTTCTCCTTCTTCTCGGCTTTGCTTTCGCGTTTGACCGGTTCGACAAAGTTGGGATTGTTGGCGCGCTGCCAGTCGAGGAGGAGCTCGTCGTAGGGGCGGGAACGCCCTTGTACGGCGCGCTTGGCGCCCATGGAGTGGGATTTGCAGGTCAGAGAGCGAGAGCATTCGAGCCCCTTGTCGTTGATGACACCGCACTGGCGATCAAAGTCAACAGGGCCTTTAACGCGACCCTTGTTGACCTTGGGAGCGGGCTTGCTCTTCTTCTTTGGAGGTTGTGAGGGATCTACAGGCTCGAGTGAGGCCTTCCGTTTCTTGGCGCTTTTCACTAATCAGAAAATCGTGAGATCGTCGGATTGGACGCGTCTACGAATGACTGACGCTCAGCATCGGCCTTGGCCTTGGCCTCTCTCTTGCGAATCTCCTTGCAAGTGTCTGATAGGTGTAAATTGACAGTATGGCGGCTCAGAGCAGTGTATCTGACCTGCATGATCTTTGAAACAGCTGCGAAGAATCGGTTTCTCGCATTCCTTGCATCTGACGACGCCGATATCTGTCGTGGAGGTCAACGGCTGGGCGCCAAATATCTTCATGGTGTTGTAGGGAAGCCATGCTGTGGGTGGCACGGGTGCCGCCAAGTCTGCTGGTGGTGGGTGCACAGGAGTGTCCCAGGAGAAGGGAGGAGGTGAATTGCTCGTCCTTGAGTTGTGATTATTTCTCTTTAGACGAAGGGACATGACAAGGTCAATATGTGACGTGACGGTCACACTGCGTTACTATCTATTCTATCGACCAAATTTCTTCAAAGGATCCGACTTTCTTTTCCCGCCTCGTCCTCCACTGCCACCACGGCCGCGACCGCGGCCTCGGTGTCGCGAACTATCTCGATTGTTCTTCTTGAAACCCACGAAACCAACAGACTTTTCGGTCGGTGTCGCTCCTTCCATTACTCCATTCACTGGAGCAACGCGTGGAAGGAGATATTTTGGCACATGCTTCATGTGAGACTGAATCCGAGTTGGATGTAAAACTTTGTCGTGCCGTAGATATTCTAGGTCGAGGGGATTATCTTCAAAGTGCGCCTGCGACGGAGACGGTAAGCGTGCAAGAGACAAAAGAAGTGAAAACGTACTTTCAGCTTGTCTGAATTCAGTATTTCTGTTTTCAATTCCTTCATCCTAGCTTCTCGGATCGCCGTCCTTGTGACTGAACGCAGAGCATCTTCCATTCTATATCTGAACGCCTCCACCTGTTTCATGTCAAAAACGTAGTCTTTGATCTTGCTGCCTCTCGCCGCTTGTTCCTGCTCAATCCTTTCAAACACCACAACATCTCGCTTGGCACTAGGCAGGCATCCAACGACTTTGTTTTTCCCCCACTGGTCCTGTGGAACCACGAATGACAAGGACATACCGGTCCGTCCCGCGCGGGCAGTGCGTCCTACGCGATGGATGTATGACCGTGAACTGCCAGGTAGGTCAAAATTTAGGACACAGGCCACGTCCACAAAGTCGATTCCGCGGGTTACTCCATATTCTCTATCGCCTCCGTCTTTTCGGGTCTTTCGTTTCCTTGACTTCTGCGTAGGCTCTGGAGGAGAAGGACGCTTGCGTTTGCGCGAGGAACCTGGAGGACCGGTGGCTATTGACGGTTCCTCAGATGGAGGCTCCAATTCGCGCTGAGTAGATGTAACTGAAATGCGATGACCAAATCATTATAATGCTCGAAAAAAAAAACATACATTGCTGCTCAGGTTCTTCATTTTCATCATTGGATTCTTCTTCCGTTTCTTCCCCCTCGTCTTCGGAGTCTTGGTCTGCTCCATGAGTTCCACTTTCATCAGTGGCGATAATGTAGTCATAGAGGCCTTTGTTGAATTCCTGCACCGTATGGTATCTGTATTTCACGGTCAAACCTGACATCCTGTCCACTCAAACCGGCTGCTCACCTTGAATTCAGCGGAAGCTCCGAATTGAGAACACAGCTTTTTATGGAAAACTGCTCAAGGAAGAGTTTGAGCCGATAACTCCGGTCTACATCGTTGACGAATAAGATGCATTTTCCTTTTATGAGTTTGAGCTTAAGGATGACATATGTAAGAAGGAACTTGTCCACTTCTGAACATCTGAGATTGGATTAGGATTCAAGAACTTGGACACGAGAAGATTATCGCACTTGACGGAGTACTGTGTCAAATTGGCAGCTTCATCTTCGCCCTGCTCTAATCTCAATATGGCCTACGAAGAAGGTGAGACAGGCTAGATGTTAGTAAAGATATGAACGCACTGGATTGCGCAGTGTTAGTCCCTTGAGGAGTTCGACGTCCTCTGTCATGGTGGCGCTCATAAGGAATGACTGGAACACTTTTGGTAGATACATTCCGCTGAATATTTGCCGAACGGTCTCGTCATGACCATAAGAAAGAATAAGATCTGCCTCGTCGATGACCAGAGACTCCAGAGCCGTCAAAAACAGCGTCTGAAAAACTTCAGTATCACGCAGAAGGTCTTAGATGAAGCCTACCTTGGACTGAAGGAGTCCCAATGCTCGGGTTGGTGTAGCGACTACGATGTCAGGTTTGTCCGAAAGAAGAGTCCTATGATATTGAAGGTTATTTGTTGTCTTGGAGCCGGAAAGTTGGCAAGATTCACCGTTGTAGATGCGACGTTGTCCCAGCAGAAACGTTGACACACCCAATCTCCTTCTCACAGTACTTTAATATTTCCTTTAATGAGGCAGCAACCTGCTGGGCCAATTCCCTGGTTGGAACCAATATCAAGGCGCGAGTCGCCTGGTACGAGGCATCCTCTCTGTCCAGAGACTGTATTCAATATTAACGACACTTCCTGCACAACACCATTGAAGCTCACAGTTTTCGCGTTGAGTATCTTTTGTGCGATGGGTATGCAGTATGCGGCGGTCTTTCCACTTCCAGTCTGAGCACGGGCCAAGATATCTTTGCTCTCGAGGGCCAGTGGGATCGCTTTTGCTTGTACTAGGGTGGGGCGAGCGAAGCCCATATCTGCGAGAGCACGAAGAAGACGGGCATCGAGGAGATGTGAAAATGCAGAAAATGTGGCCTTTGCATCGACCAGGCGTGATTCGACCATTGAGGTAGAGAAAAAGTCAAGAGCGTGACGTGACTCTACGTTACTCTTGATGTTTTCCCTCTCGTCCATTACCTCCTTCCTCCGGCCCTCCCTGTTACCGTTCCGCTCGCCTATAACGCTCCTCACCCGGTCCCGTGGGCAACTAGCACCGCGAAAAGTCAAGTATCTCAAGCGACACAAGGGTCGGGTGCCCATTCCCATCGGCGGCTCGACGCGGGGAACAACACTGGCATTTGGGGACTGGGGTATCAGGATACGGGGGAATGGGATGCGACTGAGCGCGAAACAGCTGACTACGGCGGAAGACGTGATCAAGAGGAAGCTCAAGGTGTGGAAGGGCGCCAAGGTCTGGCTGAGGTGTTTTCCGGATATCCCTGTTTGTATAAAGGGCAACGAAACACGTATGGGTAAGGGAAAGGGTACCTTTGAGTACTGGGCCACCCGGTGAGCAGTGTCGACATTGACCTCGACGTTCCATTGACCTCGACGGACAGACTGCCTACTGGGCGCGTCATCTTTGAAATCGGTGGTGTACCTATCCGAGAGGAACTTGCTCGTCAAAGTGAGTTTTTCCAGATTATTTTACTTTCCAAACTTACCACATTTCCAGTTCTCAAACAAGCATCGTCGAAACTGCCCTGTAAAATGGAGTTTATCAGTCGCAAGACGTTACCTCGTCTCGGCCGTCTCCTTATTGAGCCGCCCAAGCCTCCGAAGATGGCAGAGGATATCGTAGCCGCGGTAAAATCGAGTCAGATGCAAGCAACAATATAGATACTCTAACAGTGCTTTGTGACTATAAAAATATACTTGGAAGCAACTGGGAATACACATAGCCTGACATCAAGGTATCTGCATCAAAACAGTTCCTCCTCCTCGCCCTTCCAGTTCTTCGCCTGGTCCCAATACCCCTTCAGCCGCTCCCCAAGAACTTCCTTCGCAGCAGAATCCGTCGGGCAGCTCTTTGCCTTGAATGAACTGAACGTTCGCTCCCTTAAATCACCCTCCCACACTAACCAGCACTTGTTATCCTCCAACGACACCTCTTCCTCCTTCTTTCCTTCTCTATCGCCATCTTCTTGCAACTCCACCTCTTCCTCACCCCTCGGTCGCGATGCCTCCGTCCAGATGATCCGATGCATCATCAGCCGCTTGTAATTCCGTATATACTTGGCTGCGCCCTCCACATATATCATGCTAAAGTTCGGATTGAAAATACAGAGCCCACTGAGATTCATCTGCTCGGCATTCTTCCGCACTTTGAACCGATGAGACCCGTCTGTGAGCGTTTTCACCCTACAAGCAATCAGTAACAGCCGACACAGAAGTAGAGAACCATACTTGAACACAGCGCCATGGATACCCTTCTTCTCCTCATCTGTCTTCTTGCTCTCCACCTTTTCCCGCCTCTGCTCGTCCGTAAGTTTACGCTCCGCATTCATCTTCTCGTGTCCGTGTTTACGCATCGCAACCTCTCGCCTCACCCGCGCCTCAACCCGTGTCGGGTCTTGTACCGCATCACTCGTCAGGACCCTCATCAAATTCGCGAGACGCACTACAGTTATCGTCAAGCAACGAAATGGGACACTATCAAGAGCACCCACCTTTGGGTGGATCAGGGGGTAACAGTCCCATACGAATTCGGTCCCGCTTGTCTTGCAGCTCCCCTGCACGGCGCAGTTTACGCATCTTCTTTTGCTCCTACAACGCCGATTAGCAAAATTTCCATCCATAGCATTAAATACATACCCTTTTCGTCAACTTCATGGGTTTCAACGCCACCTTGTCCTTATCTCCAGGCGCAGGGATAGGGATGGGATGCTGGATATATATCGTAATCGGTGAATTTGCGGTCTTGATATTCATCGCTTGTATTCCATAGGATAAATCGTCGTACGTCTTGTTAGGCAGCAATGCAGCATCCCACCACTCTGCCTCGGGCGGAGGAGCACGCTAAAATCACATCAAGGCAAGGTTCAAAACGTCAGCAACCGTTACGCACCTTGACACTTTTCTCAATTCCCATATCACTATCCAGGCCTGCTTTCCTGGCACTCTCTGCAATTCTCTGTTTGAGCGCCTCGAGCTGCGCCTCCTTCCGCATCTGGTCTGCCTGCGCGATGTACTTGCCCTTGGGGTTGAATCGAAAGTTGCGCCCCATGCGGTCCTTGGGGGCTCCTTCGATCGTTTCCTTGGATGCATATGGATTGGCGGATTCCATGATAAGCACTGGGGTGGGCGCTGGAGGGGGCGTTGGAACGTTCCGCGTATTAGCCTGTAATAAATTTAATATCTAGACCGCATATCAGAGAAAAACGGCTACCTTGATGGACGCAAACTTGGGCTGCATAGGCTTATACCGATCCTTTTTTGACTGGGGCGCAACCGGCGTCTGATCCAATAGCAGTGGATGGGCGGCCATCTTCAGACCCGCACCTTGCTGAGCAGGCTCAGCAGGCCGATTCCTGTTCTTTCCAGTTTGTGGAATCGACTACAACGAGTTCAGGTTATGATATGCAGAACACGATGTGCTCACCATGTACGGATTGTCTTTAACGGCCAACTTGCTCTGAGCAGCCACGACCTTTTTCTTCGCCTCTGCGATCTTCTTGGCAAGGTCATCCGGGAGGCCAGGGGGCGTGGACGAGGCGCTCTTGACCATAGGCACAGCGGAAGCAATGGGCTTCACGGGTGTCGGCGCAGCGATACTCGCGCCGCCGCCCCTCATGGCGGCGACCTTGGCGGCAATTTCGGCGCGTTTTTGTGCGATGACCGCTGCGTGCGACTGAAAGAATCGTTTAGCGGGACCCAACACTTGCCGATAGAAAAACTCACAAGAGCTGAGCTGCTCGATGTCTAGGTGCAGAGAGAAGTGAATCAGAATAAAGAACCAAACGGGATAATCACCTTGGGAATGAAAGGGCACTCACAGCATCACTAAACGAAGTGTCAGTCAACAAACCGCAAGCATCAGTATGAACCACCTTTTGAGTTTCTTGTTGCTACCACTCGCTTCGCCGTTGCTTTCTAGTGGTCGCTTCTTATCCATGGTGGGGCAATGGAGGACAATGGCAGAGACGCAAGCGTGACGTGACGTCACCTCCTCTCCTCTACCCTCCACAACCGTTGTTTCTTCGCAAGTTCGTGTCTGCCTAGCACCGTCGTCAACACTGACTACCATGCTTCATCGTGCAGTGGAGGAGATCTCGACAGGATCAGATTCAGATTACTCCAGGTATGCTTTCTTGCTCTTCCATGTACCTTTGTCTCAACAGCCTTCAGCTCGGCACGTCCTCATCCTATCCCAATTTCTTCAATGACATTAAGCTCTCACACAGTGGATATCTTGGTTCTTATCCTCCAAGGGCAACGAGTACTTCTGTGAAGTCGACGAAGACTTCATTCTGGACCGATTCAACTTGACCGGCCTGAACAACGAGATCGTCAATTACCCCCAGGCTCTGGATCTTATCACCGACAATCTTGGTGAGTCTCTCCTCACCATTTCTCGCCTGGGAAGCGACACCGACGCTTGTTGCAGATGATGACATTCAAGACGACTTCCGCGCCTCACTCGACGTTCAAGCCAGACTTTTGTACGGCCTCATACATGCTAGATGGATCGTCACGACACGGGGTCTAGCCAAGATGGTCCGTCCTCTTGTCCCATTCCTTCTTCTCCTCAAAAATAATCATCCTATCTGCAGCTTGAAAAGTATAAACGCATCGAATTCGGGCGGTGTCCACGTGTTCTCTGCCAGCAGCAGCCTCTCCTCCCCGTAGGTCTAACCGACGTTCCCTACGAAAAGTCGGTCAAGCTGTACTGCGGACGCTGCGAAGACATATACTCACCCAAGTCGTCCCGGCATGGATCCATTGATGGCGCCTACTTTGGAACGACGTTTCCCCACCTCCTCTTCTTGGTGTACCCCACATTAATCCCTCCCAAGACTGGCCCTCCAACAGAAGGTGCTACAAGCTCCCGTGAAGGCGTTGATTCATCTGGGAGACGAAGAAGAGGCGTTCGGGAAGAGGTGCAAGAAGTCGTGGCAAGTGACGGGGGAGAAGGCATTAGCACTGCCAGTGTCGCGCTCAAAGCCGATAGGTACAGGCCGAGAATCTATGGATTCCAAGTAAACGAGATTGCCAAATTACAGAGATGGCAGGAGGCAGTCAGAGATCGGTATGTTCCTTGTCTTACTCGCGTTTTCATTAACTCACCAAACGTAGACAAGTGGGACGGCTAGAGGCTCTTGAAGCCAGGAATGAGGTATAATTTATGTTTCTGGGTCCTCTACACTGTCATTCCCGCCACAATATTCTCAGGGTGTAGAAACAACTATCCCTGGGTGTATATACTGCACAATACATCCACATCTTCCTTCAAATATCAGACAGAAATAAATAAATAGCAATAAAGATCTCAGCCCTTCGAGCCCTTCCGCCTTTTTATTCGCGTCTGACCTTTCAAAGTGGTATTTGACTGTTCTTGGATATTTCCGCCGCTCAGTAGATTCAAGAGCTTCCGTTTCTCCTCGCGTTGCGCAGGATCTTCGTACATCACCCGCATACTCTCCAGTGCGTCGCCCTTCGTCCCCCCTCCCACGATATCGCTCTCCAATCCTTCACCGCAAAGCTCGTCAAACGTTTCATCAAAGCCAGCCACCCTGTCAGTTACTGCAGCCGCCTCGTCAGCGATATCCTCCTGCCTCGACCGAGGTTTTGACCTCAAGCGGGGACGCAATCGCTTCTCCACTACCCTGCTAGGACCTCCGTCTGATTTCCGCTTTCCAAGGAGGTTCGGGGAAACTGGCGGCCGTTCCTGCGCAGAAACCTCGCTTCCAGATACAGGACAACGGAATACTGGAGACGGGCGTTTCCCCCCGTTTCACTGGATCCGGAGCATTAGAATTCAGTAGTCCGCTTTGAGGTTTACCGAATGAAAATTCCGGTGGCGCTATAACGGGAGCGTTATGCGGCTGTCGAAACGAAGATTGGGGACATGCTTCCAATGCTCGTTGAAGTCCTGATGGCTCAAGGTCGGAGCAGCCATTTTGTCCCTTTATCAAAGACTGCGAAGCCAGCTTCATGCCTGACAGAGTGTGAATAGCCATGTAAGAAGCTTTGAGCTGGAGCTTACCATTGGTAATATCAACCATTGCCTCTTCATCGTCAGCTTTTCCCTTTCCTTTATTCATGGACGTGACGAGGAAAGCATGGGTATCTGGGACACTCCCCGTACGTACAGCCTCCGTCAGCCATCCCATATGTACAACGGGGATACCCCACTCGCGAGCTTTGTCGAATTTCGCACCCGTAGCAGAGGGACATAGAAGTTGCGTCGCTTGACGAGAAAATACAGATGCGAGAGTCATGCCAAGAGCTCGCACAAGGCGACGGGCGAAATAGGCTTCCGATTCATCTAAACCAGAGAAACTGATAAGTACTTTTTCGGCATCTAAATGCGCATACTATCAATGGTACTATCCGGAATGTTGGATCAGTAAACTCACTGGGTAGAGGGACTTCGATTCCAAGAGGTGTAAATGACACATGGGCTTCAGGGTCGCAATGTTTCTCCTCAAATATAGACCTCTCAAGCCAGCATTCAGTGCGATACTTCTTTCTCTGCTCCTGATCCATCTCCGATCGAAAGAATTTACTACCGCTACAATTACGATAAGATAGGGATACCCATAAAGTGATAAATGCTTACCTGACGAGGCGTACGAGTATATAGTCCGCATCATCTTCCTCTGAAGTGAGGCTGCCGCCAGATCGTTCGATCGCGTCTTTAACAGATGCAGACTTGGCTTCGCCAAGAGCACAGAACTTGATCCCTGCGAATAACGTTGAAGTAACCTCAGCCGAAGAAGGACCGGCTACAGGTTCGGAATGACTCCGGGCGAAAGGAATCTCGCCTGTAGCCTGTTTCGGAGGCGCAAAGGAGTTGACTCGACGGAATTTGGTAATGATACTTTCGCCCGTCGGTGAGGGCGGTCGAACCTCAAGAGGTTGTTTAGTAGGCCGGGGTTTCGTTGGACTTCGAACAAGACGACCTTGACTGGAGACCTCATATCCTCTGTGTTGAAGAAGGCTCTGCCATACTTTAATAGTCACAGCAGGGATGCGGTTAATTGACGCTAGCTCTTCCTCTTCATCAGCATTATTGGGCAGAGACATTGTGGACTCCGGTTCTGTTGCCGGTGAGGAGGAAGGAGGGGCTAAGAAAGCGGGTGAATTAATGTTTTGAAGAGGTGACTAAAATACGAACGTTCAGTGATGGACTTCCGCTCTGGTCGTGGTCGCCGAACTTGATACTTTTCCTCGTCGAATCGTCCTGCAATTATTATCAGAGCTACGAATCCTCACACTAGGAGATACTTACCGCCGAACTCTAATGAATCCCAAAACCATTCTTCCCACACGAGATATATATTGGCCTCCTTACGCTGATTGAATTTTTCCGCATATTTCATTTTATCCGTCTCGTCGTCACCAGAACACAGTAAATGTGTCACTTTGACTGGTCGTTCGAGTTCCTTGGCATAGATACCCTTTTGCTGGAGTAAGAGCCGGTTGATTTGAGTCCGCCTTTCCACGTCCGTTACGCCTGATATCGATAGAATTACGCCTGAGAAAACTGGCAGACGATATTTTTCTAGGCTCTGAGAGGTGCGTTAGGAATCGGTGGACAATGTGAACGAGTAGTCATGCACCTCTTCGACGTCAAAGTCATCTCCTCGGAGCCAGACCTCATAGCACTCGGTTATCCACTCCGGCAGCAGGATAGGTATCTTGAGTTGCAAGGCACACTAGACGGTGTAAACAAAGGCTGGGACAGAGAGGTGCATAGGACATACATTGTATTTTGCTCCGCCGTGATCTTTGGCGACAAGGTGGGTAACACGATCTGTAAATGCCGAAGCAGTCTGAGCACCAAGTTCTACCGCTTTCTTGAACAGGGCTGGCTGGGGACGGTGTTAGTATAGGAAACTATGTAGCTGAACACGACGCGCCTTGTCCTGGATTCCCGTTGCACATATAACCATTTTTGAAAACGGCCTCGGACAATGGTCCATATAGCTCGTGTCTCCGCTTCCTAGCTGGGTCTCCTCTGCCCATAACTTCTCCTCGGCTTCCTTTCGCTTCGATGAGGATGATCTGGGTTGCGCAGGTCGTAATTTGACATTAGGAACCTAGGGCGACTGGTCAATACTGAAATGACAGATAGTGGGAGTAAACGACGCGCCTTTTTGGACTTGTTTCCTCGTCGGTGCATAGCAGAGGTCAGCGACTGGGATGGAAGGGAGGCAGATGACCGTGATGGTTGAACGGTCCGTGTCAGACTCAACGTTTGCCACGCTATGATCACATGACCGGCTGTAGGGCCGGGTTTGTCGTGTTTGGACTTGACCACTTCTTGTCAACTTTCATTCAATGCATTCGTTTATTTCACAACGCCCCGCCTCTGTCTTTCTATTTCTTCCGTGTTTCATCTGGCTTGCTTTTTGGTGGCAATCCACGAGCAGTACTTCAGTCAATGTCCCACCTTTTCCTTCCCATTCTCAATATGCCGTCCATCTTAATATGTCTCGAATCATCGAACCGCTCTCGCTGACAGCCGTTCTTCCTCTTCTGCCTTCCTCAACCCCACATCTTGCCGACCTGCTTTTTCCTTTCTTATCCGCCTCACGTCTAAGCGAAGTTGTTCTTGTCACACCAGAATCCAACCTTGCGGCCACTCAGTCTGTAATACGCGACTTCGTTTCATCACTGGGCGACATAGATCACCCGAGTTTCTCCCTTCGCATATGGCCGCGAGATGCGCATGGCCCGATGGCTGCTCTCAAAGTCGCGTCACAGGTCGTCACCGATTGGGTTTTGCTCCTCGACGACACCGCGCTCTCTGCCGTCGGTGCGGAGATTCGAACTGTACTTCTCAACCCACCTTACTCCTCTGTCCCTGTAGGACCTCGAGGCTTTCGCACATCATGCGTTACTCCTTCCCAAACGCCTCAATTAGCTTCCTACTTGGTACCGCCTTTCGTGATGCCCAGGTCTTTACCCCACTCAAGCACCCGCCCTTCCGACCCTCACTTCTGGCGTGACTTTGGAACTCATATCGCATTTGTGGATAACCGTGGATACGGCGGAGTTGTGCTACCACTTTCTTCAGAGGAAGATTCCGCTTGGTGTAAACTCAAACTGAATTTCGGCACCTTGGATAATCTCTCTACCGGCTCACCTATCACCAGAAATAGTAGCATTGATGCATCGACTCGCTGCTCTACTCTCATGGACCACCAATTTCAACCAGTGTTTGTCATTCTATTTCCAACTTTGGGCGACCTGCAGACATTCGCAGCTGTCCTTTGTCAGCTTCAGGAGAAGGGATTTCTGCTATATGCCGCGGTGTATTCTTTGGCAATCGCGCCACCCACCCTGAAACAGTCGATCTATCACGGATCGTGCGTCATCCGATACAACATCCTGTCTGAACCCCAGGACTACTCCTCACGGGTCTATCGCACCTTTGGTCGGCACTCGGATATCGTATTATCTTTGAGTGAACTGGAGCTTTCCGCCACGTCTGCTACCAGGGTGCGTTTATCCCAGCGGGACCTGCCATATTGTGCATGGATGGGAATGCTCTCAATTTTTGAATGGCGAAGTACGCTCTCTCATCTGCCCCAAATAAATTCTCAATACTTGACTAGATTGGAACGTTCCGCAAGTCGACATTAGTATCATCACAAAGGACAGACCCCATTCCTTGGCTCGATTATTGAGTTCCTTATCCAACGGGAGATTCTATGGCGACCGACTGAACTTGAGAATCAACTTAGAACAATCATCTGATGAGGCGAGTATGCACCTGACTCGCAATTTCCAATGGCCTCACGGTAGCGTGTTCGTGCATCATCGAGTCATTCATGGAGGATTGCTACCCGCCGTGGTTGAATCTTGGTATCCGAATTCCAACCACAGCTATGGTCTTTTGCTGGAGGATGACGTAGAATTGTCGCCATTGTTTTATGCATGGACCAAGATGACTATCCTTCGCTATCGGTGAATAATGCTTTCCTCGAACATGGATCCGATTAACATATGTATTAGCTACGGAGAGGAATGCAACGTGTCGCCGCAACTGTTCGGTGTCAGCCTGTATCAGCAAAAACATATCGAACTTCATCCCGACGGTCGACAACAGTTTAACGCCCGTGCCCTTTTTGAAAGCCTAAAATTACCGGTATCATCACCTTACCTTTCACAGATCCCCTGCAGCTGGGGCGCCGTATACTTCCCGGAACACTGGCGCGAATTCCATGATTATCTGTCTGTTCGGTTCTCCGAAATATCTCTCAAGATCGACGCTACCGTCGTTCCCGAGGTTCGCTCTAACCAATGGCGGAAATCGTGGAAGAAGTACTTCATCGAGCTGGTATATCTTCGCGGCTACGTCATGCTTTATCCCAACTTTGCTGATTTCGTCTCGCTGTCTACGAACCACCTTGAGGTTGGTTCCCATGTGAAGGTTAGATCAAAGGAGAAGCAGGATCTGTTCTTCCTCCCGTTGATGCACGACTCTCTTGCTTTGTTGGACTTGCCAGAGAAGACGTTGCCAGAATGGCGCTCGCTTCCTGTTTTGAACCTCACAGGATCAATTGCCTCGTTTGAATCAGTGGTCGTCGTGGGGCGCGCAGCTCGGTCCAAGATATTGACGGGCTGTTCAGGAGAGCCGCCCGTTTACAGCGCTCAGCAGCTTATGTGTGTAGAAATGAACTAGTAGTAGAATGACTTGCTCTCAGTAGACCGAATAAGGAAATAATCACGCACGTGGAAGCTCACGGACAGTTTTGGCAAGTTACCTTTCCCTGCATTCCCTCCATCATGGCTGAACGAACGAACAGCAACATGCTCTTTGCAAATTTTAATCAAGATTTCTCGTGAGTTTCTGAATGGGCGAGTCGAATGTACTTGCAAAAACGCTTAGAATCTGTTAGATGCGTGTCGGTCGGCACTCGGAGGGGCTATAGCATCACCAACTGCGAACCATTCGGGAGGGTCTACACGATGAGTCCGTCGTTCAGCACCGTGACCGCCTGTTACTGACCCCGCTATACAGATGATGGTGCTCGTGGCATAGTAGAGATGCTGTTCTGCACATCACTGATAGCCCTAGTCGGGGCGGCAGACCAACCGCATTCAAGTCCAAGAAAGCTGCAGATAGTCAACACAAAGGTGCCTTCTACCGGCTCATTTCTTCGTCGTCGTCGCTTAACTCAGTGCAGAGGCAATCCATGATATGCGAGCTACTCTTCCCGTCGTCAATTCTCGCCGTCAAGCTGAACAGGAAAACACTTGTCATCGTGCTGGAAACCGAGATATACATATACGACATTTCAAACATGCGGCTGTTACACGTTATAGAAACGACAGCGAATCCTGAAGGTGCGCTCTAGCGTGTTTTCATGGGAAACGTGCGTGCTGATGGTCTCCCAGCCATTTGTGCCCTTTCTCCCTCGGCCGACAGCTCGTATTTGGCGTATCCATCGCCTGTACCTTCACCAACATCACCACTCGCTGCGCCACCACCAGTCGCTTCCTCTTCGCAGGCGCAGATTCAATCTGGCGACGTTCTGCTGTTCTCTACCCGCTCTCTCACCGTCGCGAATGTCATTCAAGCTCACAAATCGCCCATATCCTTTCTGTCCATCAATTCCTCCGGTTCTCTTTTAGCCACCGCTTCCGACAAGGGTACTGTTATTCGTGTCTGGAGCATCCCAGGTGCTGAAAAACTCTATCAATTCCGCCGGGGGACACGCGAAGCACGAATCTACTCGATCAATTTCAATTTGGTTTCGTCGCTGCTAGCCGTGAGCTCAGCACATGACACAGTCCACATCTTTCGACTAGGTGGCGGAAACACGCAGAGGAAGGATGGGATGGCGAGTCCAGCAGAGTCTGTCGACAGCAGGGAGACGACGCAACTCGATGGAGGGTATGAGGCATTCATCGAGAAGAAGAAGGGCAGTGGGGTGTCATCCAATCTGAGGAGAAAGTCGTTACAGGTCACCAAGAGCCTATCACATTCGATGGGTGGATATCTCCCTAATACCATAACGGAGATGTGGGAGCCATCCAGAGATTTTGCTTTCTTGCGGTTACCGACAAGCGGTGCACGCTGTGTGGTTGCGCTGAGTGGGACAATGCCACAGGTGATGGTGATTTCCTCCGAGGGCTACTTTTACTCGTATAACATTGACCTGGAAAATGGTGGCGAGTGTTCTCTGATGAAGCAGTTCAGGTGCGCGGCTTTAGTGTCTATGGTTTTATAATGCTGATACCTGCCCATAGCTTGCTGGATTCTGGTGAAGATTCAACCAAGGATGTTACAGACTAAGGGATGAAAGTATTGTATCGTTATTTTTACCCTGTGCCTTTCGGCTGGATTTGTAGTATTCTTGGAGATTATGTGTACAATGATTCGTAGTCTTGAGAGTGACGATTCAAAGGTATTCGGAGTGACATGGTTTGCACAAACTACGAGCGTTGTATGAGGCCAACACCAACGGGCAAGCCTTCCTCCTTTGCCGCCTCTTGAACCTTTGCGGCACCCTGTCGAGTAGCTTCAGCAGCGATTGTAGCAGTACGAGCAGCCTGGTTGATGTCAGCGGGGCGACAGAGGCAACAGACGAAGCTCACCTCTTTGTCTCCATGTAGACACTCGAGGTAATCAGCAGATTGAGCTGCGCATTGCTGGGGAACATCTGCTTGGGAGTAGCATTTGGAAAACTCTTGCCAATAGACAAAGCAGCGAGGTCGAGCTAGACAATGGTGAGCAGCAGAAAACAACGAACAGAGGCCGGACTCACATCCTGTCCAGCTGAATCCAGACATCGTGGTCACGGTCAGAGCCGAATTGCACAGCCACGCTTTATCATTCTTACCAACCATGGGCTCGCCTTCCAAGCAGGATGGGTCCCTTCCCCCAGGCATGGTGATAGGCCCAGACGGCAAGCCCTGCAGAGTCTGTAGCAGTGGTGCCGCGTTTCGAGCCTGGAGACCGCCCACTGCAGCGACAAAAACCGCGACAGCGACAGCGACGGCATCAGTGCCAGTAACACCACAAGCTGACTGTCCTCCCGATGTCGAGCAGCTCGGTCGCGCGACATGGACGTTCCTCCATGTCACAGCCGCCTATTATCCCGAACGCCCAACACCCACCCAGCGTGCCAATATGCTCACGCTACTCAGAGCACTCCCAGTTATGTACCCGTGCTTCTACTGCGCCGACGATTTTGGGAAGGAAATACAGGCGCATCCACCAGATGTTAGCAGCAGGGTGGGATTGAGTCGGTGGTTGTGTGAGAGACACAATGAAGTCAACTTGAAGCTCGGAAAGCCAAAGTTTGATTGTTCACTAGAAAAGACGGACGAGAGATGGAAAGACGGAGCCTGCAACTAGGCTGTCTCTGTCTTTACTTTACAAATACATATCTACACTATTCTGATATTCCGGTGCGAAATTACGATGTGCGAGAGAAGAAAAAACGACCAAAGATTGATCGTGACCGGGAGTTGTCTTGCTCTTCCTCACTCGCTCCAATTACTCGTCCTCTTCCATCCGTGACAAATGGCGGTCGCCCATTTTCCGTGCTAGACTGTCCCCCATCCGGTGTTGAATCCAACGAATCTTCTGTGCTGTTGGGAGTTTCGTCGTCAACATCGATACCCAAGTCCGTGTCTCCGCCAGCTGTCCAAGCAACAGGCGGTTCGAGAGTGTCAAAGATAAACCTAGAAGCCGGAACAGGACGTGGTTCGTCTTCATCTTCATCTTCGCTTGTGCTCCAGTTACTGTCAGAGTCACTGTCAGTCTCATCAACATCCTCTAGTGGAGGCATGGAGCCATCGTCGCTATCATGCGCGTCTCTTCTTCCGCTTTCTCTTGTGCGATTTCCGTGGGATGAATGTGAAATGATTGGTTCAAGGTTGGGCATAGTCTCTTCCTGTCCACGTCAACGATTTAATTGATATCCATTTATGCCGACAGTAACTACTTACCGAGACGGGTGATCGCCGCGGTCCACCAGGACGAAGTAAATCACCAATGTAACGCGATACGGCCGCTGCTGGGGGTAGACCGATTGGCACGTCGTCACTATCAAATCCCAATCGCCGTAACTCTGTTCGCATAAGATCATAGGTGCCTTCGAACGTCCCCATGTCGCTAAAGTGGTTGTCCATGGTGTCCATGAACAACCCAATCATTTCAACAGGGTCTGGATAGCGGCCAGGGAACGGAAAACCGTTCGCAGGTCTTGCCCGACGCCGTGCATATATCTGTAATTCATTGAGTGCCTGGTCAGATGGGCGGGTAAAGCGACGTACCCTCATACACGCTTCCACACCCTGAGTGAAAACGCGAGGAGTGCCGTCGTCGTTCAAGTGTTGGTAGAAGCAATCCTTGCCAAAAGGACAAAATGGGTTGGTAGCATCTTCCCTCTTGGATGCCTGAAGATATCTGGATAAAAGCTGATAAGCCAGGAACGACGGGATACCACAGCGGTACGCACCTGCAGGGTACTCTGGCCATGCTCTCCTTGTACGAAACTGTGACCTTTTCTTTTCTGGGATCTTCATTCTTGTAAAAGACGGAGGACGGGGTGATGTATGCGGAAGGAGCACGACACATCGGGCATTGCTTAGTGACTTTGGATGGACCTGGATCTCTATTCTGCTTGGATGAATCTCGCCATTGCTTGATGCACTGCAAGGAGGGGTGAGTATTCAGTGGCAACATAGAGAACTCGACGTACCGAAATGCAAAAGACGTGACTGCAGCCCACTAGCATGGCGTCAGCAGTGGATAAGCGGGAGAGAGTACGACGACGGACTGAGAAGGCCATAGGTAACAGGCTGTTCGAAACAGATGGAACACGGCTCGTCCTCGTCTTCTACACTGGGACTGGGCGATTGCGGCGTGTGCTTGAACCAACATTTGTCTCCTCTCTTACAATAACCTATTGCATAGATCAGAAAGGCGAACACGGATATATAGTGATAATGGAGGACCCTGAGCATAGAAACGGCAAGTCTTTGCTTGGTCGTAGGGGGTCAGGCCTCGACTATTTGGTTCACCATGGAGAAACTTGCACTTGCTTCCGGCAAAGCAGCCTCGAGGTTCCTTGTAGTACTTGCATATTCCACGAGACTTTGACGTTGCCGGGCGATCCATGCAGGCGTTCAAGCCTAAGTTCAGGGCGTGACTTGTCACATCACGTTAACGAAGAGTTAGCCTGCGAGTCCGGCTTTATTATATACTCGCGGAACTCGTATCTGTATATAAAGCCTGGTACCCGGGGCTAAGGTAGGGCTAAAAAATGGATATTAATTAACATCGGTTTATTAACATTGTTATTAACACATTAATAACAAGTTGATAACTGTTGGGAATAGACATCAGCAGGGGAAATGAATGTGGTGGTTGTGGCTTGAATGAAGGTATATTCTGTTGTAAATATGCAGGAGGTGGTGGTATGAAGCCAAGTTACCACCTATACAGCCCATAAAACATTGTGTATTAGTATGGCCATGATGGCCAGCCTATCAAACTGATAATTACTATGATTTTAAACAAAATGGTGGTACTTCAGTAAAACTGCAATAAAGGCTCACCTAATTAGTACATCCCATGCCTGTCTGCTGTAGGATAGTGTAAACCACCACCTCCAACATGTGTCAGGGATATTCCCACATGCCAAGCATGCCGATTCATGTGCACCCTGCCTCCCATACTTCAAAGTCCCAATTCAGCAATGCATGGGAATTCTCAAAATAATCCATTGGAGAAAGCATGGACCCAGTATGTGATGTCATTATCATGTCATCCCAAACTTCAGAAGAGTCTGCTGAGGTATCGCTCTAATCAAGACAGGCCTGAATCCGGTCAGACAATGAGAAGGGTGAGAGAATTCTGCTTTTGGACTATGTAGTTACATCTTTATATACTGTAGGGCTATGGCTAATTCCTAATCATAATATACAATGAGTCAGAAGACTCAGTAACAAGTCACAGTGAGTTAATACAAAGAAAGGGGGAAGGGGGTGAAGACCTGAAGAAATAACAAGGATAAGCCAAAGAGACTAGGACCACAACATTTCCCCATCGTTAAGACTTTTGCTCTGCAAAAGTGGAATGTCAAGGGTCAGAAGAGATGTGATAATTTTGATGACAAGATTTGGATAATCATGATGACAGAATGTGATAATTTTGATGATGAGATGTGACAAAGCTGCTGGTGGGTCACATCACACATGGGAAAGAATAGCTGGAGTGAATGAAAAAGGCAGGTGAAAGTGGTACAACATTGGATTTTTGATTCTTCAGTGATTGTGTTGTTCCTGTTGCTTCCTTGCCTTCATGTCTCATCACTGTAAGTCTGCTGAAGCATGCCACAATGAAGAATCCGGGATCCTGGAAGTGGGAGAAGGATGGAAAGGGCACAATTGTTGTCCATTATAGAGGTGCTTGAGGATATATCCCCCTCTGGTCATGAGCTGGTACATGTTTTTCTCGGTAACATTGTGGATGATGAATGGTCCATCCCAGCGAGGATGGAGCTTGGACTGACATTCATGCATCCATAGGACAAGGTCACCGATTCCCAGGGCATGCTCCGTATATTCTCTTTCTCATTTTGCAGCCTCCTCTTCAAGATGAGCCAAGGCCTTGCTATTGGCCTCAGCCCGGAATCATTCCAGATCCTGTATATGCTCGAGACATTTTCGTTGGAGGTTTTCGATCTCAGCATTGCTAGGAGGAAGACAAAGGAGGTCGAAGGACAACTGGCTAGGGAGATGAAGTTGATGGCCATACATCATGAATGCTGGGGAGGTGCTGAGGCTAGGATTTGTATGGGCGTGATGAGCAAGGAGGGCATCAGGTAAGTATTCATCCCACTGGTCCTGTCGGTCAGGTGCACAGTAATGAGCTAACATCTGGACCAGGGTGTCATTGAATTTTTCGAGGCGACTGTTGGTCTGTGAGTGATAGGGTGTGGTATGTAGGTGCTCAATTTTGAGACAGTACAGAGTAAATGCATAGGACATGAATTTCTCTCTGTTATCTGTCAAGATTCCTCTCGGCTTCCTGTATGTGGTGGTGATGTGGCATATGAGATTGACTGGTGACTTGGCAGAGCGCTGGGCAAGCATTTCTGCGAGAGGAAAGGTAGTACCAAGATCCATTGCTGTGATCAGATACTGATTTCCTCACTTAGTTTTGGTGAGAGGCCCGACAAAGTCAAAGGCCCAGATTTCACCTGCATCATAGCAGGGAAGAGGGTGAAGGGGCTGTGAGATAGTTGAATCTTGCTTTGTGAATTGGCATTCATTGCAGGTACGTACCACTTCTTCAATGATTTCCTGGCTGTATGGCATCCATGCCTGGGAGCATAGAGCATTACTGACAGCATTGACTCCTAGGTGGCCCATATCAATGTGTAGGTGATGGACAAGCTTGTAGGCATCAGCAGAGCTGGTTGGGACCACGATGCACTGGGGTTCGGTGGCATTGTCAAACCATATATCCTTGAACAAGATGTCTGAGCATACTATGTATCTGTCATTCCCAATCTTCTGGCCTCGGCATAAGTCCTTTTGATATTCTTCCAATGTTTTGAAGATAGCTGAACGGTCTTTAGGGTTGAGAGTGTCAGTGCAAGCATAGAGTGGCTGATACTTGGTGTCAGGGATTTACGCATGTCCCTCTTGTCAGGACAGGGCATCGGCAGCAATTTGAGTATGACCAGGATGATAGACAATCTGAATATCGAAATGAGAAATATCATCAGCAAAATGAGCTAGACAGCATCTGAGATGTTTTTGAGTGTGAAAATACTTCAGAGATTCATGGTCCATGCAAACAACAATCGGGGAACCTTCAATATAACCTTTCCATTTTTTCAAAGCATGAATGACTGCCAGCATCTCCCGTTCTTGGGTGGAGTAACGTTGTTCAGTGGGAGTTATGTGATGGGACTCATATGCAATGGGTTGTAAGTCCTTATCCTTGAAGGTGAAACAGGATTCAGACTCACAGGTATCCCCCCTGTCATTAGATCCTCAAAAGGACTGGCTGCTCTGCTGAAGAACAGTACTAATACAGGTTCCTGAGGCGTCGGAGTCAATGACAAAAACATGCTATGGAGTGGGGTGGATAAGCATATGAGTAGAGGTGAGTGATTGTCTGAGTTTATCAAAGGCTTGCTGACATCTGTCGGTCCAGGCAATAGGTGTACCCTTTTTTGGTGAACCTCGAAGAAGATCATACATGGTATCAGCCATGTCTGTGAATGCAGGAATGTATCAGTGGTAGTAGCCAGCAAGATTGATGAATCTGTGGACATCGGTGATGGTTTTGGGAACAGGCCATTCAAGGATCGCTTTGATTTTGTCAGGGTTGACCTGGATGCCATCTCCAGAGATGTAGTGGCCAAGATAGAGGATTTCCCTCTGTGCCCAAGAACATTTGTCAGAATTGAGTATGAGGCCTTTGTCATCAAGAGCAGTAAGTACCTTTTCAACATCAAGAATATGATCCTCAAGAGTTTTTGAATAGATGATGATGTTGTCAAGGTAGACCATCATGGACTTGTCAATGTAGGGGTGTAGAATGTCATTCATCATATTCTGAAAGGTTGCTGGTGTGTTGGTAAGCCCAAAGGGCATGATGCAAAACTGATAATGGCCATAACAACAAGTGAAGGCCATTTTCTCCTTGTCTGCATTGTCAAGGTGGATTTGCCAGTAGCCAGAATGAAGGTCAAGGGTAGTGAAGACCTCCACATCCTTGAGATTCACATAGCATTCATCTATGTGGGGCAATGGATAAGCATTCTTCTTTGTGAGTCAGTTAAGGACATGTAAGTCAATGCAAACCCTAGGCATACCATTCTTCTTCTCAGCAAGAATAATGGGTGAAGACCATGGTGACTGTGATTCTTCAATGACTCCATCAAGAAGGGCTTCATCGACAAACTTCTTGATGACAATGTTGTCTTGCAGTGAGTGTGGATGGTCTTGAGTACGGACTGGCTGTGCAACACCAGTATCAATTTGGTGGACCCAATGACGACAAGGTGGGTATCCTACCTTCTTCCAAAAGAGTCTTGGAAATTTCATACTAATGGCATCCTTCAGCTTCTTTGCAAACAGGCCAAGTTTACAAGGATGTTTCATAGTTGGTGTAGTTGGCTCTGGAGGGTGTGTGATGTCCTTGGAGCATTGAAAAGGCATGAGAGGCTCATCATAATCAGCCTCATCATCTGCATAGCAGTCTTCTTCATCATCAGATTCTTCATCATCAGAGTCTTCCACATCCATGAGATCTGGCAGGTCACTATAACCATCATTGGATGAAGTGTTGCTGAGAGTGTAGAGGTCCTTGATTTTCAGAATGGGTACCTGATTGACAGGTGACAATGGTAAGCAAATGGGGGAGCATATGGTGTTAGGATCGTGCCAATAGAAGAGAGAATGAATGCACGCCGACGGTGTCTGCGGGGTGCATGGGCTTGGCAAAGCTATTAGCAACGTCACCCTTGGGTCGAAGCCCTAAGATAGATTATGGACAGAGTCCGCAGGATGAGGACAAGTAGGATCAAGACGAAGTCAACAGAGTCGGAATCCGTGGACTTGTAGTAAGAGATAGATTAGGCTTGAAGGCCAAAGTGAGAACGAGAGTATTGGGCTAAACCAAGTTGATATTCGAACTGAGGTATGTACAAGTAATTCTACAGTTTATATAGTAGAGCAGAGTCTGTGGATCAGACTCTAGAATGTTATGGACATGGCTAGAAGATAATAAGTCTGGAATATTCTGTATCTAGAGGAGTCAAGGATTCCATGGAATCCGATATAACACCTACTTGGTACCATAATGGATTCTAGGTGTGATAAATGAATATGTGAAATTAGTAGATGAAATAGAGATGAGATATAAAATAGAAAACAGGGTTCGGAATCCAATGGGATCCAATAAGTAGGTTGGAGCCATTGGAGTTGGCTAAGGTTGATGTCTGTCGGGATCTGTGGCATGCTCGTTACAGTATCCCCCCCTTAGCATTCTTGCCCTCAAGAGCGCAGATCCTGATGACTGAGTGGGACGCATGGAATTTGGTGCAGGAGTGTCACGTGATTTTCACCTCTTGATCTTAAACCACCACTATCCTCAAATCCTAAGTCCCTCTTCGTTACCTTTATCAATGTCCGCTATGTACCACCAGTCTGCAACCCCGGAGCCATATGTTGCACCACCTACCCTGAACGATATTGAGGTCGACAAGCTGTCGGTGTTCTACGCTGACAGGGATGCGGAGGAGGAATCGTATCGGGCTGCCGTGGAGACCCATGATGTTTGGAAGGTTGTGAAGTTGAAGGCAGAAAAAGCTGTGGAGGTCGCGGAGGCTGCAAAGAAGAAAGCCGAGGATAGAGCAAAAAAATTGGCTTTATTGAAGGCAGAGAAGGAGAGGAAAGAGGTGGAGGCTGCAGAGGCGAAGCGACTTGATGAGAGGAAGGCCAAGGAGGTGAAGGAGGAGAAAGAGAGGCAGAGGTTGAGGGAGTTGGAGATGAAGAAGCCAACAGCGTCGGAGGCCACGGGCAATGAAGGTGATGAGGGTACCGATGGAGAGGAGGAGGATGCAAAGGTGAGAGCGAGGAAGGATTTGTTGGAGAAGTGGAGGAAAGTAAAGGGTAAGGGGAAGGTGGTGTCGGCTGTTGCGGGCACCAAGAGGAAGTTGAAGTTGAAGGCATATGTGCCAGTGAGTGGAGAGGAGGAATCCGTGGGGCTGTCGGAGTGTCCTGTGAAAAGGGTCAGGGCAGATCCTAGCCCTATTAAGGGGGGCATTGAGTATCAAGGCAAAGGTGAGTGTCCGTTGGTGTCCACAGGTTTCACTAACTTGGAGTTTTTTAGGAAAGTGTGGATGGTGCTGGGCAGATGGGGCCCAATGTTTTCTGGCAGAGGCGGGACAGTCTTGCGAGCATTGCAAGATTCGCAAGGCAAAATGCATCTTTTCGGATGAGGCGGAGTCCACGGCTCTTGAAGATATTGTGGAATTACTTCAAGGCCTTCATGGATGAATGGATGCGCTGGAGCAGAGAATGGAGAGGATGGAGGGCAAGTTGAGGACCATTGGAGGCCGGTTGGACGATTTGGTGGATGATTTCCACCCGGGGGATGCGATTGAGTATCCTAACAATTTCATTCCATCGGCGTCCTCGGATGAATGGGCAACTTTGAGTGCGGAGTTGGGGGACTTGCAGGGCGCCAACCCCAAGGCTCTCCATCGGGCCATGACCTTGCGATTGGATCAAGACGTGGCTCAAGTGTGGCATGCAAGAGTCACGTCTGTGGAGTCCTTCAACGGTAGCAATCCTTTTGAGTTGGCCAATATGGAGCTATGGCGTGGAAGCCACGGGCAGGAGGCTTTGGCAGCAGCTATTGCTGCGAGCCAGAAATTTCGGAAGGCTCGTAAGGAGTTTTATCGCGCCGGGGGCTGTCGGTCAGAGTGGGCGCTGTGGAAGGAGTTTTTGAAAGGTAGTGAGGAGTTTATCATGGAGGATTCAGATGGGGAGATGGAGCCAGAGGAGGTCAGGGAGGAAATGAAGCCGGGCTCGGGTTCCATTGGCATTGCGGATTTAGATGAATTGGAGTATGAGGGAGAGAACCCTGAGGAATCTGCGGGAAGCTTGAGAGTGAAGGAATGGGATCCAGGCTGAGCAATGATATCGAACGGTCCGAGGAATTTCTTGGAGAATTTCGCAGTAGGGCGAGTAGTCCTGATGTGCTTAGCACTGAGGTAGACTTTATCACCTACTTTGAAATCTGAGGCTGGAGACCGTTGCTTGTCGGCTTGGAATTTGTAGTGAGACTGAGCAAGAGTGATTTCATCGTGTAGGAATTGGTGAAGATCGTTGAGGTTGACTATGAAATCACAGGCCTGAGCGGAGGCAATATCGTGTTCAGGGTATACTGTGATGTTAGGATGGTATCCCTTATTAGCGAAGAATGGAGAGATTCCGGTGGAAGCATTAGGAGCATTGTTGTATGCGAATTCGGCAATGGGTAGTAAGGTATCCCAATTGTCTTGTTGGTAAGAACAATAGATACGAATGTACTGTTCAAAGGTTTGGTTAGCACGTTCAGTCTGTCCGTCCGCTTCTGGGTGATAACCAGAAGTAAAGTGAAGTTCCATATCGAGGGCCTTTGCAAGGGCACGAGTGAATTGGGAGACAAATTCAGAGCCGCGGTCGGAAGTAATGTGATTAGGAACACCGTGTTTGGAAAATACATGGGTAACGAATAGTTGGGCGAGTTCCGCGGAGTTAATGGTATCATGAGTGGGAATGAAAATGGCTTGTTTGCTTGCACGGTTAATGACGACCAGAATAGCGGTGAATCCATCGGACTCCGGGAGTTGTTCAATGAAATCCATGGAGATGGAATCCCACGGGCGCTCTGGTACAGGCAAGGGTTTGAGTAGGCCAAAAGAGCGGTGTCTAGGTGTTTTGTTATGACCACAAGTAGTGCAGGATTTGATGTAGTGGCGAACAAATTCACGCATTTGTGGCCAGGTATAATTCCGTCGGACTAGTTCGAGTGTCTGATTTTGACTGAAATGACCTGCCAAGATATGGTTGTGATTGTTTTGTAGGACACGAAGACAGAGGTCCATGGAGTCCGGGACGTAAATGCGATTGTCAAGACAGAGTATTCCTGACTCATCCACAGACCACTGGGAGGAATGGGAAGGGGAAGAAGCAAGACAAAAACCTTCAGTTGCCATGGGATCCGTGGGCTGTGCTCGTTTGATATCAGAATGTAACTGATCAACATCCATAATAGCACTAGCGTGGAGTACGGGACCTTCAAGAAAAGTAGCATGGAGAGAAGCAGAGAGTTGTTCTTGAGTAAATACAGGACAGAAATTATGAGGATTGACTTGAGCGTATTGACTATCCCCCTCTTTAGGGTAGACATCCCATCGTCTAGTGAGTGGGTCCAGTTTCCCACCAAGTCTACCCAGTCGGAACCGGATTACTAGGTTGAACTGAGAAAGGTATTCGGACCAATGGACTTGTCGTCTGCTAAGGATCTTGGTAGTCGAGAAATACTCAAGATTCTTATGGTCGGTAATGACGTCAATGGATTCCACGGAGCCTTCAAGGTAATGATGCCAATATTTAAAGGCTTCGAAGATGGCTAGAAGCTCTTTATCATGGGTATCATAGTTAAGCTCAGCTCCGTGGAGACTGCGGGACAAGAAGGAAATAGAATGGATCTCACCATCCTCAAGGTAAATAGAGAGGATGGCGGCAATAGCATAGTTGGAAGCGTCAGTTTCCATGACAAGTTGATGGTCAGGAATCCAGTGGGTAAGGATAGGGGTGTGAGTGAAAGCCTGTTTCAGCTCATTGAATGTGGCTAAGCACTTGTCATCAAAATTCCATGGAATACCTTTGCGTGTAAGACGTGTTAAGGGCAACACAATCTCACTGTATTCATGGATAAAACAGTGGTAGAAATTAGCAAAACCAAGAAATGATTGGATATCTTTGACCTTCCGTGGGACAGGCCAGTCCACAATGGCTTTAACTTTGTCTTCAGCCATGCGTAAGCCTTCAGGAGAGAGGATGTAGCCTAGATATTCCACGGAATCCCAATGAAATTCGCATTTGGAACCTTTGCAGTAGAGCCCATTGGCTCAGAGTCTGTGTAGAACCTCACGAACGTGTTTTCGGTGTTCCGTGGGATCGTCGGAGTAGATGAGGATATCGTCAAGGTAGATGACAACAGAAACGTCAAGCATATCGGAAAAGATGTCGTTGACAAAGCGTTGGAAGGCTGCAGGAGCATTGGTAAGACCAAATGGCATAACGTGCCATTCAAAACAACCGTAGCGGGTGCGGAATGCGGTTTTCCATTCATCTCCTTCTGCAATACAGACTAGATGGTAGGTGTGGCGGAGGTCGAGTTTAGTATACAAGCACGTGGAACGCACGGAGTCAAGAAGGTCGGAAATGAGAGGAAGTGGGTATCTGTCTTTTTTCATGATCTTATTCAGACCACGGAAATCGACGCAGAGTTGGAGTTCACCAGTCTTCTTTTTGACGAAGAGAACCGGAGCTCCATGGGGAGAGCGTGTAGGGGAAATAAAACCATTGCGAACATTATCATCAATAAATTCGTGTAAGGCTTTGAGTTTGGATTCCGAGAGGGAATAGATAGGACCAAGCAGAGGTGAAGTACCTTCCTCAAGGTTGATCTTGAGATTGTAAGGGCAATGCTCAGGGAGTTTCTCAGAGAGGGTGTCACTGAATACATTGGCAAAGTCATGATATTTGTCAGGCACTTCAGATAGATCCAGCAGAGCTGTGGAGGCAGCCTGGCCACTAACACTTGGCAGAGAAGGTTGGAGTGTGAACTGTTGTGCACCCTCCTTTGCGCAAGCTTGTACAAAAGCAGCTGTGGAAATAATAGAGATCTTGGGTACTGCTGATGCAGCAAATGAAGGAATGGAAGGGTAGGAATAGATAGGCTCATAAGGTGGCGGAGTTCGTCGGGATCTCAAAGGAGGTTTGGAGGATGGGACAGGACCTGAAGGGTCTGTGCAAGCTGAGACCGGAGGGTCGGCAGCCACGGGAATGTCTGAGGCAAGACCGGAAGGGTCTATGCGAGCTTGGGCTGAAGCACCAGAAGCCACGAAGGAAGACGCATCAGATAACTTTGAATGGAAAGTGATACTGTGTTCTACCCAGTCAATCAACGGATTGTAGCGGGAGAGCCAGTTGTATCCCAGGACAATATTACAGGATGAATTGAGATGTGTGACAGAAGTCGATGGGAATAATATCTCCCGACGGAAATCGTACGGGGAGAGTAATGGATTGGGAAATGTGAGATCCAGTGGAGCCATCAAGAAGCTGAAGTTGGACAGGAGGAATGGATTTGGTAGGGAGATCATGGTCCTCAACAAATTTCAAGTCAACCAAACAATGACTAGAACCAGAATCAATGAGTGCTAGAAAACGAAGGATGATAGATATGGAACTGCTGTTGGGCTCTGATCCAGAGCTGGCTTCAGAAGACAAGGATACAGTGAGTGAATGGTTGGAAAGAGCAGCAGCATTGAGGGTGATGATCTCCATGGTGCAATGATAGTCAACACAACCCTGTCCTTGCATGGAGGAAGCAGGGCTGCTCTCTATTTTTCCAACTCCAATGGAGTTGAATCAGTAGATGCGGGAGGTTCAGAAACCTCAGCAGCATGGCCACGGGTGGAAGCCATGGCCTTGCGCTTGTTGCAGTCCTCAGTCTTGTGCTTGCTACCACAGAACATGCAAAGGTTGTTCATGCGGCGGCGTTCCTTTTCCTCGGGCGTGAGCTTGCCATCCTTGCCTAGCTTGTCAGTATAGGGCTTCTTGGCAGTGCTGGAGGAATTGGAGGAAGTGGATGAAGCAGAACCCATGGAGCCTGAGTTAGAGGACCTTGGTGCCATGGAATTGTATGAAGAGCTCGAGTTAGAACCTGAACCCTTAGGTTTGGAAGAGGAGGAGGAGGATGAGGGTTTATCACGGTTTTCATGCGCAATTTCAGTTTTCCGAGTCCAATACCATGCATCGAGTTCCTGTGCTAGAGTCCACATGTCATGGAGGTTATTAGGCTTACCATGGTGAGCCATATCATCCTTAATCCAGGTACAAAGCCCACGGTAGAAAGCATGGTGGAGGGAATTGTCACCATAGCCTATGACAGCAGCGTGCTGGTTGAACCGGACTATATACTTCATAATCTGGTCTCCATCGCGCATGCGAAGATTTTCAAGTTCATCTTCAGCATCTCCAATGGCGTCAAATGGACCAAAGTTAGTCCGGAGTTCCGAAAGGAAAGCAGCATAGGAGTATGCCCAAGCAGGAGGGTTGGTGTGGTTGGGATTGAGGATATCTGGTTCGAACCAGTCGAGGGCCACACCAGAGAGAAAGGAGATGGCATAGTTGACTTTAGTGGTTTCCGTGCAGAAAGCATCTGGTCTGTCATTAAAGTTCAACTGGAGGGAAACGATGAACGCCTTCAATTTCCGCAGGTCTGAGCCATCGAAGACATCAGGTTCCTTGACTTTGGTATGGACTGGCTGTGGGGTAGGGTTGTTTACCTGATTGCTGAGACCTCGGAGGAGATTTATGAAGTCGATGTTGAGCCTAGACTTCTGTGGCAACGGCAACACCCAAAACTCTGAGAGAGCTAAGAAAATATGCATGCAATCACAGTAATCAAGGCTATGTGTTTGTGCGAGTGGTTCAGTGCACCTCCGTGCAGTCAATTCCTCTAGACGCAGGTATACACTTCAACTATACAGTCTGGAAGTAGTACCCTTTAGCAGTCGAGTACTAAGAGGCTCAGGCTGTAAGCCGAGGGGATCTCGATAAATGAGATTAAATGGAATCTGGTATGATACAGATACCAAGAAACCGTGCTAGATGCTTGGAACTGATCTAGAAAACATAAAACCGGTCTGGTAAATGTGAGACTGGCCTAATAAACATTTGGGCAATCGAATAAACGTTTGGACAATCAATTAAACGTGAGGAGAATCAAATAGACGTTTATACAATCGGTGTGGAGAACTGAATAAACATGTGGGGGCTTGAAACAGAGAGGTACTGGACAGAAATATGATAACTGAGTGTCACGGCAATACTGCACAGCAACTGGGGACAATGACAATGACGTGGGTGAATGATGCGGAGCTGGGCCTTCACGGAGGCAATAATACCCTATACTGGTGTGGGCAATGGATACGATGATGATGTAGAAGGTGAAGATGATAAAACGATCCTATCTGGTGAAATTGAAACGATGTTGCACCATTAAAAGACAAAAGCAAGTTATCAGAGCAAGAATTCATGTATTGGTGGTAATTAACACATCCAATAACGTTGAGACTATAGCAAGCAATGGGGGATAACCTGGAGTGAAAGAACTCCTTTTCTCCTCTGTAGAATATGAGTTTTTATACTAAAAGTTTGGTTTTATAAATAGAAAAGATATCTAAGCATTAGTAAGGCTGTGAGTCCTTGGATTAGTAAATCCATAGTAAATAGAAGAAGTTTTCATCAGCTGAGGCATAACAGCTTGTCTGTATTGCCGTGTCTGGATGGGAAACCATGTGGAAGTGGAGAATAATGAGTAAACAGCTAGGTGCTGTTTAACTGCAGACTGTGAGGGTATGGTACATGTTCTGAGGTTGATAAATGGATATAAGCTGCTGTGAAGACTTGGCAAAGTAACAGCCTGAGTAACTGCAGTCTGGAGTATCTGTATTGGGTCAATATCTTTGATGGAGGAGTGCAGGGTCTAAATGATGTCACTATGATCGAGGAATCAAGGGGCGTGTCAATTTGGGTGCCTAGGACTGATGCGGCAACTCCATTTTCGGTATGATCATCAATGAAAGGTGTATTGCCGTGATCATTCACGGAAATATGGAGAATAAATGTGAATGGAAGGGTATTAATGTGGTTTGCTGAGTTATAACCATGGTATATCATGGTTATTGAAGGATATCGAAGGGTGTAGCATATAATCGAAGGTTGGGGCATTAAATCGAGTGTGGCAATGTAGGATAAGGAAGATGGGAGTCGAATCTGTTATTATTGGGTAGTCAATGGATAAATCTGCGAATTCTGAGCATACAGAGCCTGGAGGCTCATCATCGAGCATCAGGCAGGCATCATTATTGTTAGGAGTAGGGGGATTACCACCAGGACCGCCTGGTCCTCCGGGGCCACCTGGATTAGGTGGACCACCAGAAGGGCGATTGGGACCCCGTGACTGGCGCTGGTTGCGATTGCTAGGGGTGTCGGGTTCATCATCAGAGTTGTCATCATCATTGCCGTTGTCTCCTTCATCAACAGGGAAGAGAGACTTAGGCCGAGTGACCGGAGTCTGTGGAGGGTCATTCTGATATTTGCCCCAGCCGTTGGAAACAGCATGGTCAGCGATGAACGGATTTGGAGTCGTGGTATCCGATTGACGAGCAGTAAAACTGCTGTGCATGTAGGTTTCCCTACGGGAGTGATGGGAGGTAGCAGAGTCCATGCCAAAGAGATTAGAGTCTCCTTTGGACATGGAGGCAGGAATATCGTTCATGGTGAAACGAGGTGGGATCGTGTCTGAGGTGGACTGTTCGGTATGGGGTGGTTGTGTGGTTGTGCTAGACATGCCTAAAAATTTTGACTCAAGGGTTTGAGTTCAAATATACTGTTAGGATCGTGCCAATAGAAGAGAGAATGAATGCATGCCGACAGTGTCTGCAGGGTGCATGGGCTTGGCAAAGCTATTAGCAACGTCACCCTTGGGTCGAAGCCCTAAGATAGATTATGGACGGAGTCCGCGGGATGAGGACAAGTAGGATCAAGACGAAGTCAACGGAGTCGGAATCCGCAGACTTGTAGTAAGAGATAGATTAGGCTTGAAGGCCAAAGTGAGAATGAGAGTATTGGGCTAAACCATGTTGATATTCGAACTGAGGTATGTACAAGTAATTCTACAGTTTATATACTAGAGCAGAGTCCATGGATCGGACTCTAGAATGTTATGGACATAGCTAAAAATAATAAGTCTGGAATATTCTGTATCTAGAGGAGTCGAGGATTCTGTGGAATCCGATATAACACCTACTTGGTACCATAATGGATTCTAGGTGTGATAAATGAATATGTGAAATTAGTAGGTGAAATAGAGATGAGATATGAAATAGAAACTGGGGTTCGGAATCCGACAGGATCCAATAAGTAGGTTGGAGCCATTGGAGTTGGCTAAGGTTGATGTCTGTCGGGATCCGCGGCATGCTCGTTACATATGGCCTGAATATGGACCATTGCATGGGTCTTTGGCAAGGTAAGGAAAAATGAGTTGTCTTCCCATTGAGGCTTGAACTGATAATGCTTCATCCAGTTCCTTCCAAGCAGCAAATCATATCTGAATCCCAAATCCTCCAAGATATATACCAAGGTTGTGTCCTTGATGTCCCCAATCTGAAGAGTGAACTTAGCAAAGGCTACTGTAGTAGTATAGCCTGTGCTAGCAATGTCCTTGGGTACTCGGAGTTGAAAGATATCCATGTGAGCAGCTTCCACAACCGAGTGCTGAACATAGTTATCGGGAGCTGCTGTGTCCAGAATAGTCTCGACGAGAACAGGTTTGCCTTTCCTGCCAAGGAATTTGCAGTGCCCTTGTACTGATGCATGATAGACAGGCAAGCCCTCGGAGACTTCATTGTCAAGATTGAGAAGGTGTAGATCAAGCAGCGGCAGTGGCCTGTCATTTAACTTGGCAGGCTTGCAGCTTTCAAGAAACTTGTCAACATCCTTCTGAGTGAATCGGATATGACAGTGGGACTCTTTGTTGAGCTCCTGGAGCAACATCTGAGGTGGATATGGTTGGGTGGCATCATGGGCACAATGGGGACAGATAGGCTGCGGGTCGCCAAAGTGAAACATGGACTGGCTGGCAGAGCGGGGATAGTTGCACTTAGCCTGCCCATTGAGTGAAGCATTGTTTCCATTAGGATTGTGCAGGGGATTATGGGGCAGGCAGCAATTCCTGGAGTAGTGTTCCATTTTGTTGCAATTGTAGCATCAGACCTTGGTCATGACTTGGTGGGAGCAGGGGCCTGTTGGTGGCTGCTTAGCCTGAGGCTCGAAGCTGTCAAGGTCCATGGGTATGGGCATTGCAGTAGAGGATGGAGCTGTTGACGAAGAAGGGAACACAATGGGTGGTACTGGCTTTGGTGGATGCTGTTCACCTTCTCGGTCAGTTTTATGACCAGCCTGTGCAAAGCACTTATGGTGGGCCCAGTTGTGAGAGATATCATAAACATCCAACATGGTGTGGGGATTTAGGTTTGAGATGTGGAAGCCAAGGTCAGGGGGAAGAGGATGGGAAAAATAGTGTTGATGGTCCCCAAAGGTCATTTCCTTGTCATCAAGCTGCATCTCAAGGTTTTGGAAGTGAAGGATGTAGTCAGATACATTGCCACAGAACTGAATTTTATGGAGGGCCCCACAAATTTCATCGGCGTGAGTGGGTGAGTCATACTGCACCTTGAGCTCTTTAACAAGCTCATCCCAAGCTAGTGGACGGTCTCCATTGGCTCACTTCCTTGAGAGATACCAGGTTTGGGCTCCATCTTGGAGAAGGGCACTGACCGACACACCCCAGTCATCTTTGGGAATGTGCGAGGCCTCAAGGTGGTCCTGAATAATGGACAGAAAAGCCCAGACACTCTCCTTGAGAGTGTCATGGAACTTTGGAAGGTCAACACGAAGACTGTGAGGATGTGTGCTAGTCGTAGTGGTAGCAGGAGGGGTAGGGACAGTGGGGAGCTGGAAGGAGGCATTTGACAAGGAAAATTGCAGAGTGTTTGAGATGCATTCTGCATAGCTCCCTTCTGCCTGAAGTGCGGCCAAAGCGCCCTCATTTTTGTTGAGATGCTGCGCAAGGGATGTGAGGATAGGGGCAAGGGCAGCATAGGCATCGGCAGTGACAGTTGCAGCCAGGTTTTCAAGAGGATCAGACATGGTAAGGGTAGAAGACTGATGGTAGGTAGACTTTTTGGGTTGCGGTATTGACTGGAAGGAAGATTTTTGCCTGAGACAATGGTTGAGTGAGGAGCAGAGGTAATCAGAGCTAGCTAGACATATGGTCGAGTTTCCGGCCTCAAAGACAGATAAATGTGTAGAGAAAAGTTCAACAAATCCCGCACTTAATCAAGTGAGGTATTGCTCTAATCAAGATGGGCCTGAATCTGGTCAAACAATGAGAAGGGTGAGAGAATTCTGCTTTTGGATTACATAGTTACATCTTTATATACTGTAGGGCTATGACTAATTCCTAATCATAATATACAATGAGTCAGAAGACTCAGTAACAAGTCACAGTGAGTTAATACAAAGAAAGGGGGAAGGGGGCGAAGACCTGAAGAAATAATAAGGATAAACTGAAGAGACTAGGACCATACAACACTGCTGATGTGCCATCTGTTGGCATTGCTGAATCCCATCACTCCTGCCCCCTACTCATTGTCTTCATGTTTCTTTACCAAATAAAATCATATAAATCCCAAATAAATCCTAGAAATAAGGAGGATACAACAAGTATCTATGGATGCCATATCAGTCTATGAATACCAACATTATGCTCTCAATTTCCTGCTGTTTCTGAATTTCCATAATCTTCTTCTCCTCTTTCTCATCACTGTGGCTTGCATTATGTCTGGCATCATCTACATCAATTGAATCATGAATAGTTGACAACCCTAGCTCAGCTTGCTGTGAATTATCCACCACATCACTAGGCTTCAAGTTTCCAGAAAAGAATGGATGGCCTCCCAGACTGCACTGCTAGTCCATGGTTTTTTATATATATCATCCTTTGTGTCCTGCAGGAGATCAAATTGAGATACAAAGGTGTACTTGATTGCATCATTCCAGTTTAGTGCTTCTCAAGGGGAATCAAGTGCCTTAGCAGTGGCATTATAGCAGTCCACAAGGCTTTGAATTACATGAGATTGTGCTTTCAGGGCCTTTCCAATGTGCCTCCATGCTTTGTAACCTATCATTGATTCAGTATATGCTACAAGTAAATAGTTTTATATACCTGTGCCAGACCTATTCATCTTAGTTAATTCAAAGAGTTGAGATACCAGGCCTCCTTCCAAGTGATCAAGGCATTAGCAATATACCCATGTTGTGACCAATTTCTCAGCCTTGTTCCACTTCTCAGATCCTATTATCCATTGTGTTGATATTTTTAGGACACACTCCAACTCCTGAACATGTTCAAGGGCTTTGTCCTGTTTTTTCAGAAGTTGCTGCCTTGAAGTTTCAATCTGTGCAGTGTTGTCTTGCTCATTGATGCTTGTAGAGTTGTGGTTTACCCACATAGTTCTTATCTTGTAGATGTCATCCCTGGAGAAAGTGTTAATAAGGGCAATTCAATAGGTAATATCATATATACTCAATACAGTAGTAGGTGACTAGTCTGGAGTAGTACTCCACCTCTAATGTCTCTTCTTCTGGCTCTTGCCCTTGGCTCTTGAGATAGGCAAGCTCTTCTGATAACCATTGAGGAAAGCATTTCACATTTGGAATGTTCAGCTTCACCATAGTTTCCTGTAAAGCAGGTATACCTGCTACAATTGAAAGAGCTTGTCTATAGTTGTTGCACTAAAATTTACCTATTCTGAGAATTAGAACCATGCAGATACAATAATGCATAAAGTTACTCACTAAGCTTTGAGTATGTTAGGATCATGCCAATAGAAGAGAGAATGAATGCATGCTGATGGGATCCACAGAGTGCATGTGGGTTTGGTGAAGCTATTAGCAATGTCACCTTTGGGTCGAAGCCCTAAGATGGATTATAGATGGAGTCCATGGAATGAAGACAAGTAAGATCAAGATGAAGTCAATGGAGTCAGGATCCACAGACTTGTAGTAAGAGATAGATTAGGCTTGAAGGTCAGAGTGAGAATGAGAGTATTGGGCTAAACCATGTTGATATTTGAACTCAGGTATGTACAAGTAATTCTACAGTTTATATACTAGAGCAGAGTCCATGGATCAGATTCTAGAATGTTATGGACATAGCTAAAAATAATAAGTCTGGAATATTCTGTATCTAGAGGAGTCGAGGATTCCATGGAATCTGATATAACACCTACTCAGTACCATAACAGATTCTAGGTGTGATAAATGAATATGTGAAATTAGTAGGTGAAATAGAAATGAGATATGAAATAGAAACCAGGATTTGGAATCTGACAGGATCTGACAAGTAGGCTGGCCATTGGAGTTGGCTAAGGTTGATGTCTGTTGGAGTCTGCAGCATGCTCATTACAGAGTACATATTAACATGGTCTCTGGTGTTTTATCCACTGTACTATAGCTTGCTGTTATAATTTTTTCACTTATTTTATTTTATCAGGCACCTACCATTATCTCATCTTATCTCAGATGCCTACCATTGTAACCATGACTATAATGGGCCACTTCAACAATTGTACTACAGACTTACTATGGCTTACATACCTTGTTGTTTCTTTTGTTTCATACACAACTACCATGAACATCAATCTATTCTTAGTATAGGACTTTCCATATATAAGTAGCATAGCTCTCACTGTATATTCCTCAGCTTTGAGCTAAAGTTTATCTATACCAATACCTTTACTCTCTTACAAGAACTCGACTAAGAACTTAGTCCTTCTTCACAGAGCCTTAGATATCTAGTTCATCCCTCGGATGACTGTCCAAACACAAGATAGCCCTTGGCTTAGAACATGTCTTTGGTCATGTGAAGTTCAGGTCTAACAATTAGCTTGAAGCTTCCCTTCTATTTCTTCACTGCCAGCCATGAAGAAACAATCTCTATAACCCCAGACCTAACTCCCTAACAAGCCATTGAAATTGCTGCCTCTCTTATAGGAGTAACCCTAATAGTCCTTTTTATGGCCTTAGTGGTATTCACATACTACAAACAAATCTGTTACTTCCTGGTGAGGCAACAACTTCTCATCCCCACCCAAAACTCCTTCCTCCTAAGGTGTTATGTCTCACCCTTCCAGAACCAACCAATTCTAGGGCCCAGCCAAAAGAGACTCACACAGTATCAGAGCTTTGCTGCAGCCTTTAGCAATGAGTTTCCACCTTGGCAGGATCTCTCTAGAAATATGACCTTTAGGCCAAGTAGGCTTAGGAGTGCTTCTCAGACTCTGACCCCTCCCACAGCCTCCAAACTAACCATCCTCGCCTTTGTACCAGTATGCCCTCCATCCATCATCATAGATTGTCTACCCATGGCCAATGAGGCCAACAAACTCAGCAGATACCTATGGACTAGATATGGAGATGAGAGCCTCCCACCTTACAAACTCACCCTCCAGGAGGAGGCAGTAGACCTGGGTTGATACTGAGTCAGAGTGGGAGTATCCCACTGGCCCTATGGATTCCTTAGACCCCAACTCCATCTGCCCTGTGGATACTTCCCATCAGACAATGAGGACAGCTACTCCGATCCCTCAATCTCTGAGTCTGGATCTGATAAGGAGTCTATTCAAATCTGGATTCCAGACTCCCCAGAGCCTATATGGGTCATCTCTCTAGAGCCCTCTCCTGAGCCTCCTTGAACTCCCTCCCCTAACAATCTCTCTCTCAAACCCTTACACCATGATGCCTCCAATAACCCCTTCAACCCCTATGACTTCAACTACAACTGGCCAAATCTATTGGAGGCCAATAGAGAGATCTTCAGCTCAGCCTGGACTATGGTCTGGGAGCTATGACAAGTAGACATTAAGGCTCAGGCCATTGCCTAAATTCCCAGAAGAACCAGCATGGATCTATGACTGGTAGTATACCGAGGCAACCCCATCTCATGTGGTATGGAGACTACCACCATTGAGGCACAGATCCATAAGAACCAGACCTGACTTTGATACCCTCCCACCACAGAGAGTCCCCTTTGAGGACTATAGCAGAGGATCCTACAGGAGCAGAGCAACCTTGAGCTCACCCTTCTCGACCTTGCTAAGGAATATGAGAAGTTCAGGACTGATCTCCAGAGACAGAGGGTTATTTAATAACTTTAACAATTTTATATATGATATAGAAACATTCAGTGGGGCCAATGAATATAGCTCCAATATATCCTTTTCAGCCTACAACCCCTGCACAAATGAAATCCTGAGTCCAATCTGACTCACAGATGCCCTGCCCCCATGACCCATGATGCTAATAAGCTGAATCTGAGATCATGGCCATGCTTCATGACCTGGAACCAGCCAACTTCTTGCAGGAGCCAGCAAGGACATGGGAGGAGGGGGAGGCCAGTCACCACAACCACTGCTTGATGACCAGGTCCCCATTGATCTGCCCAGTGACCAAATCCCCATCAACCCACTCTCCCCCTGAACCTGGCAGCAACAAATCCTACTGCAAAACCAACTGGAGCTTGATTGGCAGTTTCACAACCTAGATGAGCAGTTCACCTGCTGACTTGCCCAGCTCAATACCTGATTAGATGCTATCAAAGATAATGATCCTCTAAATTGACTCTTACCAGGTGGAAGCCCAAACCCTCCATGAGTGCTATGGGAACACCAAAGCTGATACTCACTGTTACAACATCCACATAGGTCCAAATACCCCCCAACCCACCTGGTCAACCCATTGGTGCCACCCCTCCTCATGCCTCCACCAATGGCTGCTATATTGATACATCAAACAGTGTCAGTTGACAGTTATAATTTAGACCTGTAACCAATCATCTCAAATAGAAGGCAAGCTCATGATAAAGATGACCTGTAAATCTGAGCTGAAACTTGGCTGATACATTTTTGCTTACTAACACCTTCCCAATTAGAATTAGATACCTAATTGAGAATGGCCTGTACAATTAATTACATTGATCAAGAACTATGTTGTGCTCATTTTAATTTTTTCTTCACCCACAACAGAGGAATGTGTAATGAGCATGCTGCAGACTCTGATGGACATCAACCTTAGCCAACTCCAATGGCTAGCCAGCCTACTTGTCAGATCCTGACAGATTTCATTTTCTGGTTTCTATTTCATATCTCATTTCTATTTCACCTATTAATTTCACATATTCATTTATCACACCTAGAATCCATTATGGTACTGAGTAGGTGTTATATCAGATTCCACAGAATCCTTGACTCCTCTAGATGCAGAATATTCCAGACTTATTATTTCTAGCCATGTCCATAACATTCTAGAGTCTGGTCCATGGACTCTGCTCTAGTATATAAACTGTAGAAGTACTTGTACATACCTGAGTTCAAATATCAACATGGTTTAGCCCAATACTCTCATTCTCACTCTGACCTTCAAGCCTAATCTATCTCTTGCTTCAACCCAAGGGTGACATTGCTAATAGCTTCACCAAGCTCACATGCACTCTGCAGACTCCGTCAGCATGCATTCATCTTCTCTTCTATTGGCACGATCCTAACAGTATATTCAAACTCAAACCCTTGAGTCAAAATTTTTAGGCATGTCTAGCACAATCACACAACCACCTCATATTGAACAGTCCACCTTGGATCTGATCCCACCTTATTTCACCACGAATGATATTCCTGCCTCTGCATCCAAAGGAGACTCTAATCTCTTTGGCACAGACTCCACTACCTCCTATTATTCCTGTAGGGAAACTTACACCCACAGTGGTTTTACTGCTCATCAATCAGATACCACTACTCTGAATCTGTTTGTTGCTGACCATGCTGTTTCCAATGGCTGAGGTGAATATCATAATGACCCTTTGTAGACTCCACTCACTTGACCTAAGTCTCTTTTCCCTGTCAACAAAGGAGACAATGGTGACAATGATGACAACTCTAATGATGAACCTGACATCCCTAGCAATTGCAACCATCACCAGTCACAGGGTCTCAATCACCCTTCTGGTGGTCCACCTAATCCAGATGGCCCTGGAGGACCAGGCAGTCCTAGAGGATCTGGCAGTCCCAGTGGACCTAGTGGTAATCCCCCTACTTCTAACAATGATGATGTCCACCTCATGCTTGACTTCATAAATCTCCTCCATGGTCTCAGCAATCAGATAAACAACCCTCCTCCATGGCCAGTCCATACCAAAGTCAAGGAACCTGATGTGTTTGATGGCTCAGACCCATGGAAACTAAGTGTTCATTGTTTCCCTCCAGTTGAACTTTAATGACAGGCCCAACACTTTCCATGTGGAAACCACTAAAGTCAACTATGCTATCTCCTTTCTCTCTGGTGTGGCCCTTGACTGGTTTGAACCAGATATCCTCAATTCCAATCACACCAACCCTCCTGCTTAGGCATATTCCTATGCTGCTTTCCTTTTGGAACTCCAGACTAATTTTGGTCCATTCGATGCCATCAGAGATGCTGAAGATGAACTCAAAATCTTCACATGTGTGATGGAGACTGGATTATGAAGTATATAGTCTGGTTCAACCAACATGCTGCTGTCATAGGCTATGGTGACAATTCCCTCTGCCATGCTTTCTACCACAGACTTTGTACCCAGATTAAGGATGATATGGCTCACCATGGTAAGCCTAATAACCTCCATGACATGTGGACTCTAGCACAGGAACTTGACATGCGGTATTGGACTCAGAAGACCGAAATTGCATGTGAAAACCATGATAAACCTTCATCATCCTCTTCCTCTTCCAAACCTAAGGGTTCAGGTTCCAACTCAAGCTCGTCTTACAATTCCATGGTGCCAAAGTCCTCCAACTCAGGCTCCACAGGATCCAGTTCATCCTCTTCCTCCAATTCCTCTAGTGCCACCAGGAAGCCCTATGCTGACAAGCTAGGCAAGGATGGCAAGCTCACACCTGAGGAAAAGGAATGCTGCCACACAAACAACCTTTGCATGTTCTGTTGTAGCAAGCACAAGATCAAGGACTGCAACAAGTGCATGGCCATGCTGCTGAGGTTTCTGAACCTCCCGCCTCTACTGATTCGGCTCTGTTGGAGTCAGAAAAATAGAGAGCAGCCCTGCTTCCTCTGTGCAAGGACAGGGTTGCATTGACTGTCATTGCATCATGGAGATCATTACCCTCAATGCTGCTGCTCTTTCCAACCATTCACTTACTGTATCCTTTGTCCTCTGAAGTTGGCTCCAGATTGGAGTCTGACAGCAGTCCTATATCCATCATCCTTTGTTTTCTAGCACTCATTGATTCTGGTTTTAGTTATTGTTTCATTGACTTGAAATTTGTTGAAGACCATGATCTCCCTACCAAATCCATTTCTCCTGTCCAACTTTGGCTTCTTGATGGCTCTGCCAGATCTCACATTTCTCAATCCATTACTCTCTCCATATGATTTTCATCAGGAGACATTATTCCTATCGACTTCTACATCACATGTCTCAATTCATCCTGTAATATTGTCCTGGGATACAACTGGCTCTCCTGCTACAATCTGTTGATTGACTGGGTAGAACACAGTATCACTTTCCATTCAAAGTTATTCAATGTCTCTTCTTCTGTGGCTTCCAGTGCTTCAGCCCAAGCTCACATAGACCCTTCTGGTCTTGTCTCAGATGTTTCCACAGCTTCCAACCCTCTGGTCTCAGCTTGCATGGGCCCTTCAGGTCCTGTCCCATCCTCCAAACCTCTTTTGAGATCCTGACAGACTCTGCTGCCTTACAAGCCTATCTATTCCTACCCTTCCATTCCTTCATCTGCTGCATCAGCAGCACCCAAGATCTCCATTATTTCTGTGGCTGCTTTCATATGAGCTTGCACAGAGGAGGGTGCACGACAGTTCACACTTCAACCTTCTCTGCCAAGTATTAGTTGCCAGGCTGCCTCTGTGGCTCCACTGGATCTATCTGAAGTGCCTGATGAATATCATGACTTCACTGATGTAGTCAGTGACTCCCTTTCCGAGAAACTCCCTGAGCATTGCCCTTACAACCTCAAAATCAACCTTGAGGAAGGTACTTCACCTCTGCTTGGACCTATCTATTCCCTCTCGGAATCCAAACTCAAAGCCCTGCATGAATTTATTGACAATAATGTTCACAATGGTTTCATTTCCCCTTCATGCTCTCTCCCCATGGAGCTCTGGTACTCTTCATCAAGAAGAAGACTGGTGAACTCCAACTCTGCATTGATTTCCATGGTCTGAATAAGATCATGAAAAAAGACAGATATCCACTGCCTCTCATTTCTGACCTTCTTGATTCTGTGTGCCTATATATTAAACTCAACCTCTGCCATGCCTACCATCTAGTCTGTATTGCCAAAGGAGACAAATGGAAAACTGCATTCTACACCTGCTATGGTTCCTTTAAATGGCACATCATGCTATTTGGTCTTACCAATGCTCCTGTGGCTTTCCAATGCTTTGTCAATGACATCTTTTTTGATGTGCTTGACATCTCCATTGTTGTCTACCTTGACAATATCCTCATCTACTCCGACAATCCTATGGAACACTGAAAACATGTTTGTGAGGTCCTACACAGACTCCAAGCCAATGGGCTCTACTGCACCAGTTCCAAATGCAAATTTCATCAGGATTCTATGGAATATCTAGGCTATATCCTCTCTCCTGAAGGCTTACACATGGCTGAAGACAAAGTTAAAGCCATTGTTGATTGGCTGGTCCCATGGAAGGTCAAAGATATCCAATCATTTCTTGGTTTTGCTAATTTCTACCACTGTTTTATCTATGAATACAGTGAGATTGTGTTGCCCTTAACACATCTTACATACAAAGGTATTCTGTGGAAATTTGATGACAAGTGCTTAGCTGCATTCAATGAGTTGAAATAGCCTTTCACTCATGCTCCTATCCTTACCCACTGGATTCCTGACCATCAACTTGTCATGGAAACTGATGCTTTCAACTATGCTATTGCCGCTATTCTTTCTATCTACCTTGAGGATGGGAAAATTCACCCTATTTCCTTATTGTCCTGCAGTCTCCATGGAGCTGAGCTCAACTATGATACCCATGATAAAGAGCTTCTAGCTATCTTTGAAGCCTTGAAATATTGGCATCATTATTTTGAAGGCTCCATGGAATCCATTAATGTCATTACTGACCACAAGAACCTTGAGTATTTCTCTACTACCAAGATCCTTACCTGACAACAAGTCCATTGGTCCAAACTCATTTTCCAGTTCAACCTAGTAATCTGGTTCCAACCGGGTAAACTTAGTGTGAAACCAGACACACTCACTAGATGATGGAATGTCTACCCTAAAGAGGGGGATAGTCAATATGCTCAAGTCAACCCTCATAATTTCTGTCCTGTATTTACTCAAGAACAATTCTCTGCTTCTCTCTACACTACTTTTCTTAAAGATCCTGTACTCTGCGCTAATGCTATCATGGATGTTGATGAGTTGCATTCTGATATCAAACAAGCACAGCCTGTGGATTCCATAGTGACTGAAGGTTTTTGTCTTGCTTCTTCCACTTCCAATTTCTTCCAGTGGTCCATGGATGAGTCAGAAATACTGTCTTGACAATTGCATTTATGTCCCGGACTCCATGGATCTCTGTCTTCATGTCCTACAAAACAATCATGACCATATCCTGGCAGGTCATTTTGGTTAAAATCAGACACTCAAACTAGTCCAATGGAATTATACCTGGCCACAGATGCATGACTTTGTTTGCCACTACATCAAATCCTGCACTACTTGTGGTTATAACAAAACACCTAGACACCATCCTTTTGGCTTATTCAAACCTTTGCCTGTACCAGAGCATCCATGGGACTCCATCTCCATGGACTTCATTGAACAACTCCCAGAGTCCAACAGATTCACTGCCATTCTTATCATCATTGACCATGCAAGCAAACAAGCCATCTTCATTCCCACTCATAACACCATTAATTCTATGGAACTTGCCCAACTATTCATTACCCACATATTTTTCAAACTTCACTTCACTTCTGGTTATCACCTGGAAGCTGATGGACAGACTGAATGCACCAACCAAACCCTTGAACAATATATTTGTATCTATTGTTCTTACCAACAAGACAATTGGGATATCTTATTATCCATTGCCGAATTCGTGTACAACAATGCTTCTAATGCTTCCACCAGAATCTCTCCATTCTTTACTAATAAGGGATACCATCCTAACATCATGGTATACTCTGAATGTGATATCACCTCCATTCAGGCCCATGACTTCATAGTCACCCTTGATGATCTTCACCAATTCCTACGTAATGAAATCACTCTTGCTCAGTCTCACTACAAATTTCAAATGGACAAGCAACAGTCTCCAGCTCCAGATTTTAAAGTAGGTGATAAAGTCTACCTCAGTGCAAAACACATCAGGACTACTCATCCTACTATGAAATTCTCTGAGAAATTCCTTGGACCATTCAATATCATTGCTCAGCTCAGATCCCATTCCTTTACTCTCAAGCTTCCCATGGACCTCCATTCCATTCATCCTGTATTCCATGTCTCTCAATTGGAACCTGTGGAAACCAATACCATTCCTAATTGTACCCAACCACCTCCACCTCCAGTCAAAGCCGACAGTGAAGAAACAGTATGAAATCACACAAATTCTCAACTCTAAACTTGACTGTCAGTTCTGATGCCCTTTTCTCTATCATATTCAATGGTTGGGTTATGAAGGTACTGATGAAGAATTCACTTGGATCCCCACTACAGAAATTTCCATGGAAGATTATATTGAAGACCACTATCCAAGATCACCATCCACAAGGCTACATCCAAGCCTATACCTATCCCTTCTTGTTGCATCTCTATTAGCCTCCATTGGATTCTGATTTCTCAATTTCAATTTCAATTTTGAAAAACTATTGCAAATTCACTTTCTAATTAGGAACAGACTCCATCAGCCTATTTTCTTGACTTCAATTCATTTTGTCACTCCATTTTAGACATCAAGAAAGCTATATATATTTTTGCCCCTCCAGGCATGATACTCTATTTATTTATACTACAGTAAGAAAATAAAAATATACAAGGCAAGAGGCTTAGACATCTATGGATTCCTTAGGCCCTCCTCAATTGGCATACTCCAAATCATCCAGCTCCAGAATCCTGACAGCTCCTGCACTGGGCTTCATCTCATCTTTAACTTCCTCCTCCTCCAATTCCCCATCAGAATCCTTGACCAAGAACTCATCACACCCCTTCAAAAACCCCTTCCACAACTCCCACTCCAACTGTTGGCCTCTGAGCTTGTAAAACCTATCTCAAACCTCTTAGAATTTCTTGCTAGCTGCAATAGCCTTATCTAAGCTGCCAGCCCTGCTGCTTCCAAGCCACAACTCCATGTTGGCCAATTCGAAGGGGTCTTGACTATTGAAGGTCTCCATAGATACCAATTGCAAATGCCAGACCTGTGCAATGTCTTGATCAAGTCATAGCAACATAGCCCAGCAGAGGGCCTTGGGATTTGCACCTTGCAAATCTGACAACTCATACCTTGACAATGCCTACTCATCCACAGATGCCTTAGCAATGAAATCCTCAGGATACTCCACTGCATCTCCAGAGTGGAAATTATCCACCAAGTCATCCACTCAGCCTCCAACAGCCTTCAACTTGCCTTCTATTTTCTCCATCCTTTGCTCCATTGCATCCATTTGCCCATGAAGTCCTTGAAGTAATTTGATGATATCTTCCAAGGCCACAGACTCCACCTCATCCAAAAAAACACTTTGCTTTATGGATCCTGCAACATTTGCAAGACCACCCAGTTTCTGCCAGAATACAATGGGTACGATCCACCCTGCATCATCCACACTTTCCTGAAACTCCAAGTTAGCATACCACTACAGACTCTGATGTTCACTCATCCTTTCCCTTATACTCAACTCTCTTACTAGGGCTGGTATCCACCCTGGCCTTTTTTTTGTGGCTGCTCCAATGGCCCTGCAGATTCTTCTCCCTCACTTGCTGCCACATACTCTTTTGACCTAACTTTTCTCTTTCCATCCATGGCATCTGAGACTGCCTTCTGTTTCCTTTCAATTTATGGCACTTTGCTGCCAATTCACCCCTCACCTTTGCCTTAGGATCTTCATTATCTCCCTCAGCACCCTCCTCCTTGCCGTCTGCAGCCTCTGGCCCCTTTGGCTTCTGCATCTCAAACTCTCTTAACTGCTGCCTCTCCATTGCCTGCCTCTCCTCTTCTTCTTTCACCTCCCTTGCCTTTCATTCATCATCAAATTGCTTGGCCTCTGCAGCCTCTGCCACTTTCCTCTCCCTCTCCACTTTCAACAAAGCTAACATTTTTGCTGCTTCTATGGCCTTTATGGCTTTTGCTGCCTTCATTTTGTCAGCCTTCCAAATGTTGTAGGCCTCTATAGTGGCCTGATATTCTGCCTCTTCTTTCTCCTTGCCCTCATAGTATGAAATTAATGTGTCAACATCAATATTCTCAGGCATAGGCAGTGGCAAATAGCATTTGGGAGTCTGTGACAGGTGGTATTCATTTGACATAGTATCAGACAGCAAGGAGGCACTTAGAAGAAAAAGAGGTGGTGGTGGTTCAAAGTCAAGAGGTGAAAATCATATGACATTCCTGCCCAAAATTCCATGCATCACACTCAGTCATCAGGATCTGCACTCTTGAGGGCAAGAATGCTATGGAGAGATACTGTAATGAGCATGCTATGGACTCTGATGGACATCAACCTTAGCCAACTCCAACGGCCTCAACCTACTTATCGGATCCCAGACTCTGCTCTAGTATATAAACTGTAGAATTACTTGTACATACCTTAGTTTGAATATCAACTTGGTTTAACCCAATACTCTCATTCTCACTCTGGCCTTCAAGCCTACTCTATCTGTTAGACCTGAACTTCACGTGACTATAGATGGGTCTAGACTTTGGCTGTCTCGTGTTTGGACAATCACCGGAAGAATGACTTTATGATCTATAGCTCAGCAAAGAAGGACTAAGTTCTTAGTCGAGTTCTGTTGTGAGAGTAAAGTGTGGTATAGATAAACTTTAGCTCAAAGCTGGGGATATACAGCGAGAGCTACACTACTTATATAGGAAAACTAGGGTGCTAAGAATAGAATGACAACCATGGTTGTCATTTGGAGAACAGTAGGAAACAATGAGGTAGTTAGGCGATAGTTGCAAGCCGTAGTACAATCATTGAGATCGCCCGTTATAGTCATGGTATCCATGAGCAAGTGCTTGAGATAAGATGAGATAAGTGATAAGCGCTTGATAAGATAAGATAAGTGGAAAAATCGTAACATTACCCCCTTGTTCAGACAATCGTCCCAATTGTCATGGCTCGTCCTTGGAGGTGTCAAGTTGATGTGAAAGTTCATTATTCCAATATTCGTCTATAAGGTCCTTCCATAGGTCGTTGTCGGGGTTTTTGACCCATTTTTGGAGTCCATCCTGTCGTTGGGCCTTATAATATACAATACTGTCACAATACTCATGGTCAAGGATCATGGTGATGGCTTTTGCAGGATTGTTGGTTACGATTTTGGCTATGTCAAGCATTCTCCATCTCTGTGTCTCATACCCACGAGTTGTGTTCTCAGGTCCATCCCTTCTACTTGACGAAGTAATCCATGGTGTCCTGTGCTTTTCATCCCTTCTTTCCTCTGATTTTACGGGTTCGAGAATCAAGTACCTCCTCTACTTTGTATTGTTCCTCATCGTCGATGAGATCGGGTGGAGGTGGTGGTGGTTTTTGTTGGTTCGGGAAGGAGGGCAGGGTGTATGGGGACAAAAGCTTTTCATTGAAATGAGGGTGGATTTTCCAATGAGGTGGAAGCTTTAGTTTGTATGCCGATGTTCCAGACTTTTTGAGGATTAAGAAAGGTCCAACCCATTTGTCATCGAGTTTTTTCTTGGGCCATGGTAAGTGGAGGTTGGTGGCGTCAAGCCAAACCTGATCTCCAACCTTATGCTTGGTTGTGGGACACTTCTTTTTGTCATATTGGACCTTCATTTGCTCTGTGGCTTTTTGTAGAGCCGTCTGAGTTTGTTTGTGGACTTCTGCCATGGTCATGGTGAAGGTCCCAGCAGCGGGGTTTAGGAATGGGGAGGTTCGGATGGAATTGGGTACGAGTCGTGGGTTGTGGCCATAGAGTGTCATGAACAGGCTCCTTCCGGTGGCTGAGTGAATTCGATTGTTGTGGGCAAACTCTGCCATAGGCAGCCAGTCACTCCAGTCATCTTGTCAATAAGAAATGAAGAGGCAAAGGTAGCCTTCAAGTTCTTGGTTGACTTGCTCAGTCTGTCCATCAGTTTGAGGATAGAAGGCAGTAGAGGCGTTGGGGGTAATGTCAAGAATTCGGTATAGGTCTTTCATAAATGCTGAAACGAATTGGGGACCCCGGTCGGAGATGATGACTGAGGGCATGCCATGTTTTGCATAGACGTGGTCTCGGAGTATCTTGGCCCACCCTTCCGCAGAGAGTTCGACGTTACAGGGGATCAGGATAATGGCCTTGGAGAATCGGTCAACAATGACCAGGAGGGCATCGTAGCCCTTGGACTCAGGTAGTCCGGTGACCATGTCAACAGATATGTGGGTCCATGGTTCCGACGGGATCGTGTTTGGATGAAGGGGAGCAGCTTTTGCTTGCGTGCTTGTCTTAGCTCGTTGGCAAGCTTCGCAGCCTTTGATGTACAGTTCTACATCCTTCTTGAGCTTCGGCCACCAGTATTCTTGTTGGACAAGTTCTTTGGTCTTTTCAATGCCTGGGTGTCCAGCAATGATATGGTCGTGACTCTGGGCAATGATTTCCCCTCGAAGGATGTGGTCTTTTGGAATATAGACCCATCCATCATAGAATAAGAGCCCGTCTTTTTGGGTAATACTGCATTCGTGATTGAGGGAGTTCGCAATCCCTTGGTCCCAGTTCTCCTTTCTTCAGAGTGCACCTCGGACTTTCAGGTGTACTTCCGCCATGGTTGGCATGATGAGGGCCTGGAAGTGTTCTGGTTGGAGGACAATGACATCATCATTGTCATCCTTGCCTTGGTCGTGGTCATCTCATCGGGAGAGGAGGTCAGCCTTCTTGTTGGCGATGCCAGGCTGATGGTGAAGGACAAAGTGATATTCTGCGAGTTCGGTAACCCAGTGTGCTTGGCATCTGTTCAATTTCTGTGGCTTTCGGAAATATTAGAGGTTTTGATGATCTGTCCAGATTTCAACATCTTCAGCAGTGCCCATGAGGTAATGCTGCCATTCGGATAACACGAGCATGATAGCAAGCAGCTCTTTATCGTAGATCTCATAGTTTTGTTCTGTCATGGTTAGGGCTTTGGACATGAACGCTACTGGTCACCATTTCCCTTCTTGCTGCTGGCTGAGGACTGCGCCAATGGCTCCATCGCTCAAGTCAGCTTCAACCTTGAAATGGCCTTTCTCTGTTGGGATGGCGAGGACAACGTCCTCTGCCATCTGTTTCTTCAGCTGTTGGAATGCCTGATTCTGGGCGGTTCCCCATGTCCATTCCACATTACCAGTAAGCTGAGTGAGCGGTCGGACAATCTTTGAGTAGTTGTGGATGAATTTTCAATAGAAATTGGTGAATCCAAGGAATGACTGTAACTCTTTCTTCTTGGTGGGCATCGGCCATTCAGTGATTCTGGCGACTTTAACTTGATCCATTTGTACCGAGTTTTCACTGATGATTACTCCCAAGTACTCGGTTTCTAGTACTTCAAACTCACACTTTTCTGCCTTGAGGAACAGTTTATTCTCTCAGAGGTGTTGGAGTATGCAGCGTACGATTCGGCGGTGCTCATCGAGACCTTTGGTGAAGATGAGGATGTCATCAAGATAGATTGTGACTTTGCCTTCCACGATCAAGTCTTTAAATATGTCATTCATCATCCATTGGAAGGTAGCGGGCAAATTGGTGAGCCTGAAGAACATTACGGTGGGCTCAAAGAGTCCACAGTTCATCCTGAACGCAGCCTTTTCCTCGTCTCCTTCTTTGATTTGGACATTGTTGTATCCCCAGTGAATGTCGAGCTTGGTGAAATACTTGGCACCTTGGAGTTTGTCAATGAGCTCTGAAATGAGGGGGAGTGGGTAACAGTTCTTGATGGTCATCTCGTTCAGCTTTCGGTAGTCTTGGATGGGGTGGAGGGAGCCATCCTTCTTTTTGACAAAGAAGAAGGGCGATGCAAAGGGGGACTTGGATGGGTGAATTCGTCCCGATTCCAAGTTCTCATCTAAGAACTTGTCCAACTGTTCCTGCTCATTTCAGTTCAAGGGATAAACCTTGCAGTCGAGCATGGACTTGGCATTGGGGATGAGTTCGATGGCATGGTCCCATTGTTTTCTCTCGGGGAGGTCATCAAAGTTTTCTTTTGAAAACAAATCATGGTACGAGCGGTAGTGCTCGGGTACCATTTCTTCAAAGGTCTTCTTTGGCTTGTCCATGTTGGCTTGGACCACTAAGTCATTAGCGTGGTGTACCATGCGAATGATGAGTTCTTCTTGCATATTGACGGCGAGGATGGTCTCTCCCTCCTCTAGCTCTTCGTCCCACCGGTCATCAGGGTCTGCGTCGGGGAGTGGGAAAGGATTTTTGGTGCATTGGCAGCGACCAAAGATGATCGTGCCCGTTTTCCAGTTAATGACTGGGTTGTGGTGTTTGAGCCAATTGTGGCCGAGGTAGAGATCCTTCGAGCCAAGGTCAGTGACTGCTAGGTCAATTTGTTTGCTGTGCCCTCCGATAGTGAGATGGAGTTCCACAAATTCAGTGATGCTGCCCGCCTTGTTGCAGGTTCCATCGGCATTATAGATGGGAATTGGAGCAGCGGCTTTTCTGGTGTCAATCTGATGGTCTTTGACATACAATTGGTTTATGGAGCTGCCAGTGCAACCGCTATCGAGAAGGGCACAGGCGGAAAGGGTTTGATTGTTCATTGTCATCTCGAGCTGAACGCTGAGCGTGAAGTCTCATCTGATCGACTTGGTGCCTCGGATGTAGCAGATCGGTTGTTCGAGCTCATATAGTTGTTCTAAAGCAGGTTTGCCTCCCTGTTTTAGCCCATTGATCAGGTCACCGATGATCTCGGTGTACCCAACAGTGGAGGGCAGCTTTGGCTTCGCTGTCTGTACAGGCTTCGCAAATGGCATGGAGGGTCCACTCTGCACTGAAGAGTTTGAGCCAGCGGCCAGGTGGAGGAGTTGGGGGTACTTGGTATGGAAGAGGGGATTCTCCAATGGGGTAGTACTTGGTGTCGGACTTTTCCTGAGCAGCACTCTCCTTCCTTTGTCGGGCCCACCACTGCTGATAGGTGATGTCATCTTCTTCATCAGGAACCTCTACCATGGTAATGGCTGGCCCCCTTTTTACTGCCTGGGCACTAGCGGGTCCAGGTCCTGCAGCTTTCTGGGTGTCCTTGGCTGGTCATGCATCTTCGTCGGGGTTGGGTCGAGGAGCGACGGAGGGATGCCCACTTCCGGTCTGAACGCCAGGGCTGTCCCTTCGAGGGATGGAGGACTGGTCTGTGAACGTTGCATTCTTGTCGCATGAACCATGACCATCATTACCATCTGTCGCCAACAGTCAGGTGGGGTTGTGCCCTGCTGCCTCGCCACTTCCGACTCGGTGTTTCATTTGTTTCTGTGTTGCTCCTGCTTGAGTCTTCCGGGAACACTCACCCATGGTTCCTGCAGCTTCATGAGGCCGCTTTCTGGAGCCTTTCCCTGTGAAGGTATTCACGCTCTGTTTAGCCAGTCCCACAGAGGTGTTCCTCCTGAGGGGTTCATATGCAGGCAGTTCCCGTATTGCGGGTTCAATGGGAGGCTCTCTGCCAACTCTGAGGAGTCTTTTCCCTGTTCGGCATCAGAGGAGTCACCCTCTTCAGCGCTTGAGTCCAGGGTGTCCAGTTGTGCTAGGACAGTGTAACGGTTTGATTCTTTTAGTACTGGTTTGCTGGTCATGCTGGGGACGTTAAAAGCGGTGGAGACAGGTATATTCGAATGCATGGTAGATAATACAGAACATGTAACTAAAGAAATGTTATAAGCCTCACCGGGAGGACAAGGAAGCGCACCAGTACTTGAGGAGGAGGTTGTCGAAGGGGAATCGAGCCCTTGATGACCTAATCTTTTACCTCCTCCTCCACCTTCGACTTGGTGTGGTAGTACGAGTTGCCTTGCTCATAGACTTGACGTCTTGGGCCAGCTGACTCATCCTTCCTTTTTTGGTTTGACACATCTCTTCCTCTTACTCTTCCCTTATACACTTCGTTTTGCTGCCATTCTCATTCACAGACTGGTATTCCCTTCCAATGCAACACCATGTGGCTCTGGGATCGACAAGCACAAGAATTCCATGCTTCTGCCTTTGGGCATCAATGTTCAAGATTAAGATACCAATGTTGAGGTAGCTCGCCTCACCAACAAAAGATCTGTCTCAAACACTGGTGGAGGAATTGGCATGGATCATATGGGTGTTGGCTGCTAATACCAGTATGTTACTCTCTTCTAAATTCACTTATTTCTCTCTCTAGTTTTCTTCCACCACTATTCCCCTCCCTACCCCATCTGATGCGAAGGACCAAGGCCGACAGCAGACAGATCTGGCTCAGAACACACTGGGAATTGAGCAATGACGGCTTGGACCACCGCTTGTATGCTGAGCGGGGCAGCGAGCTCTTCCTATTCTACAGTTGCGTGTATCCTGGTCAATCTTGCTCTTGCTCGAGGTTAAGGTCTGTAGCTACGATATCTGCCTTCTTCTGATATATTTCTTCTTAGATATAGCTAAATACACAAATATGCTATCATCTACGGGCCCTGGCGACGCAAGAGCACGTGTACAGCTACCCCTCGCCCGTTATCTGTACCTGTGTCAAAAAATTTGATTTTACCTTCTTTTTCCTTCTTTCCCCGAGCACTGAGCCACTGAGCGAGCCCACGAGCCTTCAGAATCGAACTTAGTAAGTGGTCTTATCGCTCTCTATACTGATTTACTTCCTAGATACATTTTCATGTCAACAAAACCTCAATTGTCCCCCATGCCCAGCCAATCCGCAAGCAACTCACATCCTCGCACAATTGTCTACGTCTGCATCAACATATACTGCGACATCGGTCTTCAGCTTGGGTTTCTGTTCCTGCTCAACATATACAGCGAGAGCTACACTACTTATATAGGAAAACTAGAGTGCTAAGAATAGAATGACAACTGTGGTTGTCATTCGGAGAACAGTAGGAAACAACGAGGTAGTTAGGTGATAGTTGCGAGCCATAGTACAATCATTAAGATCGCCCATTATAGTTGTGGTATCCATGAGCAAGCGCTTGAGATAAGATGAGATAAGCAATAAGCACTTGATAAGATAAGATAAGCAGAAAAATCATAACACTATCTCTTACTACAAGTCCACAGATTCCAACTCCATTGACTTCATCTTGATCTTACTTGTCTTCATCCCACAGACTCCATCCATAATCTATCTTAGGGCTTCAATCCAAGGGTGATGTTGCTAATAGCTTCACCAAGCCCACCTGCACTGGCATGATCCTAACAGGGAGATCTCTAGTAATGATTTCTTCATAATCTTGTGGGAGCTTGATATAGTTTTCACCTTATAGTTTAGCATTGAAGTATGCACTGATGAAGTTGATTAACCAGAAGTCCAGTCCTTAAGCTGCAACAATGGTAAAGAACATCTGGAGCAATTCATACCATACAACCACAGTGAAAGATTTGAACTAATAGAGACCCTTGATTTGGCTGAATCCTTTCATAACTAGTCTAGCCCTTCTCCTCAGCAAGCTTTCCAAACCATCATTGATTTTGATATTGAATACCCATCAGGTGTCAATTAGTTTCATCCATGGTTCCTATGGAACCACCTCCCATACATCTCTCTTTTCCATCCTTTGTATCTCTACATCCATTGCTAGTCCCCATAAATCCAGTCTTGTCATTGCCTCACAGTAGTGGATTGAAGTCTATTTGTTTTCTGGTTCCAGTAAGTTTGAGATTTCTAATACCTTCAAAATGATAATGTCTTCAGAATTCTCACCATTGGAGACTAGAGGATAATCCAAGTCATAGACCTAATCTTTGTCCTCTGATTTCATATTCTCCTTGTGTTTCAAGTATTCAAATCAACTTGGGCTTTCAACAGTTTTGGTATGTGTATAGGTTGAATTCCTTTATCAGTTGGACAATCTTTCAATCTTTTCCCTTGAGTTTTGACTGAATGGTGTCAAGGGCAGTGATGGCATCAATTTGAGGTAAGCTCTTTTCTGCAGGACTTATGTACTTCAAGTGAAGTTGAAACTAACTTTTGATTGCTTTTTCACTACTAATAGCTGAAGATGACACTTACACATTTTAATATTAGAGATGAAATAGTACCTCAATTAACAAAGTTATACTCACTGTTGTTATTCCAGTTGGAGACCTTTGCTAATAAACTCAGTAAGGCCTTTGTCTTTGGCCACATCTCCAAGCTTGGCCACTTTAGATTTGACAGTAAAGCCTTGACAGTGCCATCCATGGAGGGTACTGAATTGCAAACTGAGACTGATTTATACACTCATAACAAACAAGAAATACCTATACTTTTGCTTTTAATGCCAATACAGACTCACCCATGTATCTTTCTGGCAGCCTCTTGGGCTTTGGCTCAGAGGCTAGATGCTCATGAGGCTGCTGCCATTCACATACTTGATTCTCTGGAGGCTGGTGGTCAGGCAACAAAAATAACTCTTATAGGTGTGGAATTGTTTGCACACATATATAACATCTTTAAAGAGTTCATTTGCTGGATCAATCTCAGGGCTTACATTTAGGTCAAGTGAAAGAGGACTCATGCATATTCATAAACTTGTGATAATTCCAGTCTATTGCCTGATAGAAATATATTTCATAACCATGCTCTAGATTCATCTGGTAAATCATTGGTCTCAGACCATTGGAGTAAGCCCAAAACTGTTCTGCTGATTCACCATGAAAGTGACATAGAGAATCCAAGTAGATAGGGTTGAAGTCCTCATTGTATTTATTGTTGTGCTTATTTATATAGCAGAGCAGGATCTTCATGGTGTGCACAGCATGATGCTTCATTAGCAATAGGGTGCATGCATTAAAGCATTCAGCAGTGTGGACATAGTCTTGACAGTTGATATCATACAAAAATCAGATATTGACACAATCAGATCTGCCTTGTGCCAGTCTGGTAAGTTCCAAACTATAGGAGAGGGGGTTATCCATTGTCTTTTGACTGTGAATGGTCAGGAGACATAAATCAAAAGCATGGACAACAATGTACTCTTTGTCTTTCTGAAAATCTGCAGTAGCCCTGATGAATACATGACTATATTGAATTTGTCCCACATCTGTATATTTGCAGTTGTCAAATCAGATGCTGGATCTGTATTCTTTTCCTGCTTGTTGATGTGGAAATTGCCATCACCTGTAATTTGCATTTGATTTGTATGTCTATCAGACTGTCAGATGGTAGATCCTGTAAAGCTTGACATATTCAGATATCAAAAGCTTTATGTTATCTGAGAGACACTTCTGTATTTTCTAATGGACAATGGCTTGAATATTGTTTTGTGATGTTATTCAATTTTATTAAGGCTTAGAGATTCAAGACTAAGGCTGGCAATGCTTAAATATCTAATGATGGCTGATTATAAGACTGATCATATTGCTTCAGACTAGAGCTCTTATATACTGGTAGCTATAATAGTATGTGAGTCATAATGAGTCATCATAAGTCATAGCCAAGTTATATCAGTGGATCATAATAGTAATTGTGAGTCATAAAGAGTCATTGCTAGTCATGAATCATAGAAAAACTAAAATTAACTTGTTCAGTATTCAACCTCACATTACAGATCCAGTTAATGCAACAATACAACACTTGCCTCATATTATGGAGAATGCCTTCCAATCCCACTTCAAGATTTTACCCTACTTATGGATAGGTGGGACAGAAGACCATGAGGTTCTTAGCATGGCAATGTTTGATGAGCTCCTCAAATTTATGTAGGATGCCAGAGTATCATTTAGCTTTTATGAGATTCTAGATCTAGAAAACATGGTATATTTGCTTTATCACATCCTGAAAGACTGCTTTTAGCCTTTATCAAACAGCTGGTCATGATCAGACTTACCAAAGTGCTGGCATAATATTTGTTGTCAGATAATTTTGCCATGCTCCAACCATGTTGTGCATGTTCACTGTGCACTCCACATGCAGAAGCTGTAATTGTTTGAACAACTTGAATGAAAACACTATTTTGGCCAATATAGTAATTACAGAGAACAAATAGGTACACATGAGTTGGTCTACCCTGTCTGACCCAATGAAGTCTTGACATTCACAGAATCAAACCAATGTGTTGTAGATGCCACCCTATGATGCTAACTTAGAAGTTGAGATTTGGTCCTAACTTTCATAACCTAAACAAGTGCTAATCTGAATGAGTTGTGCTCTACTGCTTGATATTTCATCAGTGGAGTCAATCTTATTTTGTCACTTTTGCTTGTACTTGGACTCTGACTTTAGCCATTTCAAACTCAAACCAAACTTGAACAATTGCATTGGCAGTTTCATAGGGTATCAAAATTGGTTTCATAGTGGGCTGGCCATTGCTTATTACTCAATTTGTTAGAAAAACCAAAACAAAGGACAATGTGTTGGCACATGAGATAAATATCATGAGGTTTATCTTTATAGTATGTTTTTTCTCTCTTTTCCATTGTTTTGATGTCTAAGAGATGGGGTTAGTCTTCTGAAATCATCCTTTTACAAAAAGGACCAAAGAGATGTGAACAAAGTGGCCATTCAAGCTATTGCCTGTGATCTAGCTAGTCTTAAACCAGCTGCCCAGCCTTACCCTTGTCAACACAGAGGAATATGCTATGACTTTATGAATGTTTACACTGGCCAGGCAGCTGGAGTACTCTCACTGGATGATCTATGTGCTGTTCATTTTGTTAGCTGGCAGCAATGAGTAAGTAATTCAATGGAAAACATCTGTTAACTAATTAATTGGTATTCAGTGTATCTATGGTAGAGGAAAGTGGCAGAAGTTCCCACCTGTGCCTTGGTGAAACATTGTTTTTGAAATGTCAATATTTATGTGAATCAGGGTGAATCACTGGCTATCAAGCAGGATGGACTGTTAGATCTGAAGAACCAGAAGGACTGGCATTCCACACTGGCTATGTAAATGTATGTGATAATCACTGTCTCATTTATCTTTAGATGGATCTTATTTGTTTATTGTTATACATTATTATTTTTATGCAACAAGTACTTACAAATTAGATCATTACTTCTTTTCATATTTGTTGATTGTCTTTATTGAGATTGTTTGTACCATGCTTTTGAATTCCCAGAGTGTGGGGGTGCCACTGACTTTACAAGGGTAGAAGGTACATATGTAACAGTCTTTCTTCTTGTTCTACCTTACTCACTGATTCTAAACTATCTAACATCTTAATTTCTTTGACTTTCATACTCTTCATAATACTCTATAATCTCACTAGCAATAACTCTTGGGAGAATGATGACTGGACCTTTAGTGCTATTCCTCTAAAAAAACAGAGTGACTAACAACAAGCAGTGGAAAACTGCAGGACTCAATGATGAGCATCTGACTCTCTGTCACCATCTCCTTCCAGACTACAAGGATGTCACTTACAAGAGCAAGGATTTACCAAAGCACAGCATGATACTAATCTCTGAGTATAGTGTAAGGTTGCTGTAACTGCTCTCCTCAAACACAGTATCTTTGACAACTTAGTCAGGTGTCCAGGGAGCACTGAAGCAGAGAGAAGTGTGGCATATGTTGAGATTGAAGCTGTACATCTCTTTTTTGTGTCAAATGATTGATAGCTTGACTGAACATTGTGACAACAGAAACTAGCTAAAAGGTTTTATAATCATTAGTACCAGAAGGTGGCAAAGAAGACCACCACCACCAAACCATCACATTCCACTGCTCCTGATACCAACAATGACATGACAAGTGACTCTAACCTAAAGGACTTCAAGCTCCTGGTCCAGTTTCCTAAACTTTTCAGGCAGGATCAGTGCTCAAAAGATTTTTTAATGATATTAACAAAGAGGCTATTCAGATGAGGGCAAAGCAGCTCATCATGACCAAGCAGATAGCTGCTGGGAATCCTGGAAAGGCTGATAGGTGTGCTCTGAAACAGCTGTGGGAGGAGATCAGTGATGAAAAACAGATATGATATGAGAAATAACATTAGAATATGTTGGGTATCTCTGGACATAAATGCAAGGTCTTGCATGGTCTCATGCAAGATATTGCAAGGGTGCACAAGATCTTGTGAGATTGGACAGGGCTACAAAGTCTCAAATCTTCACACAAAGGTATTTGTAACATCCTACCATGACTAAAGGATGACACCTTAATTTAAAGAAGGGTAATAAATTTAAATTTAAATAAGATGACAAATTAAATTTCGAAGAAATGTATACACAGCCATTGATCCCAACCTCTCCCAGAACCATGACCACTTGTACAAATTCAGTACATCAACAAGTCATAGGCTGAGCTCTGCCAGTCCATCAACCAGGTCCTCCAGGCAGATGATGGTAATCCTCATTGCATTCACCTCCAGCTCAATAGTATTGCCCTATGAGAGCAATATTAGACAGGTATGCTTTTAAAAAATGACCTCATTCCCTTCAGTCTAGTCACTCTTGCTTTCACAAAACCACATTCATTTCTCTGATGACTACATCACCATTATCAATGCAGGACTGGAGATGATGAGATCCTCTCTGAGAAGGGCACTCTTGATCTTGAATGATCCACCTAGATATGCACCTTTGCTATGCCATGAATCCAGGGTTTACACTGGGAGGAAAGGCTGACCTCATGCAAATATTAACCCAACAATACTTGCCTTGCTTACCCAAACACACAGCTTACCTGTGTGGATTGCTGACCTCTTTGGCATCCACCTATGCACAATCACTTGGCATCAGCAGGATGAAGGCCTGAAGGAATATGGACATGCACCTTTCCAGACAGTGGTTGATGCCAATGGGCAAGCCCATATGGTACACATCCCCACTCAATCAGCAATGTCCAACATATCTGATGATGACCTAGATAAACTCTTGTCCAGGGTATGGATGAGGCCAGATCAAGGATGCACTTGATCACCTTGGTCATTGTATTTGCAGACAATGCATTGCAGAGGCAAAGAAACGTGTCTACAGTCTCAACCAAACTTTTGGGCAGTGACTGATCACCAGAAGAAACTACAAGACAGCTGGTGCAAATTCTCTTTGGTACCATGATGGTAATCACCATAAGTCAAACCTGTTTCTCTATCTCTGTTGGCTTGACTATGATGATCTACTGACATATTCAAACAGGGCTCATCTGATGGAAGATGGTCCTTCATATCTTTGTCAATGGCAAAATAAGGGTGATCATGAACATCAGAGCAAGCAATTCAAACCAGCCATACATCATCTTGATGGTCATTTTAGATGCAACATTTTGGTGGGGTGTTCCAGTGCATATATGTAATGACCATAGTGTCAAGAATCTGTATACCACACAGTGGATAGAGAATTACAGAGGGGCTGTTAAGCAAGCCTTACATCTGGAGATGATGAGTACATCTTGTCTCTGAAGAAGGCTATTCCATGCAACTGTGTCCTTCACAGATCCATTCACAATATCCGAGTAAAATGTATGTGGGCAGAGACATCAAGGAGCTGGTATGACCATTGGTATGACTTTTTCATGGAGCTGGAAGATAGCTACAGCCTTGACCATAACGAGTCTGCCCACATCTGGCTACTTCAGTGCCTCTTCCTTGGAAAGACCAATGAGCATGTCCCACTTTGGGCAGCCAAATGAAACAATCACAAGATTCCTTTAGAGGGCAAATGTCTGGAATCACCATACAACATATGGATTGAAAGTCAGCTAATGGATGGAATGCAAGGCCTGGAACATGTTGCCTCCATCAACCCCTGTCACATAGATTCATTTGGTGCTATGCTGAATATGGGTATTAACCATGACATACTCACCCTTCTGCAACAGTGTCATCATACACTCACTCCTGACATCCTTGCACACTTGGATGATGGCAGAATAAACACACCCTTGTCCCAGAACTGTGAGTGTATTTTATCAGCTGTCTTTGAATCAGTCATAGCCTCTTGCTCACCAGTGTTATCAGTCCCTGCAGAATCTTTAGCCTATGTACCATATGAGCCTCCCAACTGTCCTCTGATGCCAGAGGAGGTTGACATACTGGACTGCACCATTGCCACTAGTCCTGGAATGGGAGATGACAGTGATGCAGGCTGCCATGTACTCTGGATTCATGCTTTGCAGATACTCAATGTTATCATAGCTCACTGCTATAGTTGACCTTTACTGTACCCACATGAAATGATAAATAATATATAATCACTGACTTGTATTACAAGCATGACCAGACTTGTATATAAATTGTCTGAAGGGTTCCAGCAGACAGATCTGACCACTGTGATGTAACTGACCAGTGGGTGTGATGTGATTGACTAGAAGGTGTGATGTGATGAACCAAAAGGCATGATGTTTAGTGGAAACTACTCAGTGCAACACAATGTCAGTATAATGATGTCCTATTTCAATGACCTTTTCACTCAAGCTGAATCCCAGCCTTGTCCAACAGGTCACCATCCAAAAGGCCTTCTGCACTGTCACTGATAGCCATAAGAATTTGAGCATAAATCCAGTTGTGGCAAAGGTCATATTCTTTCCTCCAGCTCTTGACAAGACCTGATACTTCAAACTCATGCAGAATGGCATCCATGTCCACATATGCCATAGTCTCTAAGGCTTCTGACAGTTCATAATCAACATTGACAATACAGCCACTGACTTGACCACTACTTGCAGCCAGGAATGTCAGTCAAGTGACATTCTCAGGCTATGGCCATACAGTCAGTTTAGAGAGATATAAAGTTTCTGCAACTAAATTTGACATATCAGTCTTTTGCTCCACACTTCACAAAAGAACTATGGCAGTTGATCAGTTATTGAAGATGGACTAGAAAGATCACACATATGGATCTTTGAGCTGCTCCCAGGATTCCTGTGAGGAAAGACAGTAGCATACAGCATCTCATAGCACAGTGATGTCTATTCCATGATATACACACTGGGTGGATAGGTGATGGCATTGTTTCACTTGGGATCCAGATGTCCAATGGTGAGTAGGTATATGAACAGCACATGTTTCAGTCCTTCAAGCAAGCATTGATACTCTTCAGATGCCAATCCATGGTTGAAATGTAGAGCAAATATCAGATTGGGCAGGATGTTGTCCTTGATGGAAGGGATGGCTTGAAATTGCCCTATTGATCTACAAGGCATCAGTCAGGTTCATGGAGCTCTATTAGTCAAGAGGATATATCCAGAGAGGGTGTGTCTCTGTAAAATAGCAGCATCTATAATGTCTAACATGGTTGGTAAGGACATGGTGGATCCAATGCAAAAGAGGTGAAGACTCCTAACAATATGCTTATAGTTTTGTTCAACTGGTATTTGAAATTGTAAGGCTAATATTGTAAAGCAGTGCAATATTCATCTATTTGCATTTCAGATACACTTCAGCTTTCTTCAAAGATAGATATCATTGAAGATAATGCAGCTCTTCAGCAGTCAGTGGCTTAGCATCAGGTTCTGCCATCCTGGCTGGAACTTCTTGCTATACATTGAGCATGTGGAATATATTTGATTGTTCTGAGTCCAGATTTGCCCCTCCCATCTTAAGTTGGCTAAGTTCTTGAGACATTTGCTGAGCCCAGTTCCAAAATGTCAAATACCACTCAAACATTTTTTGTGATCGATTGAAAATGGCCACCTGATGCTCCTCAGCTCAAGCTTTCAACCAGGACAGCACTTGCAGAAGTCACCTGTCTCTTCTCATGGTCAAGGGTTTCTTTTCAAACTTATTGATTTCCTGTACAATGCCTATAAGGATGTTAACCATGGCATAAATCTTGAATGACTCATCAAAGGCTCCATTAAACAATGATCCTGCTGAGCTGACTGAAACAAGGAACATGCAGTCTCAGATCACCTACTCTGTGGGCTCCTTGTTGACTGTAGTAGGTGGGGCAGTTAAGTTGACAATAGTAGATACTGCCACCATAGGGAGTTCTGGAAGTTCATGCTTGCCAGAGAGGGTTTTGTGTATATAAAAGACATAGAGATTTGCTTGTGAGAGCAGGGTTTGCTCCAAAACTGTAGTGGTATCAGAGCACTCTCTACAGTGCTGAAGTGGAGTAATGTAATGTGAACTGTTCTCAGACAGAACATGGTCCAAGGTAGATATCTCCCAGAAGGAAAGGTCCTCACTCACCCTGTCTCTGAGAGACAATGGATACATGGATGTTGAAATGGTCCATTGGGTAGGATCCAACTTTTGAAGTGCATACACAGTCCGACCCTCTTGACCTATCAGGGAATGCAGCACTTCACCTAAGATAGCGATTTCAGACTAGGAGGATAAAGATTAAAAGTCCTTGAATGTCACCTGCAGAGATTTGCAATACTGATACATTATATTCAACATGGGAGTGTTTCAGGGAGATGTACAGGTTGATTGTGACTGGACTGGTACAGAAGTGAGAGTGGCCAAGGCCACCATATGGAAGAGTCACTCCAAATGCCATTCAAGAAGGTACTGTAGGGTCCAGAGATGTATGCCTGATCCTGGGCCTATTTGTAGTCATAGCCACTATGTTGTCATACTGGCTACCTGCTGGTAGATTGTACATTCCCCAGTTCTGATTTACATTTGCTTGCCACATTGGTAGCACAGAGTCAGTACATCCAACTATAGACAGAGATGCAAGGGATCAATTGACCTAGGTTAGTGAGGACTGTCGGCTACACTGATCTCTCCTTCCACTGTTGCCTTCATGTTCTTCAGTCTCCTTGGTGGAAACAGTTGAAGTGGGCTCAGAATCAAACCATTTATATTACACATCCAATTTGTCTTTTTTGAAAACTTCCTCCTTGTCATCCATTACAGCTGGCTGGAAAACATCATGCTCTGTTGGCTCTGCATTGTCTGCATTTATCTGAAAAGGAACATTAGAAAACATCTGCAGCCCCAACAGTTACTTACCTCTGCCAAAAAATTCAACATCCCCTCGCTTTGGAACAGAATCAGTCTTAGCCCACTTGGCAACAAGCTCCTCATCATCATACTCCAATGGCACTCTGCTTCCCTTATCTCTACTTGAAACCATGTACTCCCTTGACTTTCCTTTTTGTTTTGACCCCTCCATGGGTCCCACAACTGCCTTTTGCTTGCCCTTCAATTTTTGGTGCCTTTTCACTAAGGCCTTCCATGCTGTATCCTTTTGGATCCACATTCCTCTCCCCTTCATCCTCATCATCCTCACCCACAGCCTCTGGCTCTTTTGACTTTTGAGTCTTCAAGTCCCTCACCCTCTGCCTCTCCTTCTCCTCCTCCAACTCCTTTGCCTTTGTAGCCTCCATGGCTTTCCTCTCCTTGTCTGCCTTCAACAAGGCCAACTTTTTGGCTCTATCATTGGCCTTCTTTTTCACCACCTCTGCAGCCTCCATGGCTTTCTCCACCTTCAACTTTGCTGTCTTCCAAACATTGTAGGCCTCCATAGCAGCCTAATAGTCTGCTTCCTCTTTTTTCTTGCCTTTATAGTACAAAGGTAATGCATCAATGTCGATATCTTCACATGTAGGCAATGGCAAATAGTGTTCAAGCATCTTTGACAGGCAGTATTCAGTCGACATCATAGGAGGCAGTGAGGAAGGACTTAGAAAAATTCAAGATGGTGGTGGTAGAAAGTTAAGAGGTGAAAATCATGTGATATTCCAGCACCAAACTCCATGCATCACACTTGGTCATCAGGATCTATGCTCTTGAGGGCGAAAAACACTAAGAGAGAGATACTGTAATGAGCATGCCATGGACTCCAATGGACATTGATCTTAGTCATTTCCAACAGCCCTAACTCACTTGTCAGATCCTGTCAGATTCTGATTCCTGGTTTCTATTTCATATCTCATTTCTATTTCATCTACTAATTTCACATATTCATTTATCACACCTAGAATCCATCATGGTACTGAGTAGATGTTATATTGGATTCCATGGAATCCTCAATGTCTCTAGATATAGAATATTCCAGACTTATTATTTCTAGCCATGTCCATAACATTCTAGAGTCCAATCCACAGACTCCACTCTACTCGTGGTCAGCAAAAGTGATGGCCGCTACACAGCCGATTATTAGTTTTTTGTTTGTGTAGCTACTTTGCCAATGTCATTCCACTTCTTTTTCTGATGCCCAAAGACATGATGCGACATGAACACGATGAGGCAGCAAAAAACCAGTTCATTGGTGCTATGCTCGCTACACAGAAATTAAATGAAAGTGCTCTTCTCACTGGCATTCCATATGAGACGGCACAAAAAATCTGGCAGAAGTACAGGGGGCGCAGTTCTGTCGAAAATCTACCCTGTAGTGGATGTCCAAAGAAGATTGATGAGCGTACCTCACGTCGTCTTGCTCATGCAGCTGTAAAAAGCCACTGACTGCCACTCAGAGACCTCAGGAATGAAGTTGGTATTGATGCAAGCGAGAAGGTTATTGCCAAGGCCTTGGATGACCATGGATTGCATCGACGTATTGCATGGAAACGTCCCTTTCTCTCTGCAAACCAAAAGAAGGTACGAAAACAATGGGCGAAGGATCACAAGGAGCAGGATTGGAGGAAGGTGGTTTGGTCAGATGAATGTTACATCCATCTTGATGATAAGACAGGTCAGATTTTTGTGACATGGCGTGCTGATGAAGAGTTGGATGAAGACTGCATAGTGCCAACCTTTAAGCAGTCTCCCATGCATGTGATGGTGTGGGGATGTGTTGCATTGGGGTGGAAGGGGCCATTAGTTGTTCTTGAGTATCCTGGTGGAAAAGGCGGAGGAATGACAGCAGCTTGCTATCAAGAGCAGATGCTAGAGGGTCAGTTGAAGGTGTTTTGGAAGGATTTGGACAAAGCCCAGCCAGGACTCACCTTCCAGCAAGATGGTGCACCAAGCCATACAGCCAAGACCACCAAATGCTGGCTTGCATGAAATAACATCCCTCTCTTTCCTCATCCACCAAATTCTCCTGATCTTAACCCCATTAAACCAGTCTGGCACGAGCTCAAGAAGCGTCTCCATGCACTCCCAAGGCATCCGACGAGCACCAAGGCACTGCGGGAAGTGGTTTTGCAGGAGTGGGTCTTGATGCCTTTGAAGGATATTGATAAGCATATTGAGACCATGTCAGATTGAGTCAAGGCTGTTCTCAAGGCAAATGGGGGTCACACGCAGTTTTAGAGAATGAATAGTTGGTACATTTGGAACGATGGTGATGGTAGATAGTACAATTAGAATTTTTTGTGATAAGACCCAAGTACCACACTGTGCCAAATAAAGCACCGGCCATCACTTTTGCCGACCATGAGTAGTATATAAACTGTCAAATTACTTGTACATACCTCAGTTCAAATATCAACTTGGTTTAGCCAATACTCTTGTTCTCACTCTGGCCTTCAAGTCTAATCTATCTCTTACTACAAGTCTGTGGATTCCAACTCTGTTGACTTCATCCTGATCCTACTCATCTTCATTCCACAGACTCCATCTGTCATATCTATCTTAAGGGCTTCAACCCAAGGGTGATGTTGCTAATAGCTTCACCAAGCCTACATGCACTCCACAGATCCCATCAGCATGCATTCATCTTCTCTTCTATTGGCATGATCTTAATAAGTGTAACCAATTGTGATCGGTTGTGCCTCAATCTACTGAATGGAGAATGACTGGTTCTTTTTTAGCAGATCAATCTTATGAGATTCCATGTGATCTCTTGTGCTCACATGAGACCTTGCATGACCTCATAGAATCATGTGAGCCCTTGTGTGATCTTGCATGATCTCACAAGATCTCACATTAAAGTCCAGAGATTCCATATGTAAGAGGCTGTTCAAAACATTGAGATGTCAGTATTGTTTGCTGTTCAAACTTTGTATTTGCCTGTTGTGATGTGACTGGCACCATTAATTTGGGGTGATAAGTGTAACAGTAACTATATCATCCACACACTGATGATATTGTGTTAACATTAATATTTCCACCAATCAATCTTATAAAATTCAAGATGTCTTTGATCTAACGTTTGAGTCCCTAGTCAGGAATTGGACTGATAAGCATCTATCTAGTAGGTGAATTTCTAACTAGCAAGATCATGATCTGATTCCAGTTTAGGTTAGTCAGAATGACAAGTAGTTAATAAAATTTCTTACAACTTTGGTAGTATTATGCTCTTTTCAAACATCAATTTTACAACTATGTGTATTGACCAGGTTCAGCAGCTTTTGAATGAATATTTTTATTGTCTATGAAGTGAATATAATCAGCAGCTTTTCTTTTTTCAAAACTGACTTCAACACTTAGACAATGCACATAGGGGTGGTTGATCAAGAAAACATGAACAAAGTGCTGAAACTAGGCTAAACTGGGCTGGCAATATGGAAACTGGTGGCAAATTGTGCTAGTACTGAAAATGATTCTATTTGCTGTTAAAACTTATCCTATAATCTACACTGGTATTTCCCATACTGATCCTATACTGAAATGATTGCTGAACTGGTCCTATACTGATACTGATCCTAAGTCTGCTCTAAGACTACTCAAGTGGGTGACAATGGCAATAGCAAAGGTGAAACTGGTAAAACAATTCTATTTTGTGAAAGTAAAACTGGTGCTGCCTATAAAGAAAATGTGAGGTGAGGTATGATGTGATTGATCATATATTGGCACAATATTAATATATACCAATAGTGTTAAGAGAGACAAAAGTGTTTTCTTCACAGTTAATAAACCATAGAATAACTCAAGCAATACTGTGAGTTGATGTGCAATTGACTATATGTGATACAAAACAAAGATTGCTATGAAACAATGAATAAATATGAGCTGATCTGATAGAGATAAGAGACAGGTTCATAGTGATTTGCTGAATAACTGGTTAATTTATTAATAGCATGTATGGTGAATACAGTGTATAAGGGATTAACAAGTATGAAGGTCAATCACAAACATAGTCTAATGAATATTACTATTGCCAATGGGTAAAGATCAAAAGCCCACCATTGTAAGATTCTGAAACACATACTATACACTAAAAATAGCATACACCCTTATATTCCTATCACAAGTCAGCCACACTGGATTTTTCATTCATACTGAACTCACCAATCATACTATGTATAACATTAATGGCTATATTGAGGGAATTAAGCTTGACCTGAATTCCAAACTGGAATTTTGTGAAATCTGCATGAAGACCAAAGTGAAGTGCAAACCATTCCCCAAATAAGGCCAATATGAGTACATTGAATGCTAATGAAAAGGTTGTTGGAGACTTAATAAGACCAATGTCTGTCATAATGGATATCTGATAGACATGACAAGAGCATTCCTAATCAGTTCAGGATTACTTAAAATATCTATAAGCTGAAGCTCACCAGCATGCCAAATGGGTCTACAACCACACCCTAATGAAAGCAATACTATCAGGGAAAACTCTATTTGAGATGACAACTGACAGGAAGCCCAATATCTCTAGACTCCATCCATGAGAATGTTGTTGCTGGGTTTAGGTCAAGACACTGGAAAAGCTTGAAGAATATGCTGTTGAGACTCACTTCATGGAAATTGATACTGAAGCTAAAGGCTGGAGAGTCTACTGGCCTGGAAAATGAAGGGTTAGCATTGAACATGATGTTTACTTCAATAAAGAAAACCTGACTCCAGAACCATTCATTGTCAAGGAGGAGGATGAAGATATCAACTCTCCTCAGACTCCAAAGTCATCTACAGCCCTTCAACTCACCAAAAATCAGCTAGATGAACCACAAATACATATATAAACTCACCTAGAATGTCTGGAATTTCCACTCACAGACATAGAATCTGATTATATTCCTCAGCCAAGCTGCTCCAAATGCTCTGCAACTCCAAAACCAGGCTGACTGACACAACCAGACTTGTGTAGATGTTCCACCACTGTTAAAATAGCAGTAACTATATCTGAAAATGAGTCAGATGAGGATGAAAAACCACTGAGGTTCTTGCTGGCAGATTATACTATGATAACAGATGTCAAACCAGTAACCCTAAAAGAGACAGTGAGTGAGAAGAAAGTGTAGAAGGTGATGAAATGAGAAAATGTTCTCATAAATGCAAATATCATAGACACAAGATTTGTTTACTGGATAAAATGAAATGAAACTGGCAAGCCCAAAAAGGCTAAATCATATTTCATAGCTAAAGATTTAACACAAGTTCAAGGTATTGATTATTTCAACACTTATGCCTTAGTTATCTGGCTCCCCACTCTACATCCTACTATTTATGGTCACATCTTATGATGCAATAATTGACCAAGTCAATATCAAAAATGAATACCTGCATGCAAATATCATTCAGAAGATCTATATCAAGTTTCTGAATAGATATGAAGAATTCTTTAAGATCCTGAAACACTCAAAGGCCAGAATGTCTGTGCTAAGCTACTCAAGTGTCTGTATGACATGAAGCAAGCAGGCTGAGGCTGGTACCAAACCCTCAAGTCAACAATAATCTCCCTCAGATTCTTCCAAGAAGAGTCAAACTGATTTAAATAAAAAATCAGCTCTCATTTTGAGCTAGTTGATCTTGGGCTTATTTACTAGCTGCTGGACATGCCCATCATTCAGAACTGGGAGAAACACACCATAAGCATTAGACCATCTGTATATATTAGCTAAATTGCAAAACAATTCAGTATTGAGGAAATGACCCTATTTGCATACCAATAGAAGCAAATTTTGATTTGAACCTAGACTTACCTTCTGTATCCACAGAATCAATTACACCACATGAAAAAGCACTCTACCATGAACTCCTGGGCTCTCTTATGTATGTTGCAATCAAATCTCACTCTAAAATCAGTTATTCTATCTCAGCACTCTTACAATTTGTGGAGGAGCCATGCTCAATTCACCTGAAGGCCAGATTCTGAGTCCTCTACTATTTGAAGGGCACATGCAACCAACAGCTTGTAATTGGTGGCCCTGATATCCATCCTAAGAGCTATCACAATGCTGCATATGCAAATCAGCTCAGATAGAAATCTATGTCTGGATTTGTGCTGCTCATAGCACTGCATGGAAAATCCTATATTTTAGCTTATAATATTTATTTTTATAATCATTTATTTTTTCCAACTTCTATGCTAAAATATAAAAAGATTATTTTCAATATTATTCCAATATTGTTGATTATTGAAACAATATTGAAAATCTCCCAAATACCCCAAATATATTTCAAATATTAGTTCTATATTTTAAAGTATTATATTGAAAAAATAATTAATTATAAAATCTAATATTTTAAGCTAAAATATTGGATTCTTCATGCAGTGTAGGTCAAGCACCATCATGTAAACATCTAGAAAGCAACCAATCATTACCATATCTATAGGTGAATTGAAATATGTTGGACTGACACTAGCATCAAAAAACATGATCTGGCTGCATAAGCTCCTTTCCAAACTCTCTACATTCATTGCAAACTCTTCTATCTATTCAACTGAATCCAGTGTTTTCTACTCTGACAGCCAAAATGTCCTATCCATTGTCAAGAATTCAGTATTCTATAAATGTATAAAGCATATTGGAGTATTACTATTTTATCTGGCAAACTATTGAGAAAGATCATATCAGGCTGTAATACTGCTCCACTGATGACACAACCACAAATGTCCTTACAAAACCATTGGCTTATCAAAAGTTCAAGAAGTTTATGGAAGTGCTGAACCTCATGTAAATGAGCTGCATGTGTTTTAAAGGGGAGTGTTAGACATAGTGTCAGTATGAGACACATATGAACTATGCATTTGATTTTTTCTTTCCTTTTTTGTTTATAATGTACAGCCTCACATCTCAGCTTTTTACCAATATGCTGAGATTAACACTATGTTATTCTATTCAGCATCACTCTCAATTTTCTCTAAAGCTTTCCTTTCCTTTACCATGTCTGAGCACCCATCTCGACAACTGCAAGACATTTGTAATGATTAAACCTTAAAATAGTAACATGTCATTGAATTTTCTGGTTAATACTCTCTGATTTCTGTTTGCATCTGCACAGCAAGCTTCTTCTAACAGCATTACAGAGTAATCTTTATTCAGTTCTTCTGCAACTGCTTGACTAATGATGTTCACCTCTGATCCAGAAATGACTATGGCATTTACCCATAACTTTTGGTTGCCAAGGCCCAGATTTACACATATCACTATCAATGAAGCTTGCTTGTCAGGCTTTTGGTTTTCATTTCCTCAAGTAAGCATGTTTATATGAGCTGAACTAGGTATGTTTGTTATATCAGGTAAGCTATTTTCCTTGCTGTTATCAATTCTAAGAGTCTGAACTTACAGCTCTTTGATCATTTGCTTTTGTAGCTCAAAACTCTGCACCAAAAGCTCTCTAATTGGCACAGTGATTGATGTATCTAGCATTATCTTGATTAGATTTTCAGATACATACCATTGCTATATCATTAACCATATTTGGTTGGTCTCTTTCTCTAGATTCAACCTTACTGTCCCATGATGGCTAAACTCTCTAAGTCAATCATCTTGATGTCTTATGAACCTTCTTATGTGTGCACACAGAAAATCCAAGTCTGAATAGGTATATGCTGTAGAGGTGTTTCATTTATTCTTTCTTCTCAAATTTTGGCTGACTTGGTACTCAGCCTTGAAATAGTGCTACATGCCTAAGAGTATAACCTGGTAAGTAAACTATCCAAATCAACACTCAAACACACAAAGTCCCATAGTTTGAAGGGAGGTATGATATACCAGGTTTTTTGTACTTGTTGTTAAGATTGTGCCAATAGAAGAGAAGATGAATGCATGCTGATGGAAGCTGTAGAGTGCATGTAGGCTTGGCAAAGCTATTAGCAATGTCACTCTTAGGTCAAAGCCTTAAGATAGAATACAGATGGAGTCTGTGGGATGAAGATGAGTAGGATCAGGATGAAGTCAATGGAGTTGAAATCTGCAGACTTGTAGTAAGAGATAGAGTAGGCTTGAAGGCTAGAGTGAGAATGAGAGTATTAGGCTAAACCAAGTTGATATTTGAACTAAAATATATATAAGTAATTCTACAGTTTATATACTAGAGCAGAGTCTGTGGATTGGACTCTAGAATGTTATAGATATGGCTAGAAATAATAAGTCTGGAATATTCTGTATCTAGAGGAGTCAAGAATTCTATGGAATAGTCAGTCTTTCACATACAATATAATAGATATAATTCAAAGAATTAATTGTTGTTTCCTTGTGAGTTTCAGATATGACAACCCACTAACTTAATTATTACAAAATGACTGCCTGGTGCAGTTTCAATACTGATACTATATGTCTGATTGTAATTTAAAACACTCTAATAGGTTCTAAATCTCTATACTGGATTTGTCTTTCTGTTCTAGCTTGCTTGGGTTCTTGCTTAACCAATTTTGCACACATCAAGTGACCTGGTCATAATAATTCTATTTTCAGTAAGTCTATGACTCAAAGTTTTTTACTAATAAAACCTATATTATTCATCTGATAGCATTCTGGGGGCCAGAAATCTGACTTGCCTCATTACATTGTAGTATTTATACTATTCTACTATCCTATATAATTACCAATGCTACCTAGACTGACTAAGATACTTGCTTATATTACCAAACAGGAGAAATGTCCTACCTAGTAGATATAAGCTCATTGTATGGCTACCTAGTAACTCAATCACTGTCAATTGGGTCAGGTGATCAGATATTCTACAGCTAAACTACCAGGTACAGTCTTAGTCTCTTCTTTGGAGTCTAGACATTCAGGTGTTTGGTCAGAATACCTGACCTTTGAACTTAGCCTGGGAAAGGCTTATTGCCAGATTCCCAGAAATGTTCTTATCAGATAGTGCTTACTGTATTTTTTTTTTCTACCAGATACTTAGTATTCTTCATTGTAAACTTAGAAAATGTAATTTTTAGAGAGTTTTATAGAGTATATGATTTACAAGTGTATTAATCTATCTTTGTTTGGGTTCAAACAAGTTTCATATAGATTATTTGGCAAGGCTTTCATAGCCTCTCATATAATTCCTTTAGCATGCTCTGTTGTGCTATTCAACAGGCCCTTTAGAACATTTCATCATGGGTTTCAAGTCTGTAGCTGTCTACTTGTTTTCTTACAGCATAGGCTCAGTTGGGACTTTGGTACATATTTTGATCTTCATCTTTATCATCCTTCTGATCACTGTTATAGTAGTCAAAGTACTCATCATTCTTAAAATCATTCTCATCATCAGAATAGTAAGTCTCCATCATGTTGAATAATACATGATTAGTTCTTACTGTTGCTTTACTTTTTGACCCAAGATATCAGATTGGTATGTCATTTGGAAAGATAATTTTTCCCCTTTCATCTTGCTGTACCTGCCTATCCCTTAACATTCTGTTAATAGGTGGACACTGCCTTATCATGTGGTTGGTGCTTCCACATCCAAGAAGTTCTTTAACTTCATCTGTTTGATTTTTCATTAATTTTGAGTCATGTTCCTTGTTATTAATTTTAGACTTACCTTTCTCTTTCAATTTTTCTCACCAGTGGTTGTCTCAATCTCTCTGCCTTCTTTTAGTCTTTTCTTGCTGTCATCTGACTCATCAGCTATCCTCTGATTCATCAGATGATGTATGTTTTGAGGTATATTTGCTCCTCTTCTCCTTCTTTTGGCCTGGATGCTTAGTCCAGTATCTCTTTTCATCAAAGTCTAATTCATCATTTAAATCACTCTCTTCTTCCCCTTCCTCACTTGAGCTCTTTCTATCCATCATTGACATCCTTAAGAGCTCTCTGAGCTTTGCACAGCAATTTTTTGACTTTTAAGCTGTGAAATCTGCATCAAAGCAGTCTCATATAAACATTGTGTACACTATTTTTACAATATCTTTATATGGAATTATTATTTATATGTTATATCATGAATGCAAGGTCATATACCTTATCTCCACTATTTCATAAAGATTATCATTGAGTCCATACCAAAACTTAATGTGTTGTTTATTTTGTATAACCTTTTCTTTGTGTAGTGACCAGTTTTCCATGGTTAGAAATTTGACCTCATGCTTCTTAAATCTCTGAAGGTTATAGATCTCTTTGCTTCACCAGCAATCAGTCAATTTGATCAGATCACTGATGAGATATCTGGATTCATTCAACTCTGCATTGTAATAGATAAGCATATCCTTCTCAAGTTGTGTCCAGTCTTCTCTAATAAAGCTGTCAAGTGTTTTAACAAATCATGTTACTTTTGAGAAACAGTAGTCAATTATTCATTAACACATTTCTTCATTAAGTACATTGTATACCACATACATCTGCTTGTACTGATATATGAATTTCTTGACTGATCATACTTACTCACAAACTTTGCAAAAGCAGACCATGCTCCTAGTGAGGGCATCATGTTGGGTGTGCATAATAGATTGGCATTGGCTAATATTATAGATAAGTTCATAGCTCCCATTGGTCAAGCTGAGCTAACTGACATGAATGGGGAATAGTCTTGTTTAGCTTGACCAAAGAATACTTCAGGCATTGGCAATACAGCTGGTCTCTGCTAGAATCCTGCCTAGCAGCTGGTTTGTCATTGTAGAGTGCAGTATATTATTATCTTGCTTATTGTCTTTACTATTTCTCCCAAGTCAGAGGTCTCCCTACTCTGAGGATGAGTCTCTCTATGATGATACCACATTTGTGGGTTTATTGTTGGTCACAGTGATGAGTCTCCAAGCTCTATATACTTAGAATTTTATGGATTTATCCTGCTAATTAATAACATTGTCTCTCCAATAGTCTCTTAGTAAACCAGCAATTTGTTAGACCCAAACTTCACATAACTACAGACGGGTCTAGACTTTGGCTGTCTCACGTTCGGACAATCACCAGAAGAATGACCTTGTGGTCTATAGCTCAGTGAAGAAGGACTAAGTTCTTAGTTGAGTTCTGAAGTGAGAGTAAAGCGTGGTATAGATAAACTTTAGCTCGAAGCTGGGGATATACAGCTGAGAGCTACACTACTTATATAGGAAAACTAGAATACTAAGAATAGAACGATAACTGTGGTTGTCGTTCAGAGAACAATAGAGAACAACGAGGTAGGCAGGCGGTAGTTGCAAGCCATAGTACACTCATTGAGAACGTTCGTTATAGTCGTGGTAACCATGAGTAAGCGCTTGAGATAAGATGAGATAGTGATAAGCACTTGATAAGATAAGATAAGCAGAAAAATTGTAACATTACCCCCTCATTAAGACAATTGTCCCAATTGTCATGGTTCGTCCTCAGGGGTGTCGAGTTGGTGGGAGAGTTCATTATTTCAATATTCTTCTATAAGGTCCTTCCATATAATATACAATACTGTCATGATATTCATGGTCGAGGATCATGGTGACGGTCTTGGTGGGATTGTTGGTTACGATTTTGGCTATGTCGACTCATCCTGTTTGCTGGATCTTGTCTTCATAGTCTTGGATTGATTCCTGAGCATCCCCCATTTCCATGTGTCATACCCACAAGTTATGCTCTCGGGTCCATCCTTTCCATTTGACAAAGTAGTCAACTGGTGTCCTGTGCTTTTTGCCCCTTCTTTCCTCTGATTTGGCAGGTTCAGGAATCAAGCACTTCCTCCACTTCATATCGTTCTTCATCGTCGATGAGGTCAGGTGGAGGCAGGTGGTGGTGTCTGCTGGTTCGGGAAAGAGGGCAGGGTGTATGGGGACAAAAGCTTTTCATTGAAGCGTGGGTGTATTTTCCAGTGAGGTGGAAGTTTTAGTTTGTACACTGATGCTCCAGATTTTTTGAGGATCAAGAAGGGCCTGACTCGTTTGTCATCGAGCTTTTTCTTGGGTCATGGTAAATGGAGGTTTGCAGCGTCGAGCCAATCCTGATCTCCAACCTTATACTTGGTTGCGGGGCATTTCTTTTTGTTGTACTGGGCTTTCATCTGCTCTGTGGCTTTTTGTAGAGTCCATCTGGGTTTGCTTGTGTACTTCCGCCATGGTTGCAGTGAAGGTTCCAGGCAGCTGGATTCAGGAATGGGGAGGTTCGGACGGAGTTGGGGACAAGGCGTGGGTTACGGCCATAGAGTATCATGAACGGGCTTTTTCCCATGGTGAAGTGAACCCGGTTGTTGTGGGCAAACTCTGCAATGGGGAGCCAGTCACTCCAGTCGGTTTGTTGGTAGGAGATGAAAAGATGAAGGTATCCTTCGAGCTCTTGGTTCACTCACTCAGTCTGCCCATCTCTCTGTGGGTGGAAGGCAGTTGACATGTTTGGGGTGATGTTGAGCATTCTGTACAGGTCTTTCATGAACGTGGATACGAACTGGGGGCCCCGATCGGAGATGACGACAGGAGGGCATTCTGTGCTTTGCGTAGATGTGGTCTCAGAGTATCTTGGCCCATCCTTCGGCGGAGAGTTCTATATTGCAGGGGATGGGGATGATGGCTTTGGAGAAGTGGTCAACGATGACAAGAAGGGCATCAAAGCCCTTAGACTCAGGTAGTCTGGTGACCATGTCGACCTGATATGTGGGTCCAGGGTTCAGGATGGAATTATGTTTGGGTGAAGAGGAGCAGCCTTCACTTGTAACGACATTGATGGATTCCGCGGAGCCTTCAAGGTAATGATGACAATATTTAAAGGCTTCAAAGATGGCTACAAGCTCTTTATCATGGGTATCGTAGTTAAGCTCAGCTCCATGGAGACTGCGGGACAAGAAGGAAATAGGATGGATCTCACCATCCTCAAGGTAAATAGAGAGGATGGTGGCAATAGCATAGTTGGAAGCGTCGGTTTCCACGACAAGTTGACGGTCAGGAATCCAGTGGGTAAGGATAGGGGCGTGAGTGAAAGCCTGTTTCAGCTCATTGAATGCGGCTAAGCACTTGTCATCAAAATTCCATGGAATACCTTTGCATGTAAGATGTGTTAAGGGCAACACAATCTCACTGTATTTGTGGATAAAACGGCGGCAGAAATTAGCAAAACCAAGAAATGATTGGATATCTTTGACCTTCCGCAGGACTGGCCAGTCAACAATGGCTTTAACTTTGTCTTCAGCCATGTGTAAGCCTTCAGGAGAGAGGATATAGCCTAGATACTCCATGGAATCCCGATGAAATTCGCATTTGGAACCTTTGCAGTAGAGTCCATTGGCTTGGAGTCTGCATAGGACCTCACAAACATGTTTTTGGTGTTCTGCAGGATCGTCAGAGTAGATGAGGATATCGTTGAGGTAGACGACAACAGAAAGGTCAAGCATATTGGAAAAGATGTCGTTGACAAATCATTGGAAAGCCACAGGAGCATTGGTAAGACCAAATGGCATAACGTGCCATTCAAAAGAACCATAGTGGGTGTGGAATGTGGTTGTCCATTCATCTCCTTCAGCAATATGGACTAGATGGTAGGCATGGCAGAGGTTGAGTTTAGTATACAAGTGTGTGGAATGTGCAGAGTCAAGAAAGTCAGAAATGAGAGGAAGTGGGTATCTGTCTTTTTTCATGATCTTATTCAGACCACAGAAATAAATGCAGAGTCGGAGTTCACCAGTCTTCTTCTTGATGAAGAGTACCAGAGCTCTGTGGAGAGAGCATGCAGGGGAAATGAAGTCATTGCAAATGTTATTGTCAATAAATTCATGCAGGGCTTTGAGTTTGGATTCCAAGAGGGAATAGATAGGACCAAGTGGAGGTGAAGTACCTTCCTCAAGGTTGATCTTGAGATTGTAAGGGCGATGCTTAGGGAGTTTTTCAGAGAGGGAGTCACTGAATACATCAGCAAAGTTGTGATATTCATCAGGCACTTGAGATAGATCTGGCAGAGCCACAGAGGCAGCCTGGCCACTAACACTTGGAAGAGAAGGTTGGAGTGTGAACTGTTGTGCACCCTCCTCTGTGCAAGCTCATATGAAAGCAGCCACAGAAATAATAGATATCTTGGGTGCCACCAATGCAGCAGATGAAGGAATGGAAGGGTAGGAATAGATAGGCTTATAAGGCAGCAGAGTCCATCGGGATCTTGAAGGAGGTTTGGAGGATGGGACAGGACCTGAAGGGTCCATGCAAGCTGAGACTGGAGGGTCAGAAGCTGCAGAAACATCTGGGATAAGACTGGAAGGGTCTATGCGAGCTTGAGCTGAAGTGCCAGAAGCTGCAGAGGAAGATGCATTGGATAACTTTGAATGGAAAGTGATACTGTGTTCTACCCAGTCAATCAATGGATTGTAGTGGGAGAGCCAGTTGTATCCCAGGACAATATTACAGGATGAATTGAGATGTGTGATGTAGAAGTCAATAGGAATAATATCTCCCAACAGAAATCGTATGGAGAGAGTAATGGATTGGGAGATGTGAGATCCGGCAGAGCCATCAAGAAGCTGAAGTTGGACAGGAGAGGAATGGATTTGGTAAGGAGATCATGGTCCTCAACAAATTTCAAGTCAACGAAACAATGACTAGAACCAGAATCAATGAGTGCTAGAAAACGAAGGATGATAGATATAGGACTGCCATCAGACTCCAATCCAGAGTCCGACTTCAGAGGACAAGGATACAGTGAGTGAATGGTTGGAAAGAGCAGCAGCATTGAGGGTAATGATCTCCATGGTGCAATGACAGTCAATGCAACCCTGTCCTTGCACAGAGGAAGCAGGGCTGCTCTCTATTTTTCTGACTCTGACAGAGCCAAATCAGTAGAGGTGGGAGGTTCAGAAACCTCAGCAGCATGGCCATGCATGGAAGCCATGGCCTTGCACTTGTTGCACTTATCAGTCTTGTGCTTGCTACCACAGAACATGCAGAGGTTGTTCATGCAGCAGTGTTCCTTTTCCTTGGGCATGAGCTTGCCGTCCTTGCCTAGCTTGTCAGCATAGGGCTTCTTGGCAGTGCCAGAGGAATTGGAGGAGGATGAAGCTGATGCCATGGAGCCTGGGTTGGATGACTTTGGTGCCATGGAATTGTAAGAAGAGCTTGAGTTAGAACCCAAACCCTTAGGTTTAGAAGAGGAAGAGGATGATGAAGGTTTATCATGGTTTTCACATGCAATTTCAGTCTTCTGAGTCCAATACCATGCATTGAGTTCCTGTGCTAGAGTCCACATGTCATGGAGGTTATTAGGCTTACCATGGTGGGCCATGTCATCCTTAATCTGGGTACAAAGTCCATGGTAGAAAGCATGCCGGAGGGAATTGTCCCCATAGCCTATGACAGCAGCATGCTGGTTGAACCGGACTATATACTTCATAATCTGGTCTCTGTCCTGCATGCAAAGATTTTTGAGTTCATCTTCAGCATCTCTGACAGCATCAAATGGACCAAAGTTAGTCCAGAGTTCTGAAAGGAAGGCAGCATAGGAATATGCTCAAGCAGGAGGGTTGGTGTGGTTGGGATTGAGGATATCTGGTTCAAACCAGTTGAGAGCCACACCAGAGAGGAAGGAGATAGCATAGTTGACTTTAGTGGTTTCCATGTGGAAAGTGTCAGGCCTGTCATTAAAGTTCAACTGGAGGGAAATGATGAACACCTTCAGCTTTTGTGGGTCTGAGCCATCGAACACATCAGGTTCTTTAACTTTGGTATGGACTGGCCACAGAGGAGGGTTGTTTATCTGATTGCTGAGACCTCAGAGGAGATTTATGAAGTCGAGCATGAGGTGGGTGTCATCATTGTTAGGAGTAGGGGGATTACCACCAGGTCCTCCAGGGCCACCTGGATTAGGTAGACCACCAGAAGGGTGATTGGGAACCCTGCAACTGGTGATGGTTGTGATTGCTAGGGGTGTCGGGTTCATCATCGGAGTTGTCATTATCATCACCATTGTCTCCTTCATCGACAGGGAAGAGACTTAGGTCGAGTGGCCAGAGTCCACAGAGGGTTATTCTGATATTTGCCTCAGCTGTTGGAAACAGCATGGTCAGCAACGAACAGATTTGGAGTCATGGTATCTGATTGATGAGCAGTAAAACCACTGTGGGTGTAGGTTTCCCTACAGGAGTGATGGGAGGTAGCAGAGTCTGTGCCAAAGAGATTAGAGTCTCCTTTGGATACAGAGGCAGGAATATTGTTCATGGTGAAATGAGGTGGGATCGTGTCCGAGGTGGACTGTTTGGTATGGGGTGGTTGTGTAGTTGTGCTAGACATGCCTAAAAATTTCGACTCAAGGGTTTGAGTTCAAATATACTGTTAGGATCATGCCAATAGAAGAGAGAATGAATGCATGCCAATGGAGTCCATGGAGTGTATGGGGGCTTGGTGAAGCTATTAGCAACATCACTCTTGGGTTGAAGCCCTAAGATAGGTTACAGATGGAGTCTGCAGGATGAAGACAAGTAGGATCAAGATGAAGTCAATGGAGTCAGAATCTATGGACTTGTAGCAAGAGATAGATTAGGCTTGAAGGCCAGGGTGAGGATGAGTGTATTGGGCTAAACCAAGTTGATATTTGAACTGAGGTATGTACAAGTAATTCTACAGTTTATATACTAGAGTGGAGTCTGTGGATCTGACTCTAGAATATTATGGACATGGCTAGAAGACTAATAAGTCTGGAATATTCTGTATCTAGAGGAGTCAAGGATTCTGTAGAATCCGATATAACACCTACTTGGTACTGTAACAGATTCTAGGTGTGATAAATGAATATGTGAAATTAGTAGGTGAAATAGAAATGAGATATGAAATAGAAACAGGGATTCAGAATCCAACAGGATCCGATAAGTAGGCTGGGGCCATTGGAGTTGGCTAAAGTTGATGTTTGTTGGAGTCCATGGCATACTCGTTACATAAGTGAATGGTCAGAAAGGGCAGCAGTATTGAGGGTCACAACCTCCAATATGTGTTATGATTTTCCAGCCTATCTCATCTTATCAGATGCTTATCGCTTATCTTATCACTCAAAGCACCTACACCACACCTATACCTGAACCATCCATGCCTGGACTGCTGCTGCCTTGTTAATGCAGGACGTTTACCACATGGATCATGGACTCTGTTCACTATTATCAGACATATCCAGAACCCTATATAAGTAGTACAGTTCTTGCTATAATACTCCAGCTTCAAACTATAGTTTATCTATACCAAGCTTCCCTTCTACTGAGTAAAGCTCTAAGCAGCCTTCCTCTTCTCAGAGTTTTAGACACTCATCATCTCTCTGGTGATTGTCTGAATGCGAGACAGCCAAAGACCTAGATCCAAGTCTTAGATCATGTGAAGTTTGGGTCTTACAGTTAGTTCGAAGCTTCCCTACTACACCAATGAACACCCATGTTACTCGCAATCCTTATCACCCTCGCAATCCTCTCCTCTGCTATCATCCTCGGAGCACTCATCAGTGCTCAGGATCACCCTTATCCTACTTGCCACCCTATACCTTGACTTTACCAACAACCGTGAACCCCAGACCTATCCCCAAAATGAACTGGGGACACCACAATCCCTTCCTGAACCTCCTATTCCCCAACCAGAGAGCAGGATAGAATCTACAACCTCGACCAGATCCACCAGCCCTGCACCCAGAGATGCAGAATATATCCCACACCATGATTATGACACCGACAATTCATCCCCCCCCCGTCATCATCTCAAATCGCCCACCAACCCAGGCAGAGGCCATGCAACTTGGCAGGTACCTTCTATGCACCCTCTGATTCAAGTTTGAGCCCTCCACCAAGCCTGCGAGAGGGATTGAGTTCTGAGTTGAGGGAGGAGACTGGTCATACCACGGTCCACCAATCATTGAGTTCGACTCTGATTGGGACCAGGAATATGAATACGACATGGACAGCGAACACAGCAGTGAGGAGTACCCAGACGACTACTAACTCCCAATCATCGAGGAAGACTCTGGGAGCGATGATGAATCAACCCTCATTGGCACCCTCAAACCATACCAGGTCCCCCTATCCAGACTCCTCCTGAACGGCATACATCACGCTCTCCTGAACCCCTTCCCCACTACCTGAATATGACACTGAGGGATGGGGGGACCAGGACATCCCCCTCATGGACCTCTCAGACCCCCCTCCACCACAACCCTATGACCCTAAATACCCCACCATCTTCTACTGGTCTATCGAACTCCCCAAATGCCCAGAGGCCTTTATCCAGAGCCTTGACCATGTACTCTCTGATGACCCCTTTAATTCCAATGAAGCAGACTACGAGTGGCCCCTCCTCTCCAGTGTCAACGAGGATCTACTCGGACCAGCTACCACAGGAGCATGGGCAGTATGACAGGCAGACATCGACAACTGGTTGGAGGGCTTTGTCTTACAAAGATCCATGGACTTCTTCCTCGCCACACACAGGGGACCACCCATGGACCTCCACATTGCAACCATGGATAACATTGGCCTCCAAATTGAGGCCAACCTGGACAGAGAGCTATACGAACCCAGCACCGGCTCCCACATACATGGACTATGACCAAGGACCGAACAGGAACAGAGAGACCTGGAACTGAACACTTGCGATATGGGCGGAATGACATGACTGGTACCTCACAGAGCTCAATAGGATACTTCAGGACAACTAGATTCGACACATTCAATTATGACCCAGAAACCTTCAGAGATCTGGACTATGAAGCAGAATATCCCTGGCCACTTCTAGATGAACCACCACACATAATGAGACTACACTGGACACCACCTCCCATACCCCCATAGCCACCTCTTTGCCGGAGCAGGATCCAATGAGACTGGCCCATCCAACCCTACCCAGCCACCCAACCCAGACATGCTGGTAGACCCTCCTAGCCTCAGGCAAGTAGAGTGAGATCAACTATGAAAGCAAGCCAATCTATGAGAACAGCTACAGAACATGGAAAGGGACTTGAAAAAGGCCCTAACCAAACTCAAGCTGAAAAACCAGAAACTCGAAAACCCAGGTGCACCAGCATGGCCCAAACCCATCAAAGACAGGGATGACCTATTCTCCCTCCCCGGACATCCTGATGAATCCAATTTTCTCCCAGACCCCCCGAATCAGCCAACTGGCACTGGCCCTGAATGTGCCCCATTCTATGGGATCAAACCAATCCTGTACCAGATCCTGAAGCCCTTCATCGGGGATCGTGCAGACATCACAAGATTTGTGGTGGACTGCTCGGCCTACTTTCAAAGCCACGAATCTACTACCACACCCCGGCACAGAAAACCCTTCTCACCTCCTCCCTACTAGAAGGCGCTGCCAAAGACTGGTGGATACACCGAGTCAGCGACTTCTATGACCTCTATGGCAGAGACTACTGATATCCTGATTGGGATGGCTTCATCAGCCTCCTAAAAGGACAATTCGGAAACCCAGCCATCGAGAAGGAGCATGAGAAGGAGATGTACCTTTCTTAAGATGGGCAACAGTGATGCCAAAACCTACTTCATGAAGCTCAAAGAGCTTGCAAAGCTGGCAGGCCTTTGCTATGACATCAGTGAAAAGGGACACATGACTCAAGCTGCCAGAACCAGAGTACCATGCTCCTACACAGACCCAATCATTGCAGGAGGACTCAACGTTCCCCAAACCTACCCCGAGTGGCGAGAAGACATTGAGGAGATCTACAAGGAACGTGTCAAAGACCAGTCCTTCCGCTCCAACATTACCACTTACTTCCTGCCCAGCACTAAGCCTGGACCACTCAACCTAAGCCCCAGCAAAACTGCTGGGGCCACAGGTTCGACGCTAGCCAAGCAGACAGGAGAAGGAAAGATGACGACCAGAGATATGGGGACTGGAAGATGGACCATGTATCATGGCCAGGGGCAAGCCATGGAGATTGACAGATTACAAAAGGAAGGACACTGTTATCAATGCAAGGAGAAAGGACATATGTCGAAGGAGTGCCCTAAAAGGAAGGAGCACAAGGACATTCGCTCAGTGGTAAGTCACTGAGCAAGGACAATCAGAATTGAAGGTGGAGGAAGTAAAAGAGTAGGCTGTCAAGGGCTCAATTCCACTTTGACAGCCACTTCCTCAGACACTGGTACACTATCATCACACACTGGCTGGACTTATTCTACCTCTTTAGTTACTCCACATGTTTTACATACCACTATAAAGAACCCTGCTTTTAATGCCTCCAGCATGATTAGCAAACCAGTACCCATAGAATTGAACTGCTACACTGTCCTAGCACAATTGGACACCACGGACTCAAATGCTGATGAAGCTGAGCCTTTAGATGCCAAACAGGGAAAAAACTCTTCAGAGTTGGCAGAGAGCCTCCCATTGAACCCACCAGAACCCCTAATACAGGAATTGCCTGAATGTGAACCCTTCAGGGGGAATGCCTCTATAGAACTGGCTAATTGGAGCATGAATACTCTAACAGGAAAAGGCTCTGGAAAGCAACCTCATGAAGTTGCAGAATCCTCGACCCAAAGACTTCCCCGACCATCCAACCTGCCTAAGAGGAAAGGCAATGACAGGGTAGGATTAGAGAAACAAATGAACCCCCGAATCGGAAGCAGCAAGGCAGCAGAGCACAGCCCTACCCGACTGCTGGTGTCAGATGGTAATGACAGTCATGGTTCATGCGACAAGAACACAATGTTCATGGACCAGTCCCCCATCCCTCGAAGGGATAGCCCTGACATTCAGATCAAAAGTAAGTATCCTCCCATAGCTCCTCTGCGCAACCCTGACAAAGACACACAACTGGTAGAGGATGACAAGAAAGCCACAGGGAAAGGAGCTGCTAGTGCCCAGGCAGTGAAAAGGGGGCATAAGGTTACCATGGTAGAGGTACCTGACGAAGAAGATGAAACCGCCTACCAACAATGGTGGGTGGGACAGAAAGCAGAGTCGCTTCACTGGGAAATACAGAGCAGCGAAGACTGGCATCCTACCACCTCAGACACCAGTGCTCCACCTCATTTGTGGCATTGGTATAAACCCTTTGAAGTCAACTGGACACTTCGAGCCATCCAAGAAGCACGAAACCAATCAGAAGCCAAGGCATGTCTATCCAACTGGATACACAAAGATTGACACCATGAACTCGTAGATGAGCTCAGTCACTCATCTACAGAAAGGAGGGGAGGAAGCATGAGAGCTACTCCTAGAACTCCTGAGAACCTGTTCACTACATCCGAGGGAATCGGAGTTCTGGGTGAGACTTCATGGTTGACATTCAACTTGAATCCACTACCAATCAACAACTCCTCACAGCCCGAGGGCTTATCAACAGCAGATGCACTGGAAGCTCCATCAACAAGGTGTATGTGGAAAAACATGGATAGTACACAAGGAAAACTGTGGTTCCCATCGCAGTATACAACACCGACAGGACTCACAACAAAGCTGGGAGCATCACTGAATTCATGGAACTCCAACTCACTATCGGAGACCATAGCAAAAGGATTGACCTCGTGGTCACTGACCTAGGATCCAAGGACATCTACCTTGGCCACGACTGGCTTAAATGCCACAATCCAGTAATCAACTGGAAGACAGGCATGCTCATCTTCAGGTGCTGCCAATGCACCAAGAACCCTTTCCCACTCCCCAACACGGACCCAGAGGACTGATAGGATGAAGAACTCAAAGAAGGAGAAACCATTCTGGCAGTAAACATGCAGGAAGAGCTAGTCATATGTGCAGTACACCATGCAAATGACTTAGCTGCTCAGGCCAATGCAGACAAACCAAAGAAGACCTTTGAAGAAATGGTACCCAAGCACTACCACTCATATCGCGACCTGTTTTCAAAAGAAAACTTCAACAAACTCCCTGAATGAAAACCATGGGATCACACCATTGAGCTTATCCCAAATGCCAAGTCAACATTAGACTGCAAGGTCTACCTGTTGAACCATAACGAACAAGAACAACTAGACAAGTTCCTGGATGAAAACTTGGAGTCTGGATCCGACCATCCAAATCCCCATTTGCATCCCCCTTCTTCTTTGTCAAAAAGAAGGACGGTTCACTACGACCCATACAAGATTACTGAAAGCTGAATGAAATGACCATCAAAAACAGATATCCCCTCCCTCTCATCACCTGAACTCATTGACAAGCTCCAAGGAGCCAAGTACTTCACCAAACTCGACATCCATTGGGGTTACAACAACGTCCGAATCAGAGAAGGAGATGAAGAAAAACCGGCATTCTGAACCAACAGAGGGTTGTTTCGAACCCACAGTCATGTTCTTCGGGCTCACAAATTTGCCTGCCACATTCCAGTGGATGATGAATGACATATTCAAAGACCTGATCACTGAAGGGAAGGTGACCATCTACCTTGACAACATCCTGATATTCACCAAGACCCTTGATGAACATTGCAGCATAGTACAATGAGTACTTCAACACTTAAGAGAGAATAAACTGTTCCTCAAAGCGGAGAAGTGCGAGTTCAAAGTACTAGAGACAGAATACCTCAGGAGTCATCATCAGTCAAAACTCAGTTCGGATGGACCAGGTCAAGGTAGCCGGAATCGCAGAGTGGCCCACACCCACCAAAAAGAAGGAACTACAGTTGTTCCTCAGATTCACCAACTTCTACCAAAAGTTTATCCGAGACTACTCCAAGATCGTATGACCCCTCACTCAGCTCACCAGAAATGCAGAATGGACATGGGGAATGGCCCAGAACCAGGCCTTCCAACATCTGAAGAAGCAAATGGCAGAAGATGTTGTCCTCACCATCCTGACAGAAAAAGGCAGATTCAAAGTAGAAGCAGATGCCAGTGACAGGGCAATCGGAGCTGTCCTCAGCCAACAGCAGGATGGGAAATGGAGACCAGTCACGTTCATGTCCAAAGTGCTCAATGTAACAGAATGCAACTATGAAATCTATGACAAGGAACTACTTGCCATCATGCTTGCACTAACAGAGTGGCAGCATTACCTTATGGGAGCAGTAGAAGATGTTGAGATCTGGACGGATCATCAAAACCTCCAGTACTTCCAAAAGCCTCAGAAACTGAATAGGCATCAGGCCCACTGGGTAATGGAGTTAGCAGAGTACCACTTCACTCTCCATCATCTACCTGGCACCACTAACAAGAAGGCGGACCTCCTATCCAGACAAGATGACCATGACCAGGGTAAAGACAACAATGATGATATCATTGTACTCCAACCTGAGCACTTCCAAGCGCTCATCATGCCCACTGCCACAGAAATGCAGACTTAGGTAAAAGATGCAACCAGACAAAAAGAATCATGGGACCAAGGGATTGCCACCTCCTTGAACCACGAACGTGGAATAATGGAATAGAGAGAAATACTGTTCTACAACGGAAGGATATATGTACCAAAGGATGATGCCCTAAGGGGAGAAATCATTGCCCAGAGTCATGACCACATCATGGCAGGACACCCCAGCATTGAAAAAATGAGGGAACTTGTCCAACGAGAATACTGGTGGCCAAAACTGAAAAAAGACATAGAGAGATATGTCAAGGGATGTGAAGCCTGTCAATGAACAAAGACCAGCACACAAGCAAAAGCCAACCCCCTTCATCTGAACACCATCCCTGAAGGACCATGGACTCACATCTCTGTCAACATGATTACCTGGACTACCTGAATCGAAAGGCTACAATGCCCTTCTGGTCATCGTCAACCAATTCTCCAAAGCCATCATCCCAGTCCCCTGCAACATCAAACTCTCTGCTGAAGGGTGGGCAAGAATCCTTCGAGACCACATCTATGCCAAACATGGGATGCCCCAAGTAGTGATCTTGGACTGGGGACTGCAGTTTGTATCCACATTCATGAAAGATTTATACCAAATGCTCGACATCACCCTGAATGCATCCACTGCCTTCCATCCCCAAACCGACGGACAGACCGAACAAGTCAATCAAGAGCTTGAAGGATATCTAAGGCTATTCATCAGCTATCGACAGACAGACTGGAGTGACTGGCTACCCATTGCCGAATTCGCACACAACAATTGAGTCACTCTGCCACCGGACAAAGTCCATTTATGACACTGTACGGCCACAATCCCCAGATAATCCCTGATGCCACTCAACTGTCACCATTCATGAATCCCACCACTGAAAACTTCACTGCAAAAATGGCTGAAGTCCACAAGGACACCCAACAGGCTTTACAAAAAGCAGCAGAACAAATAAAGGTGCAGTATGATAAGAGGAAACAACCCGCCATTGTGTACCAGGTTGGAGATAAAGTCTGGCTGGACAGTGCAAATCTGCACCTGCCCAGACCCAAGAAAAAGCTAGACGACAAACAAGTCAGCCCTTTCGAAATTGTTCAGAAAACCGGAGCATCAGCATACAAGCTAAAACTCCCCCCACACTGGAAAATCCATCCCTGATTCAACGAAAAACTCCTCATGCCCTACACTCCCCCAGCATTCCCGAGCCAGCAGACACCTGCACCTCCTCCACTGGACCTCATCGACAACAAAGAACAATACGAAATAGAGGAGGTGCTAGACTCTCGACCATGCAAGATCAGAGGAAAAAAGGGACAGAAATCGCAAAAGGTAATTGACTACTTCGTCAAATGGAAAGGATGGACCAGGGAACACAATTCATGGGTTCAAGACTCAGAGATGGAAAACACACAAGAAGCAATCCAAGACTATGAAAACAGAATCCAGCAAAATGGACGTGTTAATATAGCCAAAATCGTAACCAACAATCCCTCCAAGGCCATCACCATGATCCTAGACCACAAATATCATGACGGTATAGTCCACTACCATGCTCAAAGACAAGACGGACACCAAATATGGATCAAAAACCCAGATCCTGAGTTATGGGAAAGCCTAATACAGGAATATTGGGCAAATGAATATGCTGCATCATTCGACCTCCCAGAAAATGAGACCTGACAATCAGGACGATTGTCTTAATGAGGGGGTAATGTTATGATTTTCCAGCCTATCTCATCTTATCAGATGCTTATCGCTTATCTTATCACTCAAAGCACCTACACCACACCTATACCGAACCATCCACACCTGGACTGCTGCGCCTCACTAATGCAGGACGTTTACCACATGGATCACGGACTCTGTTCACTATTATTAGACATATCCAGAACCCTATATAAGTAGTACAGTTCTTGCTGTAATACTCCAGCTTTGAACTATAGTTTATCTATACCAAGCTTCCCTTCTACCGAGCAAAGCTCTAAGCAGCCTTCCTCTTCTCAGAGTCTTAGACACTCGTCATCTCTCTGGTGATTGTCCGAATGCAAGACAGCCGAAGACCTAGACCCAAGTCTTAGATCACGTGAAGTTTGGGTCTTACAATATGCAATTACAGTCAGCACAACCCTACACTCACATGGAGGGTACAGGGCTGCTCTCTAGTTTTCTGACTCCATGAGAGCCAGATCCTCAGAGGCAGGAGCAGGATCTTCAACTTCTGCAGCATGGCCTTTAGCAGAAGCCACTGCCTTGCATTTGTTGCAGTCATTGGTCTTGTGCTTACCTCCATAGAACATGCAGAGGTTGTTCTTCTTGTGGCGGTCTTTTTCTTCCTGAGTAAGACAGCCATCTTTGCCTAGCTTGTCAGTGTAGGGCTTGGGAGCAGAAGCAGATCCAGCAGAATTGGAATCCATGGACTTTGGGGTTGACCTGGAGGCTGAGGAACTGGAACCCTTGGATTTAGGGTTGTTGGACAAGCCGGAGTACTTGGTGTCTCAGCTTTCACAGGAGATCTCGGTTTTCCGAGTCCAGTATTGAGTGTCAAGCTCCTGAGCAAGGAAACGCATATCACAGAGGTTATTGGGTTTTATGTGATGGGCCATGTTGTCCTTAATGAGGGTACAAAGTCTGCAGTAGAAAGCATGGCAAAGGAAATTGTCTCCATAACTGACTTAGGAGGCATATTTGTTGAACTGAACCATGTACTTCATGATTTGGTCTCCGTCACACATCTGGAGGTGCTCTAAGGCATCTTCAGTGTCTCCAATGGCATTGAAAGGGCCAAAGTTGGTGTGCAGCTCATCAAGGAAGGCTGTGTAGGAGTGCTGTCAGGCTGGCAGATTTCACAGGTTTGGATGCAGGATGTCAGGTTCTAACCAATCTAGTGCAGTTCTGGAGAGGAAGGAGATGGCATAGTTGACTTTGCTGGCATCCGCTGCAAAAGCAGTGGGCCTGTCATTAAAGTTCAACTGGAGGGAAACAATAAAGTTCTTTAGTTTCCATGAGTCTGAACCATCAAAGGTTTTGGGCTCCTTGATCTTGGTCCAGACTGAAGAGGGTTTTGGTTGGTTGAGGGAGGTCGAGACCCCATGGAGCAGATTCATGAATTCTCATAGGAACTCTTGCTCGTTTGAGGGTCCTCTGGGACCACCCAGACCTTGAGGTCTGCTGGGGCCACTGGGTTCGCTAGGATCAGATCCATCTGATGAGTCAGAATCATTATCATGATATCGGTGGGTAGGTTGGCAAGTAGGGGTGTCAGATTTACTGCTGGCTACTGACTCTGGACAGTCAATGTCTGTAAAGTTTGAGATAGATGCTGTGAGTGGGTCATTGCAGGCTTCATAGAAGGCAGTTGACCTATGGTGGCCGTTAGAGTGAGTGGAGGCCAAGAATGGATTAGGGGTGGCCAGGTAGAGTGATTGCCTAGTGGTGAACCCAGAGTGGTTGTAGGTTTCCCTACAGGAATGGCAGTCCTCCACTGGAGGCAGAGCCAAATAGTTCAGGGTTTTCTTTGGAGGCAGATGCCAGGATGTTGTTCATGGTGAAGAGGGCTTGTCTTGGGGGTTGTTGGGAGGTTTCTGGTGGTTGGGTAACTGTGGTAGACATAACTTGGAAAATTTTTGACTCAAGGGGTTGAGTTTGAATATACTGTTAGGGTCATGCCAAATAGGATGAAGTAGGACTGTGCATGAAGTCTGGCAGAGTCCAGTGAGATGCATGGGCCTTGGTGAAGCTATTAGCAACATCACCCTTGAGTCAAGCTCTAAGGTTAGTTTATGGTTCAGAGTCCCACAGAGTAGCAGAAGAAGGATGATGTCTAGATGAAATGGAGGCCCTGGATGTAGACAAAGGATAGCTTCAAGTCATGGAAGACAATGAAGAGTTTAAGTGATTGACTTGGAAGTCAGAGAGAGTTTAGGCTGAACCAAGTTGATATTTAAACTGAGTATCTCTGAGTCAGACTCCAATGGAGTTTGAGAGGAGTCTAATTGCTACTGTTTTTGGATTCTAGATTTAATATGGGAAATAGAGAAAATGAAATAGAAAGAGAAATATCAAATGGAGCTGAGTAATGGTAAACAGTAAATGAAATGATAATTGGAATATGGAATAGAAGGTGTGGCTGGAGTCCCATTGGAGTCTGGTAGCGGGTTGAGTTGTGGATTGATCTTGGTATAAAGTCAGTGTGAAGCAGAGGCCGGCAGCATATGCGTCACAGTGCCTTCTGTAATGAGCATGCTATGGACTCCAATAGACATCAACTTTTACCAATTCCAATGGCCCTAACTCACTTATTGGATACCATTGGATTCCGATCCCCAGTTTCTATTTCATATCTCATTTCTATTTCACCTACTAATTTCACATATTCATTTATCACACTTAGAATCCATTACAGTACTGAGTAGGTGTTATATCAGATTCTACAGAATCCTCGACTCCTCTAGATATAGAATATTCCAGACTTATTATTTCTAGCCATGTCCATAACATTCTAGAGTCCAATCCATGGACTCCACTCTAGTATATAAACTGTAAAATTACTTGTACATACCTCAGTTCAAATATCAACTTGGTTTAGCCCAATACTCTCATTCTCACTCTGACCTTCAAGCCTAACCTATTCCTTCATAGCCAAGGCCAGCATATTTTAGCTGGTAATAAATGAAACCTTAAATGGTTTTGATTTACAGATGTCTTTCTTGGTCCTGAAAACACCCTTTGTAAAATGATGTGAAAAATATGTCTCTCTATAGAACAAAGGACTTGAGGTACCTTTTTGTTTTACAGCAAGCAAAACAAAGGTGTGAAAACTCAAACTGAAATTAAAATCATTTAAGGTTCCGTTTTAGGCTAGTAAAAATGCACCAGCCTCTGCAGTGCTTACTATAAGTCCACAGATTCTGACTCCATTGACTTCATCTTGATCTTACTCATCTTCATCCTGCAGACTCCATCCATAATCTGTCTTAGGGCTTCGACCCAAGGGTGACATTGCTAATAGTGTCATCAAGCCCACACACACTCTATGGATCCCATCAGCATGCATTCATCTTCTCTTCTATTGGCATGATCCTAACACCTTCAAGAAAAGGAGATGGTTGAATGCAATGTAATGAGTAATCCATTGTGTGAGGTTTGCAACAAGGTATGTCAGAACCAAGCCCTTGTTCATGGCTGCTTGCAGTCTCGTCGAAAATGACTCTGACCTTTATGTGATTAAGGATCCATCTAATGAGCTTGGTTGCTTGCCCCACAATGAGTGCACCATCAGGGTTTTCCTTAAAGTAATCCTCTAATGTGAATTGGAACTTGGAGAGTGTAAGTCAGAGTTATTTTCCAATGTAATGAATGATATACCTGATGGGTGCAACAGGGTGGATACAAACAGCCATGGACACTTGTTACCAACTCTATCATGGCCATTGTGGCTACTGCCATCATTGTCAGTTACTAATATGCATACAAGGCAGCCATAGATGTGCTCTACCTTGGCAATCATTGCTTTGAAAGCAGTGCACATGGATACACTATCTTTCTTGTCTTTATTTGTTTCTGCAAGATCAACAAGGTATGACTGTAGAGTGATCAGGGCTGTGGTTGATTAGAGCTAATGTATGATGAACCTTTCTATCAACAGACACATTCACACTGGTAACCGAGTTTCAATGATCATCCTTCCATCCATCTGTCCTTTTCATCAAGAGTGAGTAGGTTTCCTCATTCAAATTAGTATGTGTGCTCACAATAATGTTACTTTGTGACTGTTAAGCTTCTCTTTTAACTTGGTCTCCACAGTCTCACTTGTGGTATTGAGAAGATGACCAGCAATTGCTCTCTGTTCTGGAATAACATGGTCAGCAGTTGATTGAAAGAGCAAGAAAAGCTTGATGACTTCAGGATCTGATGTCTACTAGTAGGGGAGATTGGCAGATATAGTAGCATGCAGAAATTATGCCTTCACCACCTCAGTCTGTTCCTTCATAAAAGGTATGTTAATCCCCTTGAATATCTTCAGTTCTGATTGCATGGAATTATGCTTTACAGCACTTGTCAGCTTTCTCTTTTTGCTTCATGGCATATTGCTGTCCGAGCCATCACCTTCATCATCTCCATCTGTAGCAGCAGCATCTTCTTCTCCATGGGCCTTCTTGGCTTCTTTCAAAGCATATGGACACTCCTGAAGAATATGATGGCTCATCACACCCTTTTTGCCTTGCTTGCTTCCTGTGGCTTCACATGCTAATTGGATGTCATAAGCATAGGTATAATTGGGATCTGAATGATGTATATTATCTGTTTTGAACCAGTTTTCTGCATTCCAGAGTGCTTGGAAGGCATCATCAATCAGTGGCTCTGCATCCACATCAACAGGGATATTAGACAGTCAGTGATGCTCAATGCAGGCAATGCAGTAGGTCTTGTATTGTGCCAAGTTTTGTTTTGATCCCTGGTGGAAAATTTTCCATAGAGGTCCCAGGTTCAGCATGGTGAATTGATGTTGTCTGTGGTGATTGTGGTCACTGCGACTCAGGCTAGAGCTTGAAAAAATAATTCAAATGGCACTATTTCTTACATGTGATCATATTAATATTATGATTTTCTCACATATCTAATCTTATCAGGCAGCACCTATCATTATCTAATCACATCTCAGGTGCTTATCTGGTCATTGGTCCAGTTACAATGACCCTTCCAAACAATAACTCGCCTTTGTATTTTGGCTTGCTACCATTGCCCAGCTACTTTGTTGTATTCATTGTTTCATGGGATACTCATTCTCACACCTATTATTAGACCCTTGCCTTTAGTATATAAGTAGGACCACTCTTGCTGTATATTCCCCAGCTTTGAGCTAAAGTTTAATCATACTGAACTTAGCTAGTTGACTCAAGCTCAGACTAAGACATTAGTCCTATGCTCTCATACACCTTACAGTATAGAGACTCCTTGGGTGACTGTCCAAATGTGAGACAGCCCTTGGTTTACTCTTGTTTGGTTTACCTAGAGTTTGGGTCTAACAATTAAGGCTTATTAAACCATAACAATAGTCTGTTCAGTTGCTAAGGGGTAACTTAATTGGTTATTAAGGCTTAGCATAACTTAAGGGTAGCCCTTAATGACAACACTGATTACTACAGCCAATGTAACACAAATTTTACAAATCTATTGTGTTCTATGCATTACTTACAAGTGATTTTGAACATGTGCTGAACCTGCAAGGTTAATCAGCTTCACCATGAAAAATGTGCATTGGTTACATAGTATATATATGTACTATAAGGACATACCAGGTCCTTCTCACTGCTGTAATCCAATATATAAGGGGTATAAGTGTCTGCGCACATTTCAGCACATGTAGTTGTGTATAACATAACTCAACTTTATGATAAGTATACTGTAAGAACAGTCCAATGGGTGTATAAGGGCAGCAATTATATATAAGCCCATATAACTTGCCTCAGGACCAGCCTGTATTGCATGCAATTTTGGTACTTGTAGACAGCTTATAGGTGATTGCAACCAGTAGCGAGGATTTCAGAGCAAACCAGTATTCCAGATCTTGGATCTTCATGAAATCACACATATAGAAGTAACAACCATTGAACATTTCATAATAAGCATGATACAGAGCAATTACACTATCAGATACAAAGGCAAGTCTAGCAGAGCAAGAGCACAAGTGCAAAAAAGACGAGAGCAAGAGCAAGAGCAAAGTAAAGCAAGCAACAAACCCAAAGAGCATAAGTTCAAGGCAAGGGACATAGCCATCTGAAATACAGATCAACCAGCAGTTCATAGAGTGTAGTAAGATTTACATACTAAGGCATTGCACCATTGGAAAATCCTCCTTTGAGTTTGATTTTTTCAGTGACCTGTGCAGCAATAGTAACGGCTTTGTGGAGTCTTTGTCATTGGCAGTGAGCTTCAGCCATCTTGAACACAGTGTTCTCTAATGGAGGGGTGTTGTTGTCATTATTGTCATCATCAGCACCCTCTGAGTTGCCAAAGATCTCCCTATAAAGGTTGCTCCATCAGTGATGGCCATAAAGGAAGCAAATAGCCTACTTGTTCCACCACACCAAAGATTCCATGGCCCACAGATCTTCAGAGAAATCTTCATACATGTCCACAATCACCTCATAAAACTTCTCCAAGTTGAACTTGCCATCACAACACGTCCAGCCATCAACTGAAGAGAGAGCATAGCATGCCTAGTGGTATTTGTGCAAGATAACATTATCAGAGACAAAAGGCTCACCTGACATGCACCATATGCAATTATATGACCAGTAATCATCTTAATCTTGTACATCTTTGCAATAGATAGATGTGTCAGGCCTTTCAATTTTCCTGGAATGCCATCACTGGTGAGGAGATGCTTGACCATCTGGAACAAGAGTTAGTTGCTGTAACAGTCAATCAATCCCATGTACCCTGACTAGGATGTAACCCTGCATACATCTAGCAAGATCATCATCTGGCGAGGCCTTCAATTGGTCAAATAGGAAAGATGGAAGCTCCCAGTGTAATATCTTTATTTTGCCTTCACAAAGCTGTTGAGACCATCTGGACATAATCAAATGTTAGAAAAGATAATACTAGAGTGTGGAAGTGAATACTCATCATCATTCTCAAACTTTTCAAGGTAGATTTGAGGGCAAAGAAAGTGAGTTGTCTTGCTATAATTGAAACCTTGGGCTGACTTGATCACTGGTACAGGGAGAGGGAGCAAGTTTTTTCATGGGTCCTTAACTATAATCTTGAGGATGTTTTCCTGTATTTTGTGTGTATCTTCTTGACATGCTGATTTAAATCCTTTATGAAGCTGTAACAGGGTATGAATGTCCAGGTTCTCTGACCAAAAACTGTACAAATACTGATGTACTGATCTTTAAGACACTGTCATCCACATCTACAAAATATTTGAGATCGTTTGACAGATCTATCAACCGGATGGAAGCTAAAGCATCGAAGGCATCAAGGTTTGAGCCATTTTCAGGTGTACTACAAGAGAGAGATAAGCCAAAATAATGGGATTGATACAACATACCTCTCAGAACCTAGTAAGTGCTCAATTCCTTCAAGGAGGACATCCTCAGGCTTGACCCAGAGGTTGATTGTATGTGGCATGAGCTTGTCCCATTTGTGTGCATCCGAGAGAATCTTGATGCATCTATAGCATTGTGAGAGAAAAACAAGATTCAGGAGCACATATACTCACTCTTCTAAATTTGCCTTGTGTTTAGCTGGAGCCTCTCCATCATCCAATGTGATTTGCTGTAGAACTTTGTAGCACTTCTGCTTATGGGCAGTCTTAACCTCCAATTGTGTCAGTACAGGCTCCTCACCATGCTTTGCCTTTCTTCCCCTACCACCTAGCCAAGCCATCAACATTGTCACCACTCGCTATGTCTAGATCTTATTTTATTCACAGAATTCTCTTGTCATCAATCAAGCATCTTGGTAATTGTCTCTGTCCATGCTATCTCATTGTCAAGGACAAGGTCTGTGATCTTGGTACCAAGTGAAATATGAAGCATTGACAAACTCATGCCTGAGTTGATACAGAGCATCGACAGAATGATGTGAAGATGGCTCATGACTGGATTTACAAGTGAGGATATCCAGTTGATGGGAAGGCAATCAATGATTTGTTGAATGCAAAATTATTGATGCTGAACTGTGTATGTAATTTTCTGATAGCTCTATTCTCCTTGGTTCCAATCCCTGTCCTGCAGAATGTGTTTTCTGAGGTCCTTCTGGATGAGGGTGTCAATTTCTATGAGCTATTTGTACCTGATCAAATGCATGAGGTTGAAATTGGTGGTTGGAAGTTATACTTCAACCATCTTATTTGAATCTGTCATTCACTTGGTTCTGATTCAGTTTCAAAGCTCAATAAGCAGTAATGATACCACTGTCTATTCATAGATTTCTCTCTGATATATTATTATTATTATAGATTTTGTGCCCTTCCAACATTTGGACTGTCGACAATTCAAAAATTCAAAACTGATATGTCTGCTCAGAAGAAGTTTGCAGCCCATGACTATGAAGATACCATTCAAGTAGGTTGTACTCCCTTTTGTCTAAGCCTACTATTCATTCAATCTCTCAGTGCGTCTTCCCATGCTTTGAGGGTCTCCTGCCAGAACCTGCAAATGCTGTTGTACTTGACAATCTCTTTGATTTCACAACATAACATGGCTTTACAAAGCTTTGCATGCACCAGAATCGACACTTCAGGTCTATAAAGCTCTAACAACATCTCAGCAAGCAGCTTCATATTTTTGAAACACAAGTATGCCCAAAAATTCAAATGAAGGAGACTCCATCAGAGGTGGGAGCTCAACTTCAATGTCAGGCTCAACAGATGAAAAAGGATGTAGCATCAAACAGTAAAAAGATCTCCACTAACAAAGTCCAATGGCAGTTCAACCTCAAAACTGTTATGATTTTCTCACTTATCTTATCTTATCAGGCTGGCGCTTATCCATATCTTATCTTATCTCAAGCACCTATCATCGTAACCACGACCATAATGGACTGCATCAGCACTTGTACTACGGATCACTATGGCTCATGACCAATGCTCGCCCTTCTCATGTTTTGCCTTGTATTCCACACGACAACCATGGACAAAGACTCTATTCTTAGTACATGACTTTTTGTATATAAGTAGCATAGCTCTCGCTGTATATTCCCCAGCTTCGAGCTAAAGTTTAATCACACCAAACTTAGCTAGTTGACTCAGCCTCAGACTAAGACCTTAGTCCAACGCTCTTAGTAGCCATTCAGCACAGAGACTCCTTGGGTGACTGTTTGAACGTGAAACAGCCCTTGGTTTACTCTTGTTTGGTTTACCTAGAGTTCAGGTCTAACAATTAGCTCGAAGCTTCCTATTCCCTTTCTCCAAGCAGCCACCATTGCTTGTTGAAACTGAATGCCCGCATCGTTCACCAGCACTGGAATTATCTCTGCCTTCTTCCTGACACTCTTTGTTGGGATCCCCACCCTTTCATACCTCCTCTATCGGTCCAGGTGGCTGATCGTTTTCTGGTACCACACCCAATGAAACCGCCTTCAGCGTTGGATGGACCACACTTTCTGTGCCCCCCATCTCCCAGCTGTCCCTTTCTATCCCTCCCCCTATGGTCTCCAGCACTATGGCACCACCCAGCCTGACAGATCCATCACGTCCTTCCCCTCATTGCTCAGCATCTGTATGAGATCCCAAAAATCGGCAAACTCCTGCAGTCGCTCCAGGTCCAAGAAATCGAAATCGACATTGGCAAGCAAGGACACAGCATCCTTGTTCACAACTCCCCCCTCGCTAGCACCATCGATATCCCCATCCCTGCCATACTCGTTGCCTCCTCTACCACAGACACCACCGCTACCACATCATCAGCTCCCTGAGGAGTTCCTCGAGCCCGAGACTCCCTGGAGTTATATGAGGTCGCAGCCTCAAGCGGCATGGAACTCCCCCACGACACCCTCTCCGACAGCGAGGATGAGCCCTACGTCCCTCAGAGCCCCACTCAGTCAGAATTTGAGGCCTACATCCGCGACTGCCAGACACGCCCTGATTCCCCTACCATCCCTGTCACCATCCTCGATCAGGCAAGGCCGGTCACTCTCTCTAGCGACATCTGGGCAGCCACGACCTGGGAAAGGGAGAGAGCAGGAGAGCTCGAACTCCTCCGGCTCTGAGGCATCCAGGTTGACATTGAAACCACTCCTCCCCCTCACCCCTTCCACCTCGAACCCCTCTTCCCAGAGGACAGAGCCATTACCATCCAGTGCCTCCATCAGCTCGGCATCCACAATCAGCAGCAGTACAACAAGTGGAAGTACCAACAGCGAGTTGAGCACGACGCCCGCCGAGCAACTAGTGCGCGACTACCGGAGGAAGACGATGAAGACTACCAAAAGCATCAAGTCTGGAACCACCTGCAGAACATCAGCCACGAGGATGAAGAGTGGTATGAGGAAGATGAGCACAGAAGGTGGAGGGAACACTGGCAGAGGGGCCAGTGGGTCGACACACGGCTCAGCATGAACTACGCCCCCCCCCCCCCCCCCCCCCCCCCTCGATCTTGACGAGCGGCTTATCTACAGTAACCGCTTCAGTACACAATTTGAGTCCCGATGACAGGAGCATATCCGACAAGGTGCCTGGGATATCACCCACAAACAGCATAGCGCCATCACTCAGTGAGCTATCAATCGCGGTCCTTCCGATCCAAGATCAGTGGGAATGCAAATTCATGAAGATCTTTATAGGTCATCAATTGGCCCTTATGGAGGACCCAACCTTCCTTTCCTTGAAGATGGGGAGATTGATGAGGAGCCTAGAGCCAGCAGATCCGGAGCGGGAGCATATTATTGAGTATTGTGCGACAGAGCAGGCTGTTTTTGATTTTAATACTAAATACCCTTATCAACCATATGACGAGCCCGAAGATTACCACCCCCTCTTCCTCTCTCCCCGCCATCTCAACCCTACGTGCTGAGAAGCCAAGGAAAGGGCAAAAGCCAAATGTTTGCCGGGGCCGGTCCCGATGAAGCCGAAACCTCGAATACTGGCAATCAGCCGCCCATTGTCCCAACCTGGACCAGCCACTGACAGAGCCATCAAGGGCTCCCCACCTCCGGGTCAGCACACCAGTCCCCTGGCCCAAGACCCCAACAGTTGGTCGCTCCCTTGAGGCCCAGGAAAAAACCACGATCCCGACTACGAACCTCCCAATCTAAGCGGCCAGATGGCCAAGGATGCCCCCTGGATGGTGTGCAAGCCAGACCTAATACGAAAGCCCGCCATCTTCAAAGGCGAGGCTGACAACATCGACCACTTCCTCACCCACTATGAAATGTACTTTCAAGTACATGACCCCTACATGTACGCCAGCCCCTTCTGAGTCGCCTTTGCCGCCTCCTACTTTACTGGGAAGGCAGAGGAATGGTGGATAATGGTCCTCAGCAGACCGACAAAGCCAATCCCATCACAAGTTCCGCCTTCCCAGCTGGGACAACTTCTGCCAAATGATTCGCGACAAGTTCCGCTGATCACGCAGTTGAAGAAATCCATCAGCAAAAGATGTATGACCTCTGCCTCAGCAAAGGCCTTGCCGATGACTATTTCCAGGCCATCGAAAAGGAGGCCAAGAAGGCAGGCCTCAGAAGCAACACCGGTGCCCGTGGACATATGGTTGCCGTGGTCAAGAAAGGGATCCCCGACTCCTACACCAAGATCATCTACGACATCGGAGTCGGCATGCCTGAAACCTATGATCAATGGAAGGACCGAGTCACTGTCATGAACGAAGCCTGTCAGCGCAAAGCCATTGAGGATGGTCTAGGATGCCCTGGTCCCTTTGTCCCCAAGAACAACAACCCTGCCACGAACGCTAACAAAGCAAGTAGTGGCACGACAAGTTCCTTGGGGGACAAGAAGACTGGTACAGGAATGACCTATGGCGGCCAAGGACAGGCAATAGGACATCAACTGCACTCAGGTCGGAAGGGAAGTGCTTCCGCTGTAAGCAGAAGGGACACATTAGCAAGAATTGCCTGCTACAGAGTTGGAATAAGAAGAAGGAGGAGAATCGGGCTGTAACAATGGAACCCGCCACAGAGTCAAAGATTGAGGAGGTAAAAGATGGTGCCAAGAAGTAAAAGGTTCTACTTGCTCGGCGAAAGGACTTATCTGGTATGAGAAACAATATCAGCTGGTCAGACTTATAATACTTCTGTAGTTACCCCCCATGTTGATACAATTACTATGCATTCGAATATACCCGCCTTAACTGTTTCAAGTCCAGATAACCAAGAACCTAAAGAAAAAACGACATCCAAGCCCGCTGTAGGGGAAGGGACGTGCCAGGTGGTGCTGGAGTCCTTCCACATGAGTATTAGAACTCAGGGTCAGGGTCGAGTAAGCGGGACGCCCTTGGGCCTCTAAAGCCTGAAAGACTCAGCGCCTTCTACAAAGGCCAAGACACTCCCTGCAAGGATCAATGCAGAGGATCTCAAGCACCTGTCAAGGGCCAAGTCCACAGAGTCTGATCCTCTGAGGCACGGGGCAGAGAGCCCCAACAAGGTAACCATGGTCGAAGTTCCGGACGAAGAGGATGACACCGCCTTCAGAATCCATCAAGCAAAACAAGCCCAGACTTCATTCATCCCCAACACCAGAGGAGACCCAGCCAGAAGCTGAGAAGGTCCCACCGGGATGGATGAAACCATTTGAAACCGAGTGGACATGGAGGGCCATCTGAGAAGCCAAAGACGAATCTGCCGCCAGGTCAGTGCTCCTTAATTGGATACACAGGACCAGGGCCGAAGAGGGAGTCGACGATCTCTTGGAAGGGCTCTGCCACGCACAACGAGCAAACACATTAGAATGGCTCGACAAATTAAGGAAGCTCCGACGCTACCAAATTCGTTCTCAGACCACCTCCAAGCGAGACCTCAAAATCCTGCTTAAGGTTGAAACTGCCGACAACCAAACCATTGACTGCCACTGCTCTCCTGGACAGCAGATGTATGGGCAGCTCTATTCACAGTGAGTTTGTCAAGACCCATAACATCCCTGTCTACAAAACTGCTAGTCCCATCCCCATATACAATGCAGACGGCTCATGCAACAAAGCTGGGGAAATCACAGAATTCGCAGAGCTGAGGCTCACCATAGGTGACCATAGCGAAAGGATCGACCTCGCTGTCATCAACCTTGGCTCCAAGGAAACCTTCCTCGGTCATGACTGGCTCGTTTGTCACAACCCACTTATTGACTGGAGCACCAGCAAGATCACTTTTGCCAGGTGCCAATGTGCAAAAAATCCCTTCCTCCTGCCTGGACTCAGATCCAGACGACCGGTGGGATGAGGAACTTGAAGAAGGTGACCATATCCTAGCCGTTGACTTCGAAGAAGCCATTGAAATCTGTGCCGTCCATAAAGCCAATGAACTAGCCGCCAAAGCCAACGAGGGAAAGGAGAAGAAAACCTTTGAAGAAATGGTCCCAGCTGCATACCGCAACTTCGCTGACCTTTTCGAAAAGGAAAACTTCGACGAACTCCCTATGTGCAAACCCTGGGATCACGCAATTGAACTTGTCCCCAATGCCAAAAATACTCTTGACTGTAAAGTATATCCATTAAACCGTACCGAGCAGGAAGAGCTTGACAAGTTCCTCGATGAAAACCTCGCCTCTGGTCGTATCCGACCTTCCAAGTTCCCCATGGCATCCCCCTTCTTCTTTGTCAAGAAGAAGGATGGGAAACTACGTCCCGTACAGGATTATCGCAAGCTTAACGAAATGACAATCAAGAATCATTACCCCTTGCCCTTCATCGCTGAGCTTATGGACAAGCTAGGAAGTGCCAAGTACTTCACTAAGCTTGACATATGGGGGTACAACAACATACACATCAAGGAAGACGACGAGTGGAAGGCGGCGTTCAGAACGAACCATGGCCTGTTCGAACCCACTGTCATGTTCTTCGGTCTTACCAATTCCCCTGCCACATTCCAATGGATGATGAATGACATCTTCAAGGACCTCATCACCTCTGGCAAGGTTACCATATACCTTGACAACATCCTGATCTTTTCAAAGACTCTAGAAGAGCATCGACAGATCACTCACAAAGTTCTCACGCTCCTCAGGAAACATAAACTGTTCCTGAAAGCAGAGAAATGTGAGTTCGAGGTACTGGAAACAGAGTACCTCGGGGTAATAATCAGCGAAGGTTCCATCCGTATGAACCAAGTCAAGATTCGCAGGAATCACCAAGTGGCCCGTCCCCAACAAAAAGAAGGAACTTCAGTCCTTCTTAGGGTTCACAAACTTCTACCGATGTTTCATCAAGGGCTACAGCTGAAATAGTATGCCTGATGACATGTCTTACTGGGAATGAAGCCTGGACCTGGGGAACCATGCAGCAAGAAGCCTTCAACAAGCTTAAGGCCCGCCTTGCTCAAGATGTTGTATTAGCAATCCCAACCGAGACAGGAAAATTCAGGGTAGAAGCAGACACAAGCGAAGGCGCCATCAGAGCCATCTTATCACAGGAGCAGGAAGGAAAGTGGAGACCAGTTGCATTCTTATCCAAAGCCTTAACAGCCATGGAACGCAACTATGAAATTTATGACAAGGAACTACTTGCCATAATGCTTGCCCTCGATGAGTGGAGACACTACCTCATGGGCACAGCGGTGGATATGGAAATCTGGATGGATCACCAAAACCTCCAGTATTTCCGAAAACCTCAGAAGCTCAATTGCAGACAAGCACGATGGGTGACTGAACTTGCTGAGTACCACTTTACTCTGCATCATAAACCAGGAACTGCCAACAAAAAGGCAGACCTCCTCTCATGTCGCGCAGACCACGACCAAGGACATGATGACAACAACGAAGTCGTAGTCCTCAAAGCTGAGCACTTCTGAGCCCTAATCATGCCCACCACCGACAAATCCCATGAGCGCATCAAGAGCGTGACCCATGACCACCAGAAGTGGGATCAAGGGATTGCTAAGTCGCTTAACCATGAAAAGGGAATTCAAGAGAAGGACGGTCTTCTCTACTATGATGAAAGGATATACGTACCCTGCAACCATGCAGTATGAGGAGAAATCATCTCGCGCTGCCATGACCATATCACTGCAGGACATCCTGGAGTAGAAAAGACAAAGGAACTCGTTCTTAGGGACTACTGGTGGCCAAAGATCAGGAAGGACGTTCAAACCTACATCCAAGCCTGTGAAACTTGCGCCCGCACCAAGGCAAGCATGCAGGCCAAATGGGCTCCACTCCATCCTAATGAAGTCCCCTCCGAACCCTGGACCCATATCTCAGTCAATATGATCACTGGCCTTCCAGAGTCCAACTGGTCACGACACAATTCTTGTCATCGTCGATCGTTTCTCAAAAAACATCATCCCAGTTGCCTGCAACATAGAACTCTCATCAGAAGGATGGGCGAAGATTCTCCGTGACAAGGTATACGCCAAACATGGCATGCCTGTCACCATCATCTCTGACCGAGGGCCCCAATTCGTCTCAAAATTTCTGAAAGACCTCTACGGCATGCTCAACATCAAAAGCAATGCCTCCATGGCCTTCCACCCCCAAACCAATGGCCAAACCAAGCGCATCAATCAAGAAATCGAGAAATATCTCCATCTAGTCATTAACCACCATCAAAATGACTGGGCCGAATGGCTATCAATCTGTGCCTTCCAACATAACAACAGAATGCACTCCGCCACAGGCAAAAGCCCCTTCCAGGTCCTATATGGATGACACCCTCGAGTCGCCCCCGATTCCAGAACCCATGCTCCCCTCCACACTTCCTGCATCGGAAACCTTCCACAATCAAATGAAGAACATCCACGCTGAAACTGAGGCCACCCTAATCAAAGCAGCCTGAACAAATGAAGATGCAGTATGACAAAAAGAAGAAAGCCGCTGTCGAGTATCAGACTGGAAACAAAGTCTGGCTCGACATGACAAATCTCCATCTCCCCTAGACCAAAGAAAAAGCTAGACGACAAAGGAGTCAGCCCCTTCCAAATTCTGGAAAAACGCGGCGCCTCAGCCTACAAACTGAAGCTTCCCCCCGCATGGAGAATATACCCCATCTTCAATGAGACCCTCCTCATGCCATATACCCCCCCCCCCCCCCCCCGGCATTCCCTGAATCAACAGCAACCACCACCACCTCTGCCTGACATCATCATGGGCGAAGAAGAATACGAAGTCGAAGAAATCCTTGACGACAAATCTCGCAAAGTACGTGGCAAGAAGGGAGAAAGGTCCAAAACAGTGACCGATTATCTCGTCAAATGGAAAGGCTACAGTCCTGAGGACAACAAGTGGACCGTGGAAAGGTACCTCAGCAACGCAAAGGAAGCGATTGCTGAATACTGGGAAAAGAAGGGAGGAATGTCGGTGGATGCCATAGTCATCAACCCCACCAACTGATACGATCGTTATCGACTGCCTATTACCAGCAAGAGGACAACAATGACAAAGTAGGACCAGAAGACAACACATGGTATTACCTTATCAAGGTTGCCTAGCACCCAGGTGGAAAAAGGGGGCCAAGATTATGGATGGCTAGAGGAAGAGTGGAAGCCAGAACCTGAACTTGGGCATCTGGAGGAGCTCATTAAAGATTATTGGTGGGCTAACAAACAGGACAGCAAAGTGGACCCCCCCAATGGAGACGAGTCTTAGGGCAGTCGAGACACCTGCCTTAACAAGGGGGTAATGTTACGATTTTCTCACTTATCTTATCTTATCAGCCAGCACTTATCCATATCTTATCTTATCTCAAGCACCTATCATTGTAACCATGACCATAACGGACCGCATCAGCACTTGTACTATGGACCACTATGGCTCGCGACCAATGCTTGCCCTTCTCATGTTTTGCCTTGTATTCCACACGACAACCACGGACAAAGACTCTAGTCTTAGTACATGACTTTTTGTATATAAGTAGCATAGCTCTCGCTGTATATTCCCCAGCTTCGAGCTAAAGTTTAATCACACCAAACTTAGCTAGTTGACTCAGCCTCAGACTAAGACCTTAGTCCAATGCTCTTAGTAGCCATTCAGTACAGAGACTCCTTGGGTGACTGTTTGAACGTGAAACAGCCCTTGGTTTACTCTTGTTTGGTTTACCTGGAGTTTGGGTCTAACAATTAGCTCGAAGCTTTCTATTCCCTTTCTCCAAGCAACCACCATCACTTGTTGAAACCGAATGCCCGCATCGTTCCTCAGTCCCGGAATCGTCTCTGCCTTCTTCCTGACACTCTTTGTCAGGATCCCCGCCCTCTCATACCTTCTTTATTGGTCCAGGTGGCCGATCGTTTTCTGGTACAACACCCAACAAAACTGTCTTCAGTGTTGGACGGACTGCACCTTCCGTGCCCCCCGTCTTCCAGCTGTCCCCTTCTATCCCTCACCCTACGGTCTACAGTGCTATGGCACCACCCAGCCCGACAGATCCATCACATCCTTCCCCTCATCGCTTGCATCCGTATGAAATCCCAAAAATCGGCAAGCTCCTGCGGTCGCTCCGGTCCAAGAAATCAAAATTGACATTGGCGAGCAAGGACACAGCATCCTTGTTCACAACTCCCCCCTCGCTGGCACCCTCGACATCCCCGTCCCTACCATACTCGCTGCCTCCTCTACTGCCGACACCGCCTCTACCGCACCACACGCTCCCAGAGGAATGGCTCGAGCCTGAGACTCCCTCGATCTATACGAGGTTGCAGCCTCGAGCGGCACAGAACTCCCCAACGACCCCATCTCCGACTCCGAGAGTGAGCCCTATGTCCCTCAGAGCCCCACCCAGTCGGAATTCGAGGCCTACATCCATAACCGCCAGACGCGCCCCGATTCCCCTACCATCCCTATTGCCATCCTCAACCAAGCAAGGCCAATTACCCTCCACCCCGACACCAACATCTGGGCAGAGGCAAGCAGGGAAAGAGAAAGGCTCACCGAAGACGAGCTCCTCCGACTCCGGGGCATCCAGGTCGACGTCCAAACCGGTCCCATTCCCCATCCCTGGCACCTTGAACCCCTCTGGCCGCACGAGCGAGCCATTACGATCCAGTGCCTCCATCAGCTCGGTATCCACAATCAGCAGCAGTACAACGAGTGGCAGTACCAGCAGCGAGTCAAGCACAACGCCCGCCAAGCAACTAGCACGTGCTTACCGGGAGAGGACGAAGAGGACCACCAAAGGCGCCTCCATTGGAACCGCCTCCGTAACATCAGCCGCAAGATGAGGAGTGGTACGAAGAAGATGAGCACAGACGATGGAGAGAGCGCTGGCAGAGAGAGCAGTGGGTCGACACACGACTTGGCACAAACTACGCCCCTCCCCCCCTCAATCAGGATGAGTGGCTTATCTACGGTAACCGCTTTAGTACACAATTTGAGTCCTGATGACAGGAGCATATCTGACAAGGTGCCCGGGATATCACCCACGAACAGCATAGCGCCATCAGTCAGCGCGCTATCGCTTGAGGTCCAGCAGATCCGCGATCTGTGGGAACGCGAATACACGTGGATCTTCATAGGTCACTTATTGGTCCTTACAGAGGACCCTGACCTTCCTTTTCTCAAAGATGGGGAGATTGATGAGCAGCCTGAGGCCAGTGGATCCGGAGCAGGAGGATATTATTGAGTATTGCGCAACCGAGCGAGCAGTATATGATTTTAATATTAAACACCCCCATCGTCCCTATGCAGAGCCCAAAGATTACCACCCCCAAAACCCTCCAAAGCCGCTCCCCCTATCCCCACCACCACGATCCCACGTGCCAAGAAGCTGGAAAGGCAAAGGCCGAATGCTTGCTGGAGCCAGCCCAGAAGATGCAGAAACCTCGAATGCCAGTGGCAATCAGCCACCTATCGTCCCAACCTGGACCGGCTATGATGGAGCCATCAAAGGCTCCCTGCCTCCAGGATGGCACACTAGTCCCCTCACCTGAGACCCCGACAGCTGGTTGATCCCTCGAGGGCCAGGAAAGTACCATGACCCTGACGACCCGCTCCCCAATCCTAGTGGTCAAATGGCTGAAGATGTGCCTTGGATGAGGTGCAAACCGGATCTGATGCGAAAGCCCGCCGTCTTCAAGGGCGAGGCCGACAACATTGACCGCTTCCTCACCCACTGCGAGATGTACTTCCAGATGCACGACCCCTACATGTACGCCAGCCCCTTTCGAATCAGCTTTGCCGCCTCCTACTTCACCGGGAAGGCAGAGGAGTGGTGGATCATGATCCTTGCAGAATGGAAAAGCCACTCCAGGAACAAGTTTTGTCTTCCCAGTTGGGATGACTTCTGCCAAATGATCCGCGACAAGTTCCGCAACCATGCAGTAGAAGAAATCCACCAGCAAAAGATGTACGACCTCCGCCTCGGCAAAGGACTCGCTGATGACTATTTCCAGGTGATCGAGAAGGAGGCCAAAAAGGCAGGACTCCGAGGTGACACCGGTGCTCGCGGCCACATGGTCGCCGCCATCAAGAAGGGTATTCCCAACTCCTACACTAAAATCATTTATGATATCGGAGTTGGCATGCCAGAAACCTATGACGAATGGAAAGCCTGAGTCACTGTCATGAACGAGGCTCGCCAACAAAAGGCCATCGAAGATGGTCTCGGACAACCTGGTCCCTTCGTCCCCCGGAACAACAACCCCACCATGAATGCCCCTAAAGCTAGTAGTGGCACGACAAGTTCCTCGGTGGACAAGAAGACTGGTACCGGCACCACCTATGGTGGTCGAGGACAGGCAATGGACATTGACGCGCTGAGATCAGAAGGGAAGTGTTTCCGTTGCAAACAGAAGGGACACATTAGCAAGAATTGCCCGCTACAGAGTTGGAACAAAGACAAGAAGAAGGAGGAGAACAGGGCCGTAACAACGGAACCCACCACGGAATCCAAAGTGGAGGAGGTAAAAGATGGCGCCGAGAAGTAAAAGGTTCTACTTACTCGGCAAAGGACTTATCTGGTATGAGGAACAATATTGCTGGTCGGACTCATAGCTCTTCTGTAGTTACGCTCTATGTTGATACGACAAATGCGCATTCGAATATACCCGCCTTTAACTGTTCCAAGTCCAGATAACCAAGAACCTAAGAAGAAAACGACATCTGGGCCCGCTGTGGGGGAGGGGACATGCCAGGTAGCGCTGGAGCCCTCAAAACGAGTACTAGGACTCGGGTCGGAATCAAGTAGGTGGGACGCCCTTGGGCCTCTGAAGCCGAAAGATTCAGCGCCTTCTCTGAAGGCCAAGACACTCCCCGCAAGGACCAATGCGGAAGGATCTCAAGTGCCTGCTAAGGGCCAAGACCACAGAGTCCTGACTCTCTGGGGCATGGGGCAGAGAGCCCCCACAAGGTAACCATGGTCGAAGTTCCAGATGAAGAAGATGACACCGCCTTCCGACTCCACCAAGCAAAACAAGCCAAGGTTCATTTATCCCCGCCTCCTGAGGAGACCCAGCCCCCAGCTGAGAAGGTCCCACCGGGATGGATGAAACCTGTTTGAAACCGAGTGGACATGGAGGGCCATCCGAGAGGCCAAAGACGAATCTGCCGCCAGGTCAGTGCTCCTTAATTGGATACACAAGACCAGGGCCGAAGAGGTAGTCGATAATCTCTTGGAAGGGCTCCGCCGTGCTCAGCGAGCAAATGCGCTTGAGTGGTTGGACGAACTAAAGAAGCCTAGATGCTACCTGATTCGTTCACAAACCACCTCCAAACGGGACCTCAAAATCCCACTCAAAGTCGAGACCGCCAATAATCAGACCATCAACACTACTGCCCTCCTAGACAGTGGATGCACGGGGCAGCTCAATTCACAGCGAGTTTGTCAAAACCCATAACATCCCCGTCTACAAGACTGCTAGCCCTATCCCAATCTATAATGCAGACAGCTCCCATAACAAGGCTGGAGAAATCACCGAGTTCGTGGAGCTAAGGCTTACCATTGGCGATCATAGCAAAAGAATTGATCTTGCCGTCGTCAGTCTTGGTTCCAAAGAGATTTTCCTTGGTCATGACTGGCTCGTCCGACACAACCCACTCATTGACTGGAGCACCGGCAAAATCACCTTTGCCTGGTGCCAATGTGCCAAAAACCCTTTTCCTCTACCGGACTCAGATCCAGACGACCAGTGGGATGAGGAACTCAAAGAAGGCGACTGTATCCTGGCCATCAACTTCAAAGAAGCCATTGAAATCTGAGCCGGTCACAAAGCGAATGAACTTGCCGCCAAAGCCAACGAGGGAAAGGAGAGGAAAACCTTTGAAGAGATGGTCCCAGCCGCGTACCGCGACTTTGCAGACCTCTTCGAAAAAGAAAACTTTGATGAACTCCCTATGCGCAAGCCCTGGGACCACGCAATAGAACTCGTCCCCAATGCAAAGAATACTCTTGACTGCAAGGTGTATCCCCTAAATCGCACTGAACAGGAGGAGTTAGACAAGTTCCTCGATGAGAACCTCGCCACCGGTCGGATTCGACCATCCAAGTCATCCATGGCATCCCCCTTTTTCTTTGTCAAAAAGAAAGATGGGAAACTACGCCCCGTTCAGGACTATCGCAAGCTTAACGAGATGACCATCAAAAATCGTTATCCCTTGCCCCTCATCGCTGAGCTTATGGACAAGCTAGGAAGTGCCAAATACTTCACTAAGCTCGACATACGATGGGGGTACAATAACATTCACATCAAGGAAGACGACGAGTGGAAGGCTGCATTCAGAATGAACCACGGCCTGTTCGAACCCACTGTCATGTTCTTCGGCCTCACGAACTCACCCGCCACATTCCAATGGATGATGAACGACATCTTCAAGGACCTCATCGCCTCCGGCAAGGTTACCATATACCTTGACGACATCCTGATCTTTTCGAAGACTCTAGAAGAGCATCAACAGATCACTCACAAAGTTCTTGTGCTCCTCAGGAAGCACAAACTATTCCTGAAAGCAGAGAAATGTGAGTTCGAGGTACTGGAAACAGAGTACCTTGGGGTAATAATTAGCGAAGGCTCCATTCGTATGGATCAAGTCAAGATTGCAGGTATTACTGAGTGGCCCGTCCCCAACAAAAAGAAGGAGCTCCAGTCTTTCTTAGGGTTCACTAACTTCTACCGACTGCTTTATCAAGGGCTACAGCGAAATAGTACGCCCGATGACACGTCTTACTGGGAATGAAGCATGGACCTGGGGAACTGCGCAACAGGAGGCCTTTGACAAGCTGAAGGCCCGTCTTGCTCAGGACGTCGTATTGGCAATCCTGACTGAAACTGGGAAATTCAGAGTAGAAGCAGATGCTAGCGAAGGTGCCATCGGCGCCGTCCTATCCCAGGAACAGGAAGGAAAATGGAGACCAGTCGCATTCTTGTCAAAAGCCTTAATGGCCACAGAATGCAACTATGAAATTTATGACAAGGAACTACTTGCCATAATGCTCGCTCTTGAGGAGTGGAGACATTACCTCATGGGTGCAGCTGTCGATATAGAAATCTGGACGGACCACCAGAACCTCCAGTATTTCCGGAAACCTCAGAAACTCAATCGTAGACAAGCGCGATGGGTAACTGAACTTGCCGAATATCATTTCACCCTCCATCACAAGCCAGAGACGGCAAACAAGAAAGCTGACCTCTTGTCACGACGCGCAGACCACAACCAAGGACACGATGATAACAATGAAGTCATCGTTCTTAAAGCCGAGCATTTCCGGGCACTAATCATGCCCACTACCAATGAGTCCCATGAGCGCATCAAGAGCGCGACCCGTGACCATCAGAAATGGGATCAGGGGATTGCCAAGTCGCTCAACCACTGAAAAGGGCATCCAGGAGAAGGATGGTCTTCTATACTATGATGAAAGGATATATGTGCCCTGCGACCATGCAGTGCGAGGAGAGATCATCTCGCGTTGCCACGATCATATTACCACAGGACACCCTGGAGTAGAAAAGACCAAAGAACTTGTCCTAAGAGACTACTGGTGGCCAAAGATCAGGAAGGACGTCCAAACTTACGTTCAAGCCTGTGAAACTTGTGCCCACACCAAATCCAGCACTCAAGCTAAGCGAGTGCCACTCCATCCAAACGAAGTCCCCTCCAAGCCCTGGACCCATATCTCAGTCAATATGATCACCGGTCTCCCAGAATCCAATGGTCACGATGCAATCCTCGTCATCGTCGATCGCTTCTCCAAAGACATCATTCCAGTTGCCTGCAATATAGAACTCTCGTCAGAAGGATGGGCAAAGATTCTCCAGTGACGAGGTATATGCCAAACATGGCATGCCTGTCACCATTATCTCTGACCGAGGACCTCAATTCGTCTCCAAATTCCTCGAAGACCTCTACGGCATGCTTAACATCAAAAGCAATGCCTCCACCACTTTCCACCCCCAGACTGACGGCCAAACCGAACATGTCAATCAAGAGATCGAAAAATACCTCCGCCTCATCATTAATCATCATCAAAATGACTGGGCAGAATGGCTATCAATCTGTGCTTTCCAGCACAACAATCGCATACACTCTGCCACGGGCAAAAGCCCATTCCAAGTCCTATACGGACTGACATTCCCGAGTCGCTCCCGACTCCAGATCACATGCCACCCTCTGCACTCCTGCGTCGGAAACCTTCCATGACCAAATGAAGAGTATCCACGCTGAAACCGAGGCCGCTCTGATTAAGGCCGCTGAACAAATGAAGACCCAATATGACAAGAAGAAGAGAGCCACCATTGAGTATCAGATCAGAACCAAGGTCTGGCTCGACATGACAAATCTTCACCTCTCCAGACCAAAGAAAAAACTAGACGACAAACGAGTCAGCCCTTTTCAAATTCTGGAAAAACACGGCGCTTCTGCATACAAACTGAAGCTTCCCCCCATGTGGAGAATATATCCTGTCTTCAACAAAACCCTTCTCATGCTGTACACACCCCCGGTGTTCCCAAATCAACAACAACCACCACCTCCTCTGCCCGATATCATCATGGGCAAAGAAGAATATGAAGTCGAAGAAATCCTCAATGACAAAACCCGCAAAGTACGTGGGAAGAAGGGGGAAAGGTCCAAAACGGTGACTGACTACCTTGTTAAATGGAAAGGCTATGGTCCTGAAGACAACAAGTGGACCGCAGAAAGGTACCTCGGCAACGCGAAAGAAGCGATTGCAGAATACTGGGAGAGAAGAGGGGGAATGGTGGTAGATGCTATCATAATCAACCCCAGCAATGACACGATCATTATTGATGCCCGTTATCAGCAGGAGGACGACAACGATAAAGTAGGACCAGAAGACAAGACATGGTATTACCTTATCAGGGTCGCTAGTGCCCAGGCAGAAAAAGGGGGCCAAGAATATGAATGGCTCGAAGAAGAATGGAGGCCTGAACCCGAACTCGGGCACCTGGAGGAGCTCATTAAGGACTATTGGTGGGCTAACAAGCAAGACAGCGAAGTGGACCCCCCCGATGGAGATGAGTCTTAGGGCAGTCGAGACGCCTGCCTTAACGAGGGGGTAATGTTATGATTTTCTCACTTATCTTATCTTATCGGCTGGCGCTTATCTATATCTTATCTTATCTCAAGTGCCTATCATCAGTAACCACGACTATAACGGACCGCATCAGCAATTGTACTACGGACAACTACGGCTTGCGACCAACGCTCGCCCTTCTCATGTTTCTCCTTGTATTCCATATGACAACCACGGACAAAGGACTCTATTATTAGTACCGGACTTTTCATATATAAGTAGCATAGCTCTCACTGTATATTCCCCAGCTTCGAGCTAAAGTTTAATCACACCGAACTTAGCTAGTCGACTCAGCCTCAGACTAAGACATTAGTCCGACGCTCCTAGTGGCCATTCAGCTTAGAGACTCCTTGGGTGACTGTTTGAACGCGAAACAGCCCTTGGTTTACTCTTGTTTGGTTTACCCGGAGTTTGGGTCTAACACAGAGGATCGGACTCTGTGGTCTTGGTTCTTGGCAGGCACTTGAGTTCCTCCACATTGGTCCTTGCAAGAAGTGTCTTGGCCTTCAGAGAAGGTGCTGAGTCTTTCAGCTTCAGAGGCCCAAGGGCATCCTGCTTACTTGACTCTGACCTGAGTCCTAATACTCATGTGGAGGGCTCCAGTGCCACCTGGCATGTCCCCTCCCTTACAGCAGGCTCGGATGTCAGTTTGTTGTGTGGTTCTTTACTTTCTGGACTAGAAATGTTTAAGGCAGGTATATTTGAATGTGTGCTAACATGAGGAGCAACTACGGAAATACTATGAGTCCGACCAGTGATATTGTTCTTCGTACTAGATAAGTCCTTCGCCGAGCAAGTAGAACTACCTATTTTTCGGCACCATCTTTTACCTCCTCAACCTTGGATTCTGTGGCAGGTTCCATAGTTGAGGCCCTGACCTCCTCTTTCTTCTTGTTCCAGCTCTGCAACGGGCAGTTCTTGCTAATATGTCCCTTTTGTTTACAGCGGAAACACTTCCCTTCTGACCTGAGCATGTCGATGTCCATTGGCTGTCCCTGACCACCGTAGATGGTACTGGTACCAGTCTTCTTGTCGCTTGAGGAACTTGTGGCACCAGTACTGGCCTTGCTGGTGTTCGTGGCAGGGCTGTTGTTCCTTGGGGTGAAGGGGGTATGGTTGGGGCATCCAAGGCCAGCTTCAATTGCCTTGTGCTGGCGAGCTGCATTCATGATGGTGATGCACTCCTTCCACTGGTCATAGGTTTCCGGCATGCCAACCCCGATGTCTGAGATGATTTTGGTGTAGGAGTCGGGGACACCATGTTTGACGGCTGGCAACCATGTGTCTGCAGGCTCTGGTGTCAGCTCTGAGTCCTGCCATCTTGGCCTCCTTTTTGAGGGCCTGGAAGTAATTGTCGGCAATGCCTTATGGAGATCATACATCTTTTGCTGATGGATTTCTTCTACCACATGGTCACGGAACTTGTTGTGGAGTAGTTGGCAGAAGGCATCCCAGCTGGGGAGGCGGTATTTTTTATGCGAATGGCTTCGCCTTTTGGTTAGCATCATTACCCACCATTCTTCTGTGTGCCCAGTGAAGTATGATGAGGCAAAGGCAACCCTATAGGGGTCGGTGTACATGTAGGGGTTGTGTACTTGGAAGTACATTTTGCAGTGGATTAGGAAGCGGTCAATGTCATCAGCATCACCTTTGAAGATGGTGGGTTTTCGCATCAGATCTGGCTTACATCCTAACCAAGGGGCATCTTCAGCCATTTGTCCACTAGGGTTGGGGGTTTGTCATCGGGGTCATGTGCTTTTCCCAGGCCCCAGAGTAGTGACCAGCTATCGGGGTCTCGGGCCAAGGGACTGGTATGGTGGCCCAGAGGTGGTGAGTCTTTGATAGCTCTGTCGACTTCGGTCCATGTTGGGACCACGGAGGGCTGATTGCCAGTATTTGAGGTTTTGGCTTTGTCTGGACCTGCTCCAGTGATCATTCAGCTCTTTCCCTTTCCTTGGCTTCTTGGCATGTAGGGCCGGGGTGGTGGGGAGAGGGGGAGAGGCATTTGGGGGAATAGGGGGCGATAGTCCTTGGGCTCATCATATGGTCGATGGGGGTATTTGTTATTAAAATCATATATGGCCCACTCTGTTGCACAGTACTCAGTAATATTCTCCTGCTCCAGATCCCCCAGCTTGAGGCTCTTCCAGGATCTCCCCATCTTCGAGGATAGGAAGGTCGGGTCCTCCGTAAGGACTGATAGATGACCTATAAAGATCCTTATGAATTCTCGTTCCCATGGATCGGAGATCTGTTGGACCTCGAGCAATAGCGCGCTGACTGATGGTGCTATGCTGTTCATGGGTGATATCCCAGATGCCACATCAAATATGCTCTCTTCATCTGGACTCAAATTGTGAATCGAAGTGGTGGCTGTAGATAAGACATTTGTCTTAATTGAGGGGCAGCAGGGGCATAGTTGGCATTAAGCTGGGTGTTGACCCACCGGCCTCTCCATGTGTTTTTGTTGTACCTTCAGAACTTGTCTTCTTCATACCACTGCTCTTCCTCCGCACTGATATTGCAGAAGCAGTTCTAATGCTGGTGGTGGGTGAAGTCCTCATCATCCTCTTCCAGTAGTCGTGCACTAGTTGCTCGGCGGGCGATGTACTCAGTATGCTGCTGGTACTTCCACTCTTTGTACTGCTGCTGATTGTGGATTCTGAGGTGATGGAGGCGCTGGATGGTAACAGCTCATTGCTCCAGGGAGATGGGTTGAAGGTGTTCAGGACAGTTGATGGGGCAGGCCTCAATGTCAACTTGGAGGCCTTGGAGGCAGGTGAGTTCGAGCTCACCAGCCCTTTCCTTTTCCCTGGTTGCGAAGTCAAGGATAGGACTAGTGAGGGTGATGGGCCTTGCTTGGTCAAGGATGGGATGAGGGATGGGGGGGGAATCGGGCTGGGTTTGACAATTGCGGATGTATGCCTCGAACTCTGACTGTGTGGGACTCTGGGGGATGTAGGGGTCATCATCCTCGCTGTTGGAGAGGGTGATGACTGGGAGCTCTATGCCACTGGACTCTGCGACCTCATAGAGTTCGAGGGAGTCTCAGGCTTGAGGAACTCTTCGGAGAGCTGATGATGCAGAAGTTGTGGAGTCGTTGGTAGAGGAGGCAGTGAGTACAGCAGGGACAGGGCTATCAAGGGGGGAGTCATGTACAAGGATGCTGTGTCCTTGCTCGCCAATGTCAATTTCGACTTCTGGGATGAGAGCGATCCCAGAAGTTTCCCAATTTTTGGGATGGAGTATGGAGTCGAGCGATGAGGGGAAGGATGAGTGCGATCTGTTGGGCTGGGTGGTGCCATAGTGCTGAAGACCATATGGGGATAGGTAGAAGGGTACTGCTGGGAGACAGGGTGCACAAAGGTGTGGTCTATCCAACATTGGAGTTGGTTTCATTGGTGGTGCAACCAAAAGGTAATTGGCCACCAGGACCGATACAAGAGGTAGGTGAGGGCAGGGATACCTCCGAAGAGCATTAGGAAAAATGCAACGATGAAGGTGGTGTTGTGGAAGATGTCGGGCATTCAGTTTCAACAAGTGTTGGTGGTCACTTGGAGAAAGGGAATAGGAAGCTTTGAGCTAATTATTAGACCCAAACTCTGGGTAAACCAAACAAGAGTGAACCAAGGGCTGTTTCACTGTTCAAACAGTCACCCAAGGAGTCTCTGTGCTGAATGGTTACTAAGAGCATTGGACTAATGTCTTAGTCTGAGGCTGAATCGACTAGCTAAGTTTAGTGTGATTAAACTTTAGCTCGAAGCTGGGGAATAATACAGCGAGAACTATACTACTTATATACGAAAAGGCTTGTGCTAAGAATAGAGTCTGTGTCCATGTTTGTCATGCATGAAACAATGAATACAATGGAGTAGTGGGGCGATAGTAGTGAGCTGCAATACAAGGCAAGTCAGTGTCCAGTAGCATCATGGTAACCAGACCGATGTGAGTTAAGTGCCTGAGATATGATTAGATAATGATAGGCACTGCCTGATAAGATAAGATATGTGAGAAAATCATAACATGCATGAGCCAAATGCTGAAATCACCATGGACCACCAAAATTCACTCTTCATTGTCAATAACCAAATTTACCGCCATAAAATACTTCAGATCAACTACACTACATATGATGTTTGATGAGATCAGAACTCTATTAATCCCTGTACATGCTCTGATATCATGGTCCTTGCAAATGATGAGGACTTGGACACCACTCACCCATACTGGTATGCTCATGTTCTTGGGGTCTTCCACACCTATGCACAGTACAATGTCCTTGAGTCAGACAATATTATACCAGAGCCATTTCACATTGATTTCCAGTGGGTTTGCTGGTATGGTCTTGACTCAAAGCAAAAAGGAGGATTCAAGACAAAAAGACTATATTGTGTTGGTTTTGTTGACAGTAAAGATGCTAATGCATTTGGGTTCCTGGATCCAGATGATGTTATCAGGGCTGTTCATCTGAAACCCATCTTTGCACATGGTCATACATCAGATTTCCTATCACCTTCAATTGCAGGCTGACTAGATGAGTTTGATCAAGACTGGGAACACTTTTATATAAATATGTATGTCGTTTTATCTTATTATTGGCTTCATTATTCTCACTGCAGTTTAGGTGTGTTGACCAAGACATGCTGATGTGGTTTTGTGGCCTTGGAATTGGACACAAGAACACCTGGCAAGCAACTCACACATTCCAAAAGGATATTTGTGCAGCTTTCAAGCTTCCTGATCTGTACAAGCCAGATGATGATGGTGATGATGATGTTGAGATGTCTGATGTTGATTCCTCTTCATGGCCCCCAAGTCGAGTATCAGGTTCTCAAAGCTCCAAGTCTTTGGTGGATGATGCTGATGTTGAGGAGTGGGAAAACATCAGTTCCAACTCTGATCCCAAGGATGTGGATGAAGATGGCAGTAATAAGGAAGGCTGGTGTGATGAAGATGATAACCCTGTCAAGGCCAAAGGAGATGCAGATGATGTTGAGGCATTAGGTTTTTCACAATTGTAGGCTTGAGTACCTACTACCTAATATGACCCATATATTATGGTCTATGCTGATTACATGTCAAGTTAAGCAGTCAAGCATATTATATCAACTTATAATCTACATGCTCACTGTAATAGTTCATCATGATGTTATCTAACTTAGTGTTAGACCCTGAACTCCGGGTAGACCAAACAAGAGTAAACCGAGGGCTGTTTCGCGTTCGAACAGTCACCCAAGGAGTCTCTGTACTGAATGGCTACCTAAGAGCATCGGACTAAGGTCTTAGTCTGAGGCTGAGTCGACTAGCTAAGTTCGGTGTGATTAAACTTTAGCTCGAAGCTGGGGAATATACAGCGAGAGCTACACTACTTATATACTAAAAGTCCTGTGCTATGAATAGAGTCTTTGTCCATGGTTGTCGTGCGGAATACAAGGGAAAACATGAGAAGGGCGAGCGTTGGTCGCAAGCCGTAGTTGTCCGTAGTACAATTGCTGATGCGGTCCGTTATAGTTGTGGTTACGATGATAGGCACTTGAGATAAGATAAGATATAGATAAGTGCCTGGCCGATAAGATAAGATCAAGGAGAAAATCGTAACATTACCCCCTCGTTAAGGCAGGTGTCTCGACTGCCCTAAGACTCGTCTCCAGTCGGGGGGGTCCACTTCGCTGTCCTGTTTGTTAGCCCACCAATAATCTTTAATGAGCTCCTCCAGATGACCGAGTTCGGGTTCTGGCCTCCATTCTTCGTCTAGCCATTCATGTTCTTGGCCCCCTTTTTCTGCCTGGGCGCTAGCGACCTTGATAAGGTAGTACCATGTGTTGTCCTCTGGTCCTATTTTATTGTTGTTGTCCTCCTGCTGGTAGCGGGCATCGATAATGATCGTGTCAGTTGCCGGGGTTGATTACAATAGCATCTACCGCCATTCCTCCTCTTTTCTCCCAGTATTCAGCAATCGCTTCTTTTGCGTTGCCGAGGTACCTTTCTGCGGTCCACTTGTTGTCTTCTGGACCATAGCCTTTCCATTTAACGAGGTAGTCGGTCACTATTTTGGACTTTTCCCCCTTTTTTCCTCATACTTTGTGGGTTTTGTCGTCGAGGATTTCTTCAACTTCGTATTCTTCTTCGCCCATGATGATATCAGGGCAGAGGAGGTGGCAGTTGTTGTTGGTTTGGGAATGCCGGGGGTGTATACGGCGTGAGGAAGGGTCTCGTTGAAGACGGGATATATTCTCCATGCGGGGGGGAAGCTTCAGTTTGTAGGCTGAAGTGCCGCATTTTTTCCAGGATTTGGAAAGGGCCTGACTCGTTTGTCGTCTAGCTTTTTCTTTGGTCTGGGGAGGTGAAAATTTGTCAGTATCGAGCCAGACCTTGTTTCCGGTCTGATATTCGACTGGCGGCTCTCTTCTTTTTGTCGTATTGTGTCTTCATTTGTTCAGCTGCTTTAATAAGAGCAGGCCTCGGTTTCGGCGTGGATGTTCTTCATTTGGTTGTGGAAGGTTTCCGACGTGGGAGTGCGGAGGGTGGCATGGGATCTGGAGTCAGGGGCGACTCGGGGATGCTGTCCATATAGGACTTGGAATGGGCTCTTGTCCATGGCGGAGTGTATGCGATTGTTGTGCTGGAAAGCACAAATCGATAGCCATTCAGCCCAGTCATTTTGATGATGATTAATGACGAGGCAGAGGTATTTTTCAATTTCTTGATTGACGCGCTCGGTTTGGCCGTCAGTCTGGGGGTGGAAAGTGGTGGAGGCATTGCTTTTGATGTTAAGCATGCCATAGAGGTCCTCGAGGAATTTTGAAACTGAATTGAGGTCCTCGGTCAGAGATGATGGTGATGGGCATGCCATGTTTGGCATATACTTTGTCACGGAGGATTTTCGCCCATCCTTCTGATGAAAGTTCGATGTTACAGGCGACTGGGATGATGTCTTTGGAAAATCGGTCGACAATGACGAGAATCGCGTCGTGGCCGTTGGATTCTGGGAGACCAGTGATCATGTCGATGGATATATGAGTCCAGGGTTCGGATGGGACTTCATTTGGATGTAGTGGCGCTCGCTTGGCTTGAGTGCTGGACTTGGTGCGGGCACAAGTTTCACAGGCTTGGACATAAGTTTGGACGTCCTTCCTGATCTTTGGCCACCAGTAGTCCCTAAGGACGAGTTCTTTAGTCTTTTCTACTCCGGGGTGTCCTGCGGTAATATGATCATGGCAGTGCGAGATGATTTCTCCTCATACTGCATGGTCGCAGGGCACGTATATCCTTTCGTCGTAGTATAGAAGTCCATCCTTTTCCTGTATGCCTTTTTCGTGGTTGAGCGACTTGGCAATCCCTTGATCCCATTTCTGGTGGTCACAGGGTCGCGCTCTTGATGCGCTCGTGGGATTCGTTGATAGTGGGCATGATTAGTGCCCGGAAATGCTCGGCTTTGAGGACAACGACTTCGTTGTTATCGTCATGTCCTTGGTCATGGTCTGCGCATCGTGACAAGAGATCTGCTTTCTTGTTTGCCATCCCTGGCTTGTGATGGAGGGTGAAATGATACTCGGCAAGTTCAGTTACCCATCGCGCTTGTCTGCGATTAAGTTTCTGAGGTTTTCGGAAATACTGGAGGTTCTGGTGGTCCATCCAGATTTTGATGTCGACTGCTGCACCCATGAGGTAGTGTCTCCATTCCTCGAGGGCGAGCATTATGGCAAGTAGTTCCTTGTCATAAATCTCGTAGTTGCGCTCTGTGGCTGTTAAGGCTTTGGACAAGAACATGACTGGTCTCCACTTTCCTTCCTGCTCCTGGGATAGGACGGCGCCGATGGCGCCTTCGCTAGCGTCTGCTTCCACTCTGAACTTCCCGGTCTCGGTTGGGATTGCTAACACAACGTCCTGGGCAAGACGGGTCCTTAAGCTTGTCGAAGGCCTCCTGCTGCGCGGTTCCCCAGATCCAGACTTCATTCCCGGTGAGACGCGTCATTGGGCATACTATTTCACTGTAGCCCTTGATGAAACGTCGGTAAAAGTTGGTGAACCCTAAGAAAGACTGAAGTTCTTTCTTTTTGTTGGGGACGGGCCACTCGGTGATTCCAGCGATCTTGACTTGGTCCATGCGGATGGATCCTTTGCTAATTATTACCCCGAGATACTCTGTTTCCAGTACCTCGAACTCACATTTCTCGGCCTTCAGGAATAGCTTGTGTTTCCTAAGGAGCACGAGAACTTTGCAAGTGATCTGTTGATGCTCTTCTAGAGTCTTCGAAAAGATCAGGATGTTGTCAAGGTATACGGTAACCTTGCCGGAGGCGATAAGGTCCTTGAAGATGTCGTTCATCATCCATTGGAATGTGGCGGGAGAGTTGGTAAGACCGAAGAACATGACGGTGGGTTCGAACAGGCCACGGTTCATCCTGAACGCAGCCTTCCACTCGTCGTCTTCCTTGATGCGAATGTTGTTGTACCCCCATCGTACGTCGAGCTTGGTGAAGTATTTGGCACTTCCTAGCTTGTCCATAAGCTCAGCGATGAGTGGCAGAGGGTAACGATTCTTGATGGTCATTTCGTTAAGCTTGCGGTAGTCCTGAACAGGGCGTAGCTTTCCATCTTTTTTCTTGACGAAAAAGAAGGGGGAAGCCATGGGGGACTTGGAAGGTCAGATTCGACCGGTGGCGAGGTTTTCGTCAAGGAACTTGTCAAGCTCCTCTTGCTCGGTGCGGTTTAGGGGATACACCTTACAGTCGAGAGTGTTCTTGGCATTGGGGACAAGTTCTATTGCGTGGTCCCAGGGTTTGCGCATAGGGAGTTCGTCGAAGTTCTCTTTTTTGAAGAGGTCTGTAAAGTCGCGATACGCGGCTGGGACCATCTCTTCAAAGGTTTTCTTTTCCTTTCCCTCGTTGGCTTTGGTGGCGAGTTCGTTTGCCTTATGGACTGCATGGATTTCAATGGCTTCCTCAAAGTCGACGGCGAGAATGCAGTCGCCTTCTTCGAGCTCTTCATCCCACCGGTCATCAGGATCTGAGTCCGGTAGGGGGAAGGGGTTCTTGGCGCATTGGCATCTGGCAAAGGTGATCTTGCCAGGTGCTCCAGTCGATAAGTGGGTTGTGGCGAACGAGCCAGTCATGACCGAGGAAAATCTCTTTAGAACCAAGGTTGACGACGGCGAGGTCGATCCTCTCGTTATGGTCACCAATGGTGAGCCTTAGTTCTGCGAACTCAGTGATTTCTCTGGCCTTGTTACGGGAACCGTCTGCATTATAGATTGGAATGGGGCTAGCGGTTTTGTAGACAGGGATGTTGTGGGTTTTGACAAACTCGCTGTGAATTGAGCTGCCCGTACATCCACTGTCTAGGAGGGCAGGTGGCGTCGATGGTTTGGTTATTGGTGGTTTCGACTTTAAGCGGGATTTTGAGGTCTCGCTTGGAGGTGGTCTGAGAACGGATTAGGTAGCGTCGGGGCTTCCTTAATTCGTCAAGCCATTCTACTGCGTTCGCTCGTTGTGCGTGGCGGAGCCCTTCCAAGAGATTATCGACTACTTCTTCGGCCCTGGTCCTGTGTATCCAATTAAGGAGCACTGACCTGGCGGCAGATTCGTCTTTGGCCTCTCGGATGGCCCTCCACGTCCACTCGGTTTCGAAAGGTTTCATCCATCCCGGTGGGACCTTCTCAGCTGGAGGCTGGGTCTCCTCTGGTGTCGGGGATAGACGGGTCTTGGCTTGCTTCGCTTGGTGAATTCTGAAGGCAGGTATCGTCTTCTTCGTCCGGGACTTCGACCATAGTTACTTTGTTGGGGCTCTCTGCCCCGTGCCCCAGAGAGTCGGACTCTGTGGACTTGGCCCTTGGCAGGCACTTGAGATCCTCCACATTGGTCCTTGCAGGGGAATGTCTTGGTCTTCAGAGAAGACGCTGAGTCTTTCAGCTTCAGAGGCCCGAGGGCGTCCCGCCTACTCGACTCCGACCCGAGTCCTAATACTCATATGGAAGGCTCCAGCGCCACCTGGCATGTCCCTTCCCCCACAGTGGGCTCAGATGTTGTTTTTTCTTTAGGTTCTTGGTTATCTGGACTTGGAACGGTTAAGGCGGGTATATTCGAATGCGTATTTATCATATCAACATATTGCGTAACTACAGAAGAGCTATGAGTCCTGACCAGCAATATTGTTCCTCGTACCAGATAAGTCCTTCACCGAGCAAGTAGAACCTTTTACTTCTCGGCGCCGTCTTTTACCTCCTCCACTTTGGATTCCGTGGCGGGTTCCGTCGTTACAGCCCGATTCTCCTCCTTCTTCTTGTCTTTGTTCCAACTCTGCAGCGGGCAATTCTTGCTAATGTGGCCTTTCTGTTTGCATCGGAAACACTTCCCTTCTGACCTGAGCGCATCAATATCCATTGCTTGTCCCCGACCGCCATAGGTGATGCCGGTACCAGTCTTCTTGTCCGTCGAGGAACTTGTCATGCCACTACTAGCTTTGTTAGTGTTTGTGGCAGGGTTATTGTTCTTTGGGACGAAGGGACCGGGGCGACCAAGGCCATCTTCGATGGCCTTGCACTGGCAGGCCTCGTTCATGACGGTGACCCTGGGCTTTCCATTCGTCGTAGGTTTCGGGCATGCCGACTCCAATATCATAAATGATTTTCGTGTAGGAGTTGGGGATTCCCTTTTTGACGGCGGCGACCATGTGGCCACGAGCACCGGTGTCACCTCAGGAGTCCTGCCTTCTTGGCCTCCTTCTCAATGGCCTGGAAGTAGTCATTGGCAAGGCCTTTGCCGAGGCGGAGGTCGTACATCTTCTGCTGGTGGATCTCTTCTACTGCATGGTTGCGGAACTTGTCGCGGATCATTTGGCAGAAGTCGTCCCAGCTAGGAAGATGGAACTTGTTGCGGGAGTGGCTTCGTCGTTCTGCGAGGATCATGATCCACCACTCTTCCGCTTTCCCGGTGAAGTACGAGGCGGCAAAGCCGACTCGAAAGGGGCTGGCGTACATGTAGGGGTCGTGCATTTGGAAGTACATTTCGCAGTGGGTGAGGAAGCGGTCGATGTCATCGGCCTCGCCTTTGAAGACGGCGGGCTTTCGCATCAGATCCGGCTTGCACCCCATCCAAGGCGCGTCTTCAGCCATTTGGCCGACAGGATTGGGGAGCAGGTCATCAGGGTCATGGTACTTTCCTGGCCCTCGAGGGAGGGACCAGCTGTCGGGGTCTCGAGCGAGAGGGCTAGTGTGCCGTCCTGGAGGTGGGGAGCCTTTGATGGCTCCATCATAGCCAGTCCAGGTTGGGACAATGGGCGGCTGATTGCCGCCGGCATTCGAGGTTTCTGCGTCCTCCGGTCCGGCTCCTGCGAGCATTTCGGCCTTTGCCTTTACGGCTTCTTGGCACGTGGGATCGTGGCGGTGGGGATAGGGGAAGCAGCTTTGGAGGGTTTCAGGGGCGGTAATCTTCTGGCTCTGCGTAGGGATGATTGGGATGCTTTTTATTAAAATCATAGACGGCCCGCTCAGTAGCACAATACTCAATAATATCCTCCCGCTCCGGATCCGCTGGCTTCAGGCTGTTCATCAACCTCCCCATCTTCGAGGAAAGGAAGGTTGGGTCCTCCGTAAGGACCGATAAGTGACCTATGAAGATCCGCGTGTATTCGCGTTCCCACGGATCGCGGATCTGCTGGACCTCGAGAGATAGTGCGCTGACTGATGGCGCTATGCTGCTCGTGGGTGATATCCCGGGCACCTTCTCGGATGTGCTCCTGTCATCGGGACTCAAATTGTGAACTGAAGCGGTTACCGTAGATAAGCCGCTCGTCCTGATCGAGGGGGGGAGGTGCGTAGTTCACGCCAAGTCGTGTGTCGATCCACTGGCCCCTCTGCCAGCGCTCTCTCCACCTTCTCCGCTCATCCTCTGCGTACCAGTCCTCATCCTCCCGGCTGATATTTCTGAGGCGGTTCCAGTGGAGGCACCTTCTATGGTTCTCGTCATCTTCTCCTGGTAGGCGCGCGCTAGTAGCTTGGTGGGCATTGTGCTCGACTCGCTGCTGGTACTGCCACTGGTTGTACTGCTGCTGATTGTGGATACCAAGCTGATGGAGGCACTGGATGGTAATGGCTCGCTCGTGCGGCCAAAGAGGTTCGAGGTGCCATGGACGGGGAGTGGAGCCGGTTTGGACGTCGACCTGGATGCCCCGGAGTCGGAGGAGCTCGTCTTCAGGCAAGCCTCTCTCTTTCTCTGCTTGCCTCTGCCCAGATGCTGGTGTCGGGGTGGAGGGTAATTGGCCGTGCTTGGTCAAGGATGGCGACAGGGATGGTAGGGGAATCGGGCCTCGTCTGGCAGTTACGGATGTAGGCCTCGAACTCGGACTGAGTGGGGCTCTGAGGGACATAGGGCTCACTCTTGCTGTCCGAGGAGGGGTCGTTGGGGAGTTCGGTGCCTGCTGGAGGCTGCGACCTCATATAGGTCGAGGGAGTCTCGGGTTCTAGCCATTCCTCCGGTAGGGAGTGGTGCAGTAGAGGTGGTGTCGGCGGTAGAGGAGGCAGCGAGTATGGCAGGGATGGGGAGGTCGAGGGTGCCAGTGACGGGGGAGTTGTGAACAAGGATGCTGTGTCCTTGCTCGCCAATGTCGATTTCGATTTCTTGGACTGGAGCGACTGCAGGAGTTTCCTGACTTTCGGGATGCTGTACGGACGTGAGCAATGAGGGGAAGGACGTGACGGATCTGTCGGGCTGGGTGGTGCCATAGCACTGGAGACCGTAGGGGGAAGGATAGAATGGGACAGCTGGAAGACGGGGAGCAGCGGAAAGTGCGGTCCGTCCAACGCTGCAAGCAGGTTTTGTTGGGTGTTGTACCAGAAAACGATCGGCCACCTGGACCGATAGAGGAGGTACGAAAGGGCAGGGATCCCTGACAAAGAGTGTCAGGAAGAAGGCGGAGATAATTCCGGTGCTGGTGAACGATGCGGGCATTCGGTTTCAAAAAGCAATGGTGGCTGCTTAGAGAAAGGGAATAGAAAGCTTCGAGCTAATTGTTAGACCCGAACTCCGGGTAGACCAAACAAGAGTAAACCGAGGGCTGTTTTGCGTTCGAACAGTCACCCAAGGAGTCTCTGTACTGAATGGCTACCAAGAGCATCGGACTAAGGTCTTAGTCTGAGGCTGAGTCGACTAGCTAAGTTCGGTGTGATTAAACTTTAGCTCGAAGCTGGGGAATATACAGCGAGAGCTACACTACTTATATACTAAAAGTCCTGTGCTATGAATAGAGTCTTTGTCCATGGTTGTCGTGCGGAATACAAGGGAAAACATGAGAAGGGCGAGTGTTGGTCGCAAGCCGTAGTTGTCCGTAGTACAATTGCTGATGCGGTCCGTTATAGTCGTGGTTACTGATGATAGGCAGCTTGAGATAAGATAAGATATAGATAAGATCAAGGAGAAAATCGTAACACTTAGTCATTCTTTCCTTATCCATCTACCTTATTCTGAACCCATTACACTCCTTTATTATACCATGGCTCTCCATCCAACTTGTACCACCTTCTTTCTATTCAGTTATACTCCTTTATTTCCTGGCTATTTGCATGTGATACTTTACCTACAGTATATAGGCAGCTCGTGTTGCATATAGATACTCTGGTTTTTGAATCATACACCAATACCTTGTCTTTAGTCAGAAATCTCAACTTATCTCAAAAGTCTTATCTCATCTCATCTAATCTCATGTGACTTCAGACTGTGTTACTCATCACACCTCCATCACATATTTTGACAAGTTCGGTTGACTCTATGCTTCTTTCTTAAACTCTACCCTCTGTCGCCCATGGATCCCCCTAGTCTGATCAACTTGGCATTCCTAGTTGACAATGATACCAACACTTTTGACAAATTTAATTTTCGATAAACTTGCTTTACTTTATCTACTACTATGGCAACTAGCGGCAAAGTCTACTACCTTCATAATTGGCATATGGCACAAGGAACTCCCAGAGCTAGGAAACAGCAAAGGTCAAGAGCCATATAGCCCTTAGGTGCATCGCATTTCAATTCCCTGCTCACTCCACTACCTGATAATACCCCTTTGATTAAACGAGAATTGACCAGCCCCATTCGGCTGTTCAGTCACGTTGCGTCTTCCTCTCCAGTCATGATAGAAACGGCTTCACCATCTGTCAGGTCTGAAGATGGAACAGTGGGCTTTGTTACCTCCTTTATTTCTTCACCCATCCCTGGAGACAGCTCTGATGTGCCCTTCAAGGAGGAAGATACCAATCCAACTCCTTGGAAAGTAGTACAATATGGACATCGTAAACATGCCTTTAGTCCTGTGTTAAATACTCCCAATTTATCTCAATTTTTGGGATCCACTGTGACTAGAGTCAGAAAACAAATGTATGTAAGTATCAATGATACTAAGAATCTTGGAGCACAAGACACTTCAATTAGTGCTGCTAAGGCCAAGCTAACCTTAGCTGAACAGGAGCTTATCTGTAAAAGGACGAAAGCTGTTGTTATCATTGATAAATCAGGAAATGAGAGTTCCTGGGAGACCAATTCCGCTTCTTGTGGGGAGGGCCCATCCTCCAGTGATGTGCTCAGTAATGGCGAGTGGCAAATGGACTAGTGGCTGGCAATGAACACCAACAAACTAAACCTATCACTAACTCTACACTAATCACCAATGTATTGAATTCAGGGTGTTTCGAGTACGATAGAAGCACTCTGCAGACTTCAATAATCAAGGAAAGTTGTTTAAAGATGTTTTATTCGTTACTAGTGAGTGATACGAAAGTACTACTCGCACTAGTGGGGTGGGTAAGACACGATTGAGTAAAGGTGACTTCATTGAGCTTCTGTGCTCACTGGAACTGGGATTGCTCCGAAACTAGTGGCTCTCTTGGCCCTGTACTGCTCCTCACAAGTGATAGACACTTGACTAGTCGCGTTCTTAGCAAACTAGTGGTGCTCTGGGCCTAAGAATAAACTATACTGCTTCCTACAAGCGATAGACACTTGACTAGTCACACTCTAGGCAAACTAGTGACACTCTTGGCCTAGGAATAATACTTTATACTCCGAGAACTCTCTTGAACTAACTTCGAAACACTCTCGGTCTTCAGCAGGACACAATAGTAGACTCAAAGGGGTTTTTATTCACTCAATACTGGGGTAACTCCATGACTAGCCATCATTTCGTCGAGGTTAAGCACAAAATCCTTTAATTGGGGGCACTAGGTACTGACTAGTATGTCACAATTTCGGGGTAGGCTTCCCTGCCATGTGAGGCACCTACTCTACTACTTATATACAAACAGAAAAAGGTACAATAACCAAAAATAGCTATACTAGAGGGGTACTATTGATAAGGATTTCTTGGCTAGTCATGAGTATTGGTGCATAATCATGCAATAGTCAGTCCAGAATGCTTTGTTGCTGACTAGCGGGCCTAGGAACTCTGTTGGAGGTCTGTTTCCCATGCCCTCAACCCAGCAATGCTCTACTAGTGTCAAGGATAATTAATGCACCAGGTTGGTCATGCCTGTAGCAGTCACCGATCGTGATCAGGAGCGCAGCCCAGCTATACTAGTGCTGATCGTCTGAGATCTGTCGTCCACTAGTCGGCTCTCTGTGCAATCCCAACCATCGCTAATCAATTCTAAGTCCCATTTAAGATCATTGCATGACTAGTGCTTCTGACTTAGGCATCCTCGCCTTAGCTGGTACTCATATGATGGAGCTTCTTGGTGTTTGTGTCCTCTGCCTCTGGTTTGGTATGCTAGTGGCAAGACTCGCAAACTAGTGACCGTACATTGCGTAGGTCCACTAGTTTTGAGTCACTAGTATCGGCTGGCAGGTAGAGTTGACCCACTAGCGGTGTCGCATCTAAGTCCTAGTGTTACTAGTAGCCATTTGCACTGACTATCAGCTCGAAGCCTCTGCTATAGTCCTCATAATCCCACTAGTATCAGGTAGATATGCAATAGTATTGATATAAAATCACAAAATCTAGGTGTGAACACATAGACTGCGTATCACCAGGAAAGGGAAAGGTATAGACCCAGGAAACTGGGGAGCAGTTCATCTTGATGAGGGCGAGATGGACGCAGATGTGCAATGAAAAGTGTTTGCATTCTGGAACAAAGTGCACAAAGACAAATTGAAGGCACTACAGCAAGCCTATGATGAGCAGAAGAAAGAGTTACCATCAGTACCTCCACTGACACCTGTGAATACTTTTCCTGAGGCCTTGTGACAGCTGAGCCTCAGGAATTCCACTCCCAAACCAAATAACCCCTCGCCATTGACCGGTCAACCTGTGTCAGTTCCTTTTGAGCCCATCCTGGGATCTGCTCCAGCTATGCCAGATTTCCCAAGGATGGGAAGCTCTAATCCTAACAGTGCCAAGGGAAAAAGCTCTAAATGACCATCAGTTACCATTGAAGAAGTGATGGACAAGGATGAGATTGAATACCTTGTAAGGAATGCAAAGAACCAGGCAATCTTTAAAGGCTTCGAGTTGTGAGTCCTCAGTAAAACCGAGGGTCCCAAGTCATGATTCTCCAGTGAAACCAAAGGATGATAATTGTGAGTTGTCGAGACAGCGAAGCTCCTCAGCTCAACTCTCCAACCTTATGGAGCAGCAAATTGAACAGATCGTGCATAACCCCTTGAAGTCAAAGAAGCTGAAGCCTTCCAAAGTGCCTAAGAAATTCATTAATCCCAGTGACCAGATTGACCCTGATAGCCACTTAAGCAGAGTACTGAATCGGGTCACTCCTCAGGCTACTGGAGGTGATCCTCCCAGTGATTCCGAGTCCTCGGACTCATCCAGCTCATCATCAAGAGGGTCAGAGTCTGACTTCTTGACTGATGATGCAGGATCTATGCCTCATCATTCCTCTGGTTCAGAGGAAGATGGCTACCTGATCACAGCTAATCATAGCCTTCGTCGTCAATGATTGCAGGAAGAGAACTGGGCTCACTGTCCTAAAAGAAAAATGATATTGAAGCCTGTTCCACCTGCCAAGTACAACGGTGAAGCAGACTCAAGACTATTCTTGAAATTCTTGAATGATGGGACTGCATATGTCCATGAAGGCAGCACCCCTTCGCCATGAATGGGTTCAAAAGCTGGGGGCCTTCTTGACTGGACAAGCCACTGATTTCCATGAGGATTTAGTGGAAGACAATGCTCAGGAATGGCATCTTACATCATTCTTCAAAGAATTATATAACTATTGCTTCTCATTAACCTATAGAATGGAGCAACATCATAAATTGAAGAAATTTTTTCAGAACGAACTCACTATGAAACAGTATGAGGCCACTCTTCGACATCTTTGGAATACAATTGGGATTACCAGTGAACATGAATGTGTTGACCATCTGTGGATGGGACTGTGTATTGAAATTCAGAAAGGTCTCTGGCGGGAAAAGCTGCACCCAGAATTTTTGAAGTACAAGGACATTTTGCATGCTGCAGAATTGACTGAAGTAATTGAGGCTATCGACAAACTGAGAGGTGGTGTGAGAAATAAATCTCAGAAATCAGACCACCCACAACCATCAGGTAATCAGGCAGGTGGTCTGCATAATCACTGTCAGTCTCACATGCTGAAAACACACTTCAAAAAGAAACAACCTTTTGAAAGGAAGCACAATGGTCAGAAACAGGCAAGTGGATCATGTCCCAAGAAATATACTGCAAATTCTCCTGAGAAAGATGCTCATCCCAAGTGGAGGGAGCTCTCTGAACAGGAGAAGGCCTGTTTGAAGAGTGAAGGGTTATGCTATTGCTGTCGGAAGGCTGGTCATATGGCACATCAATGCTCTGAGGGAAAAAACATACCTTCTGATAAAAAGTATAATCCACCTGGCTTTAGCAATTCAAATGTTAATTTTGAAAATTTGCGAGAACTCACCGAGACTACTGAAGAGTTACATGAGCTCAAGGTAGGAATGATGCATTGGCTATACAATGATTTGATCTCAGATGAGGATGACTCTGAGGATGATTTCCCAGACCTTCAAACAGTTACAGACTTGAGCGAGTCGGACTCATCAGATTTGAGCTCATCAGTATGGCCCAATTGTGATGATGGCATGTTTCCCTTTGGAGAGGAAGAAGACAATTCTTCTGAGTGGGAAATGGTGGCATCTGAGGATGATTGTCTGGACCTTCAAACGGTCATGAGTCCAGGGTCACAAACATGTCGAGTGAATCGCTGCGGTATGAGGATCCCTGCTGTGTTGGTTGCCATAGCCTGGAATTGGGCAAAGCAGCTTCAGAGGAAGGGAGTGAGAAGATTCAGACTCAACTCCCATACCAGATGCTATTTAATGCTGTGTGGGATTGTCTTGACATTGATTCCTTTGGCATCAAGTGTGATGTCAATGTGGTTTGAATTCGTGAGATACTATTGGATAGTGGAGAAGCCTCACCTCCAGATCCATATAGCAGGGATGAAAATTTAACAGAACTTTTTGATTATATGATTGCAGAGATGGCTCTTCGATTGAATCCTATTCCAGAAGCCCTTGAGCATATTGGCAGTGATGCCGATAGCAGGGTCAAGTCGCAGTGTAGAAATCGAAGATTGGTGCCATGAAGTCAAGTTGTCTACCAATGATGAGCCTGATCTTGACATCATCCCTCTCTTACTGCTGAGCCTGCCATTCAGAGATGATGAGGATGCGGAACCAGTGATCAATATTTGGAATGTTTCATTGAGATATGGCCTTACCTCTATTGAGCCTGGCCAAATCTGGTATAGAAACGATGATGAGGAGTTGGAAACCCCCCCTCCCATTCAATTGTCACCTTCCATACCAAAGGAGTCAGTCAACCCAGAAGCTCATAAAGGCCTGTGGTTTTATAGCAAGTTAAGTAATGATTACCCACCCAGTTTCGAGGAGAAATTCTCCTTCATAGAGTCATATGGGTGCAAGGAGAGTTGTTGTCCACGGTCCTTTGGAGATACGGTAGCCCAGAATGCTCAATGGGTCCTAGATTATCATAGCCCATACCCTGGCAACGATCCGAGTGTTCTGAATAATAGATGTGATATTCTCTCCCCTTGGGGAAGATTCCAAGTGGAAAGGTATTCGAACACCCACCACATGATTACAGATAAACATTATCTAGGGGACCCATCTTCTGTGCGAGACTCTAATCTGGACTGACTGGTTGGAAACTGAAAACTTCCTGCTGGGCATGTGGTATGCACAGGAGAGGAGTGTCATTGCTGGGATACCCTCGATGGACTGGCCTCCCCAAAGTCACTGGATCTCTGGTGAGAAAATGAGACCGCCATTTAGATCTGAAATAATTACTTACCTAAGAAATTGTTGGTTCCCTGGGGATGATGAGTTTGATTCCTCCAAGTGGCAAGGATCCGAGGAAGGTTGCTTCCATATAATTGACTTCTGTGAGATGCCAGATGACTGGCCTCATGCTTGCTGCAAGCCCCCAGATTATGGGGATGAATGGATAATCCTCGAAGACAGACATTGTAAGCATTTCGAGGTTTTGTCCCATTCTTTGCTTCAGAAATTCCACTTTGACTTGGAACAGTGGTACAGCACTCGGCTGGTGCATGAGTATCGAGAGCAGAATGCCATTGATATTTGGGAAGAGACTGATGCTTCTGATGAACTGGAAACGGTATGGGGACATCTGCTGGAGGATATGAATGATATAGATGCTGAGCTTGCTGCATCAAGCTTATGCATGCAGGAAAATCAGGATTGTGTCAATATTCAACAACAATTTTTTGAGTGCCTTGAGCTCAATGCCACTCAGGCTCGACAAGGCAACTTTTCAGCAGTGCAGCATAACTCAGCTAATGTCTGTGATGCAAGAAGAAAGATTCTCTGTACTCTCGTAATTGTGGTAAAGATCAACGGGCACCCTTGCTGTGTGCTGATTGATACTGGATCTATGGGTGATTTCATCTCTACAATGATTGTTGATCAGCTGGGACTGAAGAGGATCATGCTAGCATACCTTTACCATTACAGATGGCAGTACAGGGCTCTAGATCAAAGATAAATTGTGGTGTTTGCTGCAATCTTGAATATCAAATGTTGAAGGGAGAACAGTACTTTGACATAGCAAATCTATTGAGTTATGATGTAATCCTGGGTACACCCTGGTTGTACCAACACGAGGTCATGGTGGGATTCAACAGTTCCAAAGTGATTATAGGATCTATGCTCCCACGTCCCATGCAAGGGCCCACTGTTGGAGTACTGGAGTCACAAGTGACTGTAATCTATGAAGAATCATTGGCAGCATTTTGAGAGGAAATGGTGGAATACACATGTCCTTTGTTCAAAAATGCGAGCAAGACTCCACTCCTGCCATTATGCGCCATAAATCATCAGATTCCCCTGATAGATCCAGAAAAGATTTACCCTTGGCAACCATCCCATTGTCCAGAGATGTTTCATGCCCAGTGGGATGCAAAATGCAAGGCTTACATTGAAACTGGATGTTGGAAAGTGATGACAGCTTCCAATACCATCCCAATGTTGCTAATAAAGAAACCTGCCTCGGTGCTTCTAAGGACAGTAGTCGATCTCAGAGCTCGAAATGTGAATACAAGGAAATTGGCTTCACCTTTGCCTGATATTGACGGAATCTTGTGATGTGTGGTGTGCACCAAGTACTTCTCATTGATGGATTCCAGCAACACATACAAGCAGGTTCATGTGGACCCTGCTCATGTTGAACGAACAGTGGTTTCAACCCCCGATGGCAATATGCTAAGCCTCGTAATACAGCAGAGAGATTGCAACACTCCCACTACCTTTCAAGCTATAATGAATCACATATTCTCACCTTACATTGGCCTGGTTCATGGACAGTGTACCTGGATGATATAATAGTATACTCCAACAGCCTAAAGGACCATATGAAGCATGTCAAGCTGATAATTGACATTCTTAAGAGGGAGAAGTTTTACCTTGGTGAGAATAAGGTTCATTTCCTAGCAAAAGAGCTTAAGGTACTCGGTCGCATTGTCAATCACCATGGCATTCATATGGATCCGGAAAAGGTTGACGCCATCTTGAAGTGGCCAATACCCATGAATAAGGATCTGCTCCTGAGTTTTCTGGGCTTGCTTGGCTGGTTGGCCAATGACATTGCGAGGGTTCATATACCTATGGGTCAATTGTCCACATTGACTGGTTCAATGACACCATTCCATTGGACTTACACTGAGCAATGAGCGTTTGAAGAGGCGAAAGCCTTGATGAGCTCTTGCCATTTGAATCATTGTGTACCCATTGACTATTCTCCAGATGCTATGCCTGTGTGGTTAATATCTAACGGTTGCAGAACTGGGATAGCTGCATACATTATTCAAGGCAAAAATTGGAATAAAGGCGTGGTTTGCAGCATTCTATTCTGCCAAGTTGAATCCTGCTCAATGGAATTACCCTGTACATGAGATTGAGATGCTCACTGGATTAGAATGTATGTTAAGGCATAGAGACATTCTTCAAGGATTAAACTTTACCTGGGTCACAGATCACAAAGGGCTCCTACATCTCTACAACCAGAAAGTCCTATCTGGATGACAGGCTCAGTGGCTTGAGAAACTCAGCAAGTTTGATTTCAAGGTGGAATATGTCCCAGGAGTGGAGAATATGCTGGCTGATGTGCTTTCTTGGCTATGGTCGAATGAATCCCCCAGAACAGTACATGGCAGGGGCACATACACATATCACAACATCGTCGATAATGACTCAATTGAGATGCATGGTGTGTCCATGCCTGTCCTCGTCAGGCTGGAGGCTGCTTGTCTCGTGCTGGAGGGCATCCATTTGAACTTGAATACAATGACCCTTTGGTCTGATCATAGGGCCTCTGTGCATGTGTGAGGCCTTGATAATGAGATAGTGCCTGGAAAGGTACACAAGCATGTTGATTCCGCATCTGTGCATAGACAATGGAAGGAGGGCGAGGGTGCAATGAAAGACGTACCTAAACCCAATTCCAATCTTCCTGAGCCTCACAGCCAGTTGACACAAGACGAACAAGTTCAAGATGAGACAAAAAAGTTGTCTTCATCAATCAAGCATCAGGTACCACAAACACAGCCACCTGTGGAAGATGAGAATTCATCAAGTAACACTTCACTAATAGATGTTCTGGCCAATGGCCTCCCTAAAGTTGATCTATCCTTTGTGCTTAGAGATCATTATATTGGTGATACTTTATTTTGGAAGATTGTGGCTAAGCCTAAGGATTTTCACAACTTTGAGCACTGAAATGGGCTCATCTTTCTCAAACTTGAGGACAGAGAACTACTGTGTATCCCTGACTATGTTCACAAAGGAAGGAGCATTAAGGAGATAGTAATAGATGAAGCCCATTCTCTGCTGGCCCATCTGGGCACACAAAAAACACTAGCATATTTGTGTGACCACATCTGGTGGAAATCGATGGCTCAAGACATGGAAAGCTATTGTAAATCATGTGTAACCTGCAGGTGAACCAAGGATAATACTCAAAACCTTACAGATTACTGCACCTGTTGACACCGCCTAAGTACCCTTGGGAGATTATAGGGATTGACTTTATCAATTTCTTGCCTGAATCTAGTAATTGGGATGGAACATTTGACATGCTCACAGTCATTATTGATAAACTGATGAGTATGGTACATCTGGTACCTAGTTGGATGAATTACAAGGCTAAAGAAGTCGCAGAACTAATCTTCGAAGAAGTATACAAACTTCATGGCCTTCCTAAAGGGATTGTAAGTGACCATGATACCCTCTCCATGAGCCTATTTTGGTCTCACCTGCATAAGCTTATTGGGACCAAGTTGAAGATGTTTAGCACCTACCATCCTGAGACTGATGGCTCCATGGAAAGGGCAAATAGGGTTGTCAGTGCAATACTGAGGCAATGCATTTCAGCTGACCAAAAGAATTGGGTGGTGATGCTACCTGCAATTGAATTTGCCATTAACTCAGCTCACTCCAAAATAACTGGATACATGCCCTTTTTTCTGAATAATGGAAGAATGCCGCATTCCATGATTTGGAATAATGCTGCGAAGACCGAGTATCCAGGAGTGCAAGTCTTTACAATGCAGATGAAACAGGCTATAATTTCAGCCCATGATTCAATACTAGAATCATGGGTGAAACAGACATGGGATGCCAATAGGAAATGGCATCCCATTCCTTTCATGGAGAAAGACTTGGTGTACATTTCCACCAAGAATATCTCGTTCCTGAAGGGTCTCGCCCATAAGTTGAACCTGAAATATATTGGACCTTATTTAATCTTGAAGGATTTCAGGAATGGATCGTTCTGAATAGCACTCCCATCACACCTGAAAGTGAGAGGAGTGCATGATGTATTTCACTCATCATTGTTAAGGGCACACATATCTAATGATGACCGTTTGTTCCCTGGCCATGCAGAAAACCAGGTTGGGTTGACAGACAAAGTTTCTGGGGAATGGGCTGTTGAGCAAATTATTGGTCATTCTGGTGCAAAGATGGACTCACTGTTTCAAGTGAAATGGAAGTCCGGGGATATTACTTGGCTGCCGTATGAAAAGGCCAACCATTTGGATGTGCTAGGAGAGTATTTTGATGCGCTGGGAATCTCGGATGTCTCACAGCTTAGAGACAACTGAGCACCACCTCCTGAAGACAATGAGTTTGCTGTCAAGGAGGTGTCAGAGGTTCAGGGTGTCTGCTATAGAGTTAATATCTGTAGGGGAAAATTCCTCTGTTGGTTGGGCCAATAAAAGCAATGGTGCAAAGCCAACCACAACTCACCTGAATTTCCAGTCTTCTCTCTGTGCATCTTTACCAACCAGTACTTTCCCTCATCATCTTTCCTTCCCAGTATTCCCTCTCACCATGCCTCCCATGCCTCCCCCTGCCCCCATCAACAATCGCCTTGCTGTCATAGGCCTGAACATGTACAACCCTGGCTTGTGGACCATCAACGATCATGACGAAAACACCAAATTCTTGACCAACAGTGAAACCATCCACATGTGCATCTTGCTCAGCAAGCATGCTCATACCGGTGCATTCGACATATGCTGTGATCCCATTCCCGCCATCTACTTCCCACTCACTCGTGTCTTCAATATGTCAGCTGTCGACATGAACTACCCTCAGCGAATGGTTTGGCTTCCACCTGACTGTGTTGCCTCCAAGGTTGTTATTGAGGGGGAACCAGTCCTCTTCGAGCACTTCTTCCACGATGAAGATGAGTACTACAAGAAGGTCCATGGCAATCTGAGTGGCATGGCCGATGACAAGTTCAACATGATCTCCATGTACATCTTCGAGCAGATCAGCATGAAGGGCATGAGTTTGGCAGACACTAAGTTGTATATTCATCAGCTGTGTCAGGCATCAAAGAGGCAGGTGAAGTTCAAGGCAAGTTGGAATGCAAGGCAAGCCCAGAAGCACTTCCTGGAGTCAACTGGGAGCAAACCATCAGGGCCGAAGAAGCAGAAGACCCACACTATGCCCGGTATTAAGGGTTTTGACAGCATGTTTATGTGCCCAGCCAAGCCTAGACCAAAGGGTTGGAAGAACATGACTCTGGTGCAGAAGGTTGCCACTGCTGAGGCTGAGGAAGCCACCGCTGAGGCCGAGGACGAAGAGATGGATGGCGAGATCAAGGGAGATGCTTCCACTGAGGCTGTGCAGTGATCAGAGAGAACTTGGGGACTTCTCTGGAGGGCAAATGTAATGGTTCATCATGACATTATCTAACTTAGTCACTCTTTCCTTATCCGTCTACCTTATTCCAAGCCCATTACACTCCTTTATTATACCACAGCTCTCCATCCAACTCATACCACTTTCTTTCTTTCTATTCAGTTATACTCCTTTATTTCCTGGCTATTTGCATGTGATACTTTACCTACAGTATATAGGCAGCTCATGTTGCATGTAGATACTCTGGTTTTTGAATCACCAATACCTTGTCTCTAGTCGGAAATCTCAACTTATCTCGAAAGTCTTATCTCATCTCATCTAATCTCGTGTGACTTCAGACGTGTTACTCATCACGCCTCCGTCACACTCGCTTCCTCAACATTTCAAGCCATGGCAAGTACCTTATATCTGTATAGCAATATTTACAATGACTTATAATGACCTTGGACCCTGGTAGCACCTTGTAATTATGCCAAGTGGTTGTCTGGCCTGAGAAGCAATCGACATTTTTCGTGGTGTTATCAACTACGACTTAGACTTTCAATCTCCTTCCTTCCTTCCTTTCTTTTTGAGGTAAAGTGAACCCTTCTCATTTAAGACTATATGTACAAGGTATCTTTGATACTTATCTACTTGTATATTACTCTCATACACAACACCGTGGTGACATTGCTTCCCCAAATGAGGCATAACCTTCTCTGGAGGAGGTTCAATGATTACGGCGAATGGCGATTGTTCCCACGATTATGGACTTGTAATCGGTGTATAATTGTCAAACCTACCCATAATCCTTCATTTTGACCCCCTCTAATGTAATCAACGTTAGTGTTTGTCTCTCAGGTATGTCCTTTTATGCTGGTGATAGTTATTTGCTATTGTCAGCGGAATGGAAGTGCAGCATTTAGATAATAACTATATACAGTAACAGTAAAATTACAGCTCTGAAGAGGCGCATAATGGTATCAAGAAGAGATGGTGACGAGAAAGAAAATAAATTAGTACGTATACAGACAGTGCCGTCTATTGAACTAGGCCTCCCTTGAGGTTTCCCTTCCAGGCGCCGTGGCCAAGACTGACGTCGACCTGGTCGTCCTGGGCCTGTTGGTAGTACGGCTGAGGCTGATGGATATAATGCCTCTCGATGCCGCCGTCGTTCAAGGCGATGGCAGAGCCGAGCTCACGGCCGGTCCTCGTCACGTTGATGGGAGCGAGGACTGGCGGGGGGCTCTCGTAGCGATACTCGCTGTCGTATACGTATGGTGCCGCGGGAGTAGATGGACCGGAGCTGACGCTGTCGGGCGACGGGGGGGAGATGTGGGAGATGGAGTGGCGGGAGGGGTAGCTCTGTGGGTATTCCTGGTAGGACGAGGCCGGGCGGAAGGAATAGGAACTGGGGAGGGGGTACTGCAGCTCGGGGGACGCCGAGTCGGGGGAGCGGAGGGTGGCGGTTGCGGGGAGGGTCGCCTGGGTGAGCGGCGGGGGGGAGTCGGGCGGGGGTGAACGGGAGGGCTGGCTGTAGAGGCGGGCGGGTTCAAGGGCGGGCGGGACGGGGGGCGGTGAGGGAGCGCGTTTGTTGGCGGCACCACGGGCCAAGCCGGCACGATTGTTGCGACGAGAGCCGGGTGCGAGGTGGATGCGGTAACTGGCGGGGTGAGCACTCGGCTGGGAAGAAAAGGCGGGACTCACTGCTGCTGCAAGTTGTCCTGGCGTGAACAGCGGGTCTCGCAGCCGGGAAAGGGGCATTTGTGGTTCCGCTCGCCGGTGTGGACGCGGTTGTGCCGTGCTAGATGGCCGCTGGTGGTGAAGGCACGGTCGCAGGTCGGACAGACGTGCCGCTTCTTGGTGGGGGGAACATCCTTTGCACTGTCAGCTCGGGGCATCAGGTCTGCCCTGCAAGGTGGGAGAAGGGAGTCAGGATGAGATGGGCGTTGAAAAGACGCGTTTATGTTGCTGTACGTAAATCACAATTTGTTTTCTCTGAAATACAAATAGAAAATATTCTTATCACGTATCCCAGCTGCTGCCCCGTCGCTTTCGGAGCCGTCTCTGCTGGCATACGTCCTCCATCCCCATGGACGAGCAAGCTCGACAGGCGCCGCCCAGCAGACTGTTTTATTTTTTCTGTTTCTTCCTTCTCTCCAGGCACAACATAAAAACGTAATCTGCCTTTCTTCCGAATCACCGACCCATGATAAGCGTCGCCGTTGGATCACCCAGCTGATGAGAGCACGGCTGCGTACACATTGTTCTGCATTATTACGGTGCATCGTGCAATCATCATGCAAAGGGGCGCGTTTCACGAGTTGCACAGATCTGTACACTAAGCCCTTTCTGGACATGTATTTTATTTCGTCCCCAGAGTGTCCTCCCTGCCTGCGATCGCACGAACCTGCAGCGACGTCTCTTTCTGAAAAATACTTGCCAACAGGTATCCATAGTACAGCCCAGTACAGCACTCAAGCCAAAGGACAACCTCCTTCATCTGTTTCATACGGATAAAAGGAGCATTCCCACTGATGGCGGCCTTTCCCCGTGAGTGCCCAAATGGCGGTCTAGGCTACGTCACAATCCAAGGCCTCGGTTCGTACTTATCTTGACTACCCGCACATTCGCAACAGCTCAAGTGCTTCCCAAGATTCACACGAAAATCTTACAGAACAGAAATCTCTTCGATCCCTGTCTCTTTTCCTCCGCTCGACCCTGCTTTTTCCAAGCCCTGATTATCGTACCCTGCCAGATCATCTTCTTATCGTCACTCTCCCGATTCACCCGGTGCTCCCATTCAATCAAGTTCCTGACATATCATGTGTTGATGTTGCGACTAACAATCTCCTGCATTCGAGTTATCCAGCTCTTTAAGACAAGTTCTAAATCTAGACATCAGACCCTTCATCTAGACACAAATTGACCATACCTCTCAATAAAACATGTCCTTATGGTTCTCTGTCAACCATTGTCGTAAACTGAGGGCATCAGACCCACACCATGACGCCTGGAAAAACATTACCATACGACGGTGTCCGCATTACTTGCCATCCACTCCCACGCTTCCCATCCACTAAACGTCGTCAGAACGTTCCATCATTTCGTTGTATATGAAAACTCGCCATCCAGCCATGCTTTTTCTTATGTCCGACAGACAAATTCATCATCAGTTGAGAAATCACACACAATCGTTGTTGCAAAGATGCTTCACGACGCTCTGGATCGGATTCACAGTGGTCTGACCTCGGGCACAAGTCCGCCTCCATTCATGAATCGGCAAATCGATCCGGTCCACCGCCTTTCAACGCGAGTGTCTGGACCGACAACCCTGGCCCCCGATAGGCGAACCTTAGAACCGAAGCTAATACTTGAGGCATGCCCGTTGAACCGTCTCAGGCCGCATAGCAAGATGGAAATTAAATATATTAGGTTAGTTATATCCTTCGATATTATCTTCTACGCGCAAGGTCAGCGAAGGAACCAGGTAAAAGATAAAGCTCACGTTAGCGTCCCCTCTAGGCCGCTCAGCTCTTCAGCGACAACTCTGTCGCTCAACTGACCGGCTACCAGGGGCCCCTGCATCCCGCCCATCCGATTACACGCCGCCTTCGCATCGCCATGGAACCGCATCGGCAGCCCCACCTGCTCGTCAACCAACAGATGAGGCAACAATCGCGTATGGAACACACGATGTGCCGTCGATGCGCCCTACCCCGATCCAATCAGCGATCTCCCAAGCAAAGAAAATTCCGATTACGCACAAACTGCCTGAACAGCCCACCCACAACAGCGCTCACAGTGTCTCCTTGCACCTTCCACAGACCAAGGCTGCTGCTTGGCCCTTCCACAGAGCCGAATTTTGGAACAGCAGGAACCCATCGCATGATACCCCCGATTCCCCACTGCCGTCCGACGTGCTCCCCCAACACATAGCTATTCAGTGTCCGTGCGACTATCACCTCCAAGTCATCCGACGGCCTCAGCTCAGGCGAAGCACTAAGAAGGAGAAGGAGATATGTCTCGAGTGTACGTCGTCCTGTATGTCCAATAAGTACCATAGACTCTTCCTCCAAAGAAAATCATACGCACCGATGAAACCAAGTCCGCCATTGTGCCCTTGTGCAGCAGCAGGATGGCTCGCATGCGTAAGTATCCGCTGCCCTAGCTCGGGAGGAAACGCAAGTCCGGGAAAGAGAGAATCTAGATGAGAGCTGAACGGATTTTTGGGCGACGTTGGTCCTGGCCGACGTCTAGCCTTTTGTGGTTGTTTCCGTGCAGATGGGGATTTTGGTGGACTCGGAACATTATCGTCACCTTCGTCGGCGTCGTCGACATACACCTCCCTCCGAGGCGCGTTTGTCTCATGAGACGGCGGTTTTCTCAGCATTACCGCTGCTGGGCTATACAGTCTCCGTCCAGACACATTGCTCCCTGACTGCCACGTATAGAGGGAAGAATACCCTGTACAACGACGCAGACAAAGAGACATTCAAGCGCGTCGTCGGAAACGTCGTGGACGAGCTGATTTTTGGTCGGTTGTGGATGGGAGAAAAAAGGAATCACATCACGTGTTGTGTCGCGTGACAGTATTCTGCCAGGGGTAGTACCCACATCCATTTTATTTATCGAGTACGTTTACAATAATATTCTATCATGTAGCTGTTCCGAAAATTTGGTATCTCCTGCAGATACTTGGCCCAATCTCATCATACTGTGCTTTGGTATGACAGGAGGTGTAAAACTCGGGCTACAAAGAACATCAGTTTACCAATAGTTTGAAGAGTGGATATCGTACCAGAGATGCCAATAGAGAACCACCAAACCATACAGCATACCTTATGAAGCAACGTCAAACCGAAATATAGAAGTTAAAATGTCTTTATACGCACCTCTGTCGTTTGTGAGAGATAACATCGACTTCCACGCCAGAAGACTACAACATGATAAGAACCAGTTGTAACATAAACTCTATACGTACCTTCAAAACACTCCCGCTAGCAAGGACGCTCGCATCCAACCGCCTGTCGACGAGTAGCTTCAGATCACGCTTCAAACGATTTCCAAAGTGCTGGAACATCGTCGATCCACCAGAAAGCACGATATTCTGGTCGGCGTTTGTTATCTAGCACTATGATGGGCGCTATGAGACTGACCTTGTATAACCCTCGGCGAACATCGATAGGAGATTGCTGGATAACGTCGTCGACGATCTCCGGTAAGGGAGTCAAAAAGTCCGAAGAGTATATTTCAGGGTTGAAGAAGATCTCTGGCGCAAGGAAACGTTCATAGCCAACGTCTATGCCATATTTCTATGGTGTAGAGTCAGATGGTGTACAATATAGCATGTTCATCACATACCCTTCCGGTAACACTATGCTCACCCTCATACCTCTCAAAGTATTTGTATGGCTCGACGTCGTACTTCCGGAACTCCTTGACGATATCCTGGCACACATAGCTGAACGACTCTTTCACTTTTCCCGCGACTTTAAGCTGATCCTCTGGAGGGACAGTAGCCATTTCGCCTCGCTCCCGAAGGAGGTTCAACACGAACTGGGAAATATCCCTTCCTGCAATAGGGATATGCTTGATAGCACTTCCGATGACGTATCCTTCTGCGCAGGGGATGACATGTGTAACTCCATCACCAGAATCAATAACGGTTCCGGTAAGAGTACGGTCTGTGACTCGGTTGGACGTCCAGGACGCGGCGAGAGCGAGTACAGCCTGCACAGCGATGTACAAGCCCTTGATGTTGAATGATTCAAAGAAGATTTCCGCAGTTTGCTCGCGATTTTCTGGAGCATTGAGTGGGGGTTCAGTCTATCTCTGGGCTTAAGCATTCACTGGACAGTCATCTAACCACAACAACTCACTAGGAGGAAATGGTGGTCTTCAGGCTCTGCCCTGAGATATTTGAAGATAGTCTGCTCCCAGTAACGCTCCATGTAATCCCAGTTATCTATCATACCATGACGAATGGGATAGTGGACACTATATCCGGGTGTCTTTGCGTTTGCTAGAGCCTCATCGCCGATGAAGAAGTCGAGGTCTTCGACACCGCGCTTGGATGCAAGATGGCCGGGTTTGGACGGAACGGCTGGTGCACGAGACGATTGAGCAGCAGTACCACGAGTGGCAATCGCGGTCGGAAATACACTGCAGGATTGCGCGTCTTAGCAATGTAAATGGATGCTGCATATTACTCACAAAGAAGGGTCAGAATTGCCGGCAAACCTTGTATCCAAATCATCGTAAGCAACCAGTGAAGACAAAAAGGTAGTAGATTCACCCTATTTTCGAGTACCCAGTTCCATTATCGCATATAATGGGCGCTAGGTTGGACATGGTAGTGGATGGCAAGGCCGATGGATATCCGTAGTAATGGCTCCAAAACGGTCGAGCCAAGCACAGACAAATATATCGGCTTTCCGGGCCGTTCGGGAAATGTCGATCTTCACTGTACCCCGCGATGCACGCAGCCTTCCGAGCACGATTGGCACGGTCGTTTTCCACGTCCAGGCCAAGATCGAACCGTGCTATTGTGTATAGTCAGAACGGGAATCCAGCAGAGGTCGTCAGTGCGATGACCTTTCCCAACCTGGATCCCCCAAGGCCATCCACCGTCAATGTCAAGTTCCTGCTCTCAGCAGTCAACCCTGCTGATATCAATGTTATCGAGGGAGTCTACCCTGCAAAGCCGCAACTCGTTCGGAGAGCAGGGTCCGAAGGAGTTTACATTGGAGGCAACGAAGGGTTGGCTATCGTTACAGCAGTTGGGGAAGGCGTCGACTCCGTCAAACCCAACGATTGGGTTATTTCGACAAAGGCTCAGGCTGGCACTTGGACCACAGTCAAGAATATCTCTGCTGAAGAACTTCTCAAGATACCCAACTCGGAAGGACTCAGTGAAGTCCACGGCGCTACTATGACGGTACGCGAGGTATCAAGGTTCCGGTTCCTTCTAATTCTTCCAGGTCAATCCCCCTACAGCATACAATATGCTAACCGAATTTGTTGATCTCAAACCTGGTGACTGGGTCCTCCAGAACAGCGCTAATAGTGCCGTCAGTACGACTTCTTGTCCCGCTTTTCGTGCTCATCTCTTGACTAGGTCGGTCAAGCAACCATCCAAATAGCGGCAGCTCAAGGATTGAAAACAATCAACTTTGTCCGTAACCGGTATGTACTACGCTACTGCTTCTCTACCAACCTGACGAAAGTATTAGAGACAACATTGCCGATCTAGTACAACGACTCGAAGCTTTGGGGGCAAATAAAGTGTACACCTATGACGACCTCAAGGACCGAGAGCTTCGTAAAAAGATAGCTACTTTGACTGGAAACGCGGTGTGTGTCTACTACTAGTACCTGACCTATTTTTTTCATTCCAAATCTACAAGGAAATTCGCTTGGGACTAAATTGTGTAGGTGTGTACAGAGATCTACCTTCTTGACAGGCCGTTCAGTGCTCCTTAGGTGGCCCTGAGACTACACAAATGGTAAAACTCTTGGGCAACAACGCCCATTTGGTATCATATGGCGCAATGTCGAAACAGCCACTCTCGTTCCCGACGTCCTTGTTCATATTCAAGAATCTCACAGCACACGGTTTCTGGCAACATGGCTGGTATCAGCAACGGAGCCGTGCAGACCGCGAAGATTTAATGCGCAAGTTAGTAGACTTGACGTCCCAAGGCAAGGTGGGTGTGAGAAAGTACTATGTATTGCTGGATATTGAAAAATATACAGCTCAAGGAACCTGAGCATAAAGTGGTGATTGTTCCCGCCCACGAATCCGATGAGGAAGCGACCGCGAGAATCAGGGACGTTTTCAAGACCGCGCAGAGTCATGGGAAGAAAATCTTGCTCAAGCTAGAGAGTTCTTCATAGTCCCACAAGATGAAATGGAAAATGAAAACAAAGTCTGTCATTACAAATAACGCTACCGCATTTGCCTATCTTCGAAGAAACGCTGCCGATAGTTGACATCAAAACGACGGGGAAATCAGTACAGAAGACTTGAGTACCCACCTTGAGATGTCGCAACTGCCATGCACAAGTAAGAATTAGAACCATTATCTGAGCCACGCTATACCATACAGCCCGCCCATTGGTGGCCTCGCTAAGATTCCTGTAATCCGCCTCCCGCTCCCGCTGATACTGCTGTTCCCGTCGGATATCCTCGAGTTTTTGGTTCAGATCGCGCACTTTAGATGCAAGCTCTGAGACATGCGATCTATCTTGCTCTACGTTGGGCTTTGTCTTGCCGACGACAATATCAAGGTAAAGGCGAATGTGGGTACTGGAGAACCAGGAGGTGTAGTTGGTGGACAGACAGATAGAATGGTCCCCTGCATCATGCGACGTGAACGTAAAGCGGCCTTCGGAGGGACCTTTTGTTCTGACAACGGATTCACCGCTTTCTACTTCCTGGATAAAGTAAATGAATACGTGTTCAGTACATAATGCCTTGAGATGCGTACCTCGACATCGACGTGTATTCCAAGTTTATCATCAGATATATATGCCTGCTGGGGCTCTGACCATTCCAGGGCACGGTAATGACCTAGACAATGGTGAGAAACCATCGACAAGGAAGTGAAGAAAACACGTTACCTTCGACGACAGTGTCTGTGGGCAGCTCCTCAATGAAACAGCGCTTTTCGTTGGCGTCGAGATAGAAATGGAGAGCATTGGCGACAGCAAAGGAGAGCGAAAGAAAGCAGAGCGAGAGGAACGGATGGCGGCGCATGGTCGAGGAAGACAAACAGAGTGTGACAGGTGTGACAGGGTTCCTCGTTGTCTCCTACGATGATGGCGTATTACTCCCGCCCTTCGTACGCCGCCGAGACTCCTCCGCCAGCAAATATCGCCCACCCCGTCCCTCACCAGTCCGTTGCGCCCTATCTTCCCAATGGCAGCTCCCACAGCGCCATCTCTGCCCACCTTTCCACATATGAAGACGGCAAAATCTACGCTCTGGTCATCGAGCTCATGGACCCAATGGCGAGAGAGGGGGCATTGCTTGAGCTCAGCAAGAAGAGAGAGCAGTACGATGACCTAGCCTTGGTTCTATGGCATTCATTCGGTGCGCCGTCTATTCTGTTGTGTGAACTTAGCTTGACGCCGCCCAGGCATCATGCCGGCCTTGCTGCAGGAAATTGTGTCTGTATATCCGCTACTCTCGCCACCGAATCTCACTGCCCATGTCTCCAACCGGGTATGCAATGCTCTTGCCTTGCTGCAATGTGTAGCCTCCCACACGGACACGCGTCAACTCTTCTTGAATGGTCCGTGCATTTTCTGGCGGCGCGACGTCGACTCATCCTTCACTTTCTGTAGCGCATATACCTCTTTTTCTATATCCTTTTTTGAATACCACATCCAAAACACGCCCATTCGAATATCTTCGGCTTACTTCTCTGGGCGTTATTGGGGCACTTGTCAAGGTGAGCCCTTTTCCATGCATCTATAATCATAGTAACCTCACACGTACCAGCAAAATGACAACAACACCGTCATACACTTTTTGTTATCTACCGAAATTATCCCTCTCTGCCTGCGCATCATGGAAACCGGTTCAGAGCTATCGAAGACTGTGGCTATTTTCATCGTCCAAAAGATCCTCCTTGACGAAACCGGTCTAACTTACATCTGCCATACCTACGAACGATTCTATGCCGTAGGGACCGTCCTGAGCAACATGGTCAGCCAACTCGTCGAGACGCAGGCTGTCCGGCTGCTCAAACATGTTGTTCGGTGCTATCTCCGCCTTAGCGACAATTTGCGAGCACGAGAAGCCCTGAGAGCTTGTTTACCAGAGCCGCTGAGGGATCAAACATTCAATACCCTTCTCAAGGTCAGCCTTCCCTACGTCTTCTGAACAATGACTGATCGTTTTTGACAGGGAGACATGGTCACGAAGAGATGTTTGACGACCTTGCTTACCAATTTAAATGAACCATGATGCACTTCGCTTATTTCACTTAATTTCCATCATATATATATTGCTAGCTTCGGGGCGACAGTATCATATTTGTAGTACAGATCAAAATATTGTATAATAATTGTTGAGTAGCCTGTTCGCAATGGAAGTCACGGTAGATTATCGTACCGCACAATGAAGGGACATTGTCATGCATTATGCTTACAGGGATGAAAACACAGAACCAGTGCCTTTGGTGGTCTTGTTCTTAGATCATAAACGAGAGAATCGATATGATGTTAAATACCGTCCGAAACAACATTATTGACACTATTCTATGGCCTGATAAAAAGAGAGCTACAACGATATAGGCTTACTATCTTTTTGCGCTTGATACAGTCAATGCAGGTGTGCGAGTACTAAAGGCGAGCAAGACTTACCCATTGTAATCCGATCACCCAATGAAAGGGCTATGCCCTGCGTCTTGCTACGAATTCTCACATGGCCTGTAATGGTGCCCGCCTCTGTCCGTTCAATGCTTAAATTGGCCAGCGCATCCTCGCCTATAGATCTAGAATTAGCGATGCAATCACGTCTCTCAGGGAATTGATACCTACCAAACAGACTTCTTGCATACATATTTGCCGACAGGAAGTTGCATTCTCCCGAAAGAGCACCTTCGGGTGTCAAACACGACATATTCGTCGCCTTCATGACATGCTTGAGATACTCTCTGGGATCACTAGAGAACGAGTACATGGGTACTTCATCCATATAAAGGAATTTTCAAACACGTACGACATAGAATTGTTGACGTTGACTCGATTCTCCCATTCGAATTCAGTCCACATACTACGGAACTTTGGACGAATTGAGCACTCTATCTTAACCCAAATGCTGCAATGGCTCACCTGCGCCTCATTGCAATAAGCCGGTTTGATATAGTCCATAATATCAATATGGATGTCGTTGAGAATGACACAGGCCTCTGACATATTGTGACCTTCCCAAAGTATGCTTCCGAATATGACGCCAGTCTCCGTTGACGATACCTGGAGACCAGGGAAGTTCGTTTGCCAAGAATGATGATGAGAGGACAAACTTTTATAGTGGCTTTGATGCTCTGGAATCCATGAGGGCCGATGGTGTAAACTGACGGTCTTTCGACAATTTTGAGATCACCTAGAGTAGCAAAATCCAGGCAAAGGTTCTGTAGTGTGTTCGGTGTCTGGTTAACTAGAAGCACGTCTTTCGCACCGAATAATATTAATGCCTTGTGGATCACAATATGCTAAACACTCACCAAGCATGATATCAAATCCATGCATTTTGACATATGCTTCGGCAAATATTGGGTCCGAGAATCCTGGCAAAGTGTATTAACGGTCACGCATCCAAAACATAGTTTAATGATCTTACCAGTAAGCTGAGCAATTCGGCTAAGATTCGAAATGAAGTCTTCTTGGACTTCGCCCGAACCCGTTGCACGACCAACATCCTCGTCATCCTGTGTGGCACAATGAATATTTTGTGAAGATGCGTACAGGCACGCTCACATCAATGGTGTCATCAGTGGTCTTCTTAGAGAACTGCCTGAATGTCAGCAGATCGTCAACTTGAACGACTGTGGCCTTCGTTGCCTCCGTTTCTTTCTTCTCAAGTGCTCGCTTCTAAATAAACATTCAGAGTTCGCCTCAGTAAGGGTGAGTTTAAAAGAGACCTCTTGAGCAGTGAGCATCTTGGAGAAGGCGACTTTGGAATCGCTGAGGAAGACTTCATGAACGACAGGCTGTGCTCGAAGCTCGCTGAGAGTTTGTATACAATTCATTATACGCTCGTTGGAGTCTTCGTCGATTTGGACGGTGACAAACTTAGACTGGCCAACACGAATGATTGAAGTCATGATCAACATTGCCTATTTTTCGGATGTTAGTCAAAAGACTGGGAGTTCGAAGCAGACATACCTCGGCGCGTAACGAGTTGGAGGTCACCGTATCTTTACTTAAATCGTCGAAACGAAGGGCGAGTTTACAAAGGGCCACCGCCAAGACTGCTCCGGTGAAGAAGTCACCCCCCAGAATGAGTGCTGAGATTCGCAGCGTTAGGTAGGTACAGGAATAAGATTAAGTATTGCTTACTTCGTAGGGGAGGTTTAGCAGCAGATTTAACAGCTTCCAAACGAGATGCAGCTGTGCTTGAGTATGCTGTTTCTGTCGCATACGTACCGTCCGCCAATACTTTCGGTCGTCCAATAACTTCTGCCTTTTCTACCTTCTCCATCTCGACATCCTCTCCGCCTGCTTCATCTAACAATCGTTGCTCTGATGCGAGAATGGGAATCTCGCCCAGTACCTTCCTCACAGCTTGCATAGTCTCCCGGATATCGGCTACTGTTTCTACGTATTCGCCCAAAATCCATAGCACTCCACGGAAAACCTTTCCAGACTTAATCTCTGGCAAGGTTTGAATCAATCTTTCACAGATGGCCGCTCTGAGATTGGGGAATTTCTCCACAACTTCCCGCACGAAGGCAACAACGTCGAGGGCGGAGGGGTTGCTTGTGTCGCCGAGGAATTCCATCAGGGCGTGTACAACACTGGCTGCAACCTCGGAGAACTTGATAGCTGTGACATGGATGGACTGGATGAGGAGTTGTCTATACTCCGAAGCCTTGAGATGTAGTTGAGTATACAGAGCAGCGACTAAGAAATTGGTCCTACCTTGTCGAAGTCAGATTCCTGTGTCTTTTGAAGTTGTTTCTTCAGGAAGAGGACGACTTCTTCAACATTGCGACTAGTTGTCATACTAAGGACCACGCTGATAGCCTTCCGACGGACCTCCATGTCGGCACTGAAGACATATTAGTGAAGTAATTATACGAAAAAATTGCGGCTTACGTGGACAGAATTTGCAACACATCCATTATAAGACCATCCAGGACGTGGCCATGCCTTGAACGAAGAGCGTCGAGACGATCTAACACGATGAGCTTAACGTTATTATCCGATTCCTTTATTATGAGGTTGATGTAACAAGATGCAGCGGCTAACAGGTCGCGTCAGAAAGGGAACAGCGTGATATACAAGTGAGCATGATGATACCTTTGACCGCTGCAGGGTTTTGTGTAAGCGCTGTCAGCGTTGTTGCCGCCTCGTATTTAACAGCATGGGAAGAGACGTTGAGAAGGTCGAATATGCATCGAATGTAACGGCCCTTTTTAGTTCAAAGTTCAGATACAGATTGTGAGTACAGGGGAGAGTATACATACGCGCTGAGCGGATTCGTTTTTGCAATCCATGCGTATCACTTCGATAATGCTCATCTGCAACGCCTCATCTAGGGACGGAATGGAGTCGTAAATGCTCAAAATGTACTCGACGGCCTTGGGCATAGAGCAATGAGCCAAGAACACGAACGCATTACGCTTGCAGGTCGAGTCGGTTTCCGCAGCGAGGAAGGTAAGCATGAGCTCAGGGGCGTCGGGGATGAGATGCTCGTGTTCGCGATAGATAGAGTACACGGCAAACACTGCATTTTTGCGGACGTAGGAGTGCCGATGCTCTAGACAGGATCTACAGGTAGGAATAAGAGGTTCAAGGAGCTCGGAATCTTTGGCGATTTTTTGCAGGAACCGCAGAGTTGCACCACGGATATACTCGTTTGGATGTTGCTAAAGGAAAAGTGATTCTAACAGCTGGCGGGTTGTATAATGGAGAGGACATACCAAGTCATTTCGAATGGCGTTGCTGGACACAAAGGTCAGTTATCATCGGGTATAGTAACTGACTATATGCGCACACGACAAGAATCATTTCCTGCTTCAATTTTCCTTGCTCGTCGTACTTTGGACAGACTTCCCAGTAGAAATGCAATAACTTCTTCAACTGCTTGTTCCGCGACGGCAAGACGAATTGGATAATGGGCATGAGCAATGTAGGCTGGATCACAAATGAGTATCCTATGCCTCCCTCGATACCATGCTACCCTCACCTGGGGGTTTCCATTGATAGTCGAAGTGACGATCCGGCGCAACGTGTCGATTTTGACTTCATCCGAGCCTTTTTCAAGAAGCTGGCGCAGTTCAGACGCCGAAGGAGATTCCGTGGCCGCCTCGAAGATAACCGTGTAGCAGGACGTGTCTGCAGTAGCCATTGTGGTCGACAACAGAAGGACGGTGAGTGGAAATGTAGCGGTTGTAGCGCGTTGACCCTCGTTGGCTTATGTCACGTACCTGTGGGAAAATAAAAAGTACCGCGCTCGTTGTCTTGAACGTCCTCCATGGCGTCGTCGTCGTCTGCGCCTGTTGCTCACAATGCTCTTCCACCGCCGTCGGTACCTTCTGCTGGTCGGTCGTCGCGAATAGCACCCCATTCTCACATCAAAGGTCTCGGTTTGACCCCGGAGGGCCTTGCGACCGTCGACGGTGCTGGATTCATTGGTCAGACCGTTGCTCGCGAGGTAGGCCCCGTCTCCGTCTCGGATACGTCAAATAATATCTCTTAGGCTTATGCTAGGCATGCGGTGTCATTGTGGATCTGATAAAATCTCGCAAATTCTCTGGGCGAGCCCTTTTACTTGCAGGCGCACCGGGAACAGGCAAGACCGCCCTCGCGCTGGCTGTATCGCATGAACTCGGGGCGAAGGTTCCGTTCTGTCCTATGGTTGGATCAGAGGTGTACAGTACAGAAGTTAAGAAAACCGAAGTTCTGGCAGAGGTCTTCCGACGGGCGATCGGTATGTCTCCATAATATCGTATAGTAGTATCCCTAATGATACTTTTAGGCCTTCGTATAAAGGAAACAAAGGAGGTATACGAAGGCGAAGTTACGGAGCTCACGCCAGTAGAGTCTGAAAATCCCTTGAGCGGCTACGGCAAGACGGTCTCTCACGTTATCGTTCATCTCAAGACAGTCAGAGGCGTCAAGCAACTACGCCTTGATCCTAGCATATATGAATCCATACTTAAAGAAAAGATCGTTGTCGGAGACGTCATTTACATTGAAGAGAACACTGGAGCGGTCAAGGTAGGTTTGCTTCGAAATCTTCAGCGAGCATTTTGCTAACGTCGTGTTCAGCGAGTAGGCCGTTCGGATGCATATGCTTCATCATATGATCTTGAGTCGGAAACCTATGTCCCTCTCCCTAAGGGTGACGTTCATAAACGCAAGGAATTGGTTCAAGATGTTACTCTGGGAGATTTGGATGCAGCGAACGCACGGCCTCAAGGCGGCCAAGATATCATGAGCGTCATGGGCAGTCTTGTAAAAAGTGGACGTACCGAAGTTACAGATAAACTCCGGCGCGAAGTCAACAAGGTCGTCAAAGGTTATGTAGACCAAGGAGTGGCCGAGGTAGTCCCGGGAGTCGTGTTCATTGATGAGGTTTGCTGCATTTTTTGGTTCTATTCTAGTTTGCTAAATGTTTTTAGGTGCACATGCTAGATATTGAGTGTTTCACCTACCTGAACGCGCTTCTGGAGTCGCCCATGGCTCCCACCGTCATTCTTGCAACAAATCGCGGCAATGCGCTGGTACGAGGAACGACTGACATCGTATCCCCTCACGGTATTCCTGTCGACCTTCTGGATAGGTGAACACCTTCATTTGAAGCCAATTTCATCCGACTGATGTACACAATGTCAGGTGTATGATTGTTAAAACTGAAGGATACACTCGTGAACAGGTTGGAAAGGTGGTTCAGCTTCGTGCGGACGTCGAGGGTCTCAAATTGAGTCCTGCCGTTCTCGCACGTTTGGCGGCGGAGGGAGAAAAGAGTTCGCTAAGGTTCCTGCCATATTTTCTGACATTTTTGTATGAGCTCATTTTTTACCTTCAGATACGCCCTCCAGCTACTCGCACCTGCATCAATCCTATCCAAACTGGCGGGTAGGTCGCAGATCGAGGATGAAGATATTGCGGAGATGAATGAACTGTTCCTTGACGCCAAAACATCTGCGGCGAATATTGGAGACCACACCACAGATGGTGAAAAAATGAGTCTGTAGCATATCCATTGTGTAGCCTCCTGTTGTTTTTGGTATTCTAATGTTCTGAAATCTAACCCCTATCCTTTGTTTGCTCCTGTTGCAACTCAAGGTTGTTGAAAGAGCACAGCCACCGGTTCTTCGTCACATTCAACGATGAGCTCGCCAAAGCGGCCGGGATCCCCTTCACCAGGCTCTGATTCAAAACGTGTAAAACTCTCAGCGACAGAGCAAAACCAGGGTGCATCCGTTGTCGACCCCGACTCTGCGCCCGGTAAACGCAGCGAGCTCGACCCCATCCAGTCCGGTGACATTGGGAACCTCCCCAGCGAGGAGGGAGCCACTGCAGGAGAGTCGTCGTCTCGCCCCGATGTACGCGTGAAGGTGCTTGGAGACGACGAGGATGGTGGAGACGTGTCCATGGGCGAGGACGAGGGAGAATCTGGCGACGAAAATGACGATGAAGACCCTGCGCAATTAGAAGCTACGCGCCTCCGTCTCGAGGAACAGGCAAGGAAATACTTGGCTTCGCAGACCCACGAAGTCATTATTCCGTCGTATTCTGCCTGGTTCGACATGGCCAAGATACATCCAGTCGAGCGCCGAGCTTTGCCTGAGTTTTTCAACTCCCGGAATCGGTCCAAGAGCCCGGCAGTATACAAGGACTACCGTGATTTCATGGTCAATACCTATAGACTGCGGCCTACGGAGTATCTTACCGTCACTGCTTGCCGTAGAAATCTTGCAGGCGACGTTTGCGCCATCATGCGCGTCCACGCGTTTCTCGAGCAATGGGGTCTGATTAACTATCAGGTGTGTGCTACCCAGTTCAGTGTTTAGCTATGCCGTTAAATATCTCTATGCAGATTGATCCGGACGCTCGTCCTGCTGCCCTCGTTCCTCCATTCACAGGCCACTTCCGTGTTATTCTTGACACGCCACGGGGTCTTCAGTCCCTCCACCCTGGCTCAAAGCCTCCCAATCCTGGCGCAGCTGCTGTCAATGGCGCTCAAAAATCCAACTCTGCAGGAAATTCTGCTTCTCTTGAACTTCGGTCGTCCATATACCAGACTTCATCCAAATCAAGTCGGCCTGTTAGCAGCTCAGAAGCCAAGGAACTCGCAAACGGGACCAACGGAAATACACCTGCCAGTGGTCTCTACACTTGTGATACCTGCGGCTCTGATTGCACCCTCCTCCGCTACCACTCTCTAAAAGAGAAAAAGTTCCATCTCTGCGGCCCCTGCTATCTCAACGGGCGCTTCCCTTCTACCATGTTCAGCGGTGACTTTGTCAAGCTGACGAGCGCTACTCCGTCGGCAGGGGAAAGTACCGATACCTGGTCAGATCAAGAAGTGCTCTCGCTGCTCGAAGGAGTGGAGATGTATGATGATGACTGGAGTAAAATCGAAGAGCATGTCATGACCAAGACTGCCCAGCAGTGTATACGCAAATTTTTGGAATTGCCGATTGAGGACCCGTACTTGAACAGCGAGGGGGCTATGGGTCCTCTGAGGTTTAGCAGAATGCCATTCGAGCAGGCCGATAACCCTGTTATGAGCGTTGTCGCCTTCCTGGCTGGGGTTGTGGGACCCGGAGTAGCGGCAGAGGCAGCAAAAACAGCTTTGCATGAACTAACAGACGACACGAAGCCGGACACAGGGAAAGAGGATGACAAGATGGATCAGGACCGGCCTGAAGGCGAGGCTAGCCAGTCAAAGACCGATGAGAAGACAGCGGAGGAGGGCAAGGCGCCATCTCGTACCCTCCCTCATTCCAAAGTTGCCCGCGCAGCTAACTTGGCTCTCAAATCATCCGCCAAAGCCGCCCAGTCCCTCGCGGATGCCGAAGATGCGCAGGTCCGGTCGACTCTTGCGTCCATGATCAAGTTGACACTTACCAAGCTGGAATTGAAGATGTCGCAGTTTGAAGAGCTGGAGGATCTTTTAGAAGAGGAGCGAAAGGGTTTAGAGAGCACAAGGATGGCCCTCGTGCAAGAACGGTTAGGACTGAAAAAGATGGTAGACAACGTCAAGTCTCTCATCGCGAAGAACGGGAGCGGGGTCAATGGTCTTGGCAACGTGTCACTCGGCAACAGTGGCCAAGGGACTGTTGTGAGTGAGGTGCAGCCGGGGACGTTGATGGATGGCGGTATGGGCCCCGTAGAGGACGGCAGCATGTTACAGTTGACCTAATTTCGTGTATGTTGACTTTTTTTTCTATATATTGCTATTGTGCTCTCGTGTACATTATACGATTCGTAAAAATGCCCAACGAAGATAAGGACTATCGGGTCTGGCCCATTTGAACATAGGGAAGGGTCAACTGCCACCATACGACCATCCCAAGACCAATCAGGCCATGTACGGTTCCCCATGCATTTTCCGGAGTGATGCGATACCTATAAAAGTTGTGAGAATAAGAAAAGCGCGCCGGGTTGAGTCACTCACTGCTCGAAGAACGGACCGAACGAGTAGGGAATAAAACGGGGGGCATAGTACAGGACGGTGGAAGCTGAGCTGTGGTATACACATAGCCCCATTGCTAGAGCTCGTTTTCCGGGAAGAAATTCTGCCAGTGTGACGTGAATCGTGGCATCGGGGAGAGAAAGAGATAGACATACCCGGTAACGGGAAGCACAGTAGCGCGACTATGCACGACGCCAGAGCCAAGGAAGCATACAACTACGGTGGTTCGTGACTGGTAGAGCGATCGGACACTGATGCTCACCTTGAGAAGGACCAAAGTTGTGCTGGTGAGCTGCAGAAAAGGCAGCGTGGCAGGGGACCATATGCCCTGGATTGCAAGAGGAATCTCGACTGCAATGTGCAGCAGGAAAACGACAGAGCTAATGGTATTCAAGTGAATATACGTGAGAGGCCACCAATATAAACGTACAGAGGGCTACGAGGCGGAGCAGACATGGTGGTCGTAGTCTAAGTACTGATATTACTTTCTCACGGCGAATGAATGTCAATTTTATCTATCGTCTATTGCACATTGTATCCTATCAAGCTTCTCCTTCCGAGTATCTCCCCAATCTAGACCCAATCATTTCAGTTCCTTCACCCGAAAAAAAAACAAAGGTTCCCTACTTTGAAGATACCATACGCCTCCAGCGCATACACGCCGACCTTGGCAAAGTTCAGCTGCCGCCACTTGAGGGCCGACTCCCAGATCTCCCGATACGCAGCCTTGACCTCCGCAACGGACTTGGGCGGTGCCAGGCCCTCCGCAACGTACACTTGCTTCGCCAATGACCGTACAACTGCAAAGTTATACGCTAGCGGCTCCCGGTAGGCTACGCCCAATCAGTTCCACAGTGAGAACGAAAAAACCAGGGACGTTACCTCCCAACAAGCTCCCAGCCCTCTCCCCCAAAGGCCCCAAAGCCTTGATGATCTTCTCCGCACCAGCTTTTCCCTGCTCAAAGGCCTTCCCAGCGGCTTCCTGCGCCTTTTCTTGTGTCGACTTGGTCGAATATTGACGAGCGTGGCGCGCTGCCTGGACGATACGGGCCCGTAGCATTTTTGTTTGAGGTGGAGGGAAGAATAAGGGACTGTGGGAAGCTGGCTCGGAACGGAACGGACAATCTAATCTTATCACTTGTATTACGTAGTATATCTTACTCTACATCCTTTCCAGTGGCCGAATGCTCAATAGCCTCATCGCAGCGGCTAGGACATCTCGTGCAGAATCATACAGCCACATCCGAGCGCGGGCTTTCTCAATATCCTCTTCTCCCTTGACCACTACCGTCTCCCATGCACTGGAGATGGCGTGACTGAGCCTGAATGCAAATGTTACTACCCCGCTCGGCTCGTGTGTCTTCAGAGCGACCTTGACGACATCTGGATATGATCCCAAGAGCAGAGCGATATCGCGCGCGTGTTGTGACTGAGTCAGTGTCTCGATGTCGATCTGTGACGGCGGAGGAAGTGGTAGCAGATGGGGGTTTTTCCGACCAATAGATGCAAGTCGGACATGCGCGTATTGAAGGTAGGGTCCTGTATCACCCTCGAAAGACTTCATTCGGTCCCACGTAAACGTGTAGTTGTTGATTCTGTACACGGCATGAGAAGACAGAACATGATCACGTCCAGTGACTTACCGCTTCGCGGCCATATCCTGTATTTTCACACCGGTGATACCGACTTCTCGACTCGTAGTTTCTGGGTCCTCTATAGCAGCATACTTGTCTTCATTCTTTTGCATCTGCTCATGCATCACTTGGGCAGCCTCTTTGATGATTTGATCCAAGAACACGACGGTTCCCTTTCGCGTGCTCATGCCCTGAACAAGTCCGTAATTGACGTGTTCAAGAGATTTAGCCCAAGGAAATTCTAGAAGCTGGAGAACCTTGAAGAACTGCTGGACGTGAAGATCCTGCTGCGATGATATGACATAAATCATCTTGTCAAACTTGTACTTTTCGTATCGTTCGATGGCACCTCCAATATCCCGAGTGAGATATATCGATGTCCCATCTGTGATAGAACCATAAGCTCTAAGTAAACAACGTAAAGGAACGAACGCACCTTTTTTGCGGAGAACTGCTTTTCCGAGCTTCCATTTCTCCAAATCGACAATTTTTGCACCATCAGCATCGGTGATAAGACCCATGTCCTCTAGACGGGCCTGTGCCTTGTCTTGCCATTCCTTTCCGACCATACTCTCGCCCGTGTAAACGTCAAACTTGACATTGAGTCGGTCATATTCCTCGGCGTATTTCTTGACGCTCAATTCTCGCCAAACCCGCCAGTTGGTGAGCGCAGCCTCGTCACCATCCTCCATCCGTTTGAACCACTTGCCTGCCTCAGCCTTGACTTCGGGGTTGGCTTCTGCATCTTTGTTGATCTTGACATATATATCAAAGAGGTGCTTGATCGCGTCTTTTTCGAGTTCCTCTTGGGATCCGTATTTCTCAAACCCAACAGCAATAAGACCGAACTAAGAGCGTCGTTGAACGATGTGAGGTGTAAGATACAAAGTAGACTGACCTGAGTACCCCAGTCTCCGAGGTAGTTCATGGAAATAACGTCCCAGCCACAACTTTTATAGAGGTTGGCGAGAAACGCGCCGATGATTGTACTTCGCAGATGCCCAACATGGAAGGATTTTGCGATGTTGGGTGAGGAGTATTCGATGACGAGTGCTTTTCCCTTGCCAGAGACATTTGTGCCGTATTCGGGCTCTCCAGAAGGTGTATTGTGAGTGAGGGTGTGGATTTGAGTGAGGATTTCTCGGATGAGGGTGGAAGTCGTGAGCTGGAAGTGAAGAAAGGCTTTGTCGTGCGTAACAGAGGCGACATATTCGTCTGGTTGGAACTGGAGACGATCAGACTTGGAGAGAGAGTAGGAAAAGACCACACACCTGAGCGATGACCTTGCCGGCGAGCTCATCGACCTTGCCTGGGAGACGGAATCGGGGCAGGGCGACGGTGAAATCGACGCCTTTTTTGCCGTAGTCGACGCCTGAATATGCCTGCTCGATGGACAATGGGGGCAGAGCATCGGCGACGCGCTTTGCAATGGCAGCCCTAAAGGTATCGAGGACGCATCGAGAGGGATCTGTACCGGGAATAGACGAAGCCATGGTGCGAAACGGTCGCAATCGGATTGCGTTGTAAAAAGCCACAACTGGTATTTATTCAAGAAAAATTAATATCGATCGAGTCACTGCTTATGTAGCACAGCCACTACTCTAGTCGTCTAATTTTGGCAGGCTATCTGTTGCAATCTTCTCGCCCAATGCGAGTTGCTTGAACAGAATATATGCTCTATCCAGGTCGTCGTTCACGATGACATAGTCGTGCACGCTGGGCTCCTTGGCGTACTCAATCTCCCTCAGCGCCGTCGCCAGTCGCTTCGCCACCGACGCCTCAGTTTCCGTGCCCCGCCCCCTCAGGCGCTCGCGTAGCGACGCCATCGAGGGGGGCGAGATGAAGCAATACACCGGATTCAGCGATGTCGCCTTGATCTGTCGGACACCCTAGCAGACGTTCGATGCTCGCTTACGATCCCAGCATCCGGCCACATACCTGCGCCTCAATGTCCAGGATACACCGCCGTCCCTGCTTCTCCACCTCCCTCACCGTCTGGAAGCTCGTCCCGTAAAAGTTTCCAGAGAACTGCGCGTGCTCAATAAATGCGTCTTGCTTGATGAGCTCCTGGAACTTGTCCATGGTCACAAAGTGGTACTGCTTTCCATCGACCTCGCCTGGTCGTGGATCACGAGTGGTGTCTGGGCCCGTTCAAGCCTTCTTTTCAGCGATTTAGTGACAACAGGAGGCACCCACGGGAAACGCTGAAGCCAAATTTATCGGGATGTTCTGCAAACAGGCGTTGTAAAAGAGTGCTTTTGCCGACCCCAGAAGGGCCAGAAAGAATGAGAGGTCGCAGGAAATCCGGCAGCATCGACGTGGATGACAATCAAAGATAGAATTCTGATATCACGTGTCCCCTTTCTCTGTTGTGATGGATGTGACTCGCATCACTAAATGTCACGCTCTCTCTCTCTTCTCCTGTCGCCCCTTCCCTTACCGTCCCTCGCCTACCAGCCTCTGCCGTCTCCCTGCCCTTTCTTCATCCCGCCCTCCCCGTCCTCGCTGACCTTCCTTCGTTTCTCGAGGTCCTGTCTTTATCCGTTCACGAAGGCTGGCTTCAGCGAAATCATTACCGCTGCTACCTTTACGTCTCATCAGTACCTGCTGCATCTAGAAACGCGGTAGCGACGAGCTATCATGGGCGGAGTCTGTTGCAGGCCACAGGTATGATTCGTTCCCTCGTTTGCGATGCCAGCGACGACAGCTCATCCTAATCTATCTTTGCACTAGCCGATTGATTTTGATGGCGAGGTTACCCTCTTCCATTTCGTTCTCCTACGGTGTGTAGGAAAGGGTGCCTTTGGCAAGGTATCTTTCCATTTACAGCATCTCCAATGGAAAATTCTCATATCTACCACCGTCTGCAGGTTCGAGTCGTCCAACACAAACAGACAAGAGATCTCTACGCTCTCAAGTATATCAACAAGGCAAAATGCGTCAAGATGAAGGCTGTTCCTAACGTCATCCAAGAGAGACGGCTCCTCGAGGAGGTGTGCATGTTTTTGACCAACACGCTATTGGCACACTGACGGCCACGTTCAGGTCGACCACCCATTCATCGTCAACCTCCGCTACGCTTTTCAAGACGATGAGAACTGTTTCTTCGTGCTTGATCTCATGCTCGGTGGGGACTTGCGATGTGCGTTCATACCCTTCCTGGAGTTCATCCAACCGCTCATATATCCTCAGTTCACCTAGAGCGACTTGGGTCACTCGAGGAAGATGTTGTGAGGTTTTATGTTGCCCAACTCTCATCCGCCATAGCATTTCTCCACGACAACGGCATAATGCATCGGTTTATATTCTCTATGCGCTTACAACCTGTGCTGACTGAACGTCCAGGGACATAAAACCTGATAACATTCTATTGGACGAAAAAGGGAATGCTCATCTGACAGATTTTAACATCGCTGTCCACTTTAGCGAGCGGCGGCTAAACGGCGTTGCGGGCTCCATGGCATATATGGCTCCAGAGTGCGTCCTTGTCCGTTTCGCATCAATACCTTGTATTTTTATTCTTTTAGAATTCTTGCAAAGAGGGGTTACACGTGCCATGTCGACTGGTGGTCCTTGGGTGTCTGTGCATACGAGCTTCTCTTCGGGCGACGTCCTTTCCGTGGTCGGACAAACGGCGACCTGACATACAGCATAACGAAGGACCCTCTAAAGTGGCCTGAGGATGCAGAGAAGAAGTGCAGCAGACCAGGCATGCTCGTTCTGAAAGGGGTGAGTCTCCTATATGTGCCAATCCAGGCCTTGACTTACCACCCCCACAGCTTCTGGATCGCGATACCTCTAGACGATTTGGATGTAAGCCAGATGGAGAAGGATACCAGGAACTTCGTCGGCATCCTTGGTTCAAATCCATTGACTGGGATACATTGGAAACGAAAGAACAGATACCGCCCTTTGTTCCTGATGTGAGTACAGCGCCCAGCATGCGTATACTATGCTGACGACACTGTACAGGCGAAGAAAGCCAACTTTGACGCATCACATGAATTAGAAGAACTTTTGTTGGAAGACAATCCACTGAAGGCTAAAGCCCGTAAAGCTAATCAAGATAACCTCAGTGCTGAAATGAGACAGATGGAAGACCAGTGCGCTCCTTTTGACTCCTGCCTCCTTTTTCCCATGTTGACGATCATCGGACGTAGGTTCACATCGTATGACTTCAAGAAAATGCAACGACGCTCGTATTACCCACATAACCAGCACCTAGTATCCATGGCTACAGCAACGTCGTCTGGAGTGGCATCATCACGACCTACCACACCCGCGAATGAACTTCGTGTGGACAGTGGGATCACGATTAACAACAACTCCATTGATATCCCCACCCCCGATACCGACGGAATACCCCATGACAAAGAACTACCGTCAGAAAAGGATTACCGGTAACCCTGTCAGTATTTTTGGCGCAATTAGTCTGCATAGGCTCACACGTTTCAACAGTAATTATGCCTCTTTTTCATCGTGTACATGCATTTTCTATCCTTTTCGTCCATCGGGTCCTCATCATCTTTGCGCATCTCTCACTCATATTCACGTTCTCTTGTGCACTTCTGAGCTGTCGTGGGTCGACATTTTCCTGCTTGTTCATGTCACTGCCCTGTCGACTTGCTTACACTTACCTGTCTATAACTGTCGCTTACGCTTGGGTCCCTTTTGTTATTTTTACGGTCTTAGTAATGCGGCTCTAGCACCGCTGTACGGTTGTGGATTGGGAGATATCGGAACAGATATTTTATACGGTATATACCCTGATTCGTGTCACGAGATTAGACGCGACAACAATAACGTAAAAAAGTCAAACCCCTGTCTGGCCCCGCTTTGCCAGCGACCGCCATCATGGATTACTACTACAGTTCAGAAGAAGACGCAGACGACGACGAGTTTGAGCACGACAGAATTGATTTTTCCTTGTGAGTAAAATTTATACAACAGGCAGCAGCTGATACCGATATTGTCAGTTTCACATCACTCCTCACTGCCATCGCACAAGTTTCATCGAACAAGAACTTGAAGCGTTCCAGGACAGATTATCCGGCCCTGACCAAGTTCCGCCTCTGGGTCGACGCGTTTCGCAAACGATACCCCAACCCTGCCAAGGGTACCACGGCAATTATATTCCGGCTTCTGTTCCCCGAGGAAGACGTCCGTCGCAAATATGACATGCAAGAGAAGCGGCTGGCGCAAGCCCTCGGCGATGCCCTTGCCACTTCTGACCCCCGTTTATTTAATTGGGACCAGGACGGTGCTTCGGGGTGTCTTGGGGCAGAAGTGCGGCACGTCATGGAGAAGACTTCTACAGTGAGACTGAACGTTGTGCCCTAGGAGAAAACCTCTCATTGAGTATGTAGATTGACCCAGAGCAGCCTAGTCGGCTGACGATAGATGAAGCTGATAAGTTCCTCGATGAACTGGCAGCAATCTCTGCCTATTCTAATTCTTCTGTCCGCTCCAAGTATCCGCGACGGAGGAGGAGCCATATAATCCGTGAAGTATATTCCACACTGTCCGCCGTCGACGCTTCTTTTTTTACGCAGATCATCCTAAAAGATCTCCGTCCGTTATTGTATAGTTCTAATTCACGACACTATACTGACGCTCTGAAGAATTATACTTCCACGTCAATTCATGCTCTCACTAAGGAGGATGCGATGAAAGTTTGGGACCCGACGAAGTCCATGCTTCGGTCCTACAGCTACGCCGCAACTCTGGAGGATGCAGCTGCCGCTTTTGAAAACGGAGTGACCATTTCCGCACCGAGATTGGGTGTGCCGATAGAGGCATGTTTCTTACTAAGAACTCCCTTCTTACACTCAATTATACTCCCCCTCTAAGTACAGATACCGAAGTCTTTGAAAGGTCAAGGATGCTCGCACGCTCTCTCCCTTCTCCGATCAGCCAAAATTGTCTGGGTAGAAACCAAGTACGATGGCGAACGTGCACAGATTCACGTCGACGTGTTGCTGAGCGGTGTCCCCAATATTACGATATTCAGTAAGAGCAAGCGTGATTCTACACATGATAGAGCCGCGATTCATTCCATAATTCTTGATACTCTCCGGCTTTCTGATGTTAAGAACAATCGGATCAAAAACGTCATACTGGACGCGGAAATGGTTGCACACAATGGAGAGCGCATTGATGGTACTGACTTCGCTGCAGTACAGCTGATCATACTGACTTTTTGTTGCTAGAATTTTGGAGAATTCGCAATCTCATTGAAAACACTGCTGTTGGTCCTCGTTCCCGAAAAAGGCCACCTGTCGTTTTGTTAGTCTTCCGCACCAGTATACGTCTGTCCCTGCTCATCATGAAGTACTCATCAGGGAAAGTCAGTCTTCGCTCCTGTCTGACGATGGTAATGAAGCGCGACACCTTGCCCTTGTCTTTTTTGACGTACTCTATCTCAACTCGGAGTCCCTTCTGTCTTCGCCTTATAGGGAGAGACGAAGGATTTTGGAATCGATAATCAAACCTATACCTGACTATGCGCTGCTCTCTGACCGGGTTCCGATTCCAATGCATAACGCAGAAGAAGCTGAGGCCAAGTTTCGCCAGGTATATGCAGAATCAATCGGTGATTATCAAGAAGGGGTCGTTTTGAAAGCGGATGATAGTGGCTATAATAGAGTAGGTCGCCCTTGGGTAAAATTGAAACGAGACTACATTCAAGGTAAATCATCTTATTCATCCTGTAGGCCAACTTAATCACCTTTGGCAGGCCTCGGAGATACAGTCGACTTGGTTTTACTTGGTGCCGGATGGGGCAAAGATCGCGGTCGAATACTCGATGGTAATATCTAATATCGTTGACTGTGAGGCTTATTTCTGCAACTCTTTTGACAATAGTGCCGACGGACACTTTCACGACATTCTATATCGGTACTCTCAAAAATGCTGAAGAGCTAAGGTATAACGTACGCATCCCTCCAACCACTTTTGAACGATACTTCTGAAGCTATCTGTAGTCTAATGCTCAACCACAATTTCTCGTCCATTTCATAGCCGAGTATGGCTTGGACCGTGATTCGTTAGAGCATATTAATTTCTGCATCAAAAGTTCTGAACCGGTTCTGTATTCGTTATCACAAAAAGTGCGTCGAATCTTTCTATACACAGACATCGTGCACTAAAGATGAAGTCTCCGCATAACACAGTCTGGACCAAAGTTGCCATACTTGTTTGAACTCTACCAAAAGTTACACCCTCCATCATTTCTTTTGCGGTGCCCGTTGCTAGTAGAAGTCATGGGGGCTAATTTCACAAAATCGCCAGGTTGCAAAGTCTGTATCTTTTCTCGATGTTCTCTTATAATTCCTAATTCCATCTCTGTAGGAATACGAATTGCGCTTTCCTAGAATATTGAAGATCTATCGGCCAGCCGAACGATCTTGGAAAGATGGGGTTAGTCGTCAGGACCTTCGAAAGATCGCAAGGAAGGCTGTCGGTAGGGACGCAAAGCACAAAGATATCGAGGATGGCGCTAGGAACATCTGGGGGCTGCCTACATCCCCCAGCGCGAGGTGCTTGGAAAGAAGGCAGACAACAATTTCTATGTATGAGGAAAAGCTCCTAGATCGAGATCGCAAACGAAAAGGAAATTCGTATTTCGACTCAGCTCCGACTCCGACCAAGAGGCCGAGAAAATCCGACGAAGTGGCTGCTATTGTTCTCTGCTCACCGCGGACCCCCTTGCGTATGACTACCAACGTCGTGCATCTTACCCCCATCGCTTGTCCACCATCTCCCCCATCACCGGAAACACAACCTACGAAAGTCTCTCCATCATCTTCGCCCCAGTCTGAAGGCAATCCAGAGTCCCAATTTTTGGAAGAATCCCTCGTCTTCTTCGTCAAACCTTCTAGTGCAGACATTCTTCCTTTTGCACGCCCGTGGAAGAAACTCGTTCCGCACCATTGCCGCATCCATGCCTTGAGCTCTTTGTTAGATGGATGTGGCTGGCAAGCCAATGGCGAACAGCGCATGTCGCCGTGGGCTAAACGGGGGGTAATTGTCATTGACAAGAGCCCTTCCGCAACAAGAGACTGGGAGGCATACGTTTATGAGATCATGGCCAAGCGTCAACTATCTTTACCAACGAGAAAGCCGATATGGGTATTTGATGGTTCTTCACCAGTGGCAATCGTCAAAGAACAGGCCTTGCATGTTTTCTCTTAGATTCCAGCTTCTCGTATATCGTTTTCTAGATCAGACTGTTCACATTGGTTATCCATTAGCCACCTTTCGAGTCGCTTTCTCTGCGATCTGTTCGTATTTTCTCATGCCTCCTTCAAGTAGTTTCATCTGTCCCTTCACCAGTCTGTACACTCTCCCTGTCGTAGTTGCTCTTGATCTTGTCGTGTAATCAGCGTCATCACTACCATTGCCATCGTCGTCCAACTCGCCCTCAACGACAGCTCGCATGAAGTATCGATCGTGTGTCACTACCAACAACGCCCCTTCAAAGTTCCTCAGGGAATCTACCAGTGCGATGATTGTGTCGTTGTCCAGATGAGTAGTGACTTCATCCAGCACGAGTAGATGTGGTGCCGCATACAGCTCTTCTCCAGATCCCAGCATAATGCACGCAGCTAAAGCTACGCGAACTTTTTGCCCACCAGAAAGCTTCGACAACGGCACATCAGACACCGTGGCCCCAGACAAACCCAACGAGCCAAGTATCCTTCGCGCCGTGGATTCATTCAGTGCCCTTGGAGGAAGTTGAAGGAGATGTGAGAGCGCAGTTGTCGTAGGCTGTACGGTCCCCAGCTCCGTGAGCTTTTCTACTTCATGCTGAGAAAAGTGTGCCATTCTCAATCGCGGATGAAGATTGATTGTTCCTTGGGTGGGTTTGAGTGCCCCTACGACCAAGTTTACAACCGTCGACTTTCCGTGTCCGTTCATACCACACAACCCGATGTGTTCCCCAGGATGAAGCGAAAAAGTGATATCCGACAGGACCGTGGGCTTTTTCGGGGCATACCGAAACGAGACATGCTCGAAGCTGACAAGGGCTCCAGGGTACCGCAGCGGGGGTGGCTCAGAAGGAAGGGCCATTTTTACCAGCGGGTCCATTGTCGGCATCTCGATGTCTACCCTGTTCTTCAGATAGTACCCAACTAAATCTCTATTCAGTTTGAACCTTGTTCCCTTCGCATTAACTTCGAGGCCTGAGCGTTCTTCGATCTTCTTCTTCCTCGATACAGCCTGCTTGAGCTTCTTGTCATCTCCCGTCCGCCTGGCCGCGGCGATATTGGATTGAATAGTCTCCTCCATATGTGCAGTTTTCTTCTCCGCTGCGTCCTTCATGCGAGTCATCCATTTGATCTGTTTCCTCTTCTCCCTTTCATAAGCTGACAGATTTCCTTTGAACGTCTCGATTTTTTGCTCGCGAAGAACAAGCAACTCTTGGGCCACGGCGTCGGCAAAATCGTGGTCATGTGTGATGACAAGGACGATGGTGTCTTCGAGCGAGTGCAAGTATGACTGAAGCCAGACGACCGCGGGCAGGTCGAGGAAGTTCGTACATTCGTCCAAAAGCAGAATGTCAACCTTCTGAAAGAGTGCGCAAGCAAGCACACAGCGGGTACGCCATCCGCCTGAAAGTGAACTGAATGGTTGATCGAGCTGTTCCGCCTGAAAACCTAAGCCCAAGAGGACAGAACGTGCGCGAGCTTCGGCACTACCTGAGTTGATCTGTTAACTATCGGTATTAGAGACGTAAAATGGAAAAGGAAGAAGGAATGCATACAGAGTCTAATAGCGCTTCCAACTCGGCTAGTTTGTCGATAGCGGTAGTGGAGGCTTGTTGGATAGCCAGTGAATCGACATCCACACCATCTTGCAGCAGTCTATGACTGATAAGAACTAAGAATTGTGATCTTAGGGGAAAACCTACAGTGCTGAGGAAGCACCTACCCTCTCTTCAGCGGCGATCAACTCTTTCCGAGCTTTGGCACCTCGCGCCCCGCTCCTGTGCGAAGCGATCTCCTTCATCTCCGCTAGTTTCCTTTCAAGTTGTTCATGTTCAATTCTCCTAACAGCTGTGACTACGTCAAGAGGACCAATAGACTCCAGTGCCTCAGAAAGCGCTGTAGATAGTTGAATCAGAATAACAGTAGTCCTGAGATGGAGATGAGTATAAACCTTTGGCATCTTTGAGGGCGCGCTGACGCCTGGTGTCGCTACTGATGACATGGCCAAATACTGTGGGCGTCGCGCTCTGCCCAGCACCGGCTGTAGTTGATTCAAGAGCAGTCCCTGCCAGAACATTCTGGTCAAGGAGAAGCATGCGAAGGCCCCAGGAAACTCCAGGAATACGGCCTTCGGCTAACGCGCACATCAGGGCTAAATATTAAATTATTAATACGAGCTTTGCGAAGGAGTCCACGGACGAACTTGATTTGCCTATTCCATTGCGACCCACAAGCACATAATGCACATTTTCTTGCAGCTTAAGGTTTGCATGCGCAAGTATTTCCTTTCCGCCTATGGAGATACTCAGATCATGTATGTCGATCTTGCTGAATGTCAGTAACGATGCAAACAAAGTACTGATTTGCATACTTCTTTTGATGTCGGGGTGTTTACAGCGTCGACGTGAAAGCGACTCTGGGAGGTGGTGACGACGAGAGAGTTTTTGTCACTGTTGGATTTCTTGTCGGTAGGCATGGCAGTATAAAGAAAGCCATCGTGATTTCAGGGTACTTAAGTATCGAGATGGTATGAACGGGTCCGAAATCCCTGAGGATGACTCTGACCGGGACATCGGACCGGACTTCCGGAAGACTGTGAGCCAAACAGGCGCATACGTGCACAACGAACAGCGAGCGCGACACCTCTCTTGTTCTTACCAGCATCCTCCCGCTCTTTTTCCGTTATCAAATGCGGTCATGTCTTTTTTTGGATTCGAACAAAGTGACTTAGAAAAAGAAAAACAACGCTTCCTTGAGGGACCCCCCCAGGACACAGAAAATTTGGCTGTCTTCACTTGGGGAGAAGAGAGTTACGACGGACTAGGTGATGCCTTACAAGAAGGCGGCGATGACCTGAATAACGAAACCTTTGGTGGTGCTGGTGCCGTTGGTGAGTGTTTTCGTTGTTATCGCAATATCGTGTGTAATCATTGCTACGTCGTAGGCAAGGACTTTGATTTTTCGAATACTGGCGGTTTGCATGACTCCCATGACTTGTCTGGGCACCCTGACATCTCAAAGGACCCATTGGCTCTAGAAAACTTTGCGCCTCAAGCCAAGCAACCTACTCCTGCTGTTCCAGTTCAATCTTGTATGTTGGGCGTCTGCTGATTTTTGACTTTCATCTTATCTTCGTTGAATTCAGCGTCGAAAACCACTCCTGCCCGTTCATTGGAGTCTCTATGGGACGACAAGTCTCCGTTCTCCGTTCTTCCTCGTAACAATGGTGCTCCTCGGTCAACTACCTCTCCATTTACTTCACAGGCCACGGCAAGAGGTCTCCAGACATTATCTCACGGCGTTTCTCAATCTGGTGTGCGTACCTTGGCTGAAATAGAGGCTGAGATGCGTGCTGCGACTCAGCAATCTCGACAGGCTGCAGTGCATCGGGAGAAATTGCTTCGTAGACAACACGAAGAAGACTTCCTACGTGAACAAGAGCTCCTTCGACAGCAACAACAGGAGGAGGAGGAATATTTACGCCAGGAAGAACTGCAAAGGCAACGCTATTTGTACCAGCAGGAGCAGCTGCAAATACAACGTCTGCAGCAGCAGGCACAGAGCACGCCTCCCCCACGCATGCTTCCTGTGTCGCAATCTCCACGATTTCTCGAACACCAAAGACAGATTCTCTTGCTACAGCAGCAACAAGAGCAGCAGCAGATCCTTCGGCTCCAGGAACTGCAAGAGCAACTGCGAATGGAAAGCTTAGAACGACAATTGCGCGCACAACAATTGAACAATCTCGGGACTCACCACCGTCAACTATCAGGTCAGAGTCTATCCCCTCAACTCCAGCATCAACGTCGTCAACGATCGCGTTCCCCTTCCGGGACTATCCCATTGCAAGATAGTCTTCCATATCACCCCCAAAATATCCAGCTTCAACAGCGGCTTCTGTCCGAGATGGCCCAGGTCGAATTTATGCGTGATATGCAAGGATCGAATCCCGCAGAGCAAGAAGCCCTGCGTATGGAGGCTATGCGCAAGATAGTCGAGGCTGAGAAGTTGGAAGAGAAGCGGCGAAGGCGTGCCGCCAAGATTGCTCATATGGTTCATATTTTTTGCTACTTATGTCGAACTCGTAACTGACGTCGAATTCTCACAGTCTAGATATAATGACCTTATGACCCAATCGGACAAAGACTTCATTACTCGGATCCAGGTTTCTCAACTAGTAACCCAGGATCCTTATGCTGATGACTTCTACGCTCAAGCTTACGGTGCTATCATGCGCTCTCGGATGGGCATTCATTCTCAGGACGAACGTGTCCTGAAATTTGGCTCGAGTGGGGGTATAGGCTTGGGTATCGCGCCGAAGGGAGGACATCGAAGGCAGAGCGCTATGCAGAAGATGGAGCAACAGGTGGAACGAATCGTAAGCAATGCTCGACGTCGCGAGGAAGAGAAGGGCCTACATTGTGAGTATTCTAGTCATTGCGCATAAATACTCTTCTTGAGTTATCCTTCAAGCACTTCATAGCCTGCAGGGCGCTTTAGGAAAAACTTCTGGACGAAGTTACAAAGCCGCACCTCGCCAGCTTCTTCAAGTAGATTCCAGCAGCGCATCTTCGTCACCCACGCTGTCTCATGCTCACGCGCACATTTCCAAGCAAGATTCTATAGATGCCAAAAACAAGGGTAAGGAACAGGCTGCCGCCGAAGCAGCGAAATTGGGTCGAGAAGCACTGGGCAACGCTGCTGATGTTGGTGTCTCTGTTCCATCGAGTTGTATTGTTGTTGACATTGGATGGTAGACCTCATCAGACCTTATCCGGAAGGAGCCATTGACTAGGAGAGAGATTCTGACGTGCTTGGAGGATTTGCATGATTTGGTACTGAAGGCGGAGCAGCTCAAACAGGAAGAACCCTTACCTGAAGAAATGCAATTTTATGCTGAGTGGTACTTATTCCGGTGATTATGGATTACTGATCTTTACTCATAGTTTTTACTAGGGAGTACGAGTATTCCGGAGTGGTAGACCAAATGTGGAACCAGCTGAAAGTGATGGTACCCATCGCCACAAGGTTATTCCATCGTTGTGAACTTGCGCACTATGTTCATCGTTGCCTTTAGCGACCCACACCCATTCATATCCCTCATGAGTGTGGCCAAAGGCAAGCGGGTCCTCTCCCGCTTGGCGCGTCATTTCGACAATCAGCAGATGCTTACGATGTTGACCCTTCTAATTGCATGCTTCAATCAGCTAGATGTCTTCAAACAAGCGCCACTGCTGGACACCCTTGAGGATACTCCAGAACGCGTTGAAGTGGAGCGACAGACGAACGCCTTCCTAAGCAATGTGCTGCAGAGCATCATATCTGTAGTTAGCAATGGTAGCCTGCGACTTGTCACCGGCCTCCTTGGATTACTTCTGGATAGGAATAACGTCTCAGAAGTTGCACAGACACAAGTATGTCTTTCCTTGTTTTCGTGAGCAACACTATTGAGGTTATCTATAGCCTGGTCTTTCGCTCCTGACATTATTCCTTACACGAGTTCAAGTCATCAAAGAAGGTGCGACAGTCCTAGAGAATGAGGTACCAACCATAGAGGATGCAAATCAATGGTATTGTCTCAACACCGTTTTCAATGCGCCATTCTTTACCTTGATTACAGGCAGCTCATGTTCGACCACATGTTTGAGCAACTCACTCCTGACTTCCCCTTGCTTTTCCCTTCTTCCCGAATCGTCGCCCGTGGGTTCCATCTTAATCAGGCGACTATCGCCGTGGATATTATCGATAGGCCGGTTTGGCAATTCCTCGCCGCTTTGGCCCTTCATGCGCTTCCTGAACAGCAGCCTATCTTGGTACATTCACTACGTGAAAAGGTACTCGAAAATGTCGTTAGTGCGAAGAAGGGTTGGGTATCAGACGAGCAAGAACGACGGGCAAAACTACACAACGTTGATCTCTTTTTGTCCGCGCTTGGTTTGAGTAGTGCGCAGATTGATTTGTAGTGTGTTGTAATTATTTATCTTGCGCTAAGAGCATACTTACATATACTTGGCGAGATTATCTGAAGAAAAGTCGTTTGTTGCTTTGGAGACACTGCGAGTCGTCAGGATGTGAACACATGATATTCGTCTTGGGAAAGCGGCTTCGACTTGGGTGCAGGACTTGGCGACGTGATGCGAAACCTTCAAGCTTTACTCTGGCCTTGCTTCTGCGAGTCATCTACAAAGTCCAAGACTCCGAAAACGACTATGATACTCTCGAAACCAAACTAATGGACACATTCCCTCGTCACCACTGTCAACAATACGATTCTATTCGCAACAGCCAGACTTCAGCTGATCTGAAACTCGGGTGCCTTTCATCTCTAAAAAGATGCCCAGGGGACGACAACGAGGACGAAGACACTGATCCGTTCACTATTCTAGACATGCAAGACATATCCTCTAGTGTCAAAGCCCCGTTTTCCCTGCCAGTAATGTTAATGAGAAAAAAGTATCGAGTGTTCTGAAAGTTAGTCATGGCGGGCCATCACACATCCTTTGTGACGGGACAACCAGGCATAGGTGGGTAACCTAACGCGCATGCAATAAGTAGTACTCACCAGTATCTTTAGGCGAAACATACTTGTTGTTTTTCTTGCTTGTAACATTCGTGCTCGAGGGCTGGCGATTTCTTCTCGTCTCAAAGGGCGTGAAATGGCACATCGGTTATGGCAGCGTAGCACAGGTGTCGCGTGTTCCGTCTCCAGCGCTAGACAAGGACTGGATCCAAGACCTCCTTGTTGTCCTCATCGATGGAGATGGCAAAGATCAATACCAGCTAGAGTTCAATCCAAGGGACTACCGAATGATTATGGTGACTTCGCTTTGGGACGACGACCATCGGGACTGGACCAAGCGCAAAGCTATCGGTTCGATCTAGGAGCTGGCGATGCAAGGATGGGATGTAAATGAATTTCGGTTTGTGAGGTAAGGCACTGGTGCACTTAAGCTAGTCACTCACTGGTCGTTTCTCACACCATCTTCCATAGCTCCTTCCTGTATGAATTTTATACCACTCCAAGTCGCCTCGCAAATTGGATTCGTCTCTTCGGTCGTTCACCTTGGGTTCGCTTTGCTGCAGCGACTGGATCAAATGGTGCTGCAATCGCTTTTGATAACATCAAATCAGCTGTCCAAAGGGTACTCAATATTCCAGCTGCCCTGCTGTCGTATCAATCAATGCCCCACACACTCTTGGAAGTCAATCCACGAGACGAGCTGCGCCTCTTTGTCTGCGCCGTTGTCCGTGCGGTCTCCGGTCTAGCACTTGATCTCTTGTTACATAATTAAGTGGCGGGGCAATCGGTGTCCGACCTTTACAGCGAGTTACGCATTGATCTCTGGAGAGACATAAGGTTTATCGAAATGATATGGCAAAGAGTTCTTTATCGATATCTCAGCCAAGTGCAAGGCCATTTTGAGCTCACGCCCCTTGATTCAAGTCATCTTCCCTACACCCTTCATCTTTCTCAGCCATTTCACATCCACGATGCCTGCAGCACGGATGTCGCTTTCCGTTCTACCCTTCTGAAGGTCTTTGATTCTGATGGAATGTAACACAGTCATGTTATGCGTACGCTGACACCCCCGCATTAGATTCTGTTGTCATTGTTGGCTCCAATTCCTGGTTTCCAGATGGCTATCAGAAGTACTTATTCTATGAAGCGTATTGCCCTTCAACGTGCCCAACGGTGGTTGAAAATCGTCACGCCCCTGGAGAAATTTCGCCCGAGCATGGCTAATAAATGGAACATCATCTTTGTGGTTCCATCAACATTGAAGGGAGATTTACCACTTCAGAGAGCTGACGATAGCACAGCATCACTGTGCAAACCTCCCAGAGCCCAGACTCTGACTTCATCTGAAAAGGGACGTTCCAAGAAGCAAAAGCATAAAAAAACGGCGCGTCATAGCTAATCTAAACTTTGATGATTCTGGAGGAATTGCTTGTACCAGTATGCCTGGTTTGTCGATGAGAAGGACATGTTTCCGGCTTACCCGGCATACCTGGAAGACTTTGATAGTGCCTTTTCTACTGTCACTGGGTATAATTAGTCTGGAGTCCTTGTAATCTAAGGTCGTGGTTTCTGGAGGTGAGATGAACAACGTGCATGTCAAGTTGTTGAGCAATTAGTGACGGTTGGACGATGGTGTAGCAGCGCTAAAGCCTTTCCACTTATAGCAGTGGATTCCCTCCAAATGTCCGCAGTGACGATGGAAATATGTCTCTGTCAACCTTCCGATACTAGATATTCCTCGTGGGATGTATTCAAAGGACCAGTATGTACGATGCTTGGTACTATTAACAGTAACACACCTAATAAGAATGTACAGCAGTTCAGTGCGTGGCGCTGTTTATGGCGTTTCTTTGTCTGAACGTTTTTCTACGCCTGGTACCGCTCGTTACTTATGTACCACCGTAGTTTGAAATTCTTAAGCAAGGTGGAAAGAAGTTAGCACGAAGACGCAGACCATACAGAGCGGTACAAGATCAGATACTACGCTACGCAAATACCAGGTAATACAAGATGTCAGATAAGTAGAATAGGAGTGGTGCGATGAGTCAAACAAATGGTGGCAAGACGGAAGAATTTTCTGAACCCCAGGAATAAGAAGCTGAATGCTTGATTTGAATTGAAGTAGAGGGGGGAGCGGAGCCTTCGAACTAGGAACGCCAGAGCTGATTGAAAACTCATGAGATAAACAAAGCTATGTAACCTGCCATTGAAACCGATATTAGTACGACAAGACATGTGAGTATAAGGGAAAGCCTTACCACTTGAAGAAGACTTTTTTCTCTCAGGGAAGAACAAGATTTGTATATTGTGGCCTCGAAAGGTTTTAAGAGATCCTCCGATGCAGAGTAATCCAGTGTAAAGAGTTTGACCACCACCTTTCGTAGAAATGCCTTGGCCGGTGACGTTAATGCTCTATCGAAAGCCCTCCACCTGGCTGCTTGGAAAAAGGCCGCTCCACCTGGAGAATTACCCCAGCCCCTCATCTCCACTACGATTGTCACAACTTCAATTCGACACTCGCACTGCAGCAGCAAGAACATGTCAACCCACCACTGCAATTGCGTGGAGCAATCCAAAATGGTCACCGTTAAATATTTGAGGTGGGATACGTCAAGTATACCATTCCCCCCTGCCAGTGTTAGGGCCGCTAATGGGTCGAACTGGAGTAAGAAGGTTCGCTTGAAGGACGTGCAAAGATGAGATCGTCCGAATATCAAATGCTCGAGGGAAGGACAACCCATCACGATGGATCGGACAGTGCCGACATCATAATTGCTACATCCATGGACCTCAAGCACTTTGACGTTTTGGAGATAGATCAAAGGATGGGGCTGGCTTAGAAGGCATTGGACCACGCCGGCGCTGTTCTCCATATCCAAGCTCAATTCGCGTAGCATTAATGGAATCGCGGGCGACGGGAGCGGAAGCTGGGATACGGAATGTGATGAGATGAATGTTCCGAGCGAGAAGCGGTTCAAGGAGCGGATCTGGGACAGGACTGAAAATAGCTCAACGCTGTTGGAAAAGCAGACTCGGTCGAGATGGAGCGAGGTAATGGGCATTGAAATTAGGGCCTCGTGTAGGGAGGGCTTATGCTTGGTAAGGAAAGTGCCCCATATCATGGAATGGACCCTCAACTCCTTCACGTTACGCAGCGCCTTGATAAGGATAGCCACGTCCTTAGCCCACTGATCCGAGCCAGCGAATTCCCCCCCGTAAACGCGAAGGACGAGGATAAACCCCGGGATGTCCCTCGACGAACGCACCAGTCGATATAAAGACTGGTAGGATTTTGGGTGAACCGTGACATCTCTGAAGAGGTGTTTGCAAGCACGAGGGCGTAAGAGACGACTGGCGGCGCAACATGCAGCTAGAGATGGCCGGTCTAATCTGAGCTCGTCGACAATTGTGTCAAGAAGCTCCTGAGGCGGTGGTATTAGAGTCATGAGAGAACGTTCGAGGTATGAAGAGCAAAGTAAGGACCTGCACGTCTTCACCTTTTACCTGGGATTGCCCCAGCTATACAGTAGCTCCATAGGAAGCCTTCTCTGCGTCCAAGAGTCTAGTAAGCGCACCCATGGGCTGCGATACAGGCGGCGGCACCGCTGCAAAACCCATAGCAAACCGCAAGTTCAGACTTTTTTAGCAGCCATGGCAGACCAGAGTAGTACGCTCAGAGGTTCCACGTGCACGCTTGGAATGCAGGATGAGAGTGAAAACCAGGCTTGGAAGCTACTACGGTGAAAGTCACAAGCACAAGGTGACGTCATCATTCTAAACATTAAGTGATATCTACACTACATCGAAAGCATTTGAACGCGCGAAAGGTAACAAAATATCTATGATCTATAACCCAGAGTCCGTAGTTAAATGTCCTGCCATACATTCTAGAAAAGAATCCGGTGAAGAGCGAGAGTTATAACATCGAGAACATCGATTTCCCGTCAACTGTGGCGAAATGTCAATCAGGACCAATACCAGCCGAGAATGGAACCTACCATGCCGGGACCGTTAATGGGATCTTGACGGTAGTCTACATGCGCCACAGTCAGATTCACATCTTTCAAGCTTTCAAGTACATCACTCACCGCAAGTCCCTGTTTCAAATGTATGAGTAACGAAGGATCAATCCAATCGGAAGCAGAGGCACTTACCGAAAGACTGGTTTCCTTGTACTTGACGCTCATGTCCGCCGCCGTGATTCGCATGGCCTCTATGGCCTCATCAAGAGTTACACTATACACCCCTTGGCTCGCCATAGACAGCTGAGCTGCTGTGATTGCTTTGACGGCTACACCCCAACAAAAAGGATATGAATAGCGCGTTTTGGGCCAGAATCTGAGAACTAACCACCGAGACTGTTACGTTCCTATAGCGTCATGAGCAACCAATCCTTTGCCTTGACTCTAACAATGTACTCACGATACATGGAACCTGAACCAGGCCATCTATCGGGTCACACGTGAGACCGAGATTGTGCTCTTTCACAGCAAATAATCAATCTGCAAGATCTTCAAGGCAAGCGAATGAAATTACCTATGCCTATCTCGGCCGCCTAGAAGAAGACCTCAGTGCGAGCTTGCTCGGCGTTCACACAAGACTCACTTGCAAAACCGTCTCAGGAGTAGCTAGGGTCAAAAATAAATGAACCGAAAGAGAAAGAATTTCGGCAAGAAGCTTACCACCCATGCAGGCGGCGAAGCCAGCACTTGCCATGGAACATGCAACTATGTAGCCGTCATTAATGAAACAAGACGGTCTACCGAACAAGACTCACCGCCAACTTCCGCCTGGCATCCTCCCTCTGCCGCGGATATGGTACTTCCACGCTTGAATAGCATTCCGATCGCCTATAAAAGAACCTAAGAACTAATTCTGCAAGCCATATTAGAGAGAACATACAGCAGCTGTAAGCAGAAATGTCATGACGCTCTTCTCAGGATCATCACTAATAAACTGAAACGAGATTAGTCGACAATATGAGGGAGCCAATCTACCCACCTCTGTAATATATTTCAGAACCGCAGGAATCACACCTGCAGCGCCATTTGTTGGCGACGTGACAATTCGTCCACCACTGGCATTGACTTCGTTGACAGCAATTGCATAACATGACAAGAAATCCATGGCCGGAATCGTAGTTTTCCGCTATACCCAGCTAAAGTATTTATCTACAATGATCATAGTAAAAAACTTACCGGAGGCATGGGTAACAGGGGATGATCGAAACTGCCCACTACTCTAGCCGCCTTTGTTCTTCTAGCGATCTTCGAAGCTCCAGACAGTGGCCTGTTCAGCGTGTCGTCTTTCATCTCTTCGGTGTAATCTGGAGAATCGATCGCTTGTACGTCATCGGATGGTCGACCTGACCCAATAGCTGGTAACGTTGGCGAAGCGACACCGCTATAGAATCCTCGCATCAACCGTCTATACAGCATGGGTGCCCGTCGACGAAGTCCAAGTCTTCCAGGCAGCGTCGGATCGACGGCGGAAACACCTGCCCGGATACATTCGTCCATGACTTGCCATATCCGAAAAACCTTTTGAGACGGCTGTCAGTTCTTTCAGCATACATTAGATCCACACCCTAACTTTATCGTGTATATCATTTTCGGTATACCCAAATGACTTTTCGTTGTCATAAACGATTTGTGCGATGGTCATCTAACAGGACATCTGATACAGCATTCTTAATGACAATATTCGGACTTACATTGTGCTTCTTCGTCAAAGCTAAAAGACTGTTCCCAGATGTAAACGGATAAGGCGGGTGATCACTGACACCAGGGGTATCTTCGGGCGGACTCGATGGTTCTGCTTCGGTATAAGGTTCCGACAGGGAGTGTGTTTGATGTAGTCTTGCAGCTTGAACGACTCGTTTATCGACACCCTTGTAAAACAAATTCTCGTCCACTATATGATAGTTGAAGGGAGAATCGTGTCAAATGATTTCCTAAACTAACCTTTGGTTTTTTCGTTGACAACAAAGCCGCCACCGACACTTAATGAAGATGAAGAGTTTTCGGACCGAGAGGTACTCCACACACCTGAAATATTCATTGGTAGCTAGCAAATCCCCATCTTCTCCAAAGCAGCTGAATCGCATTCCGTTTGGATGCGTCTTAAGGACTTGGTCCCAGCGCCACAACATATCGTGATCCATGTCATAATGGATTCGGTGGTGGCCGCCCAAGTAGAGGGACTTTGTTGACAAGATGGAATCATACCGATATGGGATGGTACCAGTATCAATGGTTTCGGGATCGGAACCTGAACAGACGGTTTAACGTCAGAAGGTAAGCTTAAAAACGCGTGTTTCACCTTCTAGCCCGAGAAGGATAGCTTGAGGTGTGTGGTGGCTATGACAAGAATGGAGTCAAGTACGAAACGCCACGTAGCCAATAGGATAAATACCCTTTTCCTATCGGAAGGAAAGTGAGGAAAAGGGGAATGTATAGAGATATGTCAACGACGCACCCGTGGCGGCGAGTGAGCCGTATCTAGACAGAGTGAGTATGTAGACATCACAGAAATGATAACTAACACTGACAGGGTAATTTTGACTGTCTTTACCTACAAATATTAATTCGAAAGGTAAGAGAGACGCGTGAGTGAGTTAAAGCAACGCACCTTTTCAAGTAACTGCAGCTCCTTTAGATCGTTAATAAAAATCTTACCGGCGCGCATTGGGCCGACGGTGTGAGACGAAGACGGGCCGACTAGAGGGAATCTGGGCTAAGAACGCGTAAAAGACCGACGAGCACATACCTCCGATGCTAAACAGGTCGAATGCAGATATGACTGCATGCTCTGGGTGTTGTGGTATCTCTGGTACGATGAGCTTGGTGCTGAACTGGGGCCTCGATGGACAGAACGGACGAGGACGAGCGAGTCGAAGTAGGGCGAGGCGAAACATAACGACGGCACTGGACGACGGTCACTGTCAAGGAGGACACCACCTCTGATTGGCCGGAGCCAATGGATAAGAGGCTATTGAGATTAATTTCAAATAGCAGACTCTCAAACCTGATTGGCTGGCACGGACACCCTGATAGGAACGTCACGTGTATATGGAAATCCTTGCTCGGAGTCGCCGACAGCCATCGTCCTTTAGCTTCTCCCACCGTTCTTCATCGTCTCCACGACGACAATGTCTTCTAGGATGCCATCCTCGTCGACATACTCGACGTCGGTGCATCCATCCTCTGCACGGCCTGGTATTTCATCCGCTTCATCATCCACGACCAGTCTTCAGACCTCCTCGACCAATACGCTCACACCTGCCCCCGGTGTCGTTACTGTTGAAGCCCTCCTGGCCCATCATTCGGCGTCTTTTGACCCGAAACTTGCTGCACTTGAGCAGTCCTTGAGTGAGCGTAATACTCTGTCACTACAAAACGCTCAGCTCTGGAAGCTCATTGAGAAACAACGCTCGGGGTACAATCAAATCCTGAAGGAGCTGGAGCGCGTACGGAGCGAGCGGGATGGGTACAAAAGCAGGTTAGCTGCTGGTCACAATTCCCCTCACAGCGACCGGCGGCATCGAAACCATGACAGAACCCACCAGCCTGCCCCAGCCCCGTCGGAAAGCCCTGTTCCTTCCAGCGAAAGCGGGTCGCTGAATGAAGAACACACACCTGTCACAAAGCACAGTACGCACAAACACCGCTCTGATGAGCAAGGTATGTCCAACTGTATTTTCTTGTGTCCTTCCCATTTTCACTCTTCATAAAGCAACTCCACGACTGCTAACTCAATCTCTTCATTCCACGAGTTCCAAGGAGCCCATAATTCACGATCAGCCGCCATTCGCCGACTCTCAGTCTGTGTCGCAGGTATCCCAGCATACGGGACCATCATCCCTGCCTCCACTGGTTGTTCCTCCACGATCAGATTCTCTTCCCGTTCCCACCTCTATCGTGTCAGCTCCCCAGGATACAGAACCTTTACACCAGCAGCGGCCTCATCATGGGTACTCGGATTCAGTTGTTAGCAGCAATCTTCACTCTGGCAGTTCGACTACGACTGCACGAAGTCGACACCAGGCCTACCCCCGCAAGTCCAGCATCACGGAAAGTATTTCAAGTGTCAGCACGGCTGGCGCATCATTCTCGTCAACACCCCCGCCTCAACAGAGTTCCCATTCACCTTCGTATCAAACTGGTTTTACGCCACAGACGGCGCCCGCCGGTTTCACATCTCCACCAACCCAACAACCTAGCTTAACTATCTACAACTCCCCAGCCACTCCCGTGCCATCTCAGGCTCAGTCAAGTTCTTCCTCGGCGCTTTCTGTTGACGCACGGCAACTGTCGCGAGAATCTCGTATCACTCTTCCAGATGAAGCGAGCAATTATATCGCAAATATGGTTGATTCTCCCGTTCCGAGCCCAAGGTTCAATGACAACTTCAATGGCACCAAGTCCCCTCTACCTGGAATTGCCAATGGTGGTGTAGCGCCTTCTGATCCTGACCATCCCAGTCCTATAACGCCGGATAACCAGAAGAAAAGCGAGTTTCTAGATATGGATGAGGATCCTCCGGATGAAGACGAGGAAGAAGAGGATCCAGACGAACGGGACGCGTACGATGCTGTTGAGCCCGGGAATCCGGGCCCTACTCCGGTCCAATCGACATCTCCGACGTCGCCACATGGCCGGAAAATCAAACCTCGAGCAGCTGCTGAGGACTTTCCACTACCACCATCCAATACCAACTCGCAGAAACAAGCACAGGCCGTTGCTCGAGCGCGTGCCGCAGCAACAGTTTCGTCACCACAGCGCCCCAGTGGCTACGATTACCCTGATCCTGACCAAGCACAACTACAGCCACCACAGCAAGATCAGCGTGAGATGCCCAATGTACCTGCGTTCCGCGCCCTTCCCTTACTCTCCACCGATCTTCCTCGAACAACTATCAATGTGTCGCACTCCTTTGTCAGACCAAATGACCGTGGCAAAGAAGTTCTTTCATTCGTGGTGGAAGTCAATCCTGGCAGCGGCAAGGACGGATGGAAGGTGGAGAAGATGTACTCGGACGTTCTGAACCTAGACCAGAGGGTGCGAAACAGCGTCGGTAAAGGCGTTGGTAAGAAGATTGCGAACTTACCGGAGGGAAAGCTCTGGAAAGACCATGCACCGGCTAAAGTCGACCAGCGAAAGGTAAGCATCCCGATGGGTGTACGTGCTTCCACCATTCAATTAAATGCAGGCCGTTCTTCAAAACTACCTTCAAACTCTGATCAAACTACCGGTGAAGAACAACGATGAAGTGATTGCGTTCTTCACGACGGACATCATGCGTGAAATGAATCAGCCTGTTATGCAAGCCGGACACAAAGAAGGATATTTGACTAAACGTGGCAAGAATTTCGGTGGATGGAAAACCCGGTACTTTGTTCTGCAGGGCCCTGTGCTGGAATACTACGATTGCGTATGTGGTTCATCTTCGTATTGTCTCCGGTTTCAAGTAAACTTTTGCAGCGCGGTGGAGCTCATTTGGGCTCAATCACAGTTACAGGAGCCCAGATTGGTCGACAACAGCGGACGGAACGACCTACTACTACGGATGAAGAAAAAGAGTACCGACATGCGTTTCTCATTGTCGAAGCAAAAAAGGGGCAAGGGGGAAACCATCCACGACACGTCTTGTGCGCAGAAAGTGATGCCGACCGTGACAGTTGGGTCGAGATGCTGGTGCGGTACTTTTCTGGGACTTACAGCGAAGAAGCGGTGCCTTACACCTCGAGCTCCTTGAGTTCGGGACCGTATTCAAACGGCACCTCGTCGGTGATCCTGAGCGAAGGGACACCTACTTCGACATCTTCCCCGGTGCCTGTGCGGCGGCCTGTACGAGGCGTGTCGAAGGACGACATATCTGTGTCCAAACAGGCTGCAGTGCCAATCTCCCGACTTGCGCCGGACGCCTCTAACGCGAAGCTCTTTTCAGGTCCGGTGTTGCCGGACGAATACAATACGACTATCACGCGATCTTCGAGTCCGTCTAAATCTGTGCAGGAAGTATCTCCTACCGAACGGTATCCCGGGCCAGCCATTTCGGATGCGCTGAATGCGCGTCGGATTCTAGAACGGGGACAGGGCCTCGCATCAAGTTTACCTGACTCGTCTCCTCTGGCGAGTGCAAGTGGGGCTAGTGGGATAGATCGTTCACACTCTGAGTTGGGACACTACTCCGACACGCCTCGAATAACGCGTTCTCCGGAACGTCATCGTGAGCGAGAGCACAAGTCTTTGCACCCGTCGCCCACGCCAGATCGCGACCGAGCACCTTCGCCTGAGGGGAAGGTGAAGATATCCGGGCCGCTGAATGGAGCCCCGATTCCAGCTGGGTACAAGTTTGGATCCGGGAGAGATCCACAGGGCGAGTCGGGGAGTGATCGACGAGAGAAGGCTAAGTCAAGGGGCTTCTGGGGCTTTGGTAGGCCGAATGGTAAGTATGTCATTGATAATTGACTGGATTGATGAATGCTTGTTCCTAGGTGCGGAAAAGCCGCCTTTACCGCGACCGGTGTTTGGAGTGACTTTGGAAGAATCATTGGAGGTTTCGTCAGTAGCGCACCTTCCTTCGATTGTGTTCCGCGCGATTCAGTACTTGGAAGCGAAAAACGCAGAACAGGAGGAGGGTATCTATCGCCTGAGTGGAAGCTCTGCTGTGATTAAGAATCTCAAGGACATGTTCAATGCAGGTAGGTGCCTTTAGAAGCTATACGGACGTCACTGACGGGGTGGTTGCAGAGGGCGATATAGATTTATTGGCTTCCGACGAATACTGGGACCCGCATGCCATTGCAGGGCTGTTGAAGAGCTTCTTGCGGGAACTTCCTGCCAGTATACTTACACGGGAGCTACATTTGGACTTTCTTGCGGTTATGGAACGCAAAGACCCGCAGGAACGGGTTCGGACGCTGTCGCACCTAATCGCGTCGCTGCCAATAGCCAACTATAGCCTCCTGCGAGCCCTAACTGCGCACCTCATCTTGATCGTGCAGAACTCTGCAGTGAACAAGATGTCCATGCGGAATGTGGGGATTGTATTTAGCCCGACGCTAGGCATTCCTGCTGGGGTGTTTAGTCTGATGCTTGGTGAATTCAATCAGGTGTTCAATGTAGAAGATGTTGAGGAAGAGCTAGAGGAGCTGGCGGAGGATTCACGGCGGAATAGTCGGCAATATACCGATGGAGCTGCCGACCAGTTGCTAGGACTTGGTGGGCGGACGCTGTCAGCGCCGGTAGAGAGTGATGGAGAGTATTCGTCGTCTGTGGCAGACGATACGGACCGGGAGAGTGCGGTTTCGGGGCCTGACGCTGGAACGCCGCCTGATACACCTCGACTGGGCAAGGCAGCTGGAGTAGCTGCGACGCATGGACTAAATGTTGCAGTGAGTGAAAGGGGAAATCGGTACTCTCGGATTGTGGGGAGTCCCCGTGCGCCTCCAAGTCCTGCGCTGTCTGGCTCGGCTGTACCGTTATGATTCGTATTCTTTTGGCTCATCTTGAACATTGTCATCTATCGCATTTTCGACTGTTGTGTTTATTATACCCCCTTTACGATGTGGAATGTGTATTTTGTGTCACATGACGGGGCGTTAAATGAATTTGATCTAAGGGGGCGGGTATAGGTAAGCGCTGGCGAGTGCCTTTTTATCATCGACAACGATGGGCTTTCGTCACGCAGCCGTGCTGGGACCAGTATCTTTCTTCCTGGGTGAGTAAAAGGTGTGTATTTATGTGATGGTAGGCTAATTTAATCAGGTATTCTATCTATTTGCTTTACGCTGGACCATGCGCTTCTCTGGCGGCCTCTGACGGCGGACATTATCTCGGATGGGTTTCAATTCTACACGACGTTCTTCAATGCACCTACAGCGATCAAAGCGCTGCTGCATGCAATGATGGGAATTGGGCTGGTCGGACTTGTGAGCAAATTGCACAAGTGGGACGACAGTGCGATGTTTTTTGATGGCTCGTCATTGGGTCGGCAAACAATTTTATTCGCAATCAAAGTGAAGAAGCTTAATTTTGTACAGGCGCCTACGTGTTTGCCATTGCTGTATACTTGACGGTGATCATCCCTACGCTGCGCACAATAGCGGAGCCGCTTGAGGAAGAGACAAGGGAGGATCGTATTGAAGCGATGCGAGTGCTGAGCGCTGCGAATGTGATTATCGTAGTGTGTCTTGGCGGGATCCTGGCGCTGCAGGTAAGTAAATTCTTGGGGGGTATGGTGGTAAACTGAGTGTATTGCAGGCCGGGCAAGAGTGGGCACGGCGCACGACAGAAGAGAAGGAAAAGAAAGAGAAAGCCGGGAAGAAAGAGTAGAGGCTAGAACTGGAAGAGTGAATGGACAGGGTATTGTGAAGTGTTTACGGTGGTAATTGGGCCGTCGATGGGCCGCATCAGTGGATCAGTGGACGTTTCTCACAAGCGTGGGAAGAGATCTGTGGGAGATCTGAGGCTTCTAAATGGGGATGTCGATTTGGTGGTAATTGGATAATAAATAAATAATGGATCTAGATTTGCACCCAGTGTGGATGGAAATAAAAGGCTGGCCTCATGGTCCTGGTTGGCGCAACGATGGACGTCGACTGGTGCTTGACTTGTGAACGCCATTTGGTGCGTCGTTTTCTCTTTCTTCGTTTGCTTCTGCTCATCGTTATACAGAGCGGCAACTGGACGTACTGCTCGCCAGAATGCCAGCGTCGCGCCCCCGCCAATGTACGGGTCTTGCCCTCGTCGTCCTCGAGTGCAGAGAGCGACGACGAGCCCATCTACCACACCATCCATGATGTCTCTTCGTCGGGCTGGACGTCCGAGAAGATTCACGCCTGGGCGACCGTGATTCCGCCGGCGTCGGTGCCCCGACCACAACGCGCATACCGCACCCCAAAACTGCTCAGCCAGCGTCGGACACCGCCCACCGTCGCGATGACCGTCCCAGAGCAGAGTCGGTCAGACCGCTCGCTGCCGATTTCCTTCCCCAAAAGGCCCGCCAACGTCCTGGCCACGCTCGCCGACCACTTTCGCACCTGGGCTATATCCCGCCCGCCCTGCCTCTCCCCTGCCCCGTCTCCGACAGACTCGTTCATCACCCTTCCCTCTGCACCCTCGTCGCCTTCGTCATCCCACTACGAGGAAACCGCGTCGCTGCCTATCAAATACCGCCCTCAAGACGAGCGTCCCCCACCCCAGACCCGTTTTCTCCACCAGCCCCCTTCCTGCCACCCCCAGGTCCGTCTGCGTGACGACCACCATGCTGCCTTCCGTCTGCGAGGTCGCAAGCCTCGCTCATAACGTCATTTCGTCATGTCCCCATCATTGCATTTTCCTTTCATTCGGAACGGACTAGCTCTTCTTGATTCCTTCCAGTACCCCCAGTATATACTACACAATAGACAGCACGGATATGTATGATATGTAGCCTTGTACCAGCATTGACAATACACCTCACTTCCATCAGACACCTCTCAGCCCGTCAGTTATCTGCATTGCTTCCGTCGTTCTCTTGCTTCCTCAACGGTCTAGACGCCAATCCCAATTTCCCACTACTTGCTATTAATTAACTCCGTTACGTCCTGAAATTTTATCCCAACCCAAACGCCACCCGCCTCGTACCCCGCCTCCCTAACCGTTTATAGCTACCCACTTGTCCTAAATCACCGGACAAATTTCTCAAAGAGAAAACACCGGTCAAAGTAACGAGACATCAGGTCTGTCATGCCTGACATTGGTCCTCCGGCAACTAAACACTAGCTCCTCCAGGGCATTCCCAAGGGGGTAAACTCAGAAAACCGACGCAGATATCTCAACCTGGATATATACATGCCGCTTGGCGCTGTCTCGGTACCGCAAAACTTACAGCACCTCAAACAGTGCCACAATTTTTTAAATCCCACCTGAGCCGTTCCTGGGCGCCCAAGGGAAGCCCCGACTGTTGTCCCAGATTGCGCCCCACCTCCCCCCCCCCTCCCCCCTTATACTTCGGTGCCGCGCGACGTTCGAATTCACCACCACGGAAGAATGCGAGAATTTCTCAAATTCACCAGTACAATACAAATGCACGGTTGTCTCCGTGCCCAATCGGTACCGTCCCATCCCCTCCAGAGTCCAACAGAACAATCCCAGCAACCCAACATTCTGACCTGGAAGGCCCTGGAAAACTGGACAAATTCGGTCCCGCGAACAGTGCAGTCCCAAATGGGATCGCGTTCAGGGTTGGATACTTATTAATTGTGGAGGCACCACCAGATGCCAATTATATGGCTTCGACTCGCCTTATCTGGCTCAAGGGCGGTCATCTTCCAAGTTTTTGTAAGATACTCTGTGTCACAGCCCAGGTCAAAGGAAGCAGCAGCGACGACGTCCAGGGCATGCGTCTCGAGGATCCAGGCCTCGGCCACCGACCCACCCAAAGAGCCCTGAGCAGTTGAGAATAATACGGGTTCACTTTGAGAGCCTCAATCAATAGCCATGTACGAAAGGCAACGGGCCCTGGCCCACTTGCGGATCATGGTTGGAACTATTCAGGTCAGCAGACCACGGTGGTCGGTGCGAAAGACGTCCGGATGGTCGGAACGGTGCTTGAAGGGGAGGCGCCTATGTCCGACGTCTTCCTTGCAACGTCGGCTCACGGTCCGGGCTCACTCAATAGTCGGTGCACCGACAAATACCGCAAAGTACCCTTTCACGAAACCGTATTTTCCCCAAGTAGCTAGAGAATCTGTTTCCAACAAGACACTGTTCGCTCAAGCTAAATCAGCGTTCGACTTGGACTCCAGATCCTCATGATACCTACTCGCAAAATGTCAGAACAGTCTTCAGAATGACAGTGGATCGAGCCCGTCCCGAAAAAGGCATTACCTCCGCCTTTGTTTGTATCTGTCTTTTTCACAAGGCTTTCGACTTTGCTCTCGTCGTCGTCGTCGCAAAAAAAGGCCCCGCTCGCTGTTCACCATGGTAGGCCTCCACCCTCATTAATTACCCATCTAAAATGCTCACCACCACTTCTTGCAGCCTCCACCAAAATCAAAAGGGGGCAAAATGCTCTCCCTGATCAATTGGCGTCTCAAGGTCACCATCAACGACGGACGCGCGCTCACCGGCCAGATGCTTGCATTCGACCGACACATGAACCTCGTTCTAGCAGACTGCGAAGAGTTCCGTAGAGTTCGAACAAAGAAGAAGGACGCAGGTGAGGCGGGCCCTGGCCAGGAGCAAGAGATCAAGCGCACACTTGGACTCGTCATTCTTCGCGGCGAGACCGTCGTCAGCATCAGCGTAGAAGGCCCGCCGCCCGTTGTTGACGAGGACAAGAAAAATGCCGTCTGTTTTCCTCACTTTTCCTTCTGCGTCGAGACTCTTACCTATTCCACCTTTAGCTTCCCGTCGGTCCAGGTCGCGGTATGCCTGCAGGCCGTGGTATGGGAATGATGCCCCCGAGTGCGTATCTCCATTTTTTCTTCCAGCTTGCATTTTGATCTTGACCATTTTGCAGTTGGCCAGCCGCCTATGCGCCCGCCAATGGGCTTCCCTCCAGGTGGCATGCCGGGCCCCCCGCCTGGATTCCGACCCCCCGGCTTCCCTCCTGGTATGCCTTTCCCTCCTCCTGGGTTCGCCGGTGCTCCTCCTGGGTGCGTTTTCTTCCCTCCATGTCTCCCCCGGCTGACCTTCTACCCAGCTTCCAGCCGCCCCAGTAGCCTTGTTGTGTAGTTTTGCTTGCATCTGTTTTTTTGTCTTCAATGTAATCTCAATACTCGGTGCTCGAACACGTTGTTCATGATGTTCCTTCACGTGCTCGCTCTCTGTTTCCTTTTTTCTCGACTCCGGCCTCTGCGCCCTTTCCCAAAATGTTGGCGTCCAGATCTTGACTGGCCCTCGAGTCTATCACCAGGAACGTCCCTCTAATGGCGATGAAAGGCACTGCCTCCGACCTCGAACAGTTGCTCTACTTGGCTACAATCTGAACCTAAGCTTTCCCCTGTCGATGCCCAGCGGCACCGATGATTACTCTCGTAAAATCAATAGAATAGAGTGTTCCCATCGATGAACCAGTGTAATCATTTCTCAAGCTCCTAGTGCTGTTCTCTAGCCCCCCTCAAATCTTTTTCTGCGTCTTCATGATCAGTAACGTTACCGCTTCGGGTCGAGGACCCGCGTGAAGCCATAAAGCCCCCCAATTCTCCTGATCTACGCTACGAATAGGTATCCAGTCCCTACCCTGGAATCCAAGCCTCCATCTACTACGCTTCTCAAGCAATAGATATAAGAGAGGATACTCCCGGATCGAATTAGACCCGGGTCGGGCAGACGGTGTTTTCCCATCGCCAGACAAACACCGACTATACCTAGTTTCATTCAGTTCCAGATCCTACTGCGGCACGGTCTCCGCCGTCTGGAAGAAGATCAGTCCTTACACTTGCGGTACCCAGGCCTCTTGAGAATTCGAAGGTGGGACCATGAGTAAGGGTTCACACACCATCAGCTTCCCTGTTCATGAGTAGCAAATCAGGACGTCTTCTTGGTCTTCTCATTCACTCGCACACAGGAATAGCCAAGGCCTTGGCTACGCAAATACAGGCAACACCCTGGAGTCAAATATACCACCAACCCTACGCTACGGTCCACCGCCCCTCCGTGATATTGCGACACTAAACAGCAACACTGGCTTCGACTTACATACTCCAACAGCATGCCCTTCGCATCAAGATTCTCTCACGTACATCATACTCTGGTCTTTCGTCTTCTCTTTGTGGTGATGGTGCAACTTGCCCTTGGAAACCGACAAGCCGTAACCCCGAATCACGGCAAGCACAGCGATCAGTTCCAGGTGCCATAAGCTCCTCCGCACGCGTTGAATGGGTGTACAATGTTGATCCATATGTCCGCATACAGCTACAAGAGTTAGAACGGCCCATATTCCGCGATATCAGGGAACCGGGATGCAAATCGTCGTGTATACAGCAAACGGGCTACGTGGTCTGATCGTGACTTGAAATTTTCAGAACAGCTCCCAAGCGAGATCTGGCTGGATCTGAATCGAAGAAACCGTACGTTGATCGAGGAATACCGCAGTGTAAGTATTGCATTCTTTGATGTATTGTTACATCACAGAGCCCTTCAGGATAATTCTGGTCAGATGAAGAAAATTTCAGCTATTCATAGTCCGACATTCCATTGTCTCTGTGTGAACCCTTCAGTTTTCTAACGCTAAGGAGGGACACGGGAGAATACGGAGGCAGATCTTGTGATCCGATACACAGCCACTTGATCCGATCGTTCGCATACACACTGCTATTTCCAAATCCAGAGATACCCTTTTATTTTACTCCCCTCTCCTCTCGATATCGAACGATCTACATTAGAACGACAGGTAATCATCTACCTTATAAGCGGCTGATAAAATCAACAATAGCATCGTCTTCTAATGCTACCGGAAGCGATTTCTTAGTGGCGTTCGCCATGTCCCGAATGTACCACAAACGCACCTTCACCGTCGTCGATTTCCTCGGAATTCGTACTTCAAATATCTTCTTCGATCGAAATAAAGTTGCACAGACCAGGGTACGTATTTCACTCACGTCTGTATGTGTGTCATATATCACGTTCAATTGTACTCCACCGTTTGAAATATCAGCCAATATAAATGAACTTCCACGCATCGAGGCAGATCTTTCAATTTAAGTTTTCTGGAATATGATCATTCATAGCAAGGTCTCCGGGTTAGGTCTCGGAGCTGCAGCTTCTATCTATCTCGCAATCGGCACCAGAAGTGGACGACTCGAAGGATCTCATCCAGCCCCAGAAATTATGCTCATCGTAACAGGAAACCGTTATTGTCCAGGAGATCGAACTACTCCTTTCCACTATGACACTGCTTTCTGACATCTCTTTACGCAAGATCCGTACCGAATCTGCCAAACATACTACACCCCGAGCCCGGCAATCTTTTAGGAGATCGTTCATTCTATGTCAATCAAGTTACGGGCGGTTGCAGACTGTGTATTCCGTAATGTGGCGAGCCTGGTGAGTGGTTGGTGCATGAACGTGAACGATTTTTGAAACTGGAACAGATAGCAGCTGATCTTGACTATGTCGTGCTCACCGCAGTCGTGCTTTCTTATACCGATCCATACTTATCCCGTCCGAACGGATCCTAATGACGATCTTGTGGCAGAACAGCGGCATGAACTCTGGTATACACTCTTGGCGGGACCATGGCGGTACTGCCGTAAAACCCATCTACATACTTCGTGTACAGTATATATATCGCCGCTAGTTATCGCACTAATCATAACAACGAAACATTGTCAAGATGCTCCAAGGCCAAGTACTACGGAACCGCGTTGGAACTTTGTGAAAACACGTTCCTCCCACGAGCCCGCAAGAGGACTTACGTTGCAAGGAGTAATAAATTCCGGCCATATTTACCGATCTGGATATCCGAGTTGGGTGGAGAACGGATCGAGGTTGCAGGTTGTTGCAGGCGCCCAGCTTGAGGACAATCAGGCATGTCATCATGTTGCTAACTTGTCCTTATATATAAGAACCCTGCGCGATCTAGATAATACTATATAACACCACATTTTGGAAGAGATAACCATCAATATATCATAGATTGAGCGCCCTCGGCTTTATAAAACAAAATACAAATAAAAAGGACTTATACTTCATAGTATGGACCTGAGCAGACCTGAGCAGTGAGCGCCCCAATCCCAACCCCTGATCTAGCACAAAGCCATGATATGTAAGTTTTTCGATTTTTCATCTTTCTCGCACATGTTTGGAGCTCATATTGGTATTTACCCTGCAGTCCCAACTTTCAGGCGGTTTGTATTGCGCCTACATGTCCCTCATGTCCCTTCTTTTCAGATGCTTTCCTTGTTACTTGTTTACTACCATCTGCAGTATATCAATACGGAGATAATGAAAACATCGATTTTCGGTCTGCAGACTTCGATACGCATCAGTCGAAAATGAGGTTGCTAAGCTTCCCCTATTCCTCCGAAGGCTTCGTACAATTGAACTCCGCTCATAAGAGTAGTTTGCCTCGGAGCACAAACCTGCAGAGCAAATAAAGTTTGTGGTCCGCATTGGCATCACCGTGACATACTACTTGAGTTCTCCATAAATTCCGTGCACTTCTTTCAGACTCCGTCTAGGCGCAGGCGAGGACTTTATTTTCCGCGGGACGTAGCTTAAGCTTCCACTGTGTATCCGAATACATTTTGGGTGAATCTCTTGAAATCCGGATCTCCAATGCTGATATCGCTCGCACGGATATTCTGATTGTGGTTTCTGATGCTCCCTGGAATACCAATACTCCTTTCAAGGTTTGAACAATGGCTAAGTATCATTGGACCCTTTTCTTCGGAAACTTGCACTTCCCCTAGGCTTCGCTGAGATCCGTGGAAGCATAGTCGTTGGCTGATCTAGGGAGATCGATTCACCCCTTTCTCTCCATGTCCATGTAGGGTATGGTCTACAACGCTATTCTTCGCGATGATCGTTCTTCATACTTCTTATGACCTCAGTAAAACAGGACGCAACATATGTCATTAGATCTAAATTTTGCCTCGATAATCAACCTGAGAATCACTTAAGGGAAGGAACTTTATCTCTTTGGGGCTGAGTAGTAGCGTGTTTGTTACCGGAAGATAATCATGCGGACCATCCCCCGCTTTAAAGTTAGAGTTTGGCGATGTTCTCATGTCTAGAAACCGGCAAGCCAGAGAAAGCGGAATGCATCATCACAAAGGTGCACATGACAGTCAGAGGAATCTCAGAGGAATCAGCTAAGTACCAATCACCTTGTCATATGTGGGCACCGCTAAGTCCGTCGTTGTGACGCAATCCCCCAACCTGACAGGAAATGACATAGTTACCTACCTACGACAACAGACTGCGACTGTGCGTTTCATGCTAAGAAAAGGATTTCGATTTCGTCACAATTTACAACAAATTTAGAGCAGCTATGGGTACAATTCGTCTTTCTATAGAAATATGGTATTAAGGTTCATTTCGCTAACACACTATAAATTAGGCGCACCTACTTCTCTATGGTGGGTTAATGTACAATTTCGACCGTGAGGTCGCCTTGGTTAATGGAATCGCCTACACAAATACGTTGTTAGCTCCAGCTATGCAAGGGAACGACAGCGATGACATGCCTTCTTGAACAACAACCCGCTTGACATGTCCAGAAACCGGTGCCGTGACTGCAGATTCCATCTATTGTTGTTTGATCAGAAAGTGTTACAAGTCGTCATGGATCGCACTCACTTTCATGGCACTCAACACTGCATGCATGTTGTACTCAGCAAGCGGCATATCTTGGCATATACAGTTCACTTACCACAAACGGGGTCACCCTTCTTAATCTCTTGGCCTTCTTTTACCCTTACCTCCACTACGACTCCGGACATTGGAGCACCAACGGAACCTGGGTCCGTGGTCGCCTTCTCCCGCGACAGAGTCTCAACAGCAGAATTCTTATCCTCCACGGACACGGCCCGGACCTGACATAGACCATAGCACGTCAGGAGCACGCCTTCATCTAAGAAAAAGTCACAGGTACCTCTCCGTTCACTTCGAACCAAACGTCGCGTTGGGCACGCCCTTCGACCACCGGTCCGACGGCCATAAGACGGATGATCAAAGTTTTTCCTTTCTCAATAGAGATGTGCATTTCTTCGCCAACATCTGGACGACCCAAGAAATATCTCGTGGGAATGACACTGGGAACGCGAGTCAACACATGCGTCATCAATTCTTATCAGGAACGCACCTGAGATCACCATATTTCTCAATGAAGCCTTGATACTCTTCAAACACCTAAACATCCTGGTTAGCACATGTCCCCGAAAACACGAATCCAGCATACTTTCGGGTACATCACGTACGAAGTAACATCAGCATCTGTGATATGTTTACCAAATTTACTTCGTAACTCCGCCTTGATCTTCTTGAAGTCAAGGGGTTCCATAGTTGCACCCGGACGGCCGTCAATTCTTGGTTTATTCCTGATGATTTGGGTGCGCAAAGGCTCGGGGAATCCTCCCACAGGTTGTCCCAGGTAACCTTGGAAGAATTCCACGACAGACGACGGGAAGTCAAGATGCTCCGCACGTTCGAGAACATCTTTCTTGGTGAACGAGTTGGATGTCATCCATTGGGCAAAGTCGCCAACAACCTTTGATGACGGTGTAACCTTGGACGTAGTCAGTATCTGTATTCAGGCCAACCTGGCGGTAGGATTCACCTTGATGATGTTTCCACACTAGGGAAATCAGTAATCAGCGCATGTTACCGAGAACATCATATGAATTTACCAGTTCGTTGGCTTCAATGTACTTCTGCTTGATTACTGCACGATTGTCAGGACACGGGCTTCTGAGGGACGAACAGAAAACACTTGCCGGTCCATTGTGTCCCCAAGCCGAGCTGAGAAGCTTGGAACTAACACATGGCCACTTAATCACCATTGATGATTAGAAGGTTAATGGAGTGCGTACCATGAGGTTGGTATATTGACCACCTGGCATCTCGTGATCGAAGACACTCGAATCGGAAGCCCTGACGTTGGCCTCAAAGCAGCTGTACAGCATGCGAACCTGGCTCCAGTACAAGTTTAGTGCTTGAATGTCTTCGAACCGGATGCCTGTGCCAAGAGACGTTTGCTCAAGTGCCATACAAACGGCGCCCATTGATGGTTGGGATGTCAAGCCCGACATGCCTGTCGCACAGAGAAGACGGCCCTAAGTTCAACTGTACAATATCGAGAAATAAAACTGACTGACTGTCTATAGCAACGTCAACGACATCGGCGCCTGCCGCAGCACAGGCAATCATGCTCGCAGCAGCGATACCCGCGGTATCGTGCGAGTGAACATGGATAGGAAGGTCAGGATGTCTTTGCCTGATGGCGCCAATCAAGCTTGAGAAAGAAGGGAAATAGTGAGCAGGCATTTCTTGTATGAGCACTGATAGAAGCTCACATCTTGGCAGCCTCGGGCTTCAACAAACCGGCCATGTCTTTGACACCAAGAACGTGGATTCCTTCCTTAACCAATTGATCCACGAAGTCGAGGTAGTATTTCAGGGTATACTTGGTCTCCGTGGGACTGGCAACATCTCCACTGTAGCAAACGACGGCCTCACAAACACCACCAGCTTTTTTCGCAGCATCTATGCCAAGTCTCATCTAAGAGGAGCATCAGAAACGGACCTTTTCTATGAATAATGTTTACTCACATTTTCTATTGCGGAAAATTAAAGGGATCAGTGGGTAAACGCACACGATTACAATTATAAACTTACCAAAGTAGTTCAAGGAATCGAAGACACGGAAGATGTCGAGGCCATTCTCCACAGCCTTCTTGGAGAAGTCGTAGATAGCGTTATCGCTGAGAAACAGTATAAGTTGACGGCGTGGAAGATCAATGCGAAAATACACACGGATAACTGGTGTAACCTACTCCATTGGCACCACGAACGAGGGCTTGGAATGGAATGTTGGGAACGAGTTTCCTCAAAGTCCTCTAAATGACCGATGCCATTAGGGTCAACTCCTTGGAGACTCTATAAACTCACCAATCGCTCCCAAGGGTCCTCGTACAGGAACCTCATCGCTACGTCGAACGTGGCACCGCCCCAACACTCTAAACTGTAACAGTTGGCCAGTGCATAACTCGTTTCTTTGGCGATGTTGACCATATCAATAGTCCTCAGTCGGGTAGCAAGCAAAGACTGATGGGCATCGCGCCAGGTAGTGTCCATAATAAGAGTTCCTGGATATTCGCGAACGGCCTTCGCGAATGCCTCTGGACCTTTCTCCACGATAATGTTTCTCCAACCAATCTCACAAGGATATGTGGTATCGAGAGGTGCTCCATTGAGAGGGTCTTCGCGGTTTTGGAATTTAGGGATGACAACTTCGTCCTTGAGACCTGGTTCACCCTTCGGAAATCCATCGTCAATGGTTTATCATGGAGAAACTAGGGAAGGTGCTGACAGTTTGTCCCTTAATAGAGCTGCCATTGACAGCAAGGTCTCCAAGATAAGCAAGCAGCTTTTGAGCACGGTTTTGACTTTGAACCAACTTGAAGAGGTCGGGTGTATCGTCGATGAACTGAGAAGAAATTTGAATTTGTCTGCAACTCCCCACAGAATTATCTTACCGTGGTCCAGGTCTTACCGCCAATGAAAACGTCATGCGTGAGCAGCCGGAACAGGAAGGGAATGTTCGTCTGGACAAACGCGTTATCGAGGCAAATTCAAATAGGCGCATCGGAACAAACCTTGACACCACGGATTCGGAACTCCACAAGAGCTCGGAGCATCTTTCGTCGGGCGACTTCGTATGTCGTACCACTGACGGTGCACTTCACCAATAAGCTGTCATAGTGAGGCTGAAAACTAGTGAGCTGCATCCGAATCACATTCTAGTATACTCACAGTGATTTGGGCACCGGCAAAGCCTGATGATGCATCGAGACGAATACCGTTACCGCCTGCACTGCGGTACACTTCAATTTTACCGGTATCGGGTTGGAAGTTCTGCGCCGCATCTTCAGTTGTAACTCGGCACTGTATCGCGAATCCACGCTTGGTGATTGCGTCTTGGGTAAGGCCAAGCTGTGGCAATGTGGCACCCGCCGCAATTTGGATTTGGGCAGCAACAACATCGATGCCCGTGATCTCCTCTATAGAGAAAGTTTGAATTGGATCAATGATTTCAACAGTAAATGACGCACCAGTGATCGTGTGTTCCACCTGAATACGCGGGTTGATCTCGATAAAGTAGTGCCTCCCCATCTGGTCAACCAAAAATTCTGCTGTTCCCGCATTTCTGTACCCAACGCTCTTGGCGAGCTTGATCGCATCAGACAGAATAGCTTGTCTGACTTCCTCGGGGAGATGGGTAGCCGGCGCCACCTCCACAACCTTTTGATGCCGTCGCTGTACGGAGCAATCACGTTCAAAGAGGTGGATTGTGTTACCCTGTGCATCGGCCAGGAGCTGGACTTCAATGTGACGAGGGCGTTCGAGGAAGCGTTCAATGAACACGGTTCCATCACCGAAAGCAGACTTGGCTTCACTAACGGCACGCTCGAACGCAGACTCAAACTCTGATTGCTCCCGTACGACACGCATACCACGACCTCCACCTCCCATGGCTGCCTTGATTATGACTATGGATGGTGATGAGAACGTCTCCTGGTCATACGCGAAGAAAAGAACGCACCTGGGAATCCGTATTCTTGAATGAACGCGGCACCCTCTCGGTAAGATTCGACGGGCCCTGGGGTTCCGGGAACAACAGGAACACCACATTTCATGGCTATTCAACTATCAGCGACGAAATGGATGTCTCAGAGAACAAGACAAACCAAGTGTGCGAGCTTTGGTCTTGTCTCCAAGACCATCAATTACTTCTGGAGAAGGTCCGATAAAAGCAAGGCCAGCTTGTTCAACCTTCCTCGCAAAGTCTGCGTTTTCAGAGAGGAAACCATAGCTGTGATTGGTGATAAGAGATTGATATCGTCCCCAAAACTGTTAGGCGTACCCGGGATGAATCATATCAACGCCGTGTTCCAACGCGATTCTGATAATATCGTCCTGGGCTAGGTAAGCGCCAACGGGAGTTAGACCCTTTCCGACTTGGTAGGCCTCGTCGGACTGAAAACGCCTAAGTGAAAGTGCCAGATGGGTCTGGAGGAGAGCATACCTTCTGACGATGCGCCGATAAGCGATCCTCATACGAGTAGATGGCGACGGTGTGCATGGCCAGCTCGTGAGCGGTACGGAAGACACGGATGGCGATTTCCTGGATGTGTCAGGTCATGAGGGGGTCACTGAAGGAATACAAGAAGAACATACGCCTCTGTTTGCGACGAGAATCTTGGTCAAAGGCCCGGAATGACCAGCCGACTTCCTCCTCATCGTCTGGATGGAATGAACGGGCGTCCCCGGAGCACTGGGGGTGCCAGCAAAGATTGGGGCGAGCCTTGGGGGATGAAGGGTGGTCATGGTAAGGAATCAAGATGGGAAACGAAGGAAACGACGCGTTGCGAGAGGATAAAGGCGTCGAGAAGGCAATGCGAGATGATGGTGGTCAGAAGGAACTCCGAGACACCGTTGGGGTAATATGGTATCGGGCCTCGTGTGGCAATACTGATGGCGATCTGATCAGAATTATGATCTAATATTTAAAAAATAATGTCTCTCCGTGCCAGCGTCCACTCGTTCGACGGCAATAACGCGGTTACCCCGCATCATCTCCACGTCTGCCAGCTTTGCGTCCTTACCCGTCTCTTCGGCACGGTGCATTGCTATCCGACATATATACGCGACATGGGAACCCGCAAGGGAATGATGGAAACTGGAAAGCTCAAAGGAAAAACTGGATTGATAGCCTTAGGGGAACCTCGCGGTCCGGACTGGCCAGCATCGTGCTAAACATCATGCGCGAAGCCGCGCCACCGTTAGGAGTATCTCGCACATCCTTCGGGTCAGCTGGGATCAGTTGGGGATCGATATAATATTTAGGGAAATATTGGAGTGTCGCAGCTTGCCCGATACAGAGTCGGAGAACTACCCTACTTTGCCCGTCACGTCTTAGTCTCAGGGCAAGGAACACCTCTCTTTAGGGGATTCGAGAGACGCGCTATTTTACTGTGAAGCTTAGTTGACATGAGTATCAACTTCACCGCCGTCGCACGCTGCTAACTTGGGGGAAATTTACCGGCGTTGTATGTAGGAAAGATAAGAGATAAACAGGGTCAGATGAACTCGCCCTACGTTCTACGCAGTCATCTTTTGCACCCGAATACTCCACCCCCGGAAGGAATATGGATGCCAGTAGACACCGAGCATTGCTTGGCTGCTAACGATGCACTTGTAGGCGATAACATTTTCCCGCTCCGCTTTGATGATTGGCGAATCCTTGAAGGCTTGGGGCTTCCTCGTATGGAAATTTCACTTCCCCGAACAGCTGCGCAAGCGAGAGTCATTCATTTAATCAAGAGCTTGTACGATAATGTTAAAGTGCTAATTGGTCACTTTCTAGTTTAGTTTCAACAGCCGTCAAAGACTCACCATATGATATAAGTTGGTGACTGCAATGAAGCGTGTCAAGTTCCGTGTCCAAACATTTGTAATGGGACTAGCGTTTCGTGAGTTCCCCGGCCTCGACCAAACCTTCACTCTTTCCTCCGCTGAACTTAGCTCACACTAACACGGAATCTGTACAAGTGCAGCGTCTACAACGTAATCCCTCCCATTGGACCTACGTCTGCCCCATGCGCTGCGCCGTCAAGGATTCACAAGTGGGATAAATGATATATTTGGCTTTAATGAAATACTGCTCGGTTGCCAGATAGATATCGATTATGTCTGGACGTCATGCCCATAGGTTCATAATTCATACCTCTTTCGTAACGTTTCTTTTGTCTAGATTCATTCAATCCAATTCAAAGCACACCCAGCATACAAACAATACGACAAGTATGGATTTTCATTCATTCAAAGGTCAACGTTTGAATACAGTGGGATGCCCTCCAGGCTAATAAACATGATCTATGATAGATATGGATAAGTTTCGGAAAGCTACAGCGTTAGGGTGAGGTGAGCGGAAAAGCTATGGATACATGTAAGACGTAGCGGATAGATATGCTATAACAAGAACAGTAATTGAAAGCAAGGATGAACACATGAAAGAAAGAGTAAAAGTCCTTGTGAGATTAGTTATTGGCAAATGCACCGAAGTCTGGTACGGCACCCATCGACATTTCCTCAGCGTTGAACAGGACATCGCTCAGCGAGAACCTGCTGCCGGAGAGTGTCATCCTCGACCACTCGTCGCTAATCTGCTCCCAAGATCGCCCAAAGTGCTCCGAAATGGAGAGGCGCGCCTCTTGGGGCACCATGGTCACATCATGGATATCCGCGAGTGACATCCTTTGCTCCTTGGGCATCCAGTCAAATGCTGGCATCTGAGGCTGGGGAGCAAAAACCGGCAACTCCTCAGGACCAGGAGAAGAAGCCTGGGAAGAGCTGCCTTGGGATGATCCTTGCGAAGAGGAATAAACCGACGAGGGCGCCAACGAAGGAGGGCAGTCGAAAGGACTGTAATCGACTTGCTCGAACGGAGAAACGGAGATATGATGGAAGCCTGGCGTAGGTTCAGTACAAGCATTGGCGAAGGGGTTAAGGTGGGAGAAGAGAGACGTGTTGACTTCGGGAAGGGTAGGCGCCGGGTAGATCGGTTCGAATACCGGAGGCGGGCCCGGGTACGGAAGGTACACGTACGGCTGAGTCGAAGAAGGACGGCGAGGAAGGGAACCTGCAGGCAGAAGGGACGGCAGTTGGATGGGGCCTCCCGCAAAGTCTACGTCAGGCGGGACACTCGAGCTCCTACGGCCCACAAGGCCCAGGGCAACCCGTGTTTGATCCAATTGACGTACAGCCTCTGCGAGTTCGTCACCCTTCTTCCCCCCGAGTAGGAGTGAGGCAACATCCTCGCAGCGCTTCTCGTCAACCTCAGCCGGGCGTTGCTTAGGCGCCGCCTTCTTGCTCTTGGTAACCTTGGTCTTGCCCTTGCCCTTTGCCTTGGACTTGTTGTGGACGGGGCGGAACTGGTAATCCGGATACTGTTTTTTGTGGCGAGCCTTTCTCCTGGCGGGCACGTGCGTCCCACTTTTTCTTCTCATTAAGAGGCAAGCCGTGCCAGATGCCGCCTAGAATACGATAAGATATGTATATCGATGATAATAGCAAAAAACACACCGATGATCTTAGACAAGCTCCCGTGGTTAGTTTCGATGCTGCCGGGGATGTGCTTCTGGCGCACAAAGTCGGCACGGAATAGCATGAATGCATTGGCTGGGCGAGGGACGTGGTTCGGGTCCCTGGACTTGCCTTTTCGTTTGGGCGCAGGGCGCGGCTCTGTGCTCGCCGGGAACAACATTTCTTCGTCATCACCCATCACAACATCGTCATCCTCAGGCTGGTCATACGAGACTGGGGTCACGTTGGGTGCAAACGATATCTGCTGTGTCGGTTGACCACGAGCGCCGTAGGAGCCGCGAGAAGCTATTGAACGTCTGCGAGAAGAACCGATGGAGATGCTTAGGCGATGGCGAGACATGCTGTCAAGGGAAAGTAACGGAAAGAAGGTGAGAGACGACGGGTAAAAGGGTGAGGGATCACACAAATTGGGGAATCAATGGGTCCGATTGTTCTCAGCCTTTATACTTTCCACAGCAGACCCCGGATACTATTTGATCTACTTCGGCATCACTCGGCATTGCTGACTTCGATCCCACCGATCAACACTCGATCCAAACGATTGTAATATGTCCAAGGAAATTCAGACATACCTGATATGAGTTTCCTATCTAATAGCATCCTAACTTTGCTGATCCTTGGTCTCACAGACTTCTCGCAGCCTCTGGTTGCACAATTCCGGCGTCTCACAGAGAGATATCAGGGTCCTTCCCAATCTAGCCACTGCTTTGTGCGTCCAAAATAGGCCAATCCCTTATTCCCTCACGCCGGCTTCCATTCGTATCAGAAAATGTCGGATTCATTCCTCGACGTACCTCTGGACTTTCCTGGGGTGAGGGAGGGGAGGACATCGTTGCGAGCAAGGACTTCCCTCCTCGTTAACATCTTTTGTACACTTCAAGAAGGCTCAACTACAAGAAAACTGACTCTACAATGACTTCCAGATTGTAGTAAATGGTGCAGTACAATATTCTCCCTTTTCAGACATTACACACATCTCCACGTGTGATCTCGACCTGCTTCTAAATCTATGCAACTCCGGACCACCTTTCGCACTCAGCATTTGATCCTTCTCCAAGCCCTTGTATTTCTTCCTCTACTTTGCATTTGATTTTCTCAGCGCGGGTATCGAGGGATGCTCTCTTTCCCTTGTTTTTCGGGCGCGCACAGGCCTGTGTTGCGATGCTCCCGCACACGATACTCGATTCGCATCGACGATCTCGCGGCTGATTTGCAAAAGGCAGGGGTGAACTTCCGCGTGCCCCATTGTCCTGGTCATTGTCGACTGCCTTTGGATAGAGATCAGGCATTATTGGAGCCCCTAAATGCTCTTGCATGCAGAGTATGAGCAAAAGGACCATACAGGTACTAGTTTTAGCTCCATCTGGAACGCAAATGATTTTAATGAGGGTTGTTATGGTCATGGCAATTACGCGCCACTCTTAATTCCAGCTTACTTACAACACCGATAATATTACAAGGCATGTTTTACGAATCATGGAGCGAATGATATTCGGGTTTCTCTGATTCGATACAGGCATGCTGTACAACTTCGCACCCAACTACTAATCTTTTCGGTATCCGCTGCTTTTACCATCCTTTTTTAAATATCCTCGGTCCTACCTTCACATAATGACTCGTGCTTCGCTGACGACATGTGCTAAGCATCTAGATAACATGGTATAACATTTGTCTCTGGATGTCATCAATGATCGAAGTGCCTTTGAGTCACAGCCATGAGTAGAGATCCTCTTCCGAAACACGAAGATCATTCCCCTGTCCTTGCTCGATGAGCTCTGACCATTCCGCTGCATGGGGTCTGCTGAGGAACGCACACTGCATCTGTTGTTCGATCTCACGCTGCAAAAATCTAATACGATGATAGGACATAGCTAAACAAACATTCACCGTCAGCGTCAATGATGATCAACATCTATTACCTTACAATTAATGAAGATTCGGAGCAAACGGGTGAATCGTCGCGGTCCCAGGATGGATTTCAACTCCAGGTAATACACGTCAATGAGTAGAAAGTGGCTGACTCGAATATGGCACGAATATGCAAGAGAAAAGAAGTCGTGTCAAGATATCTACTGATGTAATCCCAAATAAATACTACGTGATGTCTATGTCTCCCCGATGTGTCGCACCATAACATTGATGGTAGCAGGTAATGTCCTACCCATATAGATTATGCGTAGCGGTTGTCTACCAAAAGAAAATCCCGGACCAATCATGGTTTACGATTGGTTAAGGGAATGATCGAATCGACTTGTCCTCGAATCTCTGCCTTCTTCTGGTTGTTCTTCGCCACGGCATAGAGAATACCAGCAAAAAATCCTACACCAATGGCCGATGTAGATCCCAATGTAACAGGATCTCCGAAGAACAACATCCCAGAAGCTGCAACAGGAAGTTTGTTCAGCGCCCCCACCATACTGATGACATGATACATGAGCATAAACATCAGTGACGAAGGCGGGGATTTTCACCTATACGTCGTGCTACTAGTTGTTCGGATACACCAGGCGGTAGTAAACGAGATGCCAACAGCGGCTGCGCCAGAAAATGCAATGGCCAGTAGCAAGACATGTCGTGTATCTGCTGGGCTATCAAACGATGAGCGTCAGTAGTGTGTACGTACGTCATGTCGATCGGGCTCACAAGTTACGAGCGAGACTCTCGGAGCCCCAATCCTCCACGACCAGAGAGAAAATCAAGAGGACTGGTATTGACAAAAGATTGGAATAGAACATGGAATCCCAGTCGGAGAAGCCAGTTACTTTAATCTTCTTGCGCATCGTGAGAACCTAGGCTGGCACTGAGAACTTGAGACATATTGCTTGGGAATAGAACATACATATGCTGCACTTGTTAAACAGTTGACCAGCATCCAAAAGTAACCAATATTCAGTTGCTGTACGGCGCCGGTCACCGACCTCAAGTTCTCCAAGCTAACATCGCTGAACCCCACAGACGTGGCATCTCCCATGACCGTAGACACATCAGACCAAGCAGCTATTATGGAGGATATGACCTTCACAAGCATTTGTTAAACAGTGTGAAAGTGTCGAGCAGAACAGGACTTACCATGAAGATAAACGAGACAAATGTCAATCCTGACACACGTCCCCCAAACCACAGAACCTCGCCATACGCCTGGCTTACACGTAAGATATATAGTAATCAGTGCCTTGAAGACCTTACAATGAGTATGATCGTCAAGTTCTTGAAGATAGTATACACTGGGATCGAGAGGAATTGCTTGAACGTATAAGTGAGGAAAAGATTACAACGTCACTGATTATATCTCACCAGGCTCTTTGAACCCGTGTATATGACAAAGACAAGCATAAAGCTAATAGGAAACCAGGCCTTTGCGTCTTGCACGTCAAACGTCCGAAAGGAGATGATTCCAAGTTTTTTCACAGTAGTAACGCATGCAACACAGACAGTTGATTGAATGCAAAGTAGCAAGAAGTTCATCGAAAAGTTGGCGCCTGACACAACAAACTATTGTTTTCCTCAGAAGTAGATATTTAAGAGAACTTAGTCGACGGACCTTGTTCACGAGGGTCATGAGGATAGAGGCACAACAATAGCAAGCTATAGGTGGTACTGCAAGGTGTGAGCAAGGCAAGTAGGTTCCAAGAAAAAGGATGACACACTTGAAGATACATGTTTTCCCTCGCTGGCGCTGCCATTGGCAATGGATTTCCTCATCTCAACCACGTCTCTCTCCACCTTATCTTCGGATTTCCTAGACATGGGCACTGCTGCCGTCTGAAAAGTTGTTGTGTCGAGAAGAAGAACGCGTGTCGGTCGTGAATTAGGAAGTGAAGCAAAAAGAAAGATGGTGTATGGCCCCCACAGGGTCGAATGAGTGGTAAAAGAAAAGAAACAACAGACAACGTGGGGCGTGCTACCTCCACTTCAGAATCGGATAAACAGTGACATACATGTGATGTACTACGTCATAGTCTTCAAGTGCCAATATGGAAAAATCTGTTTGTAAATATCTACCACCGTCAAACACCTATTTCACCTTTGAGGGCCTCCGCATAATAATCTCCTGCATTTATTTTATTGTACAATGGCTCTCCGAGTCCAGGGATGCATTCAATCATAGCTTCTGGATCAGGCTTGCAAACTTTGAGTAAGGAATCGACGGTAAGCAGTAGTTTGGACCGACATTACAGAAGTACGCCACAGAACGCCGAGTCGGTGTTCTTAAAGGGTCTTGTCCAGGCTTCAGTGGAGGGAGAACAGCACGGTGAATAGTGCTTCTGAGCAGATTATTAGACCATCGCGTCAACTGTTGCTCTCAGTCAGCTCAAGACACAAACTAGGCTTTATACATACTATGTCTCCCACCTACGTTTGCTATGAGAGTCAGTCGTCGGCTCAAATAAAGGAAGAGGGAGACTCGCATTGACAACAAAAACCTCTGATTCTGATTTAGGTTCTACATCGACCCACGAACCATCTGGCCCAGATACCTGCAGCCCACCGCACAAATCTTGCCATGAGAGCGTCACCTAGGAAGTTGTTGAGGAATAAAGTCAAACGAAGGCACGAATATATGTTTACAGTCCCAAAGTCAGTGTGCGCACCCAACCGGCTGTGGCTTCCAGTTCGGAGAGCAGGCGGATAGTGTAGGAGGCTAATTCATTCTCAGCCTCTATAACTTAGAGTATCTGAGGATCGATGGCTCACCGGAGGGTATGACAGCGCCCTTTGATATCGGGTAAGAAGAAATCCATATCCAGGTTGAGTGAGAGTGCGAGTAAGGCCATCATACGCAGGTGTAATTCATGGCAAGCGACGTGAAACGCGTTCATTGTCTGTGTTCGCATCAGTCATCTCCCTAGTACTGATTAAATTAACAAACTTGAGCAAGACTTGCCTCTTTGAAACCAGGAATATCGTTCTTATCAGGCCAGTGTTCTGGATAACGCACGTCCGAGTCGTTTCCAATCTCGAATGTCTCTTTCTGATCATTGGCTATCTCCCGTTCGGCAGTAATCTTGGTCGGATCTCCACTCAAGGATGCCTGCTCCCTGCCGAAGGTGAGGTATCCTCGATTGGCTTTGGACGACTTATACGCCACTGGATGAGGACGATATGTCAACAGGAATGCACTGAACACTGGTCACGTACAACTATCCTTGGTAGCTTGTGGGAGGTCGAAAAACTTCTCGTTCTTGAGTTTTCGAATACAGTTACATGAATGCTTGAAACATCATTGAAAAAAGACGGGACTGACATATTGGAACACCCTTTTAACCAGCTCTGGAGCGACTACACCTTGCCAGCCTGTGATATAGGCGAAGCCAATTGTCTCATAGGCGCTACGGAGTTCAGCAGCAAGGGTCTTATCCTGTGTGGGGGTGTTCTTGCCTGACAAGTAGTCATATAAATTTATCGTTATAAGAGACATGAATAAGAGATGGGACAGCACTTACAAGGAGTACATGACGCTTAGTGTTGATATTAAATAAAAGGCGACAAGTTGATAAGGACTTCAATATTCCGAGGATCTGGCGGGCCGCGGCCGCGGGTAGTTCCGTCGTCGATCAACCATCCCTATATTTCGTTATCTTCAGCCTGAAGTTATCTCGACTTTTTATCGTACCCCACCACAATATTTATAAAATGGATCGGGTATGCATTCAGCCAAGCTCTTCATCCAGTACTACTTAGTATTTCTGTTGACTCACACATCTATAACCTATGGCACTGTTTCGTCGCTTCAAGGCTACTGGTGATTCTGACCGGGATTCATCTACCAGGAGACGCCATTTTGCTTGGAAGCTCCCGAAACAGCAAGGTGCACTGACGCCCGAGGGTGTATGGTCTAATGCCGGTAAAAAAGTACCCTCTAGTACTCACCAGTGATAATATTAAACTCTTCCAGACCTAGATCCGACATCTCCTTCCGGTCAGAACTGGGGCGTTTTGACTTGGTGGACATTCTGGCTCAGCGCAGTTGCCGACCCTGCCAGTTGGCAAACAGGAGCTAGTATTATCCCCCTTGGTCTCTCTTGGAGGGACGCTATCACGATAGTGATTGTTGGGAACATTGTCATCGCGATACCCATTATTCTGAACGATGTCATAGGCAGTAAACTGCGAATCCCCTTCCCAATTGCTGCGAGGTTAGCCCCTGCCTGTACCCAGTTTCTTCCCGTAACTAAATAAACCTAGAGCAAGTTTCGGGGTTTATTTCTCCATCTTCGCTATAGTATCCAGGATCATACTTGCCTGGTTCTGGTTCGGAATTGAATGCTACAACGGCGGCTCTGCAGTTTCGCAAATGATTAGGGCAATGTGGCCCTCTTACGATAATATTCCGTGCGCTAAGATTATCCTCTGGGCTGGTGGATTAAAGTAAATTAACGCGTTCTCTCAAAGGAACCACATACCTGAGTCAGCTGGTATAACCACTAAAGACATGTGTTCTTACTTTCTTTATTCTGTCATTCAATTGGGGTTCTTTTTCATGTAAGCTTTCTTTGTCGAGTACGTAAATCATAAGAGATTGATGCATGTTTTTAGCTCTCCATCCCGTTTGCGTTATTTCTTTGCCGCTAAGACAGTGATTGTGCCCGCCGTATCATTTGGTATGATGGGTGTGTATACATCTAAGCTTCCCCGCACATCAGAAGCTGTCAACTCTATTTTCATCAACAGGCTATCTGGTCCACAAGGCTGGCGGTGGCGGACCTCTTATCTCACAGAAGTCGACATTATCAGGAAGTGCGTACACGTCAGCCTGGCTCCTTTGTTTTGCCGCCATACAGGTATGTCCTCGCTGCCGATGCTTATTGGACATCTCATGACGTTGACAGGGCAATTGGGCAACACTTGCATGCAATTCTCCGGACTTTACAAGGTATTCGAAGGGTACTCGTTCTCAACTTACCCAGCTTCCAGCTATCCCAGTTGGTGGGCTCTTCATTACTGTGTCAGTCTCCCTATTTCCCGAATCTCGAGCGATTCTTATACCCGTAGCCAGGTGCGGGATTGTGGGAGCGAGTGCGAGCCAAGTTATCTATGGAGAAGCCCTCTGGAGTCCCTTTGACATCCTGGCACAATGGAGTAATCGTACCGCTGTTTGGTTTTGCGCGTTTGGATGGATCATTGTAGGCACATGTCTATCTTTCTCCTGCGAGCCAACACCGACGCCACTCGCACTAGGGATCTATTGGATCAAACATTACGGCCAATTCTGTCAGCGCCGCCAATGATCTCACTTCGCTGTTCCCAAAATACATGAACCTCAGACGCGGACAACTCGTAACAGCGCTCATCGGAGGATGGGCGATGGTCCCGTGGAAGGTCCTCGCTACCGGGGAAACGTTCTTGACATTCATGGTGAGTACATTGTTCGTGGCAGAAGTATAGGCTTTCATCAAAGATCGTTTTTCAGTCTTCGTACTCTGTTATCATGGGTCCCATTTCGGCATGCCTTACGGCCGATTATTGGGTTCGTTCTCTCCGTTGCATTATTGGCCTGCATTTATGTATATTCCAGTTCGTCAAAAGGGGGGCATACGACGTTAAAGCTCTATACGATCCTCACGGGATCTATCGATACAGTAACGGACTCAATTGGAGAGCATTGTTGACGCTAGTGTTGACAATAACGCCGAACCTTGTAAGATTCGGGCCCGAATTAATTTTGCCGTCTCATCTTGCTCCCAGCCTGGCCTGATTAACGCTGTTGATGCAGACATTTACATTGGCAACATATCATGGTATTATGCTCCGGGGTTCATTACCGGATGTAAGCTAGTTTTCTTTCTTTTATCTGCCGTACAGTCTTCTGATTTCTCTGACAGACATCCCTGCACTGGTCGTTTACACACTGCTCAATAAACTGTTCCCCCATGTTCCTACATTGATTCCGAGAGCTATCACCGCCGAGGCCTATTACGAGCAGGAGAAACATGAATCTATGGAGAAAGAGAAGCAGAGTGATTCGAATATTGTCGTCTTAGCGGCGTAGCAACTTCTCTTTCTTTTCATGTTTATAACTTTATTATATAGAGACGGTCCATAGTTCACATCCACCTCAGGAACAATGGTAATCGCTGTAAGTATCGAGAGGAGTGGGCAGTCACCTGCAACACCTCTTTTGTAATGAGATAGGCAAGTTATCGGGAATGGACGTTTTCCCACAGTGGAACAAACATAGAGCGGTCGACACGTTATGTGCGGTGTCAATATATGCTATGTCAGGGAAGGAAAACAGTTTTATTCGATGCAATGGGGGTCATACTGTACATGTACTAATCAAATCGTACCAGGGTTGCTTTCGCTTCTTACCCTGGAATTTTTGACTCAACGATAATGCTTCTTTGTAGGCTCCCCTGAGTGAAAAATATTATCACCGTGAAGTCTTCTTATAGCGGAGTCTCACCAAAAAGTTATCCTGTCACAAGTTAGGGCACCATCTCACCGAGATGAAATCACAAGCGACAATAGGCTTCGTTATAGTGCCTGGGATGCTCAATTTTGTCCGCCATAGAAAATAGGACTTACCGATTCGCATGAGAACCAGGTGAAAGGCTCAAAGGCAGCGCTAACCAATTCTGGAGCACTGGGCTTCACAAAATGTGAGTAGGTCCAATCAGAAGGAAGGGAGAAAAGAATATCAATGCAGATTCTATTTTCATCTGCTTTTGCATGTCTACGATTCGTTATTTCCCCACAACTACAACCGGCGGGGCAAAAAGGAAGCAACCACCAGTGACGCACATACCGTCGCGAGCAGAACGTAATAAACCATGTAACCTCCTAAAAAGCTCTGCTTCAAAGAAAGAGAAAAAAGTGAATTAGCACCAGCGGGACCGATGGCCCTGCAGATGCTGACTGCCATTTGACAAAGTCCGTTTGTTGCACCTAATGACGCTCGATTCGGCGAAGCGGCAGCAATATAAATGAAGATAGCGCCTGAGTAAGACATAAATTACGGATTTTGTGAAATGAAAAAGGGACACCGAACACACCATACGATAAGCTAATGGCGATTGATGATACTATTTGGACGGCAAGCACGACCCATACCAGCGCACACAACCCGTTTGCTTTCACCAAGGTGCTAATGACAGGGAATGATACGAAAACAGGAATCGAAGACGCCATGCCGATGAAGAAAGTAGTCTTAGAGCCCAGGGTGTCGTTGACTCGGGCGAAAAAGAAGATCTGGAAAAGACCGTTAAAGATGCCGTACACGGAGAGGATGTTCCCAATAAACGCGGGATTTAGTCCGAGGCCTCCGAGTTCCAATGGCATCGACAGGAAGACGGGTTGAATAGCCTTGAATGCAATTTCGACCAAAGAGAGACACGCGTAATTGGCACCGGCGATGAGAACTCGCGGAATGAGGAGGGAACGCATAGGAAGCGGTTTTTCAGCGTCACTTAACTCAGCTGTCGTCTTGTTAGCATCCTGATCTTCCGATGGCGTGAAGAATAGACTGGAGACGGGTTGCGGGTATTTGACAGTTTCTTTGAGATACTTGTAGGTGACAAGCCATGCGACCGCGGAGAAGCATGCGGGGACCGCGCAAGGAAGAAAATATGGATACTCCTTCAAAAAGGCGGAGTTGCCGAAGAGCCTGGGGAATTGCTCTGCAGGCCGAGCGAGAGCTCCACCAATGATGGGTCCCAGTGTAGCACCCGTGCACCAAGACTAATTGGAGATTAGCTGCTGGTAGTTACCAAGTATGGGCTTCCGACACTTACAATCGGAAGGTAAGCGTACGCCTTGAGAAGAAATGGGTCAGAAATAGAAGAGGATGTTGTGAGAGGAACGGACTTGGGATATATTTGTCGCATCAGTCATTTCTGCCATCATACTATAAGTCGTCAGGGAGAACGGCACTCGGAGATTGGGATAGAAAATACCTTTTTATGACACCAATGTTGCCGTCTACAACGTAACGACGAGGTCAGAAAAAGAAGATGTCTCACGTGAAAACACATACTAAGTGCGCCGTTAAGAGAGCGGCTCAAAACAAGACCCCAGAAGGTCTTAGAGAGACCGAAACAGTACATCGAGATGCACAAGCCAAAGAGCCCAGTCAGGATGACGGGCTTGCGTCCTACACGGTCGGAGATTCGACTCCATTGCAGTACGGTCATCGATTGGGTCAAAAAGAAAAGGGATTGCTAATAAGTAAATGTTGAGTCGCGCGAATATCGAAAGAGAGATGAGTTTCACTTGCCATGACCCCCACATAATATCCGACTTTCGTCTCGTCGCCATGGGTGATTCCAATGTCTCGAATGAGCTGGAGAAGGAATTACGAGAAAATTCAAGGATGAGGGAGGAACATCCTTACCTGGGGGGCAAAAGGAAAGATAACTTGAGAGGTGAGAGGTTCCGCAAGCTGGAGGACCAGGACAATGCAAAATTGGAACCAGGGAAGAGGAGTTCGTTTTGGTTTGTGCTGAGGGTGGAGCAATGGGGACTCTTCGTCGACAGTCGTTACGGCCATAACGATAAGAGGGAGAGAAAGAATGGAGGCGGCTCTTGCGGCCGTCAGTATTTCAGGCAAATTTGAAGGCAATAATGAACCGGCTCATAGCTCCGTCTGATGACTCGCGTACTGCACTCTTTACCTAATTGATGATTTCAATCAGTAAATTAGTCATGCAAAAAGGCACCTACGATGAGTGGACAATTCTCGAAATTCCATTGGCAGACAAGGACCGAATCGACTGATTCCTATGAGAGACAGTTCTGTTCATCAGGCGCAACAATGGCGCAACGGTGCCAGTTGGAAAACGTAGGAAAACCCCCCCGGATCTATCGCTGTCAGATGACATTCAGGAAATCGGCCGATAAGGCTGCAAAGAGGGGATTTGAAACTCATGATAGGCAATTCTGGATGTCAAGCATGCGCTACCGGGTTATCTCGACGTGAAGAATACGAGAAAAGCGAAGGAAGAAGGCAGGGAAGCTTGAGGCGGCGAGGCAAGCGACTGGCCTCATGGAGAAGTGAAAGGTCGTTGGCAAGCAAGCACATACACAGGATCAGCACTCTCACCGCAACTTCAATGTCTCCCTCATGGCTCTCTACCGCCGCCTCCATTGGCATGGCGGTCGGTCCTCCATTGGTATCTTGCTGCCCGCTTTCACAAGTATCCTTTGTTCATTGACATATGACGTTAGGTTTACGCAGACCAGGCCGCTTCAATCATCCGTAAACGGTCAGCGTTCTTGCACATGGCTGATCTCGTGAAGTCGAACTTGTTTCTAGGGATGCGACCGGCTTTTCTCGTGACGTTTGCGCCATTTTGTCTGTACTAGCCTTTTCTCGACGCCATCTGGCCCCTGACCGTCTTCTTTTTACCCAGGTTGCTGGCCAACATCACCCGATGCTTCTTTTGGCTGGGGTACGCTTCTTCTGGCAGTAACTGTCCGCGGATCGATCCTTACACGGTTGCAGAAATCATTTCGAGCTCGCCCTTCTTATTCAATCCGTTCTCATGATATTGGCCCAGGTCCGTACTTTGCAACCCAATCTCCCACGCCCTAGATTCAATCCGGCGCAGCTCGCCTTGCTTTACATATGTATCCGCTACCGTCCCACAATTAGCCCAGAAATTTTCGGCACGTCCACCAGGCCATTCTCATTCTGGCAATGGTCGACATATACTCAATATATCGAATTCCTCGCCGGTTTCATGTACGTCTTACGCCTGTACTGCCTAAGTGGGTGATGCCTTATGTGGCGAATCACAGTCTACTAGAGGCAATTTTATTTTTGATATTGGGACGTTCCGATGTCTTCGTGTCACTACTAGGCTTCGTTGCACTGGGATTAGAAAGTACTCTGCCTATACCTCAGCTAATAAGGTGAGCTCATTGCAATCATCTATTTTCTCGTATTGACCCGCTGTCTTCAATGAGTAATTTTAAACAGCGATCACTGTATGGTTTCCGTATGTCGACATTAATTGGCTGGGCTGGGGGAGATACATTCAAGTACGTAATGACTTTCATCATAGTTCGCCTCTTATCCTATCAGTAGAGTTGTCTACTTTTTCCTGTAAGAATCGCCCCTTCAGTTCAAAGTCTGTGCTATTTTTCAGCTATTCATTGATTTCGGTAGGTAGCCAATGGAACATCAATATGCTGCGTATCTCATGATCCTTTAAAAGCTATCGTCGTACAGCGACTCTATTTCGGAAATGCTCCTTCTCCAACCGTATTGGTTGATGACGATGATCTCGAACAGGCCCTCGCATTGGCAGAAGAATGATATCGCTGCTACAGGGGGGGGTGCCACCTTGTTTAATTAAAAAGGGTGGTGATTAGACGGTAGATGCGATCCTCCAAGGCCTCGACGTTGGTGTTCAGAGGGGTCATGTTTCTACTGAACAATCACCAGGTATGTGGCCAGAAATGATCCCATCGTTGTTGCCGGGTATCTTCATTTACATAACGCAGTTAGCAAACGTTGTTCCTGTATCTATTGGGGCTGGCCAATCATAACTATCATCTTCGTACCTGCGCCCTGGTTTGGGAGATCGACCGGAAGCGAATGCTTCCGCTTGTGTCACGGTCAACTGGTACCATAAGCTCACATAGATTGTTGTATGACCTTCTGACCGAGTAGTCGATCAACCTTAGAATGCTCATCGTCACAAAAGCTTTCGACTGACCCTGCGCTCAGGGTAGATGGTTCCGCGTGCCTTAACAGGCTTTAACAACCTTTCCCAATCCAATTGTGATCGGCTAGCCTGACCTCCTAGATCGAAAGGAAAAACCCCATCGCGCCCTCCTGACGCTGCTGTATGATATAGACTTAGGTTGAACTGCGTCAAACCTGCACCCGCCCTCTTTCTCTTATCTCGCCATGTCCGGCTCATCTGTGGAGAACTTGTCGATGGAGACGGTTCTCCGTCTCGGGACCATAGCGATTTGCATTTACGAGTAAGCGTCCTTTTTTTTTTACATCAACGCACCTCACCGATTATCCCACCATTAGTTACATCAGAACTCTCCCTGCCGAGTATAAATTCTGGCGGGATAAAGGGCCACAGATTCGTCCCAAGTCGGTTCATCTTCATCTCCCAAATTAAACAAGACACTGACCTGTAGACTTACAGCCTCGTCCTCTTCGTCCTCATTCGCTATATCAGCGTCGCTGTATTGGTCGTTAGCAACGTCGGGTACTTTTCACATTCATTCAGTGAAAAGTCGTGCCAAAGATACTATATGATCCCTGTGGTCCTGAAGGGTATGGCTAGCTTTCACTTTACCTTGAGTATCAACTGACTGGGTTGTAGCCCTTCAGATGACTATATGCCAGTTCATTCTTGGACTACGGTATGCTATAATACCATCGGTGCTTCCGCTCTTTGTTAAATGTCAGATAGAACATACAGCATATCTCGGCGTTCACAGCGAATCAAGATATTTCTCATTGCTGTGACGGCGATAATCACTTTACTGGAGTGGTTCACAAATGTATATGGCCGTGTCATGATTCGAACAGACGGAAAGTGCGTATTAGAAAGTATGATATTGATGCTTTCTGAATAGGAGCCGCCTTTTTCTAGTTGCACGTCGGGCAACGACCCTTCAAAGCTGGTGAACTGGACGTTCTACATCTGGGCTATGCTGTCAGTGACCTATCTCATCTCCCAGGTAGATGTGGCGGTAGTTGACGAGCCGCCCTTCTTGCAGTTACGATATGACAACTTTAGGGTTATCCACGTACTTCTTAATCAAAGCTGGCGGCTCAGGATTGTCTTCGTAAGTGTTCAGCCGTCTCCTTTGATATTTCGAAATGCTGAGTACCTACTCTCAGAATGACTGGCCTAGTGAGGGCTATGATTGTTGATGGCCTTGGATACATCGCGCTCCTTACAAGTACGTGGTCGTTAAGTGACACATCAAACTCAATTATAATTCTTTTAACATAGTAACGAACACCCTAAACCTTATCCTATATCGAGCCTCGAGTCTCAGTGCCCAAGCCGCTGCGTAAGTTGCATGTCAGCAATCCATCTAGATGCGCCTCTAACAGACCCGACATTGAAGCGCAACTCTTGGCATCGCTTTTACCTGGATCATGTCGCAGAACATTCTGATAAAGACAAGAGGTCGGTGTAGACACCTTCATCCCTTACCATGATCTGACGAGAACATTATGATCCAGATGCAGGTATGCGCTCGTACAAGAACCATCAGGCCATCGAGTGGACGTACACCTTACAGCAGGTCCGATGATCAGAGTCCAGCAGCCGTTGCTGTCACGACTAAAGGCATTGAGCTCGAGGTTCAGGTCACGATCAATCGTGAACAGGATGTCGACGATACGGGAGTTAAGTGGGACGACTCGAGATCAGATGTGGAGAGTCAGAAGATGAGCAGGCTTACCAGGTAAAGAAGCCGTTTGACTTCTTTGCACAACATTATTCTTTCGGGTTTCATTGAGCAGTTATAAGGATACCACTAGTTGAGCATATAGATCCAAATACACATATTGCATTTAGGAGGTTGTGCACTAATAGCTTCAGTGTAAGTAACTGGAAATAATGACGCATCATAGCGAAAGATGAAAAGATGCTACGATTGGCCGACTACGTTACATAAGGAACTCATGTTGAAATGAACGGTAATGCTCCAGCTGTTCACTCGGATTTTAGTAGGGAACCCTCGCAAACAGGCGAGGGTCATCGTCGTTTGTCTACCTATTTATCTACATGCCTGTACACTAATAGAAGCAATACAATGTAATAAGAAAGGCCGAGGAGGAGAACAACTGGACATGTGCCTCCTACCGAAGATCCCGACGTCGACCGCACCATGATGCACGACACTTGACATTACAACAACTCAGCTGGGTACATGTACACTAACTCGTCGGCTCTTTGTAGATGAAGTCAAATACAGTAAAGAAAAACATATAGACATAAAGGACATTCTAATATTATCAAGCTATATTTTCTTCAGGCCCGACAAAGCGCTCTTTCATCATCTGGTGCCGGCAAAGAAGAAGGCGGTTGTTGTTGTAAATGCTCCAAATGGACGGGGAAAGGAACACGGGAATAATGAGACCGGGACTGCATGCCATCGTAAAAGGCGGTATGATGCTGACAACGTTGAACCTCAAATACGAAAAACGCGACCGTGACGGGTCACGGTCACGTGAAGTGTGACATCATCCGAAAAATCAGAAAAATCACTGCCCTGCGGCTTCAAGGGTCCCTCACATCTCCGCCTCCCCTCCTTAACCTACCCGATCGGACAGACGCAAATTCCAGGCTTGCCTGAGTCATCTGTGAATGCCCATGCACTGTGCATGATAGTTTTGTCTATATGTTATGACCAACCATTCAACTGTTGAGCTCACTGTTGATGCATACCTTGCCATATCCAAGACAACAGTAGTTCGCAGACAGGGTTTGAGGTGTGACTATGTATCACATGGTGAGGACTGTGGTGGAGTCCTTTCATGCTGGCAGACAATGAGTAATGTGAGTATTTGGTGTTGCATCTAACACAGCTTTATTAACGACTGGATATTCACAGCATTTGTTTGTCCATTGCCTCTACAGGAGGGTCCATGACAAAGGAACAGTAGGTACAACCAAATCTGTTTCCTTTCATTCACTCAGTCTTTCATCATATAGGGTGTTAAACAGGTGCAATATGAATGCCCCTTACAACGGTGCAGCGCGCGTATTCATGGATCTGAGCAATCAGTTCGTGACCACATCGACGCGTCGCATATGCCAACATTCCACGCCTTAATCTGCCCATTTCGTCAATGTGAAGAGATCAGTTTCCAACGCCCCTCACATTTGACAAGTCATTTGCATGAAGCTCATGCTGCCCTCGTAGGTCAAAGATTGGATCTACATTCTGAACTCTTCCTACCTTCATCACAAATTTTTCGTTCACCATCCATTCCGGATCCCCCGTTGCTACGAGTCCCACCAATTGGAACTGTCCTAGTGTCTGAGGTCACAGCTGGGCCTATGCGAAAAACTCTCGGTTGGGTTTCACAAACCCCTGGGCCAACCCTGCCTCGCACTCCCCAAAAACTCAAGCATACGGCATCCGAATTGTTGATAGAACATGACGAAAACACCTCTGACATCATCCTCGATGATCTCCCCACCTGTGATCACACGAAGTTCTCCTCGCTTCAGACAGATTTCATCCTATGGCATCGGCCTCCTCAGCTGCAGAAGGATGTTGCCAGACCACTTCCAATGCTCGATCCCGCTGTACCTCGTCCCACTGAACCACCCGGCTCCATCTTATACAAGCCATTTAAAAGGCACGTTGATGCGCTGGCCTGACAGACTGAGGCGGGGCTCGTCAAGGAGGAATAATGGAGGATGTAACTCGATAGGTTCCCTTATCCTGAGTCTTGCTATGGGGCGAGCATTGAATACTCGATGTTGCAGATTCTGTTTTAGATGACAGAATTCGCGCCTAATGCGACACCTGATAAAATCTAGATGTAGTAGGATTAATATACAAGTAGCATTCTTGCAGATAAGGATGTGTGGAAGATATATAATATAGATTGTGATGCACAAATCAAGAATAAAAAAGTCAATACATTATCATCATGATGAGGTCATGCTGAAGGCATAGCAGTCGGGTCTCTGAACACCTGGATGCTTTATGAGCTCTGATCGAAGCAAATAAAGTGACAGTGTGCACCTTTAGGTCCCATATATTCCCAACGCCCTCCACCTCCTCCTCTATGTCTGTCGTTGAACTCTCTCCGTTCTGGATCTTGAGCCCCTGTTCGTTCGCAAGATGCAGAAGACAAATGAAACAGAAACTTGTGCTTAATTCCTGCAACTTATCTTGGGGATAAGAGGTCTGCAATCCTGACAGCACGGAACCAAATTCCCGAGCTTCCGCGGGATCAGTTGACGCCACTTCTTCATCCACATCCTTCGACACGAACGTTAAAAAACTGACAAGAGGTTTCGAAGAAGAACACACCATTCCGTCGTCCGCTTTACCATGAGACACTATAATATCGAGGCCTTTCCAGATATTCTCCTTCAGCTTTCTCACGTCGACTCTTTTGGCGCGCTTGGTATAGTTCACAAAGGCAGGCTTGACGCGGCGCGTCTGACCTTGAGTAGCCGCCAAGAGATCTTCCTCTTCTGCCGGCACACCCATTCCATCGACTTCAAAAGCATCATCGAAACCGAAGATTGGGACATCGTCGTCGTCGTCTTCATTAAAGAACTGCGTGTTAAATGGGACCGCACCACCGTTCTCAGCTGTTCGTGATTGGTTCAGATACTGTGACGAAGTGAATAAGAACCCCTTACTCTGGTCGATATTGCCCCGTCCAGCAGCTTGATCAGCGGCAGCTTGGGCCCAATATCTCTCGTCAACTTCTCCGCCCTCTTCATTGTTGTCAAAGCGGCGGCCCCGCATTTTGAGCTGTATACACGTTGAGATCAAAATGCTGGACATGTAGTAGGACGTACTGAAAACTTAGGCTTCAAAAAGAGGGAAACCAACTGTTTGCTCGTGAAGTGCATATCATCGGGAAGCCTATGGTCATCGCGTTTTTCGGGTTCTTTCCCTTTCTTCTTGCTCTTCCGGGCAGTGCCACTGGTTCCTGGAAGGTTGATACTAGCACCTCTGGTCGCTGGCGCAAACAGTTCTTTCTTTATATCTTCCAGGTCCTTGCTTGGGTCCGGCGGAGTCAGAAAATCGATCTTGAACGCTTCCTTCTTCTCTCTGCGAGGTTTGGGACCTTTGGTTGCATCTGCCTCCGCCGCTGTTGTTCAAACCGTCAGGACTAGAGCTTGAGTCTGGATCACATTAAGCCTACGTTTCTTGAAGAGTCTCCTGAGCTTCCAGTGCTCGGGACCCGCCCAATTCGTATTGAAAGTCTTGTCGAAGGAGTCCATAGTAGCGTCGACGTCATCTCCCATGGCCAACACGAGATTATGGTCATTGGAAGCTTGACGAGGATCGAATGGCGCATAGGCCCCTGTACCATTGCCATCTGGGTCAGCATGACCACCGTACGAGCCATTGGAATGCTCGTCTCCGCCTCCAAAATCTTCCCCCCCAAAATTATCGCCATCGAAAGATTCATCGGCATAGGCGTCTGCTGGAGCTTCATCTCCTTGGAAGAAATCCTCTACGGGTTGTTCTCCGTTGTCGGGATCTATTTCGAAGTTGTCTCCTGGGCCAAATTCTTCATCATCCTCGTCGAAGTCGACTTGTGGATTGTCCCTGTAGAAAGTCGTATCCGCAGACGAAAAGGTATTCTTGGAAAAGGCAAAGTCTTTGAGAGAGTGGCAAATCTCCTTGGACTCAAGCACATTAAGATCGGGTAGGAACTCTTCTAATACAAAGGTCAGCCAGGAGGCGAAAATAAATAAGCAGATCAAAAACGTACTGCGAAGATAGCTCAGATCTATGAAATCCTCTGGTTCATCTACATCCTCGTCATCCTCCCCCTTACTTATAGAGTCGCCCGCGTCAAAAACAACCCTTAGTCCGCCATCGTTACCTACACCGAGACTGAGATGGTTCATTAGAAGACCTTGGGCACCACCCTCATCAAAATCAGCGCAGGTCTTCTTGAACAGCGGATCTACGCTGAATTCGAGCTCGAGCTTTTTGATCTGGAGTTGGGAAGGGTCTTTGACGAGGGTGGCAGCAGCAGAACGATGCTTCTTCTTCTTCGGTTGGGTCGGGTCCTCCTCCGCATCCTCTTGGCCAGATTGCTCCGCCTCATCACTTCGTCCAGACGCAAGATTACTTGCCAATTTGGCGGTTTCAGTGCCGACGCTGTCAACCCGACTGGTCCAGATTTTGACACAACCATCAAGAGTACATGACGCGCGCTGAAAGTTGATAGAATTGTCGTCGTTATTCCTGAGTAATGACATGTCGTGGAAATAGTCAATAAGGGCAAAATTCCACGAGTTGGCAGCATTGATTTTCTGACTGATGTTTCAACAGCAGGGGACGATATTAGGTTACAAAACATACATTGTCTGTTGCCATCTTCATCCACTCTTCAAAATTGGAGTTCATAACCTCGAACGGTAGCTTGACGAACGGTGGGGCAACGGTATTGAGCTGCTGCTTCTGTCTGTTGGTACGCGAAGTGTCGCCCTGGTCATTAAGATCGCTCGAAGGGCCAGCAAGCGAAGCTTCAACTCCAGGAATCTTGGTGCTCTTCCTTCTTCTCCTCTTCTCCGCAGCGTCATCGTTAATGCTGACTGATTTGAGAGGGACGCGACCGGTATCTGAGGCGAAGCTGTCGTCCGGAACAAATGCCTCACTGAGACGTTTACGAACACCACTTTTCCGGGGTGGAACAAGCTCCCTCTCGGGTTCTGCATCAGTAGTATGGTCATCGTCGTAGTCACTGTCCATCGAGGCCCTCACAGGCGCCATGGTGGTCTTCAACAAAGGGTTTGAAGCACGTGACCTTCAAACCGCGACGCGTAACGCGTCACGGTCGCGTCTTTCCGGTCCGAACTTGCAGGGAGCCTCGAGCTTTTGCTTGACGCATTATGCAATGATGAACTACAGCTTCGGCATTCGAAGAGGACATCAAGGTTAACCTCAAGCGTGCTCTCCCCTCACGTTCAGTCCAAACAGTCCACAAACAGTTCACTATCATTAACAACGTGCGCATCAGTAGAATGACCAGAATGACACTTAGGATGCCGTACAAAATTGAGTCCTGGTTTCAAGGTTAAAGCTCTTCTTGGTAGATGCGGACTCTATGCTGTTCAAAAAAGATTCCTCTCAGTGCCTCAATGACCGGCGCTCGCTGGTAGGTCTACACCTGGCCTACTTCATCCTGGTGCTTTTTTGGATTTACAAATCGAGATTTGGGTTGTTACAATCGGGTATGTACTTCTTATTTTGGTAGTAGCATCTGATCTGAAGCTGGCCCTAAAGCCTTGCCGACACCTTCGATTTCTGATCATTCTTTTCCGAGACTAAGTCGAGGATCCAGGGACTGACCCATCGACGAGCTAGCAACTCCTCTTTGTTCAGATATTTAGCGCCTTGAATGATTCCGAGGCAAGTCTGCAGGAATATTAGTAACTTGTCCACTGGCAGCTGCTTGGAATACGTCACCTTTGTCCCGCACTCGCAGGAGAATGGTTGATCCATGTCCCACTCTGTGCTAGGGTAAAAAAAGCCGACTGCTCGCGTCAATACCGAATTAACGTGCGTAGCAATGAATGATACTAACGTGCATCTCCAGCTTCGATGCGCCTTAATGCCCGTATATGCCAGTCTGCGGGGTTGGGGGAGGACAAGTCGAACGCCGTGTTTGGCTCGCAAGAATGGTTTACTATGGGAGGACCGATCAATACTGATTCTATACGATGAACCAGTCGGCATACCGTAAACAAAATCGCTGTTCAGTTCGATATGATCCTCGGGTCCGAGCCCACACTGAACAGTTCTGTAAGACTTGGGAGCCTTGGTAGCACCGTCCAATGGTGCGATGACCTCTCCTTCTTCAAAGGCCTAAATTGTGGATTTTTAAGATGGTCATGGTGACCTAAGACATGCCAAAGCTCACCTTGAGGGACTTGAGGAAGGATTTGTACTCGCCTGGCTGGACTTGTACAACAAAGTTCGGGTTTGCCTTGGACATGATGGACATTGTGTTGGCTACTGTGTAAAACCTGGGAGATCTTCATCCCGTTCCGAGTCTACGAATTCGTACCCGGGATCGGAATGCCTCTCTCCGTCCTGATCTACCCCTATCTTGATGCGCGCGGCGACGCGATCGATTCACGTGGGCCGGATCATCTGCACGCTCCGGTAGATACCGGCGGTGTTTGAACTCTAATTATCGACTGTACAGTTCGAGCTCTGCTAATTCTCAAGAAAACGTAGACGTATTGTTCGATAACTTCAAGACCACCGACGACGCAATGGCCCCATCAAAGAAATCCAAGGCATCCAAGTCCACCGAGTCCATTGCTGCCAGGCTTGCACTCGTCGTCAAGTCAGGCAAATACACTCTTGGATATAAATCCGCCCTCAAGCAGATGCGAAGCGGTAAAGGTATGTGGGCTCTATGCAGTGTCTCCCGGGGACTGGAGCGTGAGGCTGAGAAGGTCCCTTGAGCTGACGCTTTATTCTGTAGCCAAGCTCGTCTTGATCGCTGGTAACTGCCCACCCCTCCGCAAATCTGAGCTTGAGTACTATGCCATGCTCTCAAAAACAACGGTGCACCATTTCTCTGGCACTAACGTGGCCCTGGGCACCGCCGCTGGTAAACTTTTCCGGGTTGGGTACGTTTTTCTGGACCTCTGAAGGTGTACACTTCATTGACAATACTGTAGTGTCATGACCGTTTCAGACCAAGGAGACTCGGATCTCCTCAACTTTGCTGAGGGTAACACCGCCTAGATGTGAGATGGTTTTTATGGGTATTGAGATCATGTATGTTGCATATCATACAATATGTCATGCACTATGGGCCAATACGCGACGCGATGTCAGTGAGAATCTAGCAACTACAGCTACAAAAGTGCTGGCGTATACTCGATTATTGCATGAGGTCCTTTAGCTGTATAATCTGATTTTGACACGGAGTTCTTGCCTCCATTGTCGTTGAATATGATCTAGCCGCGTTAAGTATTAATGGGGCAGGTTCCGACGATGCATTACTCACTTTCGCTGTGATACTCGCCCCTAGAAAAGCAGCGTACCCTTCTCCGGTGTCTCTGTATTCGGGATAGTACTCTGGCACACCTAAAATCCGGATGCTTCGCGGCTGGATCTCTGTCTGCAATTCAGGATTGCTGATAAACGGAGCAAGTCGAGATTGCAGTGCGATAGCGATACCTATAAAGATTACTATATGCTCAAGATATAATAGAAAATGTTCACCTTTGATGTTCTTGGTTAGATCGCCCGTGACGAGTAGACCCTGCCAGATGTACAGCCTCTGGTCAATGTCCGCGAGGGAAACAGCATGTCCAGTCGCCTCTTGTATAGGACGGGTGTCGGCGTATGAGAGGGGTACATCCATGTCCGACGGTGGTATCGTTGCCAACAGCATGGGGTCAAAAAGTGGTTCGCAGAATCGATGACGTTCCTTGCCAAGGGTTATACTTTTATCGCGAAATTGGATTGTAACCAAGTCCAAGGCTTCAATCTCCCTTGCTCGGGCTTGCTCGGCAGCGGAAGCCTTGGCGTTAGCCTTCTTTTTCATTCCACTCTCAATGACAGCCTTCTCCTTGCCCGCGACAAGAACGGCTGCAATGTCCGTGACACCCTCGTCCTCCACAATAGCTGTTTCACCAGAAGACGGGACTTTGACATAGCCCGCGCTCCAGATATATTTTGAAAAGTCTAAGAGAGTATGCTGTAGGTCTGCAGGAGAAAGCATTGCGTCGGGAGGAGATAGAACCGACATCACAGAAGTGTTAGAGCGGAGTAGGTTTGCAAGATAAATTTCGCAATGGCGAATGCCCACATCAGTGTGTGACCGAGCAGAATGGATAATGAAACCCTCATAGATTGGGGTGATGTCAGTTGTGTTGTATCCGATGTCGACCACGACACCACTAAGACTATTACCGGCGTATATCTGGGCCATAGGACGTTCAACAATAGCAAATCCTGCAACATTGAAACGCTCGAAGAAGATCTGACATATCTTCTCGTAGGTGCTGCGTGGCATGCCAGGCTGGATAGTGAGAATAACAGGGGATTCATTTTGTGCCCGGCGACGTTGTAGTTGATTGAAGAGAACATGTTTCCTTGAATGCATGATGAACGACTGCTGAAGTGGAATTCTAAGGACGCACCATATAGCTTCAGCCTGTGTCCATTCTTGTATACTTTCACCCTCGAAGGGCCAGAAGACAGGGATATCTTGGCCACTAGCCAGCGCTTCATCGAGTTGCGCTCCCACGAGGTAGTCATTCACGGATGGTTTTTGGGGCGGCTGCGATGGCGCTCGACTAGTAGATGCTCCATCGACTGCAATGGCGCTTTCATTCCCGTTTGACACGTTTGGCCGCAAACCGACACGCGCTTGTATTTCCTATGACACAATAAACTTGGGCTTCGGGTCAACAAACGAAAAAAAAAAAAAAACGCACAACGGTGGGTACTTTCAAGAGCTCGTGAAGACCCAGGCCAGCACGAACGGCGGTCCTGCTCGTCTCGATGATGACGACGGTGGAATCACGAAAGGACATTGGACTCGACTGTTTGTTCGTGATGTGGCCGAGGAAGATGTAGCATGGCTGATCGCTCCGTTCCTATCTAATGACATTTTTGTGGTACGATAAGTTCTTTGCCCTTACTTCCATGTCCTACTCACCCCTCACTGTGCCAGATTCGCCTGCTGTGCCCTTTACCGACTACTCTAGATGGCGCTTTATTTCTAGTGAAGGCGGTCGTCACACCTGGCGATATCTCAAGTCCGAGGAAGCCTCTGAGAGTTGGCCTCAGTCTGCTCTGGATAAACACTGGCTGGGTCTGCCAACTGTACGACATGTTTTATCGCTTTGTTTTCTTCTTGCTTATAATAAGACAGGGACTTCCTGCACTGCCCCGAGCCAAAAATCCTTTAGAAGCTGCGCAGAACGGTTACACGTTCTACAAAAACCTTCAGTGCCATGATGGACACTGGCCAGGCGAATACGGCGGTCCTATGTTCCTATTGCCCGGGCTAGTAATCGGCTCATATGTCTCTGGCATGGGTTTCAGGACAGAGGAGAGACTGGAAATGATTCGATACCTAATGAACCGTGCCAACCCTGTAGATGGCGGATGGGGAATGTGAGGTCAATACACACACTGGGCGCATCTCTCCTCAACTTAGATTTAGACACGTAGAGGGCGAGTCGACCATGTTCGGTTCCGCGTTGAACTATGTCGCGTTGCGTATCCTTGGCGTCGATGCAGACCAGTCCTGTTTGCCGGAAGGCCAGAGCAACTATACATGCCATGGGTAAAGATGTTGCTGCTATCGTTCTACATTGGCCCTTATCCTTGTATTCTTTCAGGTTCTGCATTAGCTTCCCCTGCCTGGGGCAAATTCTGGCTTTCCGTGTTAAACGTTTATGAATGGGAGGGCAACAATCCTATCCCTCCGGAACTGTGGTTTGTACTTCCTCATCGTAACAAACCGCACCCAATAAAATACTCTCAGGTTACTTCCGGAGGCGCTCCCCTTTCACCCACATCGATGGTGGATACACACACGAACAGTCTATGTTCCTATGAGTTACCTTTACGGCGTCAGATTCCAAGCACCAGAGGACAAGCTTATTTTGTCCCTCCGTGAAGTTCGTGTCATGTTCGCTACCTCAGCCATGCCTTATTTTTTTTTACTCAGGAGCTCTACACGCAAAACTATTACTCTATAGACTGGCCCGCGCAACGGAATAATGTCTGCAAGGTCGACTTGTATTCGCCGCATGCTGCTGTGTTCGATATGATCAATGTCGTTCTTGGGGCTTACGAGCTCTGCACACTACCGCCTCTCAGGCGTAAAGCTGTGGACCGTGCATACCACCTTGTCGTCCTTGAAGACGAAAACACTGGGTATCAAACACTAGGGCCCGTTTCCAAAATGATGAATCTCGTTGTTCGTGTCCACCGCGAGGGCAACCAGAGTGATGCGTACAAGCTACACAAAGAAAAGCGAGAGGATTTCATGTGGATTGGAAAGGATGGAATGATGATGACAGGGACGAACGGGAGCCAGCTTTGGGACATCGGCTTTATCACTCAAGCTGTGGTGGAGTCGGGTTTGGCGCATCGTGAGGAGAATAAGGAGAGTCTCGTCAGAGCTCTGGGATGGCTAGAGCAGGCTCAAATCACTGCAAATCCGATGCATTTTGAGACTTCCTATCGGCATATGACCAAAGGAGCGTGGGGCTTCAGGTAAGATTGACTCCCCTCCCCATACTCACCAAACTAATGACGGACACAATCTAGCACCAAAGAGCAAGGTTATACTGTTTCGGACTGCACTGGAGAGGGCCTTAAAGCGGTATTATACTGCCAAGACCTTGAGTAGGCCAATTCCCCCCTTCATGAATTTGTGCTCATTATGTTCGTAGCTTTACACCTAAGCTGGTCTCCGAGCGACGCCTGTGCGATGCCGTAGATGTACTCCTTTCAATGCAAAATGCCGACGGAGGATATGCGAGCTATGAACGAGTTCGGGGTCCGAGGTGGCTGGAATTGCTCAATCCAGCTGAGGTTTTCGGTAAGAACCTTCTATTCAGATGCTACTATCCATCTGAGCCGTTTTCCAGGTGACATTATGATTGATTATACATACCCCGAATGTACGACCTCCGTCATCACAGCATTAGCCATCTTCCGAAGACGTTATCCTATTTACCGCAAGAAGGACATTGAGTAAGGATCTTGCTCGTCTTTCTGCCTTGCTCTGACGTGTCCCGGTAGACAAACCATCCAGAAAGCGATTGTCTTCCTCCACAACATACAGAAACCCGAAGGCGCCTGGCTGGGGTCCTGGGGTATCTGCTTTACCTATGCTACCCAGTTTGCGCTGGAGAGTCTGTCGTTGGTTGGCGAAACCTATGTAACCAGTACCTCCTCGAGACGTGCTTGCGAATTCCTGATTAGCAAACAAAGAAATGACGGCGGCTGGGGAGAGAGTTATAAGGTATTGCTGAATTCGCCGATTGCAGAATGGCTACTGACGTTCCTTCCAGACGTGCGAGCAGCAATGTTGGATCGAACATGCTGAATCGCAAGTCGTCCAGACTTGCTGGGCTACCATGGCACTGATGTATGCGGAATATCCCTACCCTGAACCCATTCAGAAGGCCGTCCAACTTGTAATGTCAAGACAGCTACCTGTACGCTCCATATCGTCTTCTATCTGCAGTCATTTTGACACTCAAGTATCTTTAGGATGGTTCATGGGCACAAGAGGCAATTGAAGGTGTCTTCAATAAAACATGTGCAATCGCATACCCGAACTTCAAGTTCTCTTTCCCCATCTGGATGTTAGGAAAGGCGCATTCTTACCTTGCTTCCTTGAAGGCTAAAAAAGCAAATGGACGGACCAACGGAATGAATGGATTCCATTGAACAAATTACCTTATTTTTGTAGTTTATTGTTCGTAGTGCTCGAAGTTCAAGTTTTAGAGTGAGCACTAATACTAACAGAGATCTGAGTCCTCTTCATGCTTTTCGACTTCAATACCGTTGACATGAAATGGGGATATTCTCAGATATTTATTGCATCGCAATTACTTTCGGCGTAATATGTTTGAAATCGGCGGTGTGAAGACCGCTGGGGGGAAGGCGAGGACAGGTCAAGGCAGTTGACAGAGGGAGTAGTAGGCGCTATTTGGTGAGGATATTGGTTAAATGCCAAAAGTTGGCCACCTCGAAAAATGCGTTGTTCACAAAAAACGAGCAGAGTAAGGCCCAGCATCATCATATTAAAGTGACCGAGTCAATGAGCAGGAGATATGGATTGACGTGACAATTAGCCAGTCAGATGAGAACAGATGGAATAGTTTGCAAAAGAAAACATCCCCTTTCTCTCGAATTGGCAGACCCGGGCGCGAGCCAGACAACTGCTGGGACCCACACCGCCACGTTGTACATCAACGTCAGGCGAGGTGTTTTCCCGATATCCCTGTTTGTATTAAAGGTAACGAAACGTGTATGAGTAGAGGAAGGGGTATTAGGCGACTCAGTAGGTAGGGTCGATACATAGTCCATTGAAAGTGACGTCAAGCTCGATGTTCAGACTGCCCAAGGGCTCCAAACGGGAAAACGTAATAATGAATTAAAACAGTTGCAATAGTAAGTAACGTGGAAAGATACAAGCAAGTCCCGGTACCAAAACTCCAACAACTCTTTCCTTGATCAGCGTCCGTTGACCGTGGCAGTAGAGTCTCTTCTCGTCGATGTAGACCCTCCAGGATGTTCAGCGGAGTTTGGTAGTGTGTTGGGATGGTCAGGGATCTTCTCGATCTCTTTCTTTGCCTCTTCCCAAGCCTCGAGGTTCTGTAATGTAGAAAAATTTAAGTTATATTTCGAATACGTTAACGAGCTGCGATGTACCTTCTTACACCAGTCACGATGGCTTCGTGCCATCGCTATGGTCATCTCCCTGAGATCAGCAACCTTTTGCCGCTGGAACCTATCCAAGTCTGCCTGGATGGTAGAACTAGAGTACTTCAGATCCTGAGCAGAAAGATGTAAGGCGTCCTCAAGCTAGTACAGGAAATTAACCGCGAAGCTCTAAAACAGGTATTTCAAGACGGCCTACCTGAGAGATGTTCTCCCGCGTTTTCGTTATGCTGTTGCGACGAGCAGTCTCGGGGTCCGTGTCCATCATACCATGGATTGTATAGCTGAGAGCGTTCAGTAGTCCCATACCGGGTGCTCGTGTCTTCCGCCGGGCAGGATTCGGCCCAGGATGGGGCGGAAGGTAGCCGGAGGAAGGGTTATTCTCCTCGTCACCAGACCTTGAGGAAGGATCAGTTTCGTCCTCACCTACGGTTGGACTGGAAGCCGCAGAAGAACCATTGACACGGCCTCTTCCAAGAGCCGCTTCTAGGCGTCGGGCTTCTCGCTCGCTCTTCTCTAGCTCTTCCAGCTGTTCTCGTTTGGTCTCAAGAGCATCTTGGGTCATTTCATATTGGACATGCTTCTGGTGCCGGTATGCAAGAAGCTTCTTGATAATTAGCGCAAACTGAGAATACTCGTGAAGGGGCTCGGCCCAGTTCTGCTCGAGCTCCTGGAGCTATACCGTATGTAAGCTTGAGAATAACCTAGTACTAGATGAACCTACCAGCTTTGTGGTGGAAAGATAAGTGGCATCAACAGCCTGTCCGGTTTTCTCAATGGCACCTGAGAGCTCGCCGTTTTCATTGAGACTGAAACCATTCAGAGCTGCACCAAGTTCTGAATGATCTTGCCCGTAATCTGAGGGAAAATTAAAATTGTTGTTCCGGGACCACATCACAAGACGCACCTGACCACCGCTTGATGGTCCGACGTGTGACCTTTTCCATGGGGCCAGCTCAGATGAACAGAGAACTTGTTCGTAAATGCTTCAGAATCATGAAACCTCTGGTCCGGGTGTCTCAGAGGATGGGCGGCTGATGGATTGGGGAGAGCGGCATAAGCAGGAGAGGCATTCTGATCAGTGGGATTGTGCGAAGGAGCCTTGAGGATATTCTTCGGAAGCAGCGACAGCGGCGGAGAGTTGAGAACCTCGGTCTATCAATGAAAGTGAGAAACTGTCCAACGTATGAATGACGTGCAAACGCACCCACGAAACTTCGCCGTCCAAAAACCGATGAAAGACATGCTCATTGGATAGTATTGGATGACGAGCCAGACGGTTCAGAAATGTTTGAAGCATCCGCTTCCTCCTAGCTATCAATGCAGCATCCTCCTTAGCCTTTCCTTGCTTGATAGCGTAATCACCAAGTGTTTGTTTCGACGGTATAGGTGGAATGATGAGGGTAGGGTAGAGTTTCGACAAGCTGATCCTCAATGATTCGAATTCTGAATATCGATGATGTGCTTGCGCGTTCTGGATGATTATTCTAGCCAGGTATAGATTTACATATGAATGCAAACTCACCCCGGTTTGAATAATATATGCGATATAAGGTGAGCTCGAGTTGACAGACGTCTTCACCGCGTCAGTTATCTTGAATAAGAAGATTATTTCAGGACCAGGTGACTCTATCAGACTCGAACACTGACAATTATCTCGACGTCGTCGCCAGAATGCAGGACGCGGTCGCGAGTACAACAGAAGTCACTCTTATAATTGGACTGCACTTGTCGACTTGAGGAAGGAAATGCAGAACCCGTGGCGGAGGCCGACGAAGAAAACCTGCGTGATACATTCGGAGGCGGGGATGGCGGTTCAGAGATATCGACTTTGGATGGCGAAGAGGTCTCGGACGAAACACGGTCGGCATCTGTCTCGAAGGGGTTCTCGTCGTCGAAGGCGTCCATTGGTGGTTCTAAATTCAATATATCTCGATGCTGGAGCTCGTTGAAAGAGACGCAAGATGTCCGTGCGGCGTCGACGAGACGATCTGTAGCACGGGGAGCAAGAGCAGGAAGCGGGGCCCAGGCTTCACGTTACCGGAAAACAAAGGCAGTAAAAGTAGGACACAGTAATACTGCGCAATGGGAAGGCAGTACTAGCGATCAAGTGCGCGTCCCAGGGAAAGGGATCCACTGTTTGGTCATGTTATATTACGACCGGCTCCAAATAATCTACTATCCAAAAACTCTGAATCCGCTCGTCGATATCCCGTCTGAACCATTTTGTAATCCAATACCACCATTTCCCCCTCCGTGGTGGTCCAAGGCATTTTCAAACCCTACACCAAGAAGCGACCCAAAGAGCTCGTCGATTTGCTGCTCATGCCATCCACCATTGATAGTGACGGGCACCATGAAGTTTTGCAATTTCTCGTGCACTTCATATCTATAAATTCGTGAGTATGAGTGAATGGGGTAAAGTACAAAATACTCATACCGTATCTTCCTCCCTTTACTTGCCTTCGTATCAACTTTCTTCTTCGCCTTCTTCTGTTTTTGCACGACTAGCCAATCATCCGCTCCGTTCTTCTCAGCATCTATCACATCCCGGAGTAGCTGCTGATACAAGTCTGTGTCATCGAAGATTTCAGAGTCGTGCTCTTGCTCCTCTTCATTTTCGAGCACTCTTCCCAATCGCTCGGCCTTGCCTCGCCATATCCGAGTGCCTCGCGAGCATCTTGTTCGTGTCAGCCAGGTTTTCGTCGATCAACTGAACAACTGTCTTCGAATTATCAGAATTCTTCGAAAATGTATTGCGATTTGATGGGAGTAGAACAGATGGCGCGACAGCCTGTATTTTAGAAGACCACTTCGAAAGAACCTGCAAGGTATGCTGATGATATCTGTCGCATATTCAGTTTATGCATACACTCGAATCAGTGAGGGTGAAAACTCACGCGTGCTCAACAGTCGGACCATGCTTTAGTTGCGTCGCATATGTATGCTTCGTACTCTTGAAAGCTATCGTCAGACGAAAGTCTCCGTCGCTTGCGAGGTGGAAGACTGATTGAATCGTGGGCTAACATGGTCTTGGAAAGAATAAATCAATGACTTCCGCATAAAGAATCCACAGATACCAACCTGCTGCAGATCGAAAAGATCTTCGGATAGCAATACTGCTTCCTGGAGCATCGTAGGTTAACGAGCTCTGGTCCCCAACAGATCCTTCTTCACTAGGCTGTTGACGTACGTTTAGAGTAAGCATTCATGCACATGTATCAATAGGACGACATTACCGGTGGGAGTCTGTTGGCGGCGGTGACCTGACTTATGTAGACGGATCCGACCATTCAGTAAAGAGTTCCATATAGACTATGTTACGCATATCAGCGTACTGGCATTGAACCAAGGATAGTTCTCACCAATTGTTGCGCAACCGCCGCGCCCTTTTTCCGATCTTGTTCCCGACTTCGCTTTAGTGAGGACGATAAATCATCCTGGTCGACGTGTCTTTGATTGTCAGATCCGGATGATGAAGTCTTCTGCCTGGACATGTCGTCTTCACCTATGTTTGGGAGATTCCTCGTTCTCAATTTCATCCTCGTCTGCCTCATCACTCTGGGCTGAGTTCTCCTCCTCCTCACCCCCCTCATCATCTTCACTCTCAGAGCTCCCTTCCATTAGTTGTTTCCTTGAGGTCCGAACCGAATCATATTTCGGGTCCAGAACACTATTCTGTTGTAACCGCAACGAGCTCGGGCTAATATCGCAATCAGAGCCATAGACCTCACAAATGCCAGGGGCACGCACCCTACATCCACATAATGCTCCCTTGCCGCAGGATTTATGTCCTGCACATCGTCATCGTCTACAGCGGGTTGAATGTCCTCGGGATCAAAATCTACTCCAATGTTAACGGTTGGCAGAGGTTGCTATCTTTGCGCTGAACACACCTGGGGCGGTAGGCTTCCAGCTGGGCAATTTGCTGGGAAAGAGACAGGCCTGGGCACTGAGCATGTACTGACGACCTTGTAGAAAAGTCTTAACTCACGAGAGGTAGCCATGAAGGTCAACACCAAAACAGAAAATTTTGGATTTGATCACCGTTGATGACACATCGTGCGCGTGTACGACATCAAGATGACTGTTTCAATGATACATATTGAAAAATATCCAAGTAATAATTCAAGAACAGATACTAAACTACGGTTACTAATAATTACCATGACTCCGATTCAAACCGCTCTAATATTGAATTAGAGTCTTCCACGTCCTTCTGCGCTTTTTTCCTCATGTAGAAGATTGGACAATCTTTACTCGTGCACAAAACATCCTGCTCAAATGTGAATATGGCATTTGCTATCGGAAATTATAGCACCCACCTGATGGAGGGATCCTTGGCAACGTTGGCACTGAGTCCAGAGCCGCGAGAAACGGATCTGTAACTCTGAGGACGCGGACACCTGTTTCTGGTATAGTTCGCCTATTCGAGGTCTACAATTGTTACAAACAGCACCGTCTGAAAATGAAATGAGACCCAGAAGAGGCAGAGGGTTACGAAAACGTACTTGTTTTACTATTCGATTTTCGGAGTTGTGTCTTACATCCCAAGCAAGTCACCGATTTCACCGCAAATTTCATCAGACCCCCTACGGTAGGCGTCGCAATTTGTATAGTTCTGGTGTGATCCCCGGATACTGCAGGGAATGAGTCATAAACTCGGGGGAGGCAGCAGTTATGATAGAGACATACACAGTGAGTTGGCCTTCTCTCCCAATATAGGCTCGAATATTCTCATCAGAGGTTTGGAAAGTTGGTTCTCCAGATAGTATCTTGTATCCACTGGTATGCTGTTGTCAAGGACATACAACGGATCTTCCGACTTCTCGTATGCCGCAGCACCTGCAACATTAGTGAGCCGGTTTTGAAACCCGGAGCTCGTATCTCATCTTACCTTTGACGCCCTTTACGATGACATATGCTACACGATCACCTAAAGCAGGCGCCGAACCTTGGAGCACATCGCATGTGAATAACAAGCAGCAGAACATCGACTCAAAACATACCGGCGTCTCGTTGTTTCATTCGTTCAGCCAGTTCGACATGGGCTTGTTTACCAGCGTAGTCTGACAGCCTCTTAGATCTGGCACCAAGACGAGGAAAACAACACTTACCATTCTTTGCAAGTGCCTTCGTTATCACCAACTGAGACATATCGACTCTGTTTTGAAGCAAATCGGATATAGTCTGCTTAACATACCTGAAGTATTGTGTTATGAGCCACAAATTGATATCAAAGACGGCAGTGAAACATACTCCTCAGCACCTCGAACATCACGGTCGATAAGCATTTTATGTAGGCACGTCTCAATGACAGTGGAGACTAGTCGACAGTTATCCCGGCGCACAGTCTAGCCACAGATGAGCTATTGCAGATTTGGATAAACAAAGAGATTACTAACCTCGATACCTTTGGAATCCATCTTGTCATACTTCTCTGGTCGTGTCCAATAAAGGCCGGCGTAACGTTTTTTACTGATGAGCAAGTAAGGAAAGTATACTTTCTCGAATTCGAGCTTGATAGGCTTGACGAATTTGGCGGTGACGAATTCAGCAGCCTCTGCACCTGTGGAAGGCTTTAACACAAAGCAGAAGAAAAGTAAAATAGCGCCCCCCCACCTAATTCCATCACCTTGACAAGATCAGTAGGCCCAAATTTGACCATGACAGAGTCTGTGTCGCCGTAAATAACCTCTGCATCATGAGAATGGCCATTCGCGACACTGTACTGGGCTTCAACCTCCTGCACAATGGTCATTATGTTCAGCCTGTAATCCACAAGTGAGAAAAGTGGCCTTACCGATTTTGTTTTCTCGATCATTTGTCGACCGTAAGACGTAACGCTAGATGAGATAGCCAAGCAAGGTAGCTTCCCAATGGTGGCGCCAGTAAAACCGTAGACGGAATTCGCGCTGATCTTAGATATAGTCAGCATAACGGTCACTACAGAAACAGCCGAAGGTCAAATATACCTTCAGGGCCAGCTGTCGACCATCGAGCACAGCACGCTTGAATGGATCTGTTTCCTTCTTCAAATCTGCTTTTGCACGTTTACGAGCCGATATGAGATCTTCCAAAACCGTCGGAAGCAGACCTTTTCGTCGGCTTGACTTGACGAACAGATCTTGTGTGGAAATTAGTAACGTATGACTCGGTCACGACAAAGCAACCCACCATGGTTAGGTGTCCTGATGTAGTCGACATCTTCAACTAGTTGAAGACGCTCAACGGTGCTCTTGTCTAGTAGCGTCGTGTAGCACAGATTGTGGGCCATCATGATTGAGGGGTACAAAGAACTGAAATCGAGAGTGGCAATGGGCGCGTCATAATAGCCCTTCTTCGGTTCGATAACCGTCGCGCCCTCATATTGGTCGTCCGTACCTACAAAACAGATTAGCGGACGAGGCGTCATTCAGTAAAGAGGCAGACCTTCTCCCTTCAAAGCCGGGACAAGATATCCCTCCTCGTTCGCTTTACGGAATAACTGCGACAGCACTTTGATAGATTGACCGCGAGCCAACAAATAGTTGAAAGGGACTCCTGTTACCCTGGACATTTCAATGTAATTGACAAAGCACATAAGCTTGTCCAAGAGACGTTGAGGAAGATATGCATCCTATTGTAAAAGAATGAGAGGGGAGTCGCTATCTAGCGCCAAGGTCAAACCTTTAAACAGTAAACGGCAAGACGTCGACGAGATTCTGGAGTGCCGTTTTGGAGCTCAGTGATCACAGAATGATGTACATCCTCTTTTTGTTCCCCCAAAAACTGTGCACAGACAGAATTCAAAGTATAACTGCGCAGCTTGTGTTCACGTTGCATGAACTGTAGAACATCGAGCTGGAGACGTCCATCCAAAGGTGTATCTTTCGAATCACGCTGCCCGTATGCCTTGGACGAAAAGTGCGTGTTCACGGTTTTGGTCTCATTATCTGTAGCAAATGGTGAGTAGCGTCACACGTAGTGGTGACATTGGATCTCACATTTCATCCGGCCTAGGAAAGGGAACTTTTTGAGTTGCAATGCTTTGGCTCGATCCAACAGGTAAGGGAAATCGAAACCTCCGATGTTGTATCCGATAATCACGTCCGGATCCACCTGTTCTACGAACTTACGCCATGCCAGTAACAACTTGCCCTCGTCTTTATGCTCAAGCACCTGAGAACCTACAATAGGCGAACATGAATTGAGGGTGAAGATATTCCGTATGAAGGGTTTGGATTCGCCTAAATGAAGAAAAAAGTGAGTGGCATTGTCATTGTCCGTGCTGAAGCAAACAAACCTTGACGAGTGACCATGTTAGCTATCTGAATAACAGGATCGATGCTTGCTTCAGGGAAAATGCCTTTTCGACCCGCACACTCGATGTCAAAGCTGAGTATCCGAAGAGGCGCGACCTTAGACCAATTGCCCTCTGGTGTATGAGAAATGAAGGCGTCCCATCTATTACGTTGAATAAGAACAAGAACATGAAGAATATGATAGCAATGGATCTGACCTCATGCTGATTTCTAATTGAGAGTGCGATTTCTTTCCTTCCTCGCTTACAATTTTGTATCGTCCGCTGGGTACTTCGATCCAGTTCATCCCGACGACCTGATACGCAAGGGACGTTAGATTTTGGTAGGAACAGTACAGAGGAAACCGAACCTTTGTATCAATCATGAACCGGAGTGTATAAGCAATGTTGCTTTCAAACGTGGCTATCCCATCACCATCTTTTCTCATGAAGAGACCGTTGAAATCTACGGTGTTCTTCTCGAAGAGACGTGATCATTACAGAAATACAGTGAGCCAAGGGAGCGGTCTATCACAGACAATAAACTTATCTCGGACTTTCGGCAGATTTCTGGGCTCGTTGATGGTAATCTTCAGGAAAGGTACCCGGTCATCACCTCGATAGCCCCAAAGGCTTCGCTTCTTGACAATTTCTACCCTGATGACCACATCATAACCAACTTGTGTCTAGCAAACAGTCAGTCATACCCGCGGTCACTTCCTAATAAAAGACTTGCATTTAGATACGACGCAAAATCATCCAGATCGTCTTCGACAAAGCCGCGTGGCTGACCGACATAGAAATAGGGCAGGAAATCTGTGACATAGGCGAGAACGCTATGTCCAGCCTAGAGAGTACATCAGAAAAAGACGACCAAAAGATCCCCCGACGTACTTCGGTTACTCCAAACATGCGCAGACTGATGGATCCTCCATGGTTCGTCTCGTCGATGTCGATTTGCTGGAACACTATACGCTACGTGAATGGCTACTTGAAGATTAAACACGGAGTCTGCCTTACCTAGCTTATCTTTCTTCTCGTTTATGGGTGGCAAAGCCGGTCGTGCCCAGTGGTCAGCGCCACCTTCGGCAGCTTGTTGATGCGCGGTGAATAGAAGGAAACATATGCCATATAAGAAGTGTTCGTACTGGGTGTCTCCCCAGCCTCCTCCTTAATCCGTTCGAGGACCTCGGTGAACGACGATTGCGTTGGCTGAGAGTTGTAAAGCGCATTCGACACTAGTTTCCGTTTCTTCGAGGCAGGCCCTTGCTCACCACCATCGACTCTAGAATCGCGTCGTCAATGAACGCGTCTTGGGAGGCCTGAGTGCAAATGAGCAAACCTGGGGCGGACCAAAGGTACATTTCTTTGATTTCAGAAAAAGGCGCCATGTCTGCGCGACAAGGAGCGTGATGGAGAAGGGGGAGTGAGGCGGCGAAGGCGTGTTGACGAAGGTAGAGACACAGACGTGACAGAACTGAACGCGTTCTGAACAAGGTTATGCTGACTAATTCAGTATTATGTAAGGGAGTAAATTATGTCCGTGCCGAAGATTGAAATGTCTACCTACCTTCTACCTATACCTTCCTGTATTCTAAATTCTATTCAATTGTCTATGCTCTCAAGGATCCAGATAAAACTCTTTCAAAATGCGGATGGTATCTAAAGGACCGGTGACCGTGTGGCCAATAGTCCGGGGGTCGGTAAAGATTTCGTAGTCGTTTCCTCCCTACGAATAGGCGTCACTCCAGGCTAACACATTTACGGACAAGACTTACCTTGTAAGTCTTGTCTCCGAAGAAATGGATCTCTTCGAAGCCTTCATCTTCGACGTGACGAAGTGCATACGTCTTATCCCAGCCGCGAGGGAAAACATCAAAGGAGATTTGGCCACCAATTGAAAACGTTAGGTCGTAATCGGCAAACTTTTCCTGGAGAACCTTAACAAAGGCGGCGCGTAGCCCGTGGATCTGGAGCAAACTTAGTTAAGCGCATGGGGATACCAGAACTTTATACCTTGTCATAAGCTTCGAATTCATTGCGCTCCTCTTTGCTACGAACTGTCAAAAACTATAATACCAGGGTGGATGATATAACATACGTTGCGTTGCGTCCAATAGGACTGACGTTAATCATGCCATTCCTGAATTCAACAAAAGTGCCGCTGGAATATAGATAAGTTAATAGAAGTACAGCACCGCAAATAGGGTGCTGCTGACCGTTTCACCGGAACGTCCATATCAGCGAGATAGTGGAGAATAAAGTTTACGAGTTTCTTGTAGTTGTCCTCGCCGAGATACTTGATGAATGACTGAGATTGAAGTGCGCTCCCCAACTTGTATGCGATCAAACCGTTTTCAGCGAAGCCGTAGTCAAAGTGTTCCAGAGCTGACATGGACCATTAGAGAGGAAAGGAGGCAGTAGAGAGCACACACCATTACTTCCATGCACAGACAGCTGCTCTGAGATTTTTACCAGATCAGATCCTCCGACGAAACCAATGACAAATTTTTTCCTGAGATCCCGCAGGACTTGGATCATCTCAGGTGAGGCAGGCTGGCGACACGTCAGTCAGTCGCAAGAAACAAAGGTGCACCCGTACTTGTCGAGCATGAGAGAGCGTTTCATCGACATCGAACAGGAGAAGTTTCTTGTGTGGTCTGTCCGCAAAAACTGAAGAAACCATTAGAGATGTGGTGGTGGTACACTTGAATCTGATCAAACGCTGGAATTTGAAATCAGTATCCGGCTCTCGTGCCGTCGGATCCGACGTGCTTAGCCTTTGACTCTGACCGTACTCATAAGTATCTGGATTTATTAGACATACTTTGCGCTCGAATAATCCCCCACCAAAGATGCAGAGACTACACGTGTTCTCCCTTCCTACAGAACTTCTCGACACTCTTACTCCCAGGAATCTCGTCAATCAAGAACTACCGGGACGAACGCCCTCGCCCTCGCCCCTTGCTGAACCCACGGCGACCAGCTCTCGAGCCTGTAACATATGTAACGGTGCCACATTTCTCGATGTCGCTGAGCAAAGAAACCATTATCGATCCGATTGGCATCGATATAACGTCAAAATTCGTCTAAGGGGCGGTTCGGCTGTAAACGAGTCGGAATTTGCTCAGTTAGTAGACGGTACGTTTTCCCGTAAACGTCTTTATCCATCCTTTGAGTATTTATAGCCCTCGATGACTCGATATCCGGGTCTGAGTCCTCATCTGACGAAAGCGGCTCTGGAGATTCCGATGCCGTTGCTGCTCTCGTTGGGAAAACAAAACGCGCTATTCGTTCTCCGTCCCCCGAGTCTGTGGGTCGGTCAAGTCCCCAGACCGCCTTGGCTTGGTTCCATTCCCCACCTGCGACGCAGATTGGCGTCTATCGGGCTCTATTTCCACCGGCATCCCATCATCTGGAGGAACTAAAAGCAATGCAATCGTCGGCACAAGGTAGAACATGGACTCTGTTTATGGTTGCTGGTGGTCACTTTGCTGGCGCGGTGGTGCGTGTCAGCAGATCAGACAATGACAAAAAGGAGGAGGTAGAAGCATCCCAGGGGAAGAAAAAGCCAAAACGCCCGAAGCCCGAAATAGAGGTCTTGAAACACAAGACATTCCATCGATATACCAGTTCGTATTCCTTTTTGTTTTGTGGCTGCTTCTTATGACTCCCTTTAGCGCGTCGGAAACAAGGAGGATCACAATCCCTCAACGACAATGCCAAGGGTAATGCAAAGAGTGCCGGTGCTTTGCTCCGCCGATACGGTGAACAAGCTTTGCGGGATGTGAGTGCTATCAGCCTATGATATTTGGTCACGCCAACAGTAGCTTCAGGACATCCGCAATTTGATCAACGACTGGCAAGAAGAGATTAATGACAGCGAGAGGATCTGGATCCGGGCCAGCGGGTCTAATCGCAAAATTTTCATGGATTACGATGGTTCCATCATTAGCAAGAGTGATACCCGCCTCCGAACTTTCCCTTTCCCCACACGTCGCCCTGTAAGTCGCCACGTTATTTGTTGAGCGCCGTAACCTCACAAACTTGCTCAGACCCAGGCTGAACTTACACGATGTTTGAACGAACTGACGGCAGTGAAAGTATCGCACCTTACTGAAGAAGCCTTACGTGCACAGGATCAGGAATACTTAGCCAGTCTTCCAAAACCAAAACCTACTCCCACCGTCGCACCACCTAAAGAACCCACGGAGAAAGTAAAGGCTCCACAACTTTCGAAGGAAGAAGAGTTATTTCGCGATAAGTGGTTCCGAGTTATAGACATGACTCGGAAGGGACGGCTTGAACCGCTGAAGGCTTTCTGGGAACGTGAGGGCCCGGACATGGGAGGCATTGATGCGTCAATTCCGGAGTGGGCTAATGAGCGGTGGAGCACTCTTCTTCAGCTCGCAGTTCATACCGAGCAAGAAGACACCGTACATTGGCTCCTTGAGGATATGAGAGCAGACCCCACGATACCAGTCCCTGCTGGGAAAAGTGACGAAATCCCTGAGGTAGAATCTACCGGCAAGACTACCGGTCGCACAGCCTATGATCTCGCTCAAACTCGGACTATCAGGGATGTGTTTCGTCGTTCAGCTGGGCTTCATCCTGAAAGGTGGGATTGGTTCGGTGCCGCCCGAGTTCCGAGTGCATTGAGTAAGGAGATGGAGGATGATCGGGAGGAGAAGAAGAAAGGTCGTAGAAAAACTCTAAAGGATAGAGTAAAGGAGCGGGAAACCAGGGAAAAAGATAAGCAGGTGGAACCGCCATTTGTCGCGTCTGATGTTCCATTAGCGCCATCGGTTAAGGCCGATGTTCCTTCAGGTCCTAGAAAGCTTGGAGGGACGGCAGGTTCATCAGAAGCTACGGCAGGTCTGAACTCAGAGATGCGGGCTATAGTGGAGCGTGAGAGGCGTGCCAGAGCCGCAGAGGCTCGACTGAAGGCATTCTCAAAATAAAATTTGACAGGGGAAAACAATACGTTATTTTCTTTCGAGCTTAATGAGCAGAACCCAAAATTCAACGAAGAGAGTTTGACAGTCTAGATGTTTGTAGGTTACAGTTAGTACGGCTCCGAGATAGATAAAATCATAATATTGAATTCATGATGATTCATGACATTTGACTTTGAAAGTCAGTTATCGTGGAAGCTATTTTGGTTCTCGATCCTAACGCTCAGCGTCATGTTCTTATTCCAATCGCAGGCGGCGACGTCGACATCCTCTAAGCCTTCCCAATCATCGAGTAGTGGCGAATCTGGTGATGGTTCGGAAAAGATCGTTTTGATATTGGTGGGCTTGATTGGCTCCGGCAAGGTATATCAATCTCTCCATCTTCTGTATTTGTTGCAGGTTGTGCTAGACAGCCATTCTAGAGTACATTCGCTCGAGCCCTGCAAGACCATTTCCCTAACTTTCGCCGGTGCAGCCAAGATGATCTTGGTAATCGGCGGGAGGTCGAGCAGCTTGCGCGGGAGTCTCTTCGCCAAGGCCTGTCCGTATGCGTCGATCGCACCAATTTCAATGAAGCGTGAGTTACGGCCTGTCATAGTGAATACCAACTGATGTCTTGGGGCCTTAGGCAAAGAAAATATTGGATCCAAATAGCCCAGGAATTCCCCGGAACTCTGATCTGGGTTATTGTTTTCGATACCCCCTATGAGGTGACCATGCACCACAATTGTGGTGCCCATTACTGCTTGCACTCTGCCGTCAGCCAAATTGAGATCTTCCTCACAGGTCTGCGTCTCCCGGCTCAGAGAACGTAAGTTCGATTCTTGTCATTTGTATGTAACAATATCAATCGCCGATCCACCCCATACGCTTTTTCCAACAGGGAAATCCCATCCAACCATCAAGACACCCGAGGAGGCATTCGATGTACTTGCACGCTTTGCTTCTGACTTCGTGCCCCCAATGAGCCACAAAGGCTACCACCGCTACCTGTGTCTTTCTCCGTCAGACCATCCATCACCCACCTACTCTGAATCTGATATCAGCATGATTCTCCAAAAGGTTTGCAATTCCGTGCCTGCGTTTCCCTCGGTTTCGGCGCCATCTTGTACCATCATTTCTAAGGCTCCTCGAGGCTCGCGCCCCTTTCCGGCTTTTTCCAATCGGAACAACCGTGGTCGCGGCGGCTATAGGCGTTACAATTATCATCAGGCCCACTTTGGTGGTGGTGGCGGTCGCAGTCAGTATGGAAAGTCAAACGGGGACTATGTAGACGCTGAGACGGTAACACAAGACCGTGAAGTCATCAGGGATCTGCACAGTCAATCCACTGCCAGTGAGCCTGCAGGGCCTGTGACCTAGAAGATCGTAACCATGAGGTACCTTCGGCTATGGAGAACTCTAATTGAACGAGGGGAACTCCACAAAGAGATATTCCATGCGCCGTCTTGAACAACGATTGATTTTATGTAAGGAGCGGTACTTGCAATATTGAGAAACTGTGCTATGACCGATCACATTAGTCTCGGCCTGTGGCTTAGTGATTTCCTCCTGCGACTATAACCGGACAATGTAAGACATTGTGTATGTGCAGACCATGCCTTTCTCGTCGACTATAGTCCGCGAAACGCACTCGGGTTGCCACGAAAACAACGCCAGCGTCAAAGGCAGGAAAATCTGTCATTCAAGGCTCAGGTTTTTCCGAGTCCTCAGCGGCTTTCAGTCGTTGGCCAAGTATTTTTGCACTGACCTGAAACGACTATTCAATTGTCTCTCAAGAGCTGGAAGGAAGATGGCATACATTACGGATATGCATTGCCGCACGCTCAATGCCGAAGTCTTTACTACGTTGATATTGCTCAAGGGCTGCTTCAAGCTGCCCAGCTAATACATTTCGGTTAATTATAGTCACAAAAGGTCGAAGAGAAGTGAAAAAAAAGCTTACTAGCTTCGAGAACCGCTGCGAGATTGAATGCAATTTCAGGGTCTTCCGGTGAGAGCGAGGATGCAATACTGTATGATCGAATGTCGTTAAAAACACTGAACAAAAAATGGACACATTTGACATACTGTAAATGGTGTAATGCAAGGTCTGGGCGAGGAACTGGAGAAATAATATATGCACTAGCCATGTCTACCGGTAACCGGTGGCGGTCAGGCAAGGAAAAAAGGTTAGTACGACATTACATACTGGTATGGGTATCCGGACTGGCGGGTTGAAGGGCTATGGATTCCTTCCATACCGCAATAGCTTCATCAAACTCCTCTATCGAAATGAGATGAGTTTACAGTCCACATTCACAAAAGAGCGTGACGAACTGAGATGATAATGCGTAACGCCTAGATTGAAAAGGGAGCTGGCATTTCGTTTGATGTCGGCACTCCGCTTATAAAGATTTTTTGCGGCTTCAAGATCGCCCTCCTCAAGTTTCTGAGTTCCCTGTTCAAGACAACGGGAAGCCTCGACTTCTGCTGGATCGGTCGCAGTAGAATGTGGAGTAGTAGACGTCGCCCAGCCTGTAGATATGTATCCATAGCCTGCATCAAGATACACCCGCAGAATAACTTACGCTTTGATATTCCAAGAAAAACCGAAGACCTGGATCCAGGACATATCCGTTTGGAAGCAGCAATTGGCCGAGAAGACAAAAGAGATACACGATGCGACTGTAAAACAATTTTGTGGGCACTGAGCCGAGAAACCGAACGCCTGCAGAGCGACATGAAGATACGGTTTGACTTGTGTTTGGCTTTTGGTGAACCTTGACAATTAGAGTCTGGACAAAAAAGGCATCCCGAATCACGTGCGGTGATCGCGGTTCTTGAAAATTTTGAGCCGACTGCCGATCAGTTCAGCTTGGATTCAAGCCACATCCAGCTTCTTCCGAGCGCCCCCTTCCCTCTACCGTCGTCATGTCGTCGGCGTCCCAGGCATCGTCCTCGAGTAACCCAACAGACTATCTACGAAATGCAACGTTTTCCCAGTCCCAGGACTCGTCGTCGTCGTCGTCTGACGGGGCCCTCACCGCTTCTGACCTGCTAATGGGCGCGTATGATCCAGCAAAGCTACACCCGCTCGCCGAGTTCGGTGACAAATTAGATTATCTTCTTCTCGAAGATGAAAAGACAAATGATATCCCTGGCGCTGGTACTGCAGTTCCCTCCAGGGGGTTCAGTGATGATCTCTGTTATGGAACTGGTACCATGTATCTCGGTGGTGCGTAAGATCTCTTTCATATTACCACTTTTGCCTTGCCTTTCTCGCTTTGGGCCTCATTTTACTCCCTGAATACACTCTCACCTTATCTCGACATCTCGGGTGTCCCATCTTTAGTCCTCTTATTGTTTTTCTCCGTCACATGCTCACCCTGGTTTACCAAGGTCTGGCCCTTGGTGGTTTGTGGGGCATGCGCGAAGGCGCTCGAAGACCGCTTGCTGTGTCAAACACCAGGCTGCGGATCAACAGTATCCTCAACTCCGTGACTCGACGAGGCACATTTATTGGCAACTCGGCTGGTGTCCTCGGTCCGTCCTATCAATCTACCGATATCATCTCGTACTCATACACTACTCCCTGTATAGCCCTCGTGTATAATGGAGTTAATTCTTCCATTGATGCTATGAGAGGAAAGCACGATATTCTCGGAAGCATGGGAGCTGGTGGAATTACGGGAGTTCTCTACAAGTCAACGGGTACGCAATTTACGTTCTGAGAGCCATTTCTCCGTGATCTTCACACCTTTTCGTCTTCCATAGCCGGAGTAAAGCCTGCGCTCTCAGCAGCAATTTTCATGTCCGGGGTAGCAGGAATCTGGAGTTATGTCAAAAAGATCGTTTAATCGACACGTTATGTATTGTCTAATACTAATCCCTACTTCTTTGGACCTGGCGCTTGATGGTATCTGTGAGCGGGTTCTATGGAATTTACATGAGACCCGACTGATGTTAGCCATTCAAAATCATCTGTTCCAGCTAGATGGCGGCATATCCTTTGCCATATCAGGCCCCTGATCTGACATACTTCCAGAACGTTAGGTGATCTCTACAACCTCGTTTTATTTCCCTCGTTGGCATTGGACGTCATCCCTTGGGCAAACACTATAAATCATTGCACCCTGATTGAATCTGATTCCACTGTTCATTGCCACGTACTTGAGTTGCGGGGCAGTTTACAATGCTTGATCTTTTCACGCCGTCCTGCCTCTTGCCGCTTCGTTCTCTTTATGACTTGCCTCTCAGTGATGAACGTCATGACTCCAAACATGTTGCTTTCCAATGCGGGCGTTCGTCCTCCCCCGATTTCCCTCCTGTCCGGTCAGGATATGGTCGACAGCGCCACCGCAAGATTAGGGTATGCATTCAAATACGTCGCTTGCGTTGAATTTGCACTAACCTGTATTACCCGCTAGTTCCGTCTTAATGCCGTTGTCTATTACAAAAACAAACGCTCATTTTCAAGGACATACGCTTTACGACTAAAGGTCAAAGGCATCGCCTCACGCCAGTTTTCGCAATCACACAAATCTCCGCATTCAACGCGCGTCTGCAGAGAAAGTATTGATTCCTCGCCGACTCCGCAATCTTTTAGCAGTCATGTATATTCGCAAAATCTATCTCAGTCCTCATCCACTTCGTCCGGGCGCAGATCTGCTGCAGAATATCCTCCTCCTCATTTCGTTCGAAGGCAGCCACGCATTCAAGTCTCGTCCCTGCTGTCCGAATCCTATACTCGGTATGTACAATACTATTCAATTGGTTCATGATCCGTTGATATACTGGTGAACCATATAGAACCTATCAGCTTGAGGTTGTTCAACAGCCACAGAAAACAGCCGAGTTTCGGAACGCTAGCCTTTCCCGACTACCGCTCACTCCACCTCTAGTTGCTAGACTTGTAGTGAGGGATCCTTCGGGCAATCCGGTCATTCCGTACGTGGCACTACATCGCCGCATCTTATAGACTTGCTAACTTTGCATGCCCAACAGTCAGGCAGAACTTCCATTTCTTATTGCCCATCTGTCGCTCTATACGGACAATGGGCTTACGCGCATGGACGTTGGCTACACGATGGGCCAAGGACCGCCTCTATTGTATGGGAATTTAGTTTCGTCTCTAGATATTCTCGAAGACCTTCAAGGAAACACGGGCCTTTTCTTTATATTTCCGGACGTGAGTATACGGTGGTGCGGACGATTCCAACTTGGTATATCCCTGTTGCGAATTTCTAGGCGAGTGCTTTTCACCTCTCGGCTACGTAACTTTACTCATTAGTATCAGCCCCATCAGTACAGACTCATCTGGTAATATCACCTTGGCTGAGCAAGGCACTGTACTTGCCGAAACACGGACTCTTCCATTTGAGGTTCTACCACAGGATCAGTATACAGCAGCCCGTGTGTTAATTTCCCCTTGTTATTGCCCTCAGTCCTCGCCACTTACTTTGCTCTTCCCAGCTCAAACGAGATTAACACAGTCCTTTCTTCGGCAAGGCGCCAGAATGTTTTCATTTTTGCCACAATCAAGCCCGTAGACAGATCCAATCCTTCGTTCTTCCACGACGCATTTATTAAAAACTTCGCCTTCGTTATACACCTGCGCATCCCGCTTAGGGATTTACTTTTTAGACTTGCAAACCCAAGCCAATATGCTTATAGCTTTCGTCTTCAAATGTCTTCAATGGAGTTTATTATTCCCTTACCGTTGGCACGACACAGCATTAAGCTATTTTTGCCGACCTTTGGCTTGAGAGACAGGTCCTAAAAAAAAACTGATCGTGCCGGGTCGCATCGCTTTCACTGCGGCGGCACGTGGTGGATGAGTACATAAGATCCTTCCTCCTCCCATCGTCTCATCGTCTACGTTAATGGCTGCCAACGACTACTACGGTAGTGGAAAACCCCAGAACCAGTACTACCCTCCTCAAGGTATGTGTCCCGTCGAGGCGGAGACTACGAGGCTATGTGCCACTCGAATGTCCTTGACCGCCACTTGGGAAGCTCTACGTTATTGATCCATCTGACTTGACATATCCCTTGTAGGTGCACCTCCAGGACAGGGCGGCTATTATCCCGGTCCGCAGGTATGTTTGGGTATCGTTCAGAAAGATTCCCATTCATGCTAGGTCATTTAGGCACCTCAGCAGTCTTACCAGGGCTACCCCCAGCAAGGCTACCCTCAGCAAGGCTATGGCGGGGGATACCAGCCCCAGCCCCAGCCTCAGACAGTCATAGTGTTCGTCGTTTTCCTGAGACGGTCTGTGTCCGCGCTAACCAGTTCATACAGACAACAACCCGAGAAAGGCGGAGGCGGGGGCTCAGGTGGATGCATGGCCTGCCTGGCAGGAATGTGTCTGTGTTGCTGCGCTGAAGGTCCGTCGGCAGTATCCTGGAAGTACTTGAAACTGAATCATCTGCAGAACTGTGCGAATGCTTGTTTTAATCGAGTCCTACGCAGTCTAGGCTGCGGCCACAGATATTACGTTTTTCTTTCCAGTTCTGCGACATGCGATGTCTCTGTTTTCTTTCTCTTAGTTCTCCTATTATGTGTTTATATATCTCATAGCCGTACATGTATCAGTGGATATCGAACAAGTACATCGTAAACTCAGCCCCCAGTCGTCAGATTTTTTTAGTCCCTGAGTATATGCAGATTCCGCTGGCGGTCGGCTAGGCGTTCAATGCGGAGATTATGATTGGACGACGGCCCCTGTTCCGCCTAGTCCCGAAGCTGTGAGCCGTGACCGTGACAGGATTTACCTGCTCTTTCCTCCAAAATCCTACATTGAAAATGCTGTCAAGGCTACCCGCTGGGGCCTTCAGGAATGCAGGCGCCTTTAGAGCTTCACGTTCGACGTGGCAGGCAGGCTCGCGCTCTTCTGCGGTACGAGGATTATTTCCTGATACCGAAATGACATTCCAACGCCCCTCAGGTCCGCTTCGCCTCCACGCATGCTGGTTCCAGTTCCAGTGCATTCGAGGTTAGTACTTTCATTATTCTTTATCGCTCTGACTGTAAAGTAAATTGCTACAGGCCTTCATGAACTCTCGCGTTACCCTCGCGTCGGCAACTCTCTTCACCGCAGGCACCATTGCCTGGTATACCCATCTCTACGGTTCTCTCCCTTTTATTGGCGAGGCCCACGCCAGTCACCTCAGCGATGCAGGTCTTCACCCTACTGCCTACCCATGGTCTCACAACGGCATTTTTGACACGTTTGACCACGCCAGGTATTCCGGTTTTGCCCGTCGTCTGCGCGCTCATTTGACTTGAACCCTGTTTTCCAGCATCCGACGAGGCTATCAAGTGTACCGTGAAGTTTGTGCCGCCTGCCATTCACTTGACCGCATCGCCTGGCGAAACCTCGTTGGGGTATCACACACTGCCGATGAAACGCGCGCCATGGCTGAAGAGGTGGAGTACCAGGATGGTCCTAATGACCAGGGAGAGATGTTTATGCGCCCGGGAAAGCTGGCGGACTACATGCCCCCTCCCTACCCCAACGAAGAAGCTGCTCGGGCCGGAAACGCAGGTGCATTGCCACCAGATCTTAGTTTGATTGTCAAGGCTCGCCATGGTGGTTCTGTGAGCGTGCCTACACATTTGTCTCGGCGCACTCTGCTCACATATGCTCCAGGACTACATCTTCTCGTTGCTAACTGGATACGTCGATGCTCCCGCTGGCGTTGAAATTCGTGAGGGAATGAATTATAATCCATTTTTCCCTGGCGGTGCTATCTCCATGGCCCGAGTATTGTTTGATGGCATTGTTGAGTATGATGATGGTGCGTCGCATTTTGTGGCAGCTGATAGTACTTGACGCCTTGATCCAGGTACCCCCGCTACCACATCGCAGATGGCGAAGGATGTCACCACCTTCTTGAACTGGGCGGCTGAGCCAGAACACGACGAGAGGAAGAAGTACGGAATTAAGGCTGTTATCTTGTTCTCCACTCTTTTCGCCCTCAGCGTCTACGTCAAGCGCTTCAAATGGACTACGATCAAAAACAGGAAGATCTGTAAGTTTTCACGACATCACGCATCACATTTCGCTCACTGTTGATCATCCAGTCTACGACCCTCCTGCGGACAAGGGCCATTAGATACTGTGTAGGCAAGTGTACTGTAGATAAGACGATCTCAATAATTAGTCAACTTGCACACGGATTATTTGAAATTGTCCATGTTTGGATCGGAAGCCTGACTGTCATGGAGGCCCCAAGTGGCCTTCTGTTAACTTCCACCAGTGACCACATCGTGCATTTCTTCTTCCCCTCGCTAAAGCTCCCGTTTACTCGCCATGTCATCCGCTTCATGGCCTCCACAGCTGAAGTGCGCATAATGCTCTCTCCTACGGCTCTCATTTACCTCGAATCACAGAGATTGGGTCGCAAAATGCCTTGGTCAAATGACAGATAGCAACAGAGTGGAAGCCCAAGAAGAATTAAGAAAGGTAATTGCTGATGCTTTCGCGGCACAAACGCTCTGGACGACGGACTGGGCTGGGATACAATTGCAAAGGTCTTCCAAGTCCTACCTTTCTTCCCTGCCACATTGTTCGTTTATGCCCTTCTTCTTCTCCCTGTAGTTTGCTTCCCAAGCAGCCTATGCTCAAGCGCAAGAGGTGTGGCATTTATCCCATGCTTTTAAGGTGAACGTGCTGATTGAGCATCCCTCAGTAACGACCTACCTACGTCCAACAAAAAGGCCAAGAAATCTGCGCTGAAGCAAGCCTCAAATCATACTTCGGACTTCAACAATCCTGTAGCTTTGAATCGACGTGCACAACGCTTCCAACGAGAACATGAAATTGAGCGACAGAAATCATTGGGCGGCAATGCCTCTCTCAAGGCAAATCAACAGTACGCTCACCTGAATGACCGACCGACAACTCGCCCGTCTTCTCTCTATGTGAACTCTGCTGACGATCCCGACGCTGACCCGGTGCGTGACACCTCCAAGCACCACTCGTCATCGAGCTAACTTCAAAGTCAGAACGTGATTGACTGGGACCGGTACACAATAGTCGGGAGCTCCCAAGAGCTATTCAAGGACTATCTGCGACTAACTTCTGTGCGTTGTAAGCCCATCTTGCTCCAGCATCTAATGCACTATTGCAGGAACCCAAACCGGAGCAAATAAGGCCCTACGCTGTCCTCCAACAGACTCTGTTGGAACTTAAGAAGCGGTGGCGAGAGAAGTGCTCGTATAGTTGGATATGTAATCAGTTCAAGAGTCTTCGACAGGATCTAACGGTGTGTATCTCGTCGTTCTCGCTATCATGGTCTTGCACGTTTCCCTACATTTGACTCTTTACGCAGGTTCAGCGAATAAAGAACGACTTCACCGTTCAGGTCTACGAAATACACGCACGAATGGCTCTAGAAAGTGTATGTTTTTCTTGCTTATCCCTGCACATATCTTGATTTCGCGACGCTCCAGAACGATATGGTTGAGTTCAACCAATGTCAAGCCACGTTGAAGACACTCTATGAATTAGGAATACCGGGCAAACAAGAGGAATTTACCGCTTACCGCATCCTTATGTTGCTGCATGGTCGCAACAGAAGTGGTACGTTTTTCTTTTTCACGGGACTGTTAACTACCTCTGACCTTGTTCTAGAATTGAATCTCTACGTAGGTCAGCTAACACCTCGACAGAAATCGGATTCCGCCGTAAAGCATGCATTGGATGTGCAAAAGTCTTTGGCTATGGGGAACTACCATGCGCTCTTCAAACTGTACCTGAATGCCCCGAATATGGGCGGATACATCATGGATCATCTGATAGGTCGAGAGAGGGCCAAAGCTCTTATGATCATGACTAAAGCGTAAGCACTCATCTCTCGTCTGTGATATACTATTGAATGATGTACACAGCTACAAAACTCTTCCCTTGAGTTTCATGCACAGCGAACTGGCTTTTGACGACATTGAATCCGCACACAAATTCCTTACCGAACATTCTTCGTCTTTTTTCACCAACCCCAATAGTCCCGACACAGAGAAGACTCTCGACTGTAGGCCTATCTTACCCAACCTGATCCAGGCTTACGAGGAGAAGTATCGGAAAGTCGGCATCAGAGGGGCAATATGATTTTCTCACTCCATCTCCTATTATCTATTCTTATTGCTTTCGACGTTTTTTCTTTCATCGTGATAACATCCCACTGGCTTTCTCTTACAGGCCCCATGCATTATTCCCCATGACGCCATGGCAGGTGTATCATAGACGGGTGGGATGAGTACGGTGTAATGTCATGTATGCAGCATTCCTTTGTAGATATGAATGAAAACATCAATCGCGCATTCTTGCTGGAATGAATCTGCGCACGACAACCTCCCTAACAGAGTAGTGCGAAAAGCAGGCGGGAGATTCAAGCACATCCGTGGATAGTCGTGATCGAGCTGGAATAGTCACGTAGGCAAGGATAAGCGTCTAAAAGGTGTCAGCATAAAGCTTGTTCACGAATGATCATCGTACCTTTTGCACTTGTGTGTTGGCACGGTTGATCGTGCTGAGCCATGACCATGCAAATGGCGAAGCATTTTGGACATTGACCACCGAGTTTTCTTGATCTGCAGGATCTTCGTACACGGGACAGATGACCACGGCAAACCTTAGGTAGACTTAGCGAGGACTTTATGTACCAAGGATCAGAAACCTACTCCGCGTGTGAGAAGACGGGACCCCGTTTATACAGAAGATAATCAACACAAAACTTGAGGCCTCCTCTGACAACCCAGCCGAGAGAGCGATAATAATGATACACAACATAGTTAATGAGAAAAGGATTGTCGAACTGAAGCGGTTGCACCGGGGCATTGGGTATTGGCGGGAACAAGTACACCTGTTGGAACGTGTTCCATACTTGCTCGAGACTCATGGGTTCGTGCTGGATAAAAAGATATTTGCATTGAGAAGAGTGGATAGGATACACAGTAGCTAACCGTATCGGGATTCAACACAGTGAGACAGTCAAAATTCCAGATGAGAAAAAAGGCTTCGGGCAGGGTGAGTTGGAGATGTTCAAGATCTTCCAATTCTTCCTCATCTACATCTGGCAACGGTGGAGAAGGAAGGGGATCGTCCGTTGGTGCAGCAGGAGTTGGTTTCCATGTCGCGGCGGAGGGGATATTGGGTCCAGAAAGAGCAGGCGTTATGACGCGTCCTTCGGATTCAAAGATGGCCTCTGCCTCTGCGGCGACGGCAGCAATAGCACGCGCACGGTCTAACTTGAATTGCTTTCGTTCCGCCCTTCGCTTTTCACGGATCTCCTCAGATGTAATCTCTGCAGTATTTTAGGGAGCGTAGTTTCTAGGGAGATATGGGACTTACGTTTTCCTCGCATGGTCTTCTGTCGGGCGAGCCAGCTGGGTTCACTTCGCGACAGGTCACCCTTGCCAAAGAAACCCCGCCTCCAAAGGAGTAAAGCATCTGGGGAATTGGTAACCCAGACGGAACAGGTCGTGGGGTCGAAGATAGCTTCGCAGTGAGGCGTCTGAACTCGGGCTAGAGATAGACCGAGAAGATTGAGTACCGACCGTACTGGCTTGGGCGAATCGTCGGCGAATAGGATAGGCAAGGGGTTCGCGTATATCCTGTTGGTTTCATTTCGGCGGCCCCCGCCTTTGAAGGGGCCTTTGGAACGTCCAGATGGCATGATACGGAGCGCTCTGCAAACTTCGTGACTCCAGAAAGCAAGTCCCGGAAAAAGAAACACGCGCAAATTCACCGGTCCGGCGCCCGGTCGAATTCGGGTGATGATCAGCCAATGACAGTCCCTGCAATCAGTAAGCCCTGCACCACAAGGCCAAAATTCGCAAGGATACAGAAGAATGAGGTGCTCGTTACAAACAGAATTATCAGCCTGGGTGCCCGGTCAGTCAACAGCGTTTGCTGGGAATTCGGAATTCCAAGACGCTTCCATGTCCATGATTTCTCCAAACAATCACAAAGGTATGAGGTGCTTTATACGACAAAATGATTTTTTCAGAATTGCCGATCCTGCCTGTACTTGCACTTGACCTTGTACGGCTACCATTCCCTTTACTGAATTGTACGTCGTTCTTTGCTCTGTGATTTGGGGTATCTTTACTGATGAGCTTTCGCAGACTATCATGACTAGCACCGTTGCTCGGATTGCCTACTTGGCCTCGGACGCCTTGGTGGATCTTCAGCTACCCTCACCAAATACTTCGCTCTCTGCTCAGACCTTTACATCTTTATCAACTGCCTCCAGACAGAGGCCGACCATCGTATCAATCCCCTCGGGCGGCGATCCAGTGGGGTCCATCCTCCGAAATGCCAATGCTTCCCTCATCTCCTTTACCGCATCAGCAAACCCCCGGACAATTACCAATGTCATCCTTCGTATATCGGAGTTGTCCTCTCTACCACTCGTACTCCACTTTGCCCTTGATGGCGATCTCTCGGACGTCCTTCTTCTACGGAGCGCCATCCCGTTCTTCTTGCTTTCCACGACAGTCCAACAGGCCCATGACAATGCCCTACTGGCATCCAAACTAGCTCGGACAGAGAAAAAGGCCGTCGTTCATGCTTACTATTCAAGCGTGGCGGATACGGCCCAAGAAGTCCCAGAGGACCAGGTTGTCCCATTCCTTCTCGATAACAGACTATCTAAGCACTCTCCGACTGCCAGCAATGGTCAGGCTGTATGCCACCAACGGAAATGGTGTCAACGGACGTACAAATGGCGTCAACGGACATGCGAACGAGCACTCAAACGGCCACACAAATGGTCATTCAAACGGTCATTCCGAGGAGTTTACGGAAAACTCGGCCGTGAATGATCTTTTCAAAGCGTACGAGATCGTGGCTTTGAGTACAGTATCTCTCGTTCGTCGGCCCCTGAGGCCTCTCATCTCACAGGGTACGAGTGATGCAGAGACGGTCCATCTTCACTTTGGGCTATGAATTGCCTGTTACCGCTCCGGGCGTATCCATTATATCCGTATCCCTCGTTACCCCTCTCCCTCCCTCCCGCATTATTGCAGTCATTCCCTCTACAGCAAAGAGAGTCATAGTATTGGAGCACATCTCTAAATGGTCGATGAAATGGACACCATTGTACCTTGACGTGGTCAGCGCCCTGCAAAGCCATGAAACGCGGCCTATCATTCAAAGCGGCGTTTTTGGTTCTGTTGACGGCATTACGTCTGTCGATGTTCTCAAACTCGTACAATATGCATCGACCTCCTCACCTTCGACGCAACTTGAGCTGAGTCCACCATCAACCTCAACGCCTGCTAACATCGCACCCTTGGTCCCCAAGCACGAAGCATCGTACAATAAAATTTTGGCCCATCTCTTTGATGATCGACTTGAAGTCGCGAACTCAGCCGTCGCTCGTCCCATCCCAAGGCGAGATTGCTACCGACCCCCGAGTTTGCACTGGGTCGCGTACGAGCGCAGCTAGGAGCAAAGGCAACAGCTCATTAACAGCTGTTCAGGAATTGCTGCAGAGTGGTGTAGTGGATGTGGAACTACATTCATTGCTGAGTAAATGGATACTCGCAAAGGACTGACAGTAGGAAGAGCAAGGGTCTCGGGGAGGAAATCGTGGTATCACTGAAACTTGCTTCACTGCCTCACCCGGCGGCCGCGCGCATTCTTTCCCTCCGAGCCCATTTCCCCGTCGTTTCCCGGTGGATTATCGGTTCTGATGCATGGTCGTACGATTTGGGATCGTCCGGGCTGCACCACGCTGTCGCGTCGGGCCTGAATGTTAACGTCCTCATTATCGACAGCCTCCCATATTCTTCTCGCAATTCTGGAGAGCCAAGCAGGCGGAAGCATGACGTAGGCTTGTATGCTATGAACCACGGCGATGTCTATGTTGCCAGTGTGGCCGTTTATTCGTCATACGCACAGGTCCTGCAGGCATTGACAGAGGCTGACCGCTACAACGGACCGAGTGTCGTCTTGGCTTACTTGCCTTATCTATCGGATAATTCCCCTGCTCTCGAGGTGCTCAAAGAGACCAAGCTCGCGGTTGATTCTGGGTACTGGCCCTTGTATCGCTGGGATCCTTCAAAGGATCGTGAGGGCAAGGAGCCATTTTCATTAGACTCCGACTCGATCAAGAACGACCTCCAGCAATTCCTTGATCGTCAAAATCACCTTTCTCAGTTGGTTCGGTCGAAGCCAGCGATGGCCACTGAACTAGTCAGCAGCTTGGGGCAGAGCGTGAGAGAGGCAAGGAAGCAAAGGGCACAGCAGTCATACAACGAACTCTTGTCGTCGCTGGATGCCCCGCCCCTGCTCATCTTGTATGCTTCTGATGGCGGAAATGCCGAGAAGAAGGCCAAGCGCCTCTCCCATCATGGCCAGGCTAGGGGACTTTCTACCACCCTAACTTCATTCGATTCCATGCCGCTGGACAGTCTGGCTCAGGAAGAGTACGTTGTTTTCATTACGTCTACCGCCGGGCAGGGCGAGCCGCCTCAGAATGGGCGTCAGTTTTACAAGGCGCTCAATGCCGCGGCTGCGAGTGGCGATCGGACGTTGACGAAGCTCAAGTTTAGTGTCTTCGCTATGGGCGATAGTCACTACTGGCCCAGACCCGAAGACGCACATTATTACAACAAACCGGGAAAGGACTTGGATGCTCGTCTAGAGAAGCTGGGTGGTGAGCGTATTGTTGAGCTGGGACTTGGTGATGATCAAGATGCCGATGGTCCTGAGACGGGATACAAACCCTGGGAGCAACTTTTGTGGAAGGTCCTCGGAGTCGACTCCATTGAGATCACAGAGGCCGAGCCTGAACCCATCACGAACGAGCACATAAAAGCTGCCTCGCAGTATTTGCGTGGAACGATCGCCGAAGGTCTCCAAGACTTCAGCACGGGCGCCCTCGCACCCAGCGACGGACAGCTTACGAAGTTCCATGGTATTTACCAGCAGGATGATCGAGACATTCGAGATGAACGACAAGCGCAAGGAGCAGAGCCGGCATACAGCTTCATGATCCGAGTGAGAATGCCTGGTGGTGTTTGTACGCCAGAACAATGGCTGCAGATGGATGAGATTGCGGACGAACATGGGTGTGGTACATTCAAGATCACAACGAGAGCTACCTTCCAGTTCCATGGTGTCATCAAGCGACACTTGAAGCCCGCCATCCAGGACATTAACAGGGTTCTCCTCGATACGCTCGCTGCTTGTGGGGATGTCAACAGGTACGTGCTGTACTCTACTGTGTATAACTCTCGTTTCTTATGCAACGCAGGAATGTCATTTGCTCTTCCATCCCGACAATGTCAAAACTGCATAGCCAAGTGTTTGCATTCTCGAAGGCCGTCAGCGAGCATCTCATTCCAAGGACAACTGCGTACCACGAAATTTGGCTTGATAAGAAAATGGTCGCAGGTGATGCCGTCAAGGACTTTGAGCCGCTATATGGCGAATTTTATCTGCCCCGAAAGGTACTTCACCCAACTCTTGTCTTCTTGCCCCTGCTTACAGTGCGTCTAGTTCAAGGTTGCTGTCGCTGTACCGCCTACCAACGACGTTGACGTTTTCGCCAACGATCTGGGCTTCATCGCGATTGTTGGTGACGACGGTGAATTGACTGGTTTCAACGTCTCCATAGGTGGCGGCATGGGTGTTACACACGGAAACAAGAAGACATACCCCCGAGCTGGCAGCATCATTGGTTTCTGCACTCCAGAGCAGGGTACACTTGTTGCAGAGAAGGTTATGTTGACCCAACGGGATAACGGAAACCGTGCAGAGTATGTTTTCTACGTCGACTCTATAATCTCGTTTGCTGATTGCTTCCTGTTTAGTCGAAAGGTAACACCTAACTATGGAATACTTCCGTTGATTATTTGTGCTCACTCCTGCATCTAGAATGCCCGTCTGAAGTACACAATAGACCGCATGGGACTTGACGTGTTCAAAACAGAGGTTGAGAAGCGACTTGGTTACGCCCTCCAGCCAGCCCGGGCCTTCACCTTTGACCGAAATGTCGACGACTACGGCTGGGCGACGGGTGAAGATGGCAAGCATCATTTCGTGACGTTCATCGAAAACGGACGCATTCAAGACGAGCCTGGAAAGGACTTTAAGACCGGTTTACGGGAGATCGCCAAAGTGCACAAAGGCGCGTTCCGGTTAACAGCCAACCAACACTTAGTGATATCGGATGTGCCAAACGAGGAGCTTCCGCTCATTAAAGAGATCTTGGCCAAGTACAAATTGGACAATCTCGTACATTCTGGGCTTAGGCTATCATCCTCGGCATGTGTGGCATTCCCGACGTGTGGTACGTAGAGCCTTCCATCGTTGGATTTTGCCCACCTGATGACCGCGCTTTAGGACTTGCCATGGCCGAATCGGAACGGGTCAGTGCTTCCGCGTTGACGCCTTCAGTCATTCTGATTCTGTTTTCCTTGTAGTATCTTCCTCTGTTGATTGACAAAGTCGAAAGAATATGTGAGAATAATGGTCTCCGGAATGATTCGATTGTGATGCGGATGACTGGATGTCCGAACGGGTGTGCTCGCCCTTATCTTGGAGGCATGTTCCTCTCTATATTCTTAAAGTACATTATCTGACTTCAACCTTTGCAGAGGTTGCCTTCATCGGCAAAGCCCCTGGCTCATATTCAATGCTGCTTGGTGGCGGATACTACGGGCAAAGATTAAACAAAATTTACCGAGGTTTGTTCTCTTCAATTCTTTCTACAGCGCCACGTTCATCTTGTGTTGCAGAAACGGTTACTGAACCTGAGATCTTGGCTATCTTAGAGCCTATGATCAAAAGATACGCTCTAGAGAGGTTAGAAGGAGAGCGCTTTGGTGATTTCACTATCAGGGCTGGGTACATTTCGGCCACTACCTCTGGTAAAGAGTGGTATGTGGGCATGGGCGGAGAAGGACAATATAAGGAAATATCTTAATGCTGTTGTACATGATTACGAATTTGAATGTATTTACGGGAGAAGACTTGCGGGGCAAAGAGACAGGACCCTTTCCCCGAAGGGTCGCCTCTGTTTCAACGCAAAGCTCGGGGAACTCGGATGATCTCCGGATATGATCCATGAATCGTCGAAGCAACTCGTAGGTGTGTGATTTTTCTGCGAAACTTGACTTGAACACCGTCATCGGTATCCGGACTCGGGTTCTTAATAACCGACAGTATGATCGGTCGATTGACTAATTCAAAAATCTCATGCTTCTTGTCATCCCTCTTCAGGCGATCTATTTAACTACCTCCTCCTGAGCATCCGGTACCGTTCTTCCCCTTTTCTCTTTCCTCCACAATAACGATAGCAATGGCGGTCATCACTACACCCATTACGGAGCTCTTCGGAATCAAGCATCCAGTACTTCTCGCTGGTATGAATGTCGCAGCAGGCCCAGAGCTCGCTGCTGCTGTATCCAACGCTGGTGGTCTGGGTGTCATCGGTGGCTTCGGATATACCCCAAAAATTCTGCGTCAACAGGTACAGATATGCGTGTCTCGAGCAAATTCGCAGTGCTGAAAGCGTGTTTGTTCAGATCAAAGCCATCAAGGATGTCCTCAAGGATCCCAGTCTGCCATTCGGTGTCGACCTGCTGCTTCCCCAAGTCGGTGGAGGTGCACGCAAGACAAATGTACGTGTTTGTATATAGGCGATGTTGATAATTACTAACGGAGACTCATACAGTACGATTACACTAAAGGAAAGCTTGACGAACTCATTGATGTCATTATCGAAGAGAAAACGTCACTCTTTGTGTGCGCAGTTGGAGTGCCGCCCAAGGAAATTGTCGAGCGGCTACACAAGGCGAAAATACCCGTCATGAACATGGTCGGCCACCCAAAGCACGTCGCAAAAGCGCTGGAGGTTGGCGTGGACATCATTTGCGCACAGGCTGGCGAGGGCGGCGGGCATACCGGAGACACACCCGCCAGTATTCTGATCCCAGCGTGTGTGGATGCTGTCAAGGGTCACAAGGCGCCGCTAAACGGGCAACCGGTGTATGTCATCGGCGCAGGCGCAGTGTACGACGGACGTAGTCTCGCGGCTAACTTGGCTTGGGGCGCTCAAGCGGTTTGTACGTTAATTATACCTTCTCGTCTTACTATTCGTGAGCGCTGAAACGTAAGGTAGGGGTTGGAACGCGTTTTGTGGCATCGGTCGAGGCCGGAGCGCCCAAAATTCACAAAGAGCTGATCGTGAAAGCTGGGTATGACGATGCTATCACAACTCTTATTTTCACGGGTCGGCCGCTACGCGTTCTCAAGACTCCTTATGTGGCAGACTGGGAGACAAATCGCCAGGCTCAAATCAAGGAGTTGACTTCGAAGGGGGTTATCCCAGCCAACTGGGACATTGAACAACATCCCGAGAAATCTATGGAAGGTCGTCCTTGGTTAATGGGTAAAGTTTCGGGGGTATGTCATTCTGACTTATTCATACTGATTTCTCAACTCATCACTTTTCAGCTTATTAAAGACATTTTGCCTGCGAAGGATATCGTGGAGAACATGGTGAATGAGGCGGCTGAAATTTTACAACATAATTCTTCTCTTGTTGAGTCAGCTAAAGCAAAACTGTAGCCGTTACATTCTCGTGGATCTATTTATTCGCATGTGTACATACACTTCAATCATACCTGGATCATTCATCATCGCGTTCCAGTGCTGGGAAATTATTCCTTTTCTGCTCTTCCTCCCATTTTTCTCGCTCGCCCACCTTTCGTGAGTTGCTATTATCTTTCGCTCTACTTACTCGAATTCTACCCCCAAATGCCAACGTACCAGTCCAATTTTTCGGCGGCCTGTCCAGCTTCCGCGGCACTCGTAAAATCTACGAAGACATAAAAGTGGTTACGCGGACCAGGTCTGTGGACCGGCGGAGAAATCATCTTGCTAACAGCCTCCCTATGGAGCAACGGTCAATAGTATCAATCTATTTATCGAATGCAACTCACAATTGAAAGCCGCGGAAAAGCTCACGAATGTTCTCATTGACGACGCGATGGGAAGCCATAGTCGGCAGCCCACCGACGTATAGTCGCCTCCCTTGAGCAGCGTATCCTTCCCAATGGTCTGACGCATTTGCTTCGCGCCAGCCCTCGAAGACCAGAGGGAAGATTTTCGGTGGCCTCGGGCCCTTCTTTGCTTTTCCTGGACCAACCTTCACCGGTCTTCCCAAAAAGTCGCGTTGGTTGAGGTCTGCCATGGCACGATCGGCTTCCTCCCTACTCTCAAGATCGACGAAGCAATACGAGAGGTTCCGACCCGTGAAAGGGTCGATGGAGATGTCAATTCGGTTTCTGTAAGACGCGTTATTGAGAGTATTGTATAGAGGATAAGTCAACAGTGTCGAACACGGTGTATCCATTTCCTTCAAATAACGCCTGGATGTCCTGCTGCTTTGCCATGTAAGGAAGATTCCCCACATATAAGCGGCGTCCTTCTTCGATGGATTGCAAAGTGCTAGCGCCATTCTCCCGACCATCTTCATCTTTATGCGCAGGCGATTTTTTCTTGGCATTTGACTGTTCGAATGAGGGAGGTTCAACGCTGCTATGAAAGGCAGGCTGTTGACGAGAATGATAATTGTTGAGGGAGCACTGTTTTTTCCCAGGCAAAGACGGCGACGGCGAAGTGTTACTATTGTTTTTCGAACGCCAGTTTGACGACGCGTCCGAGGGGCTAAGTGAGTTGCACATGGTCGAATTCAAGTTCAATCTCAGCTCAAATACTGCTGTCGCATCGTAAGGTGAGGGGTATTGCTTGCAAATTACACGACTCTACATGTTTATTATCGGAATTCATTCTATTTCGTGAGCGCAGCCTTGAGGACATCCTGCAACGACGTAACCACCTTATCTACGTCTCCTCGTTCAGGATCGACTACCGTAACACCCATATGTCTGAGTATCCGTTAAGCAAGAGAATGAAACGAATGAAACGCAAGAAACGTACCCAATACGGAAATACTTATCTAGAGAGAAAGAGCGTTTAGCTTCAAGACAGAGAGCAAGAACATGGTGAAGTCACCTTTGATTGCTGTATGCAAACCTCCTGCGACGACAATTCCCTTCTGGTTCAAGGGACCAATGATGTCTGCCGCACTAACACCGGTAGGGAAATATAGCTTATGAAAATATCGAGTTTAACACTTTGAGGGAGTGGAGTTAGTAGACGCACCGCTGTCATTCCACTAGCAGCGTATGCGGGATCCGTCGGGACCTGCTTAATCCCTAACTCTGCTGCCACGCCCTTGATACGCTGGCTCACTTCCTTATGCAGCTTGAACCGTTCAGTTAATGAAGGTTTTGATTTCGTGATTTGGCTAAGGGAAGCGTGGTACGCGTAGATGAGGTTGACAGGCGGCGTGGCGAAGTAGGCTGCGTTCCCATTTTCATAGGCTTTCATGATTGGTAGCCATCTACAGGCGAAGATTTGTCAAACAGAATCACGACAACTGAGTAGGACACGTACTTCTTCCAGCTGGCATAGTACGAGGTTACAGGCGTCTTTCGTGTTTCAAATTTCTATTGAAAGGTCAATGAGACCCGGGGATGAGCTGATTGGAAGTGCTCACCTGAATTGCCCTCTTGCTCGCTATAAGAATGCTCAACCCTGGAGGAGTGCCGAGACCCTTTTGACTAGCAGTCAAAACAATATCAAGATCCCATTCATCCATAAGTATCTCTTCGCTGGCAACTGAGCAAACAGCATCCATTACGACCTAAACGAACTTTCAGTAGGCGTCACGCCGAGCGGGAAACCCGATGCTCACCAGTGCATTTGGTGACACTCGGCGAACAGTCTCGACAATTGCCTTCGCATCCGACAGTACCCCTAGAATAAACCTCGAGAAAGGTCAAGGTAATTGAGATGTAGACGCACCTGTTGAAGTGTCAACATGGGTGAATGTGACGACCTTATAGTCTTTCGCCTTCAACGCCTTCTCTATTTCACTCTGGCTTACAGCAGCTCCAATCTCGGCTTTGACTTGAGTTGCTTTCCCGCCATACGCCTCTATACTACACCGGAAATCAGTTTAGATGAATTACGCGAGATTTATCTCACCAATCGGCGAAGCTGTCCCCAAAGTAGCCGCTATGCAGTACGAGTACATCCTCTCCGGGTTCTATCAGATTAGCGGCGACCTGGGAGAAGATGGTACGTTAGAGGATATTCTGGGCCGCAAGCCATAACATGCCTGGTCCCATCCCAAAGTCCCACTGCCGCTAATCAAAAATGGCTGGCCCTCGGCTGAAAACACGACGTCCCTGACCTCACATGAGCAAGCTACCTCCGGCAATGGCAAGAAACACTCGAACCTGGTCATCCGGATGCAGTCGCCAAAGACAGGAACGAATTCTGGTGACACATGCGACATGGATGGGTGGGCATTTGCGTAGAGAACCTGGTCGAGGTCAGGCAGAGCCGGGGGAGCTATGACACAGTCCTTACTTCATCGGATACTTCGATGGGCCCCGGAATACTTTGGAGGGAATGAGAAACGGTTACTGAAAGCGGTACAATCGTCCTTACACCAATAATCTTTCCGGCGGGTTCAGATTGAAGACCGATACCAAAGGATACGGTCGCGACTCACTTGTGGGGTGACTGCTTGAATCCTTGTGTAGCCATGGTATACGTCCGTCGGGATATACGACGGGAAAGGGAGGGCAACACGGCTGAGATGGTGGTACGGAAGGAAGAACGATACGGCAGAGTGAGATAGGGCAGGAGCATTATTTATTATTATCAAAATGGAAGGAAGAGGCAGTCTGGCAGGCTGAATCAAATATACTCAGGCTCGGCCGGCACAAAAATAAAACCCCCCCCCCCCCCCATGGGCTGCCTTTGGGCCCTCTGCGTCGCGCCGTACGGACTTCCGCTTCTCGACATCCTTGAGGCGATCAGGGATTATCAGGAAATATGCAAATATATCTTATCGTTCCTGTCGTCGGAATATCTTTGTATTCGTATATAACGGATGCCCGTCATATTTGAGTCCGTCCTTTAGACTCCTCGAGCATCAAGTATCTACCGTTTAATTGCTTGTAGTGGAAGTCTACTTTTGCACGACTCGTCATCATCTACCGACAGTTATTTCCAGTTCCTAGACAGTGTCTATGATCATGCGACGACCATTCTCTCACCATCATGACGAACTTAGAGGCAAGTAGTCACCAGTCGCTTCTGCCTGAACTTCTAGTCGCTTTGAGCACATCCTCCTGGCTTCTATTTGGCTGAAAATGTATAACAGGCTGAGGCTACCGTCGCACCGATTGACACGAGATAGTTTACGGCCAACTCAAGTCCTCCATGCAATGGTTCTGAGGCCCGGGTCGGATTTACCGAGTCCATCTCGAATATATACCTAGAAAGGTTTTCACTCCGGAGGTCTTCGTCAAAACATCTTCAGCTGCTCTGCCGTCTGGGTTCCGGAGTTTGGGGGCCCCATGATCACTAGGTCTCTTCGGCGTAAAGATGATACAGTAGAGTTATCAGGTGGGAGACCATGCTGATTCATTCATTTCATCATAGCGCAGTGTGGGCCTAGGATTTGACACTGACAGGCGTTGTTACACATACACGTCTTCATTTCCTGACCGAGGCTTTCAACGCCTTCTCGATGGTTTCGATATCTCCTCTTCTCTTGTCGACAACAGAAGTCCCCATGTGACTAAGAGACGGTCAGTAAAGCCCATTTTTCACAGAGAGAATGCGAGGCTTACCCTATCCTGATGTATTTGTCTGGGGTACGGTGTCAGAAGTGAGTCCTTATCGTCAAATAATGCCAATCGACACACCTTTGACCTCCTTGTGCAGACCGCCAGCGACGATGATACCATGCTCTGTCAACCGAGGTATGATCTCCTTTGGTGCGAACCCGTCGGGAACATATATCTAGTAAAGTCTCAGTACTCGAATACCTGAGGCGCTATTCCCAATCTCGTGCTCACCGCAGTCATCCCGTTCGCTGCAATGCTTGGCCTCTTGGGAATCTGGGTATAACCCAACTGCTTCGCTACAGCCTTGATCCTCTCACTGGCCCTTTGATGTGCTCTAAATCTCTCCTCTAATCCGACAATTATCTGCTTTAAAGATGCATGATATGCGTATACCATGTTCACAGGCGGCGTAGCGAAGTACGCCGGTGAACCAGAGTCGTATGCGCGCATGATAGGGAGCCACCTATATGCCTATCATTCACAGAATATTCAGATCAGAAGAAAGTCGAACGAACTTTTGCCAACTCGCATAGTAGGATGTCACAGGGACTTTCCTGTTTTCGAATACCTGGATGTCGCGTTAAAACTTTCTAACTGGAGATAGCCCAACGTCCTGACCTTGATCGCTCGCGCACTCGCGACGAGGATACTTAAACCTGGTGGTGTGCCTAGTCCCTTCTGGCTCGCAGTGAGGATCACATCGATGTCCCAATCGTCCATGCGAATTTCCTCGCTTGCAACCGAACACACACCATCGACAATAATCTGATAATCGGATTCCTCATCAGTCCTGCAAAACTTGTTCGAATGGAACATAGCTAACCAGTGTTTCTGGCGAGATTTTCCTAGTGATCTTCGCAACTGCTTTCACGTCTGACAGGACACCTATATATTCGTCAGCAGGTAGTACACGCGGTAAATATAGTAAAAGACTAACCGGTGGACGTGTCGACATGGGTGACTACAATGATCTTATACTTTCTCTTCTTTAGTGCCAGTTCAATATCTATGCTTGGCACCACGTCGCCCAAAGGGGCCCGGACGTGGTCCACGCTGGCGCCATATGCCTGGAGACTAGAACAGCGGAAGCAAAAGAATTACGAACAATCCCTTCAAGCTCGGAAACAGGTCGGATCGACAGGCCACATACCAGTCAGAAAATCCATCCCCAAAGTAGCCAGTGTTTACGACTAGCGCGGCTTCACCAGGCTCTACAAGGTTGGAAGAAACCTGTGATCTCCGTTGACTTCGGGGTGATGGAAAAATGGAGAAAAGAACTCGCCTCGTCCCATCCGAGAGTCCCGCTGTATGTTATGAGGTAAGTCTCGGCTAGCAGAGTTAGGTACACACCTCCCGGCTATGATGAAAGGCATGCCAGTGGTTGTGTACAGTACCTGTCTAAGCAAACCGAGTTAGGTATTAGTCGGACGATCGAGTCATAACGGAAGCAGTGGCCAGCGCACCTGGTCATATCCATACACTCTCTAAAAATCTTCACGAATCCAGGTGAAACATGGGACATAGGCGGCTGAGAAATCGCATCGAGGACCTGCGCGTAATTGGGCACGATGGAGAGAAAATAAGTGGATAATGCATACTTCATCCGTCACTTCAATAGGTCCCGGGATGCTGATTTATTTCTTCAGATTCTAGCCTTGGGCTGTAGAAGACTGTACACTTACGCCAGTATCCTGTAAATCAGAAGGATATTAGTACTAGTTCAGTGGGGTGATAAATGCACCAAGCTCACTTGTGGGGTGCCTAGGAGGTGTGGGTGAGTGTTTTCTCAGGTCACCACATGTTAAATGGTCATACCTGCTGGATTTTGGATGCTGGCATGGTAGTAATGTACTAGGATAGCAATGTCGCGGTATAATATACAAAAGTCAATGTGCGCTGGACCCGGAGGATGGCCCGCTGTGAAACGGTGATGCCGGCGGCTGTTAGAAAAATCTTTGGGACTGCGGTCCGATCATTGCCGGCCAAGTGACCACGCACCGTTGGTCCAGTGACCGACATCTGAACATAAATAGGTACGGTTTTGTGGACCAGGATGTGTTTGTGTCGGCCAGGCAATTTTTGTGTCAGTTGGGTCTAGTATGAACTGGTCATAAGTAAGGCCCAGGTAGATTTTCGGAATGCACAACTCCATTTCCTCTCTCAATCTTCTTTTGTAGTCCGACATATAAAATACACTTAAAATTATAAAGTACTTAATCACTGGCTGGCTGCCTCTGCTACACGCATTTTATCCAGTATTTCTTACAATAACTACCAACGCTCAGTCACTGAACAACGGGGAAGTGTGATGAAAAGGAACTCGCGTTCAAAACTGGAGTCAGTCGCACTATGATCGTCATCAGAAAACTTTGGCAAGCGAAGGAGAAACTCGACAAAAAGAAGAGAATCTGAAACAAATGTCGAAACGGAGCTAAACCACCGTTTTGGCTTGCCAATGGGCTTCCCATGGTGCTATACTGATACGACGCTCGTGCTTGCGGGCATCTTCTCCAATGGGTGGAAGAGAGGTCATATGCTGCTGGAAAAGATTAGTACATGAACATAATCCGTGACAGGGTAGATGGGAGCGTACCGCAGCGCTAGTTGGTGCCACGTCAGGGCTAAACGAAGGTGTCTGCAAAAAATCGGAAGATTCCTGGGATGGATCGCTTGCCGGTAAGCCGGTGAGTTGGAATGTGCTCATCGGGCGGTTGGCATAGCTGTGCAGGTCGAGAACTACGAAACAAGACGGTAAAACTCAGACGAAAAAGTGGAAAGAAAATATACGTACTGACGCGAGAACTCATCATGCTCGTGAGAGCTATCCCCATGGCACAGAGTATAGTTGAGTTACTGTTATTCTTGTAATACGCATAGAACGTCAGATTAAGGGCGTTAAATAGGGTAGTAGCGCCGAAATATCGCATAGAGGAATGCCACAGAACATCACTGAAACCCGAGCGCAAGTTCTGCTTGTTAGCAAAACTGATGGCAAGGCCTCGATAAGTTATCCCGAGGATTGCAGCATCGAAGACTAATGAAACCTGTCATATTGATGATATCAACATATGAACGAGCAGAAATATTATGAGGCCAAACCAGATAATACATCCAACTGATGTTGACATCGTCGCTGTACTGAATGAGGCAGTTCCCTGAAGATCCCGCCGCGAACTTCCTAAACGAGTACAGCTGGGCGAAGAGCTCTAGTCCGGAAACTATGATAGCGAGAGCAGACAGGAAAACTGCGTGCCTAAGCCCAGTTGTTGCAGATAGCAAGCGTACGGACAACAAATACCGCATGGCTTGCCCAGGATGCGAGGCATTGCGTTATGGGCATAACACGCCAATAAGGTGCGCAGGTCTTCATTGTGAACTCATGAGAGAAAAAGCCGGCAAAGTTCAAAAGAAGAGCGACAAGTCCCAGGTACTAGGATACAATCAATTGATGCCTGATAAGAACGCTCGGAGGCTAGGATGCACTTACCCTCACAAGAATAAGCAGTATGCAGGCGGTGCTGAGCCGAAAAATTGAAGACTGTCTCCTGTCTGTGAAGGGTGTTCTTCAGCAAGTCGGGATATCACAGCAGGACGAGGACTCACAGAGCCGAATCTCCGCAGGCGCGGTCAAAATCCAGTCATACGAATACCAAGACAACGCGACCTAGGTGAAAACAAATGAGAACCCCAGAAGACGGACAGAGAAGTGCTCACAATGCGCATATATTTAGTAGCATCGTTCCACTCCGTCATATTGGCCGGTGGGTTCGAATACAAGAGGCCAGCTCTAAACAGAACGAAGGTATAACAAGAGAAGCGGGAGTGACGGCCCTACCTGCATGCCGACCGCAACATCTGACCTGTCCGATAATTGCGTATTCAATGTACGACATAATAGACTCTGCGAATTCCGACTTGAGCGTCCATTAAGCGTTGTGCCTTGCGGCCCCCGCTTGTTCGTCACCAAGCAATCAGAGGACCCCAGATACATTTCAGATATCTGGGCAAATTTCGGCCAAGTGCGCCATGTTAGTCTTCTTTTTGAAGGCGTCATATGGGACTTGAAGCTTGTGGTTCTGTCAAACCAATAGGCCACGGGCGAGAGGCACGGCAGAATACTGAGCTCTTGCACTGGCAGCAAACGGCTATGAACTCTAATGAGATGTCAGTGTTCATTCTAGATTATTTAAGCGACGGTTACCAAGTCACAGAGTCGGACGACGGAGAATGGTTACCGTCTTACCCATACCAGTACCATCGGGTGGCGCCAAGGGTAGCAAATGGCGGGGAACTTGCAGAACGCCACCCTGTGGAACTCTCTTTGATTTTTGCCCCAGGAAGAGAATCTCCAAAGTTGATAACTTTTGATGGATGGGCGATTTTTCATTAATTTATTTTTTGGGTTCATCACGGCTCCCGGGGCGGAATGGTCCAGAGGCCAAGGAGGTTCGGTAAAAGCAGATTTTTCGAATGATCGTTAGAACACAAGCGAGCACTTGATTTCCGGACAGAGTCGCACTGGGCCAAACGCGGGCACGATCCTCGGCAATTCAGGTACGGGGTCTTGGATGTAGCATAAGTCGTTCTGGTCAGGGCGGGTATGGGGCGGGTCGCAAGCATGGAGAATCTTACAGTTGGTGACAAGGCCCGTCGACGTCAACACTCTGACTAAAAATTTCAAGTGCGGCGCCATCCCTCGGCGAATTGGTTGCTACCGTATTGATGTATAAAGATGAACTTTGAGCGATTGGGAATTACCGACCTTTTGCAAGCGCAGCACCAATAGATTTTCTGCAATCCGTATATATGCGCAGAATATTAGGTTGCTACGGCACTGGGTCCCAATAAGGAATCCACAAAAGCAACCGCTAAACTGGGACTTGTAGTCACACACACCTGGAACGAGAATGCTGACTTGAAATTCGAAGGGCTGACGGTTTTTGTTCTCAGAGTCTGCAGGAGCATTTGAGCTAGTTTCTTGAATCCCGATCGCGCTCCTTTTTGAAATGTACCGGTATACGTATTTGACCACGCTCCAGTTTCCCGAGCTGGAGATCTACCTTCCGCTCCTTACTACGGGACCGATCGAGGTCGTATTCGGGAAAACGAAACCGTGAAAGACGGGATTCAGGAGCCTAGAAATTTTAAAAATAAAAATAAAAATTAGGTAATGAGAAGACTTGAGGACTTTAGCCTTGGTCCGAAGAGAATGGGATGTACAGTACTATCTGCTGCGGTTGATTGTTAGCGAGGGATCTACGGAAAGCGTCTCAGCGACAGTTCGGGGGAAGCAAGATACCAGATCACCAGCTAGCTCTGGAATAGGGACAGTTTATCCTCATCTCTTCTCACCACTAGGCTATACGCAATGTGATCTATCTATCAAGGGATAGTGGAATTGGCCAACGGCTTATATTCCCAAATGAGGAACTTGTACCGAACACGTTTAGACTATGATGCCAAGCCATTAATCCTTCCTTCGCGTTACGCGTAGGGATTACTGCCAATCTCATGCGTGTTGAGCGTGATTGAGCCTGACACTGCACTATTAGTCAGTCCTTCTCGTATGGACTCACTTACGTGTCACAGTCCATTCATTTCCGGGGTTTTTCATGGCACATATGTATGCCTTCTTGTTGTTAGCTTCGTTAGGGCTCCAGAGTTTCGCGATTCTGGCATGAGCATCAGGCCCAGGTCCTGAGAACAAAGGAAAATGGACCACTACCAGTGAATCATGCCAGGCTTGAAGAAGGGAGCGTCTTCAATTTGGACTTGAACGTACAGGTGCTTCTGGAGAACGATTTGAAAACTAGAGCTCGCACCCAGCGTGCTCTCAAACTTACTTTCCTTCCAGTGTCAGAGCCCAAAGAAGAAACAATAATTGCTCTGGGACCGAAAACATACCTGCGTTTCGTTACTGAAAGGCGGGCCTGGAATCAATAGCCAAGTATGCCGGTGAGTTGTCCGTGTGTGAATTGGGAGTCTCCCCGCCTCAGTTTTGTCGTAGGAGCTTGAAGAAAAAAGTGTAGTAGATTATTCTTTTAGAGGCGACTTAATCCGCTAGGGTCCCACTCGCGCACGTCGCCCAACTGCGAATATTATCCCATCGCAAGACTACGACTCCCCTCGGGCGTCGAAACGTCGAATTCGGTTCTCCCATAGCTCATTGTGAATGCCGGCACGTTCTCAGCGACCTGGGGTAAGAAACCTTCTTTCCTTCCGCCACCACCACTCGCAATTGAACCTTCTACTATCGGAGAAGAATTAGGTGTGGATTCCACAATTTACGCTTTTACCGGACACTTTCCATATGCTCCAGCAAGACGGCATTCATTCCCTTCTCTTCGTCTACTTTTTGCAAACGCACCCGCGACAAAACTTGGTCCCCACTTAAGTCATCGAATCGAGCCGTCTTTCCACGGGCTGTTTGCTTTTTCTGCTGCTCCTTTTTGGGATTACCTGTTCGAGGAGTAATGTTCTCAGCGGACCTCTTGTACGATAGGAAGGTCAAGTCTTCCTCGCCGTTGAACAACAACATATTCATGGTGTGAAGTAGAGGCTTTTGTCCCACCGGCGTCGCATGATCCTTGGAGAATATAATGCTTTGCTCACCTGGAGTTCTGTCTCGACACTCTTCCTCTATTCACTGCTAGAGCCGGTACATTTTCTCTGCGGAAAAACAAGACTCCAAAATGTTGCGACATTTCGTTTGAGCTTCTAATATTAAAAGTGAGTTTACAAAGACGAGTTGAAAGATGAGATAATTTCCGTACTTTTTTTAGGTGAAAGGAAAAACGGAATGAAAAATGTGTCCCCCCCGCGGGCAGAACAAGTTTTTCATTACGTTTTTCATACCCCGTTATTGCGGCATACAAGGGGAACGAAAAGTCGCCACATTCAGAATAGCTATTTCAATTTGAAAGGAACTGGCCCCAGCAGTGATTTACGCACAAGCTAGGGACGTGAGTCTTGGGTTCCAGGTGACAGAGTTGCCTATCATCTCCATTTTCCCATGTCATGTACAGCATTCATGATGAACTTCTGATCATTTGAACAGGCGCTGTTAGAGTGGCGGTATCAATTAAGGAATGCCTGTTCTGGGGCGCTCGCGATAGCGCTTGGCTGAGAACTTGGAAGAAAATAGCCGCTGCTTGATCGAAGCAGCCGTGAGAACTCGGTGTGGTTTCTCCGCGAACGAATGGTAAAGTACTAGAGGACAGGCATCCGGTAAAAGCGTGGAATGTATGCCCATTCTCCTCCACAAAAGGAGTGGAAGGCTTATCTGCTGAACACAAAGCGCGCCGGCATGCATGATGAACCAAGGATTCGAACGAACCAGGATGGCCACGTAAGTGAACGTGCACAAGTAGGGATCGCACAGTAAACAAAGGAACGTTGCTGTTACTTGCCGGAAGACGCGTAGAAGAAGACAGCGAGCTAGGGAGAAAGGGGTGCTTCGTTAGCGAGATGGACCAGTTCTGCGTACCCATGGGCCGAGGGTTTTGATAGAAAAAATTTATACCTCAGGCTCGATGCCAACCTTGAGAAGGAAAAGCGAAACGTAGTGTTTACGACAGGAAATTGGTGCAATGGCCTAGCAGACTCCTTTTCCTTAGCCGGTTTTTGTAGCGAGTGATCTTGCGATAGATGGTGGTGATCAAGATGGGATTCTCCTCATTATCATGAAGAGATAGATACACAGGGGGATAGAATAAGTATCACGTTGAGTAGCGTCGACGATGCTTTATGAGATGGCCTTCCTGGCCGTCCTTAGACCTTGAGCTTCTTGAATACGACCTCGGCAACAGATCAACTTGAAAGGCTCAGGTTTTTCTCACTCCCAAGAGGGATCTGGAAACGGGATTGAAGATCTGCAGCGGAAGTTGACTTGCGAAAAGTATAGATCTGGGTTTGGAAATTCTAATGCAGGTAGGCCGCTTTGACTGGTGAGCATGACTCTGAAATGCAATCTAGTGCAAGTCCCCCAGACAGTGGGGTACGATCTGACAAGAGGAACATCGGTAATCAGTATATGGTGCACTTGGAGATGGCTAAGTAACTAAAGACTCTCTCGATAGACGACTCTTTGGCCTCGGAGTAAGCGGCGACAACGAGTTGGCTCTAGAATGGACCTTTGTGGTCACGATAGGCGCACCCGCCCAGCGCTCCTCTATACCGGCCTTGATGCTCCACGCCCAGACGGCAAAGAATACGGGGGTGCAGACCGAGGACGTTCGCCACGGCCCACAGATCAGGATACCGCGCAGGGGCGGGGATAAAGAGTTCTGCGAGGTGGAGGGCGAGGGCGGCAGCGTAGACTGCCGAGAGACAAGAGGTTGACAAAGTCGCGCTGGGCAAACGGGTTGGAACCCACGAGACGGTTCCAGAGGAGGAGAGTGGCGATGTACTGGAGTCCGAGGCGGTCGCGCTTGAGGAGGGGCCACATGCTGAATGCGGCGGTGTTGGTAAAGAGGGTGATCCACTCTGATTTTGTGGTAAGCATGAGGGCAGGAAGGAGGGGGACGAGGATGGTCTTTTCGTGGACCTGGAAGCTGAACAGGAAGAACCCGAGCGAGCTGGTGAGGAGCGCGTACGGGAGAAGCCGGGGCTCTGGCGCTTGCGCCATCAGGACGACGGCTGGGAGGAAGCCGAGGACGGTCAGCACGGTCGACAGGCGCACGAGGGTCTCGACGGACAGCAGCAGCCGCCATTTGATGACCACATTGCTGAAACACCAAAAGTTGGCGACCTTGTCTTCGAACAGGCCACGTGCAAAGGGGAATATCCGATGCAGTGCCTGCGGGAGCGTGGACAGAAACGGTAGCAAAGACGAGCAGGAAGGTGGCTGTGGTGACGGCGGCGAGTTTGGGGAAGAGCAGCGGGGTCTCGACGCACGTGGCGAGGAGGAAGATGCCGATGGCGGGGGCGTAGTACAGCGCCATCTGCTTGAACGACAGAGACAGCGAGAACAGCACAGCGCCGACAAGATAGCGCCTGTTCACAAAGGCACAGGCAGGCAAGCAGAGTCAGGCCCAGCATCACAGAGTTGTACTGAAAGTGGCCAAAGTCGACGAGCAGCAGACACGGGTTCGCGAGCGTCGCAATAATGGATGCTGACTACAGCCAGTCAGCCGAGAACATACGGAGGTCACGCAAACATACCCTTGCTCTCGAGCTGGCCGACCCGGGCCGACACCGCGCCCACCACACGACGGCCGGGACCCACACCGCCGCGTCGAGCACCAGCACTGTCAGCCGCATAAACAGCTTCAGGCCCGCGCTCTCCGTCCCCCGACTCGCATCGAGCGCAAACCACCGGCTGTTCCCGACAACGCCGCACAGCCAGCTCACATACGCAGTCAGCGGCGGGTAGTCCAGCCCCCACCACTCCAGCTCGTACCAGTACCACTCCCTCGGTGGCAGGTGCAACGTGATCTCCATCCAGTGCCTCTGCGCCTCAAAGTCGCCGTACATCGGCGGTGTGCCCTGCCCCGAGTACGGCCCCAGGCCCACCAGCAGTTTAATCAGCGTCGTCGCGGCGATTGTGAGCAGCAGCGGGTGGTGCTTCACTAGCCGGCGTGCTGCAGTGGACGGGGCATGCGGGGCAGAAGGAGGCGCGATGAATCGGACGGACGTGGGCGATGCTGCGCGGGACGAGGCGGGGGATGGGTCTTGGTCGTACAGCCACAGCGGGAGGTGTCGTCTTGGGCGGGGTGCATGCAGTTCTGGGCCTCGGAGGGATGCATACCGAGGACGGGCAGGGGACGGAGTCGCTCGCCGTACATCAACGTCCGCCATAAGTTGTTTGTGTTTACGCAATTAGCCCCTGTCCCTCTCCTTCTGCCCATGACTACGTCTCGACAGTCTTTGACTTGATATAACTATTTTGACTCGTATACTTACTGCTGATGTCCCATCCGTATCAAGCAGCGTACGCACACACACTGTCCGTCTTCACTGACTTTGTGAACTGGAGGTCGTTGCGCTCCCTTCACTTTTCGCCAATGAGGGTGTAGACTTCGGGCCAGCGTGGTTCCTCACGGGTGCTTGGCCCACTTTTTTCTACTCTGTCCGTTGGCGCTGGTGGATGGAGGTCGTTGCACTCTCATGCTTGCCCATGCCCCCAAGTCGCCTGCTTCCAATCGCATTCTCTTCTATTCGGGCGGTTCGACTGGGGCAGTTTCACAGGATGCTTTTACCACATCTTACAAGCGCCAAGTGTACCTCATCCCGGGACTGGTGAGATAGAATAAGCGGCAAGTCCTGTCGTAACAGCTTCTCCAACTCAACAACCCCCTCCAGATATTTATACTGCACCACTAGGGGATTAGGCTCGTACGTACTCTATTGGCCCGCTGTTTGCAGCTGTGGCATATAAGAAGGACCATGAGACATGGCGCTCAAACACATCTTGAACTCTTACCACTATGACACCAGCTCCGTCCGCTCATAGCTCCTCAAACAAACCCCACGCGACTCGCTCTCGAGCGTCTGATACCGCCGAGAATGTCGGTCGTCCAAGTATACCTCGTGTCTTTCCAGACACAGGTTCCATCCTTGCCACGCAGGTCGACACTGGCTTAGCTGAGATTGATGATCCTTCCAAAGCATCTAGGCGCCTCCAAAGGTCACGAGATTCCTGTTCATACTCCAAAGGCCGATAACGACGACACCCGTTCGAGGACATCCTCCGACTCTGAGGATGACAATCATTCTAGGGCACCTCGTGGAGGCGATCATCAGCTTGATGATGCCCAGCAGCCAGAGGTCGCCAGTCCGACCCCCCGCCGCCGCCGACGAAAGTCGAGGCGCAAGACAATGGGCATGCATCGTCCCGAATATGTTGTCAAAGGTGTGTCCCTTTCGCTTGTTCGCTTGCTAGGAGTCTAATAACGGACCAAGGGAGCGATCCATTCGACTACGAGCAAAAGTTTCCCGAAGATAAGCGGTATGAAGAGCTGGGACCAATGGCCAGGGTATGGAGAACGTACCTTGAAGAGTGCGGTCCATTTGATTTGGAGATGGCGGAAGGATGGAGAGACGCCCTGGATGTTCTACTCGTTTTTGTCAGTGCTCAGACTGACTCATCGTCAATTTTTGTACTCACACTGGACTAATAGGCTGGTCTCTTCTCGGCCGTGGTCACCACCTTTGTTGCAGACGTCACAGAGCTTGCAGGTGAACTACGGCCAGGTGACAGCCACACTTCTGATTGAGCTCATCGACGTCCAACGCTCAGCGGCCAACGGTTCCCTTGTCAATACCATCCCTCGCTCAGACCTCACCTTTCGTCCCTCGGCATCCGACACATGGGTTAACGGTCTATGGTTCACCAGTCTCTCCCTCAGTCTTTCCACCGCACTGTTTGCTGTATTGACCAAACAGTGGATCCACCAATATATGTCGGTCTCATCGGGAACACCCCAGGACAGGTGTCGGCTGCGTCAGTTCCGCTATATGGGGCTGCAGCGATGGGGCGTGGACCTCATTATCGGACTACTCTCTGTCCTTATGAGTGCATCACTTGCCAGTGTTTCTAGTAGGGTTAGTCCTCTTCATCATCCCCCTTCATGTGTCGATCGCGTCCGTTGTTGGAAGTGTTACCTTTGTAGCATTTGCCACGTACATGATCACGAATTGTCTCCCAATCCTGTACCCTTCGTGCCCCTACAAGACGTCACTGTCGCAGTACCTCTTTCCTCTTTATGCCTATATCCCCCACAACATCTCCTTTAAACGGATCATACTTGGTGATAATACTCAGGCTGACGAGCGATCCCCATCTGCAAACGCCTCATTACTAGAGCCACTCACTCTCAAAGATGCTGAAATTGCAGCTGTCAAGCGATCTGCCAATGAAACGGATGTACACGCTCTGTCCTGGCTATATCACATGTCGTCCAACCCCAGCGTAGGGAGCATTGTCCTACAGTCAATAAGTGGTTTACCACTCGCTTCTGTGGTAGCACTACCACACCACATAGCTAAGCTTTCATCCGCATTTCGCTTTGCTCTTCAAGATCTCCTATTGAATGTGCCCGATGGTCAGCCTGTTACAAAAGGCAAAATCGATCGCATTAGTCGGGCCTTGATACGCTTTCCTGGAGATGCAGGTGAAGCTCGTGAAGGTTGTCAGGTTTGTATCAAACAGAATGGTTTCGATATGTGTTACTCCGTTACAGTCCCATTGCCGCGATTTCGCCAGTCTGGTCCAGCCCAACCTCGCTCTCCATTCCATGACATGTCGCGCCTGAGGGGCTACTTCTCCAAGGACGTATATCCCCGGCTTTTGTGTTTACAACACGACTTTGATATCAAAGAGATCCGGGAATTGCTTTTATCCAGTCTCTGTCACAAGGATATTTGTCTAGAACCTATTGTGTGGGCGCACCTGTTCTGTGGACATCTCAGCATACCATATGGCCCGGATTACCTTGATATAATGCGACATGTCTTCGAATTCATCCCATCATCATATTGGAAAGCTGGCTTTGTTTCCCCTCCCCTAGTTTATGAATGGGGAGATATAAAAATATTCAAGGAGACAGACCATACTACAGCGGTCGATCTTCGATCTGCCATCAAAGAGTACCTGTATCCATGGGTAGGAGAATGCAGTATCTTCAATCTTGATGATGATTACCCACCACCTCAGGATGAAAAGCTCCAGTTTCTCTTAACCATCGCTGGTTCACGCTCTATTGTTGTCCTTCCGAATGTATTCCGCCAGGCCATCTTAAATATCGAAATGTTTTGTGGGTACGACACTCCACTTGTTGAAAGGGGGCAAACTGTTGTCTTGCCCACATCAGCACACGATCGTATGATTAAGAAAGATTGGCATACTATCCTTCAGCTGTTATGCAACCTGTTCCCCTCACCTCATTTTCGGGAGGTACCTCTTGAACATTAGCGTGCCACCTTGGTGTTTCTCTTGCGCATGATGGGATCCACATTTTCTCAGGATCTGCCTTCGTTCATGACGCGAGATGGATGTGGCCTAAACCTGACTGCAGCGTGTGTCCGGATTGTCTTTGAAGATGATGCATGGACCTCAAGCAATCCTTCCGATCTGGTACGAGAACCCATTCGCCAGTCTCATTGTGCTTCCACCCTTCATGAATGAGACTTTCAAGTACGCCGTTGCCAAGCGCCTCTTCGACCCGCTGGTCGAGAAGCTTCGTCGCAGTCCTGACGACCTATCCAACTCTGATTTCGTACCACGAGTCCTACAAACGTTCATAACGGGACTGTCATCCGCAGATCTGGAGTCACAGATACCTCGAGACTTCTTGAAATACCTCTGTGAGCATGATGTCCTATTCACCATCTGTGCTCTTCTAGTAGTACGGGGTCACAGCCAGACTCTTCATGATCTTGTGCGCCTTTGTCCCGATGACCCCGCCTGGCCCATTTGCTTACAGAAGCTCCGAGATTACGCGTATCCTGTCCGGTTGTCGATGTATCGTAACATACCTGCAACACTTGCAGAGCTCACAACATTTCTTAAAGACAATGATTCAATTGGAAGAACAGCCCCATCTGCTGTTGAACGTATAGTTCAAGAGGATGACCGTCTGGAAGGATAAAGGTCCTACTTCTAATGACATAGATCGGACATCAATCTAGCATAGAGCTTTGGTTCATACAGAAATGATCGTATATAGATGTGATTTTTTTTCCTGCACTTATGTTGTTGTCTGTTCAATGTTGATTGTCACATTGTGTCAAATTCGGCCTGAGAGACCGCAATACCATCAGGGTCTTTTTAACGGACTTTCATCAGTCTTCATATAAGCAGCATTAGTAATTTTGAATCACATCTTTCTTCAGTTCACCTTCTGGTTAAGGAAGTGTTTAGCTCATAGGCACACGAAGAGATATTTCAAGTCAAATATGGATTGAAAAGCGACAGTACACTGCAGACGAACAGCTGCATCTCCTCCACCATCAAAACTACACGAACTCTCGGTAAAGCAATACCCAACGGGAAAACAAAAGACTAACCAGACGTTTTATGACCAACGTCCAAGTACGGCATCAACCGTGACACGTTCACTCACTACGAGTACCCAAAAATTCAGCCGACCCGCCAAATTCACATGGAATAAAACTACTCACAGGAGGGAAAGGGTGATGTCGCCGTTGACCTTGGCCTGAATGGCGATCTCCACCTCGAGGTTAAGGTCAAGACGGAGCTTGAGTGCAGCGGGGGGAGCAGCCTGGCGCTCAGAGCGACCCACGATCTGTCCGCCGAGCACAGAGGACGATTGGGTAGGTGCGAATTTGGTAGCGGTTTCTGGGGCAGACATTGTTGTTGGGGGATTTGTTGGTCAGTCCAGGGCTCTTTTTATTTTGTGGGAGGGGGCCCAGAGCGTCAAATTAGAAGCACCGTCGCGCTGCAACGAGCTGTCGTAAATGGAGCCAGCATAATGTTGATCATCTGTCGTGGGGCTACATTTCTCCTCGGACGCAGAAAGGTGAAAGAAGCGAGAAATGGTGGTGGTAGTGACCCGGGCTAATTTGTTGCGACAGGACGAGGTTCCGACTCATGAAACTGTCTCACTCTTTTCTCATTTTGAGACGCGTTTTTGATGGAAAAGATAACAAGATGGGGTGCGTCGAGAACGAAGACACGCCTTGAGGACCGCCACGCGAATCGATGGCGGACCCTTGGAGCGACCTATGCACATACATATGGCTACTCTTTCTAGCCATACCACTGCAGCGAAATGTAGTGTTATACCTCCACCGAGCGTTCTAATTCACTAGGTCTATGTTCAAGTCGCAGGCAGGAGTATCGTGTTCGTTATGAAATAAGAACCGTTACGTTTGGACGAGGCACCCGACCTATATTGCGCGAAAATATCCTCATTTATCGTTCAAAAGCGCCCATATAGCCCACGTATCATCACCCAACAATCTGTTGATATCAAGCAGTGATTTCGATTACCTTGCTTGCAAGGTCTCTCAAGGTCGAGTTGGGGGATTACGTTAGCCCATCGGGCCTCGTGATTTTTCACACGGTATGACAGGGTCGCGATGTGGATGAAATGATCTTCAATGAGAGCTTCCACGTGTATCTTTTGTGCTAATTCCTTCAAGAACATATATCGGTGCGTGGTCACGTTTATCAGATGTACTTGGGTAGTTGAAACTGGCGTTCAAGACAACCGTGTTGATGAATGTAATATCTTTCTTTGCAGTTATGTGATGCTTGTGACCGTGATTTTGAGTCATCAAAGGTGTGTGCGGGAGTAATCGGACCTTTGTCTCACATCCTTGCTTCATGTAGCTATGTCTTTTTATGATGGTGTATCAATCGCGTCTGTGTTTGATGGCGCAGAAATGAGCGATATCGTCAAGTTATTATGGGATCACGACGTGCGTAGCAAAGGCTAACGCAAACAATCGCTAACGTTGCTTTGCAGATTTACGTGGGACAGTCGATAATGAATGAACGAGAATATCTGTACTATTTTATCGGAAATTGCAATGTCGCGCAGCAAACCGCTATTCGAAACGATGGAAGGTGGCGATTTCATCACGTAGAACAACTGTGCGCCAAATTGTCGACATCGTTGCTAGTATTTATCCTAAAGACCCACCATCCTGGTATTATGGGCGGTTTTGACCTATCATGTTCACAGGATTGATAACTGTACTAGATGTCGCAATAACGACACTTCATTCCCGACGTCAGTTGTTAAGAGAATTGAACTACGATTTAGAAGCTCTCGTACGAGATCGAGGTTGGAATACGGATAATCCGACATTCGTAGATGGGACATCCGTTATAACCACTCTACGCATCCATCATAAAGACGTCCTCTTGGATGCTCTTCGATTGGTGTGTCCACCAGGGTTCATATCATCAGAACTGCTTCGCGAAACACGAATGACCATATATATGTTTTGCTCCCTCATCCAAGAAGATGCATTACAAAAATTTCACCAATATTTACAACGAAAACTGCAACCTCCTGCATTTTCGGACGGCATTTATGTTCACGAAGAATACAATCTCGTTACGACACCCGTACTACAATGGTTATGTCACAAATACAGTAAAGGTACCATATCTTGCGTGTGTCGATGAACCACCGGGTAGAGGATGACCGCAAAGCAAGGTATCAAAGTCGTCAACCGACGACCGCTAGTACAAGGTTGAGCATGAAGGAGAAATCGGCCCGAGAATCAGAGAGGTTGACCCGGCACATCGGTCCGGTCAATGCAACTTTTTGTTCCACTGTAACATGCTTCGCCTGGGTACCTGTCGCGTCCCACTACGCTCACCACGTCGGTATTATTCAACAAAAACACTCAAGGTAGATACCGCTCGCAGTCTTCCACCTTATTCTGTATGCAAACCCAGGTGGCCGTTGAAGGATGCTGCCATGGCAAGCTCGACGATATCTACAAGCAAGTCGCCAGCATGGAGCGCAAGGGCAAGTACCAAGTAGACCTCCTGCTCGTCTGCGGCGACTTCCAAGCCACGCGGAACGCGCAGGACCTCGAATGCATGGCCGTCCCGCCTAAACACAAACACCTGAACGACTTCCCAAAGTACGACCCTGTCCCCATTCTTCGCACCGCTGACCTGGCACAGGTATTACACGCGCCAAAAGACAGCCCCGGTCCTAACGGTGTTCATTGGCGGGAACCACGAAGCGTCCAACTACCTCGCAGAACTGCACTACGGCGGGTGGGTCGCGCCGAACCAGTACTACCTCGGCCGGTCTGGGTGCATCCAAGTGAACGGGGTGCGAATCGCCGGCGCCTCAGGAATATACGCCGAAAAGCAGTATGAAAATGGATGCTTTGAAGAACTACCGTACACCCTACACCAGCTCAAATCAATATACCGGATCCGCCACTACGACATTCGCAAGCTTTCTCTACTTACGAAACCGAATATCTTTCTCTCGCATGACTGGCCCCAGGGCATAACCGAGCACGGCGACCTCGCAGCTCTCCTCAGAGACAAACCAGCATTCAAGTCCGAGATCGCCGATGACACATTTGGCGCGCCGCCGCTCATGGATCTGCTCAAGGCGCTCCAACCAGAGTGGTGGTTCGCTGCACACATGCATGTGCTCTTCAAAGCCACGGTCAAACACGACGCCTCTGTAACCAACTTCACCGCGCTGGACAAATGCTTCCCCGGGCGCAAGTGTTTAGAGGTCAGCCGTCTTTCTTCGCTAGAAAGGACACTAATAAGACCCCATTGGCAGGTCATCGACGTGCCCGCCATAGCAGGGACCACAAAGCTCACCTTTGACCCCGAATGGCTCGCCATCACACGCGCCCTCCAGCCGTTCTTCAACCAACACCAGGCCAGAGCGCTGCTTCCCCCACAGCATCTATCTGGCCAGCTCGTGAAGAAGCACCTCGAGTGGGTGCTGGAGCATGTGGGAGAGGACAGGCCTGTAGGTTCTGTGCAAAAATTCCAGCCCACGGCTCCAGGGCCGACGGGAAGAGAAAGCAGGACACAGCGTGAGTTCTTTCGTCAGATGAACTTGTGTTTATTTATTCACGTCGAACAGCATTGGCTTACTTCAACCAGCAAACAGAGGCGTTCTGTGATATGCTACACATACCGGATCTGATCAATCCTCGCACGTCATTTTGGTCCTAGAATACAATCTATATGTCTGTATCATCCTGGTTATTTGATCGTATCCTCATCTTCACAAATGCATTATTATATCTGAAAGAGGTATTTCAAAAACTCGGGCGTCAGAAGGATTGCTATTCCGACTCCTCAGCACTGTCGATGTCTGTGTCGTCGTCCTCTAGCTCAGATCACCGCCTAGCAATAAAGTACAATCAAGTTCTCACGTAGATCTATTCAACAAGGCTAGTAATGTACATATATGAGTGTCGGCCCATGCTATATACCATATTGGCCAAGGATAACTATGAATCTAAATAGCAGCAAGGACTACTGGACAGCAAACCCTCAATGCCCTGCTGCTTTCTTACGCTCCTTTTTCTGCACGCGTCTTTCCCGCGCTTCCGCCTTGACAGCCTTTTTGCGCTCCTTTTTTGCATCGCGATCTTCGTGCCGGTGGCCTCGAGGGCGTTTTTCCCTATCCTGCTCGTCTTCATCGTCTTCTGGGGTATCGCCAGCTGAGCCCTCGTCGACATCCACCTCCTTCTCATCGTCAACCGGCACAGTTGCCACCGCCTCCAGAACCCGCCCCTCCTCAATATCTCGCTCCGGATCGTACACATCATCCAACCTCCGTGGGATGTATGTATGTTTGAACGCGCCATCATCCTTCTCCTCCGGCTCGCTCATCAGTTTCCTCAGCGTCTCTTCGTTCTCTACTTCGTTCGTCACCCACCCAAACGACCGCCTCAGCCCCAGCACGGTCACGCCTCGCCTCCCGAAAAATGCCTCGACATTGCTCAGATCACTGCGCAAAAAATCAAACGCACTCGGGTGGTCGTGCTCGACGCTCTGTCCAACATCGATGATCCAGACATGGCCTTGGTGCAGGAGCAAGTTGTACTCGGACAGATCGGCATGTACCAGTCGACATTGGTGGTATATCGTCCTGATCGTGAGCATCAGCTCGACGTAGAGGCCTTCCCACCCATCCTCCGACTCTGCATCCTTCAGCCGTGGGCTCGCTTGCGAAGTTTCGCCTAGGAACTCCATCACCAGCACGTTCTCCCGGACCTCCACCGGCTCAGGACATCTCACCCCAGCTGCCCTCAGCCTCTTCAAATTACGCATCTCCTTCTCTGCCCACATGCGCACCATCTTCCGCGGGTTGTGCCGAGCGTAGCCACGGCGAAACCGATGCTCCCCAGCCACGTACCGGTCGCGATCCTTGAAGATGAGAATAGATGTTTTGTAGATCTTGAGGGCCAGTTCGCGTTCGACGGGTTCATGGGCGACACCGTGGTAGACGTTGGCTTCCTTTCCTGTGCTCACGCAGCCGTTGATCTCCGCGACGATGGCCCGTCCCACCATCTTCAGCAGCACCACACGCGTTCGCGCATCGAGGACCTGTTCCGTCGTCGCGCGATCAGCTTTGTCTTTGATGTTCGCGTGGGCAGATGCGCCTTTTCTGTTCACGCCCACGCCAAGGCTACTGTCCATATTGGCGATCCGTGAGCCATACTTTGAGGAGAGGAGGGCGAGTTGCGAGGCTGTTTGGTCTTTTGCGACCGTACTCGCGGCTTTTCGAGCTGCTGTTGACTGAGAGGGGTGATTGACTGCCGGGAGAACAGCAACATTGCTCCCTTTTCCACCGGCAGATTTCGAAGGGGGCGTCGTAGCCGTGCTCGTTGCTGATCCAGACCGTACTGCGAGATGCTGCCTCAGGCGGTTATATTGTTTCGTGAAATCTACACATCGTGTAAGCCGTATATATTCATGAGTCCTACAAGCCCATACCTTTCTCAGCGACTTCCCAATCTTCGTCCTCGACTCTGACTTGATCATATTCTTCAGAGTCATCGTCGTACTTGTCCTCGTCCTCGTCCTCATCGGAAGTCAGGTCGATGAGCTCGGTGTCATCGATGCGTGCATACCCCACATCCTCGGGTGCATCGTCAAACTGGCCGTCTTCAACATTAGGCGCGACTGTGGTCATGAACGACAGGAAAAAAGATAAAATCGATCGCTGATGTCATACATAGTCAATTTGGATTCCAAATCAGGACTTGGAACTTTACAGTGAGGATGTTCGCTTCATGGCGCCTGACCGTGTTGTTCCGTTCTGTTATCACCCTTACAGAAATCAAGAAAATTAAGGACGCAGAGAATGGAGCGGTCAGTCTTCGGGTTGCTTTCGACAATCATCTGTATCCATGGGTAGGGGACAGCATCATACAAAGCCAATTGAATGTTACGGCCAGTGTCTTCAATCCTAAAAACCCTGATGATTACCCTTCACCTCATGATCCAAAACTCCGGCTTCTCTTGACCGTAGCCAGCTCACGCTCTATCATTGTGCTTCCGAACGCATTCCGCCAAGCCATCTCAAATATTGAGGCATTTTGTAGTTACGACAGTGCATTTTATATGCGTCACCCTCTGTTACCTATCGTAGAGCTCAGCAGCAATCGGCATGCTATCCTGAAGCTGCTATACACCCTGTTGTCCTCAGATCATTTCGGCAAGAAGGAGGTACCTGTTGAACACCAACGTGCCGCCTCAGTGCTTTTTCTGCGCATGGTGAAATCCACATCCCCTCTGCCTCCATTCATGTCCCGAGACTGGTGTACTCCAGGCCTCGCTGCAGAGTTCGTCCGGATCGCCTTTGAGGATGGTGCATGGGCCCCAATGGATGCCTTTGATAATACCCCCGATCTAGTATACGAACTCACAAACCGTCTCGTCCTTCACTTTCCACTCATTGCGAATGGGGCTTTCGAGTACGCTAGTGCCAATCGTCTCTTCGATCGGTTGGTCGAGAAACTTCAGTACAGTCACAACAACCTTCGCAACTCTTATTATTGTGTACCGACCGTCCTAAAAATGTTCATTACCGGGCTAACTTCCTCAAATCCGGATTCGCAGATATCTCGAAACTCCTTGGGATACCTTCACGGGCCTGATGTCCTATTTACCGTCTGCGCTTTTCTTGTTGGGGCTGGTTTCAGCATGGCTCTTCATGGCCTTGCGCGCCTTCGTCCCAACGACCCTGTCTGGCCTATTTGCTTACAGAGGTTCCGAGAATACATATGCCGTCCTACCGAGCAACCAGATGGGTGTAAAATACCAGGTATCCTTGCAGATCTCACAGCCTTTCTTGAACGAGGTGGGGTTCCATTGATTGGAAAAACGCCGCCACATCGTGCTATTATACGTCAAGTGGATGACAGTTCTGTGAATTCTCCGAAGGGTACATGGGGGAATGCATGGCGTAGGGTCCAACGGTATATCACCCACGACGCTGCTCATGAGGACATGGCGCTATCGAATATCGGTGCAGTATAGAGTTGGTTCGTGCAGAAATGGTCGCACTAAATGTGTCGGATGTCAGCTATGATAACTCAGGCTAGGGAGCGTGGACAATCAGTATTGATAACTACCGTTAGAATCCCTTAAATTCGTGACGGTCAGCTGTATAGTAATTTGGGGCCTATCATGCTGTACTTTTAATATTACCCGACATCATACTCCGAGGTCAAGACTTTCACCAGTTTCTAGATATTCGCAAAGCAGGGCATAACAATGAATCTTTGCGTACTGACGATCTGAACGCGGACTGATAGTGAAAGGAAAGGTAACACAGAAAGGATTGAGGAGGATGGTCAGGCCAGGCAACGAAAGCTGAAATTGGGATGTCTATCGCATAATGTGCGTAGTATATTGTGAAATACAGAAATTACACTTCCAACGTCAACGTTCAACGTTGTCAACCCTCGAGGTTATTGATCGGATTGGGCATCCTATGTTCTGCAAGAGTCAACCTAGACCATTTGTGATGGCGGTATAACCCAACCATTCAAGACTAAACTCGTATAACAACCACGAGATTCAAGCATTCCAGGTAAATAAAACATACCAGCAATCTCTATGATTCTACTGCCCATAAAAATACCTCATAACCGCGCTACTATGCGTAACGGTCAGATTGAACAAAGGATGAGATGCGTTTACTCGGTTTGCTTTCCCTCCAACAAACTTTGAGCCCGCCTCGTCTTCCTGCCAACAGAGCGCTTCGGAGAACACTTTCTTTCTTGTAGCTTCGTCCGTGCCTTTCCATCCCGTGTGAAGTTCTTCAAACTTCTTCTCCGAGGGAAATACCCTATGCTGCGCAGCAGATAGACCCGCTAGACAGTACAGCGTATGGTACGCATCTGCACTCTTTGGCGGCTTATCCCGGAGGCCGCCTACAGGATGTTGTCCGGCAAGAAGAATATACTCTTGTAGCGCCTCCCGGTTGAGTAACGATTCATCCATGTCAATCCATCCATCGTCACCGGCCTCGTGTTTCTCCTCCTCTTCATGAGGAGGAGAAGAATGATGATGATGGCCGTGAATCGCCTCCAAAAGGGCGAAAGCACCCCCCACCCACCACGAATAGCATCCATCCACGAGCTTGTTCGTCCGACCTTTAAAACCTCCAAGCTCGATTTCCACGCCTTGCATCTGGACTAGCCATCGCAATAGATTCGTCTCGTTAATATTATCCAATTTCTCCTCCGACATTGGCTGAAGAAGAACCCAAGACGCTAACGCGCAGAATGTGTACCCCCCATGCGCCTCGCCTAGTGGGGGTCTCGGGCTCTTTAGCAGTGAACCATCCTCCCCAAAGTAAGGCTGCGACGCAGACGCAAACCCTCCCTCATACGTCTGACACGACCTGACGAACTCGGCGGTACCATCCACCAACTCGGGTGTCATGAGATCAAGAAGTGTAGCGACAACTAACAGACAGTAGATGCCTCGCATATCCACTTCAGCATGGTGAGCAACGAGGAAAGACCCGTCAGGTTGCTTCAGAGACATGAAGAATTGTGCCATCTTCACCCTATGGATGATATCAGACCCTGTGCTATATAGCCCATTGACGAGACTCACCGGTCAATCTGGTCCCATCCACCTCTCGGACCCGGTCGTCCAGCAATAGCGAGCGCACACACAGCAGCATATGTCGGGAGGAGATGGGCCGCCTGTCCCGGCCCACCTCCAAATCCACCATCAGGGTGTTGCCAAGCCAAGATCGTATCAATAGCCCTGTCGAACGGGATCAAATCAGCACGACGTTGATGTCAGAACGAACACACCTCTGCTTATTCCCGGGGTCCAGCGAGACTCCGAGAACACTGAACGCTTGTAGAGTCCAGAACATCAACCACGGCTGACTCGCATCTTGCGATATGTATCTTGCGGGGAATCCCTGGGCAAGGTTTCGCACGAGCCACTGCATGTGCTTCGTCTTCTGGAGCTCCAGAGAAGGGGCCTTTGTGTTATCATTCCCTGGCAAGGGCAGATACTTCAGCAAGACCTCCTCAGTTTCCCGCTGGGTATGGGAAGTCGGTGTAGGATAAGCATCGGTAGGCGTATATGTTGGTGCCATGATGAGATATAGAAATGTACGTCTAAGAACGAACAAAAGACATGCTCATTTCATGGGTAGTCCCGCGAGCGTGGATGTTTGAGATAAAGAACAAAAGGACGGTCATGGCCGTGTTTGTCAAGGTCAATCAAACCAACGTCATTCGAATCTCGATCGGTCAATTTCATACAAATTTCATTCAAGTAAACCGAACGTTGAGTGACAAGCAGACGTAACAATCAATGGGCCTGCCTGGCCTGGCCTCAATCAATAGAAAGCAGTGTACGGATAACATGATCATAGCGACAAGCAAAACAAATAGCACCATAACACAAAAAACCTTTATTGCTTCTTCCCCGCTTCTATTGCCTCCCCATTCTTGCACGCAATGATTTTTATCCTCGGAGCACTGACAACCTCGCTCCCCTCCATCTTGAACGACGGCTCCTTCACGATGAATGTCCAGACGTCATCGCACAGACGGTATGTATGAAGGTGGCCCTGTCGAGCTGCATTAACAGGGCTTCTTCACGAGCAGCAGACACACGCTGCGCACCTTCAAGGATGTCTTCACCTTCACCTGCTTCACCATCGTGTCTGCAAGCGATTTGTCGAACTGCAAGGGCATGAGTATAGAGCCACCTTGGCAGAGAACTCCTACGAAACTTGCTGTAGAACCTTCATAGCCAACTGAGGTGTTATGGCTCCACTTGTAATCAGCTCATCCAGTGAATCTGTTAGCGCCATCCCGATGCTTCAAGTACCGGTGAGTCCATGTACCCGCGCGGGAGCGTAACATACGAAGAACCACGATAGAACTCGTAATAAGCAGTTGCCATGCTACTGGTGATGGATATATAGGTCTGCGAGTGGCTTGAATGAAGATGTAATGAAGGAACAGCAGTGGCCCAAGATGATGGAAAAGGAAAGAAGTCGCAGTCACGACGTCACAGAAGCAATTAGTGCCAAGTTCTTCTTCCGTTATCAGATGGTTTGAATCTCGTCAGAAATTGTCATAATGAGATAATCGTAAGATACATGAGCGAGTAAGTAACGAGGACTGGATATGGTGGATGGTGATGCTAGATGCTAGTGATAGGCTTTGGAATGGGAATGAGAATACATATGGCACATTGAGGAAATTTCAGTATACGTGTCGGCGCACAACAAATTCAGTTTTGGAACAAAGAGAAAAGGAAAAGACAAGAGAAAGGGATATAGAAGAAGCACACTCATTATTTTGAGCCTCAATTGGCTTCATCGTTCTTTGACGATGGCAAGTTTTCCGCAAATCCGAATGAAATGAAGAGACAACAAACACCTTGAAATGAAAAGAAAGAACTTGAATACGACTGCCCACATTTTATGCAATAGGCGAACTTCCTCCAGCCAGGTGAAAGTTCGTCCTTTGCGAAGAACCAGCACCTCTGCTTTTTGAGTTCGGGTGATGCGGATGGTGGTGGTGGAACAACTTCCCGCTACCCTTTCCCTTTAGATTTTTGGGAATTGCGACTAGGCCACCAGCTTTCCGCCGCAGCTTCCTCTCTCTGCGGATCTCTTTACGCGTCTTCTCGCCGTCTCCAGTCGAGCTCGCGTTCTTTGTCCCCATCTTGTTCTGCCACAACATCTCGGTTAACGGACTGCTTTTCATGACACCGCCATACCCGTGTCCATCAGACGCCGTATCGGAATTCCAGCCGCCAATGTCTTCACGGGTTTTACGGAAGGCGCCAACGGATATGAGATCCCATCTCGTAAGGTTGCGCATGTGTTCAAACGTTGTGGGGGTCGGCGCGGAGTGTTCGGAAGACGATCCTTCCAGGAAAGCAGAGTCAAGAACCTCGTCAAGTTCGATAGACGGCGCCAACATAGGAATTCCGGACTCAGGCTCAGGAGAAGTGATGCTGAGTGCATTGATAGCGTCAGTGGTACTGCCGGGAGTTGTAGATCGCTTGGGAAGAGTGAACTGAGGAAGAGGGCGGTTGATCTAGAAGAAAAGACGAAGCATCAAAACGTGATGCTAGGAGATGATAAAAAATAACGTACACCTTCGATCCTTCTTCTTCCTCTGCCTCTTCCTTTGGTTCTCGGATGAGGTGAAGGGACTGGTTTATGTTCATTGTCAATGACAACGGTTTTGTCATCGACCTCAGTCTCAACCTCAAAACAACCCTGTCTTGGACCACCAACAGCCTTTGGTCGAGTAAGAGTTTCGTCCTCCTCTTCCTCTTCGTCATCAAAGTCTCCAAACATCTTCCCTGTCAGAATATCTCCGGGAATACTTTTGCCCATCAGCTGACCCTGTAATGCGCGTCGACGGATTGGACTCATTGTCGACAGAGGGTTGATAGACTCTACATTCAGTTCGAATGGAAGATTGAACAGACGCATTGCGCGTTCGTTGGGCAAATCATCCGCGCCCACGAGATCTTCATCTGTGGTGTCGCCGCCATCTCCCCCGCCATCTTCTCCGTCTTCTTCATCCTCTTCGTCAGCATCTTGCATATTGACATCGTCGTCATCATCAGCACCGCTAGGTGAAGCGCTGCTGTCCACAATGAATTGTGCGGCCATGGCATCAAATTCTGCTTCCAGGACACCCCCTCCAGGGCCACTTGTGAACATAAGTTGGCCATCCCAACCTTCGATGACTTCGAAGGGAAGATCCCGCGGCTGAATGCTGGCGAGGGCTCCGGCGAGGGCGGCTGGGTCTATTGCAATGCCTTCTTGTTCTTCTTCATCGTCAGAGGAGGAAGAGGAGGATGAACCAGAAAGATTGGCAAAGAAAAGGTCTGCGTCAAAGCTAGATTCTTCGCCGTCTGACCATCCTGTCGCCATCCCAGTGTACCTGGTACGGTCGTCTTCCTCGTCTTCCTCTTCTTCTACATCACCGTCTTCATCTTCCTCGGCAGCTTCTTCATCGTCGTCTTCATCTTCATCATCGTCTTCGTCATCTTCGTCCTCGGTTCGGTCGTCCATATCCACATCACTAGGGTCTCCTACACTCATCTTGCGTGGATGGATAATCCAGCTGTCTCTTCTTCTGCCCATACTATTTGGCACGTCATCCCCCAGTAACTCTCTCCTAACTCTTGCACGTTCTTCCGCAAGAATGAAATTCTCCTCTTCCGCCTCGATCGAGGAGTCGGTGTCAAAGCCGCCAGAGTCGTCGGAATCAGTAGACGAGGCTGTAGATGATAAGGCAGAAGCAGATAAAAATGTAGGGAATTGGACAGATCGTGTGTCGTCGTCGTCAATGTCTGTTAGTTCAGAGGAATCGGTATTTGATGCCGTACGCTTGCGTTTGGCGGGGAGGGTTTTCGTTTTCTTTTTGAATACAGGTTTCGGTGGTGGTTTTCTACGCGTTGGAGGTGCCTTGGGTGGACGGGGAGCGTTCTTTGGAGGCCTGCCTCTACGTTTTGGGACATGAGCCGAGGAAACGGCTTCTCCGTCGTGTGCGGTGGCGAATGTCGTCTGTTCGATGTGTTTTCCACGGGATACTGGCTGGGACTTGGTTACACGGAGGGCTGGAGGAACTGTGAGGCGTATTTTGAGCACGGGTTTCGATGGCGAAGAAGAGGGCACAGGGTGATTGGAAGAGCAGGTACATTCGCCATCGCAGACAGGGCAAATGTCGTCGTCGTCGTCGTCCGGACTGTTTTGTACGGCGTTTACGGTATGGGGATGAGTAGGCGACATTGAGTGAGTCTGTTGGGAGGGTATGTCTGGTGATCACCGTCAGCAGCAGCTCTAGATTTGGTGGACGACAGAGGAAGCGAGAAACCGTCAAAACGTAAGAGAGCCACGCTGCAGCGACGACATACGGGCACGAAAAGAGAGGAAAAGGAAAAGATAAAAGAAAGAAAGGACAAAGAATCTGATAATGAGGTAGAATACGTGTAAATCGCAGGGAAAGCTGGATGTGCTGGACACCACTGAGGGTCGACGGCCCTGATATTTTGGGCGTGTGAGCGACAAATGTGGACTGCACTCACATACGAAAGAGTTTTTGGGCATGATTTTGGACAATTAAACATGGGTAGCAGAGTGTATCCAGGTTGAAGGCGAGTGGTGTCCAACGGACGAGTGACGGTCTCGGTGCAAGAACGAGATGGGCGTGAGCGGTCCAGTCACTATTTCGCAGCCGCACACTAATAATTTCGCCGCATTATTTGCGGCTTATTTCAAAATTATTTCTCTCCCATCAATTTCCTCCTTTTCTCCCAATTTCTCCCCTTATTTGGCAACGCCATCCTGTCATCACCTCATGTCGTTCCCTGCGCCATCGTTAATAACAGATAAATGTCATGGAAATTCCAAAGATAAATACCTCCTCCTCGTGTCCACTGAACCGGCCTTCGCTGTTGAAGTCGGCCCGTATCTTGTGGCTGCTGTTCCGTCTGGTCTTTCTGTCGCTTTCGGCCTTTGGCTCTCATAATTTCTGGTAATGCGACCTAGTGCAGCCTCCTAGGTTTCTCCGTGTCGCTGCCATAGCGCAAATTCAAGGAGCTCCGAGTACAACCCCCGTCCTCGCGAATCATTTCTTGATCTATCACATCCTCTATGGAGCTAATGCTTGGTTCTAACGGGTCAGAATTCCTGCGAACTGCACGGTCACGGGCCCAGCTAATCTAGATTAACTCTTGCACCGGTCGGCCACCTGTTATTACTCCAGAAGTCCCCGCATCCTGTCCGGCCCCCACATCCCACCTTCTTTACGGCAATGAACCGTGCCCCGTTCGCCTATAAATTCCAGAAGTACCGTGTTCCATCACCTACCTCTACATCATGTCGCCCTCCAGTCAGATGCTGCAGTCTTTCGATCCCTTTGCGACCCATCCATTCACCAGATACTCTACCCCTCCAACGCCCAATACCGCACCGACGTTTATGCAGCCATTGCTCAGCCCCTCTTCACCTCCTGCACAGAAGCCCATTGCGTCACTGTCCTCTGCCAAGAGTCCTGCATCCACTTCCGCGTCACGCATCTTCACGCCATATAGCGGGAGGCATTCGCCCGACCCCGAGCTTGACCAAATTCTGAAGAAGAAGAAAGCACCAGCCAAGAACAAGTAGTAATACGTCGGTCTCCTCCTCATCTCAGATATCGTGGGGATTGATTTACTCGTAGACGCGTTTCATGACCATGACGAGTCTTTCACATGCGATCAGAATTCAGATGTGTCGGTAGTAATGCTGATAGGGAGAGATCTTATCACACGTAGGAAGAGACGGAAAAGGACGGACCCCTTTCATTGTATTAGCACCACTTGGGCGTTGGTTCTTGGATACTTGATGTATGAATTACTTCCGAATCCCATTGAATTTGTCCTATTGCGAGTATACTTAGCAAAGTCCATTCCACCACTCATTTTTGACGGATCAAGTACAATGTCCATCGTCTTCACCCTCAATATATATCGAGCACTCTTTTCTGGCAAGTCGGTGCCAAAGCAAAAGAAATCTGGGGTTCTCCGTTGTTCGAGGGTCTGTCTAAACATCTTTTAATGAAGCGGCCAAGGGATACATCCGGTCAGGACTCGCAGTAAGGCTTTATCACGTACTAATACTATAAAACATTCCGTCTGTCACACTGTACGTATACTTGAACTTTCCCTCCAACAAATACCGTTGAATACTCTATTATGCGCGTAACGTACAGTCGCTCAGAATGCGAGATAATTCTCATTGCAGCGGCTGCGGGTAGATCATGCGATAGATATAAACAAACCCGTGATCCTTTCGAACGCAATAACAACCCACCGAACTAGAAAACGCGTCAACAAAATGCCAACTCGCGCGACACATTAGCTTATGAATCAGTATTTCCCAGACAGCGGTTTCGGTACCATTCAGCTGATAGCAACACGGCGTCTCTCATGCTTGAGAATATGGAACTTTCGTCGGTGAAATACGTTTATAGCAAACTTTAGTTCAGGAATCAGCGAAGATCCGACGCGTCGAGCACAGCCACTTAGTAAGCTGCCTCTGCATTCCATGTCAGCAACATCGGCAACCCAAGCCAAAGATCGCCTCTACGGGCAGCTTGCAAGCAGCCTCGGGAGGCTTAACAGGTCCATCAGCACCACTGCCGATCTTTGCGAGCAGCTGCAAGTAGATCTACAGGCGATGAGGACCTTTGCTGGGCTCGATGCCGCCAAGTAAGAGCCGCGGTTGACTCCGTACAACACGATTTTATCCTTCCCATAGGTTTATAGCAATCGCATCTCAATTGAATCAGGAGGCTGAAGGTGACACCAGCGCGACGTCTGGCGACGATGATTCACGGTGACGCGATTTAACGCGTAGGTTAAAAAAGATATTTGAAACGAGCATTTCGCTGATGTCTTTCTTAGGACATTTTGTAAAACTAAAATATTATCCGTTTACAGATGTAACATACAAAACAGTAAAAGCAACATCATCGATTATCGTCCAGATGCGCTACTTCTCAGCGATTCTCCGTCTACGACCCCATTCGCCTGACCGCCACCTGAGATACCCGTGATAGTCTTCTGGAGCTCATTCCACTCGGATTCCTTCGGCAAAGCCATGTCTCCGATGTCATATACATAAAGTTTGCCATCACTACCTCCCAAGGCAACACGTCTGCCATCTTTATGATCCCATTGGAGCTTGTTGATAGCACGTCCCGATCCGACGGTCGTTGAATCGAACGGAACCTATGCGATTAACCATCAGTTCACGCAGGATGTATAACCAACCAAATGAGTCGTACTTCAGTATTCGCATTGAGATTCCATAGATCAAATTTCCCTGTCCCATCTACTGTTCCAAAGAGTGCTGGATGTGCTGGATGCCACTTCACGTCGTACACATAGTCGGCCGCTTCGTCGAAGGAATAGAGCGGAGAAATGACATGTGGACCTGTCGATGGTTTGGTCAGGGATTTGGCCCTCCATAGTTTCACTGTCCAGTCCACACTGCTTGTCAAGAAGAGATCAGAGAAGTCTACCGAGCCTATGAGGGGGTGGAAATGGAGGCCCATGATAGCTCCGGCATGGCTTTTGTACACGTCGTACTGGTTCAGACCCGCCTTTGCACCAGCTCGATCATAACGATTGGCTTGGTATACATTACCCTCTTCCGTGCCTACCCAAAATGTAGTTGTTTCGTTGTCGGGAAAGTCCAACGTCGTCACAGCCACCTCTCCGGTTTTATTGTGCCCAGCATGGATGAGTTCCAAGGTTTCCTGATGAATATGTCAGTATTGCAGCCCCCTTGAAAGTAAATTGTCATCTGAGCTGTACCTGAGGCTGCGCCAGCATATCAACCAGCCAGCTGCACACCGTGCCATCCGTACTACATGTGATTAAATTATGGGCATTTTGAGTCCCAACCATTTGCAGAGAATATACTGGATGAGTGTGCCCGGCGGCCGACAACGGTGTCTTCAGAACTGGTAGGTGTTTGGATCGGTTGTCCCACAATAAGATCTGACCGGAATATGTGCCACCAAACACCAGATTTGAATGGAAGGGGGAGAATGTAACGGAGAGGACGTCAGACTGCGGACAGAGAACTTAAATTCAAGGTGATTTCTCGGGAACTATGAAGGCTTACGGACTTGAGAGTGAAAAACAAATTCAGGACGCTCGAGTAGGTGTAGATTCCATACGGCGACGATACCATCGGGTTCATTTAATGCGGCGGGGTTTTTGTTGTAAGAAGCTACACTGAGCTCCGGATACTACATGGAATTAGCCAGAGAGAGGCAGAAAGAAGTTGGCTAACCTGCGGGGACCAGTCAACGTCAGTAATAGACCGATTTTTTCCGTAGCGTTCGTCCCAGAATTCGCAGACTCGCTTGACGCGTCCTTCGGACTCATCCCTGCCTGCTGTCAATGCACTGCGAAGCGAACAGAAACATTAATCGACTAACCCTCCAGTTTCGGCACCAACTCTGTAGTCGCGGATATAATCGTAATGGTCGTTCAAAGCTCGGTGGAATATTTTGGTAGTTCGATCCACAAATTCGAGAAGTTCAGGTGCAGCAAGAATCCCGGCAAGCTCTTCTGGTGGTATATCTGTCCCGAAATCGTCAACCAAGTGGAAGATTCTCTGGAAGGAGAACACGCACCCTGAATCTCCTGCTCAATCTCTTCGTCTAGCTTGACACTCTCTGCTTCTAATTCTCTGTCCAGTGCTTCTTCCGCGTCTGTCTCCCTCTCTTTGAGCACGCGTTGCCGTAGTTCCTCTTCAAAGGCAGCTGAAGACACTGTTTCCACTTCCACCGTCTGTACAGACTTGCTGTATATTACGCGTTCCTATACACCCGATGAATAACCATTCTGACGCGTTATTGGCTGACACACCTTTCGAGGTAATTCAAAAAGTTCTTGTTCCACATCAATGAGATCGGGTATGAAGCGAGGGGTAATTTCTCTACTATCCGTCAGCTTCTACGTCTTCGTCGAGCGAGTGTGTATATCGCACCGATCTATAACATTGTCGGTAGCAGAGTTCTGCGACGGAGGCACAGTCGTCGCTACACTGGATGAAAAGTCGCTGGCACGACTGGCACGCCCTGAAACTGATACTGGGAGATTCGATTGGCCGAGAGACGGTGTGCCAGGTATTGACGATCCGGGTGTTGGGTCGCCACTGTCCCCTCCCGTGCCACGGTTGTCACGTAGGAGGCTATTGAGGATGTCATCGACGTCGCCTAACCGACGCGGCGTACTGGCTCCCGTGCCAGAGCCCTGCTTTGGAAGGATTTATTTCATCCAAAGGTGGCATGCAGCAACACCATACCTCACGATCCGACACTCTCCGTTCATTTTGTCTATTGATTCTTGCTTGCCGTAGCTCAGCAAGCTTGGCCCGCTTCGCTTCAATTTCTGCTCGTCGTCTGTCGGACGACATTGTAAGGTGCAGGAGAGTAAGACGGTAAGGATGAATTTCCGTTTTGGGAAGGGCCGAGCCTTCGTCCTTTCCTTCATCGCTTGATTCTGTACGACGCTTGCGGTCGCCTTGGAATCTCTATTAGCAGTCAGATTCAATCGCAGACACTGACGGCATGAAAGCTATACCTACTCAACGTTCAACCTTACAAGCACCTCATTCTCGAGGGACTGCCATCTGGGTTGGCTATCAAGTCTGGTCTCTGTGCTGATAAGCCAAATGCTTCCCTACCCAATTGAAGGTAGCAAACTTCTTGACTAGTCGCGATATTATATTAGAAGGCTCGCATAAATATTCTTCATATTTGGTTCGATTGGTTCGGCTTGGAATGTCTCGAAGTCGACCTAACACTTCTGATACTAGCGACTACAATGATCTCACCTATCTTCTCAAACTTCGAGAATCCTGTGTTTTTCCCCCATTACGCTGGCCGTCAGCTCTGCCTTTTCATCGGTGTTCTGTCAATGTTCTAGTGGCCTCATTGGATTCTTGGATTCTTCGAGCTGCCTTCCGTACACATGTACTCCTTAGTGCCGACATCCTTTCACACAGTCATGGCTAGACATCATTCATATGCGAGTGTGACATGACCCATGGAACTAGCCTGATTCCTTGGCTGATAGATATATGAAGTCATCTTGCATATTACTGCAGACTATCTTCGATGTCTCCCCATAGCTGGCGAATGCGACGATGAACATGGTGGAACGGCTCTTCTGAAGCATTCAATATCTTTATTCAGTCCAGTCATCAACCCCGTCTTCTTTCCCGTAGTTCCAAGGGTGTGATTATCGTGCGAATGTTTTAAGTGTATTCCTTCCCATGATCTACATGTAAGGGTGCGTCTAGACTGCATTAAATGCGGTGTTGATAACATCCGCTGCGGCTCCTGGTCTTCTCAAATTCATTGTTACAACTTTCTTGCCCGCTGCCGTATGGTCCTCTTAAACATGAAAGGTCACTGGACTTGATGGCAGCCCTCTGAATGAAACAGCGGCATCTTTCAGACGCCCACAGGATGCGGGGATCACACCTGAAGCCTGTGCCCGGGTAGATAAGGAAGTGAGTAACAAGGTTTAGGGATACTTTCTTATGTTCGCTCTAGCTCTGATAGCATTCACCAGACAGCCTTCTCGTAATTGCGGGTTTTATGGAAGTGTCCGAAGCTGGGTTCGATTCCCGCACGACAGTCGAAAAGGACCACCCGGGTCGTCGGAGCATTAGAAATTGCCGTCTTTGAAGCTCGTACCGTTATTACAAAGCCACTTTTGGGCAAGTATATTGTCTCAGGTGAGCCACCCACAACTTCTTTGTAAAGCGTATGGCCGTTGCACCCGTCGTCGATAGTATATACTTTGAAGAAAACCCCGCGATCCTCGACTCAGGTCAAGGTTGAACGTGTATGGCTTGACTGTAGGCTGAGCCACGCTTGAGGTAGGTATAAACGTCTCGGATAGACATATTCTGACTTCGTTATCATTTTAGGTCTGTAATCAGGGAGGATATAATTCCTCTCTGGAAGCTGAAAAGGTCTCTGGAGTGATATGAGGTGCAGACCCATCTCTAACGCCGTCACTGAATTGATTCAGGTGCTGGGTGTATACTTATGGATAAGTTCAAGATAAAATGCGAAGTCCACAAGAACGTGCGCTATTCACTTCAAAGCCCCATGGGTTCCTGCCGACGATTCCTTCGAGTTTCTTATCTGCTGCCGTACTGTATGGCAAGCCAGCTCTTTGTCATTTCTCCATTCATGTAGTTCCGGGCTTTATGGAGACCCTGCGGAAGCTGGGAAAAATGCGGGAAAATATTCTTGTAGTTGGCAGGAGAAAATAGCGACGACTCAGTGTCGTAAGAGTTATTTGTCGGTTAAATTGTAATGCACTCCGCCATTGGTTTGTGGCTGATTTCAAACCAGTTTTTTAATGTGTCTTCGGAAGGATACGAAGGACAAGATGACACACTGAAGAACTTTGGCCGGTTGTCAGGCATTCCGAGGTAGGCCTTTCATATTTCGGTAGACCGTCGTAAAGCCGGGTCTCATACTCAGAGCATTAGAAGGTAGCAGCGTCTTTGAAGCTGGCGTAGTCAATCCAAGGACAGTACATACCTGGAATAATTACCCCGACCCCGTCGAAGGTGGAGGTCGACAGTCGGAATTCGGAAAGCAGCGGTCCGGGCTGAACGCGCGGTCACGTGCGGGGTTGCGTTTCGGGAAATTCGCCCCTTGGCTCAGTCTTGACGGTGCACTGCTTAACTTTACCTTCGAAGATTAACAGGCTCAGGCTTATCCAACTGATTCGTTCCCTCCTCCTATTTTTCTTGGGTAATAATCAGGTCTGACACGGCGTCTTACAAAGCTGACCGACTCGACAACTGAAATGTCTTTGTGTGGATCCTCAAAAGGAGCTTCCTTTGGCCGCAGACCGGTACGTTCAGCCTCCAATGAACAAATCGTGCTTGACATCTAATTTTTTGGCCAAAAGATTCAACGGAAGGTGGTTGGTGAGATGTTATCTTGCTGTATAGACTGGTTACAGTGTCTGAACATCGTTTGAGAATAGTCTGCGGCGATGGTGCTTGCGGTGCGCTCTTCAACTGTTGTCCTTACTCTTTGACCTTATCATTTTGTTGCAGGCAAAACATCGCTCCTTAATGTGTTTACACGCGGATTCTTTACCCAAGTCTAGTGCGTTGCCTCCGCTTCCTCATTGCCACTCAAATCTCATCGGAATGCTCAACATGCTAGTGAACCCACCGTGTTTGAAAACTATGTTCACGATCTTCTGGTTGACGATCAACTTGTCGAATTGAGTCTTTGGGATACCGCCGGTTCGTGGCCTGTCAGGTAGCAAACATAGTCCCTCTGCTGATTAATACCTTTAGGACAAGAAGAGTTCGACCGTTTACGTTCACTTTCTTATGCCGAGACACATGTTATCATGATATGCTTTTCTGTCAGTCACTGTGAATTCTTCTTCGGCCGTAGTTGATCTTTTTGAATAGGTCGACAATCCAGTTTCCTTGGAAAATGTTGAATCCAAGGCAAGCTGGACTATCGCCCGCCGCTAATGTATAACACTCACCAGTTCTGACAGTGGTTGGACGAAATTCTTGAGTACTGTCCCGGGGTCAAGGTGAGTGCTCTGTGTTGCCGGTCAGTTTTCCCCGGATACTTAATTTGGGTCTAGTTGGTGCTTGTAGGTCAGTCCGCCCATAAGCGCTTACTATGTCTCGTCTTTTGCTCAAGCGCAGCCAGCTTTGAAATGTGACCTTCGCGACGACAGAGCAGTAAAGGACCGGTTACTACGATACGGAACGCACCCCGTGGAATATGAAGAAGGACTTTCAGTGGCTCGACGAATACGAGCATCCCGATATCTAGGTTGGTTCATTTTACCTGTCATCTTGCCAGCTCACGCAAACCCGAAACAGAATGCAGTTCGAAGCATAACCGTGGTGTCACCGAGGTCTTCTACGAGGCGGCCCGTGTGTCACTGAGCACGCGTGCAAAAGGTTCTCGGGATAACTGCATCATAATGTGAGGGAATCACTCAACATCGGACCATCTTTCGAATGGAATTCTGCTAAACGTATCTACATACCCTCTACCTTAATTGTCCTGCATCTTGCTTTCATGCACCGTCATATAATAGCTCATTCATCTACACATGTATTTCTCCATGTATGCATACCATCGCAGTTTTTCTCTGACAATCAGGATTCTCAAAGGAATCGAATGAAATCAAAGCAGTGGCATCCAATTAGAAGAAACATAAGTGCGATATCCAGAGTCTAAAGGTAAAAATGTTCGACGTTTTTAATAAAAGCCAGTCATAGCAGGAGCCATCCCGTTCATCGTTGGAGGAGCTTGTCCCGCAAACCCATTCGTCAAAAGTAAGGTGCTCCCGAACCCACCCGGGTTAATCATGGGCGCTTCTGCCTCAGCCTGCTCCTTCTGGCTCTCCTTCTTCGATCGGTCTTTGACTTCCTTCTCAAGCTGTATCAACTACATCGACATGGGATGTTATTACAGGTATCAATCAAATGAAAAGTCGAAGTCGCGCACCTTGTCAACCAATGACCGTTGAATCTGTATCTTGTATGGCATGAAGAAGTCGTTGAGACCGTGTTGCCATGAAAGCTCCTCTACAACATCGGATCGTAGCAGGTCGAAGCAAACGTACAGTATCGAGGCGAAGCACTCCTTGTTGCCGATATCCACGAAATAGGAAAGCAAATCTTCAGCAACCTCAACTGAACCTGAGGTAGCGGCTGTAACCATCGCATCCTTATACAGCTTGTCTTGCTTGGACAAAGATATCGACTCCTCCCATCGCGCGTTTTTCTGTTTCCCAAGAATCAACTACCGCACGGATGATAGTTTAACGACTTGCTTACCTTGTAGAGATGAGCAGCGAGTCTTCGGAATTCTAGTAACTCATGTTTCTCCAGTCTCCTGGCAAGCGCGATATTGTCGAAGTTGTCAAAGCTGTCGATCGAGTCCCGCAATGTCTTGTAATCTTCTTCTTCAATGAGCAGATCGTTGTATGCGTCGTTGACAGAGTCGATGTTGAGCTACAAAGCGGAGATTAGAATGTCGGTTGACAAGGAGACATTGACAAGACTTACATTTTGTACGGCGATCAGATACTGGCGGATAAGGGGTATGTGGTCTATGCCCCGGAACTTCCGTACCACGCGGCTGTGGTCGATACGGGGGATAAGAACGGACAGTAGATCAGTCAGCAAGGTGGGTTGTTCTGTGAGGTAGAAATCAAGGGCCTTGTAGTAACTGCATGAGGAAGGTTAGCGCACGCAACGATAAGCCAAAGAGCAGCTGACATTTCAACATTCGCAGCCCTGACAATGACATCCTTGAACTGGTTGTGCTCCCACGCATCAGCTGACCGTTCTATCATCGCAAGCGCCGCATTATCCTACAATAACATGAGTCGCTGACCACGATGGAGAAGAATGAGGGCTAACAAATTCATCATATTTGATGTATAAGAATACGAGCTCAGGCCATAGATGCGCTTTCTCAGTCGCCTTAAGGACCTTCGGAATATTGATACGAGATACAAACAGTTTCAGGTGTTCCATTACTGTAGGACGCCGTTAGCAAGAGAAAGATCAGGAACGTATAAGCTTACGTCGAGAGGGCTTGTACTTGCTGAGCAAGATCGAAAGTTCAGTGAAGATACCCATGTGTGCTCGTTCCAAGCTCAGACCCGCTTCTAGAAGATTGATGATCTCTTCAAAGTGACCTCGCCGTTCATATATTTGCACCAGATTCGACAATTCCTCCTTTGAAAAGATCAGAAGGTTGAAAATTTTCATAAATAAAAAAGGAAACTCACTGCATGAACAATGATGTTAAGACCACAAATTTGCGCCTATAGCGCGTCAGTTCAACATCAATCAACATAGTCAAATGGACGTACCAAACGGAATTCAGATTTCTCGATACAAGCGGCATGCACCTGTTTCCAGACTCTGTACATAATTAACATCATGGAAGTAACAACAATTGTAACGAGCTTACTGTGTGTTACCGGCCTTTCTGGCACTCTCTACAGCAGCTTGGTTTTCTCCCAGGTAAATCAAGGTCGTGGCCAGTCGCGCCCAGTTCGAGATGCTCGTAAACAAAAGCTTGGCTGCTTGATACAGCTCATCTTCGAAACACTTTTCACCGACTTCGAGAACATCGGCAACATTTGTCATGCCGAGGAAGTCCTCCATATCATGTAGACGGTCAGTTTTGGCGTACGCGTAGGCCAGTTCAGTATCGATCTTAGGCTCTCGCAGAGTCTTGCGAGCCATCTGGAGGAAACGAACGAGGTCGTCATGCTTGCCAGCGTGGTTGGAAATTTCGATAACTTCAACGAAGTTGGATGGGTCCTCGGCCTTGATGTATGAATCTGTGCAAGCAACGATGAGCTACTAGGACACGGACGTGCCAAAAAAAACGTGCCAATTGAATCCTTGATTCGTAGACCATCCAATTGGGCCTTTGCAAGCCTGCTCCAGACTTCAGGCTTGTTGACCTTGTTTGCATAGTCGAGACCACGATCGATGGACACAATGTGTTCAACCAGAACGTTCATGGCCATAGTATGCTGTTCGTACTTCTTGTAGATGCTGAAGGCCTCTTCATACAACCCATGCTCCGTCGCAATCCTGGCAATTTCTCCTGCATCGTAGTTTTGAAGCTTGTTGATATAGCCAACAACTTTTCCTTTATCTGCGCGGATAGCAGTAAGCAGTAACAGATTCTGCAGGTTGCGATTGTCGCTGAAGGGCGAAGGATCAATGATGATCTTTTCCAAGAGTTCAATCAGCTCGATAGGAAGGTCGGCCTGAAGGAAAGCTTTGACGGTGATGGAAACGTCATCTGGATCTGTGCATTCAGGAAGCGCGGTCGCAACAATCTGAAGGAAAAGCGCTCGTGAAACAGCTCGTGGACAGCAGTCAATCAATCTTTACCTGGTCAATTAATTGTCGACGGTGAATATTCTCCGGGACAAGGACTTGAGCCCAGAGGTCAAGCTCACGGCGCTTGACAAGATAACGAGCTTGTTGCTTGAACATCGAGTTCTCGTTGGTGATGGCGACAAGCTCTTCATCACAGAAACCTTTGGCGTAGGCGATATAGGCAAGGTACGGGTCCCGTTTTTCACAGAATTTTCCAACAACCAAAGGCTCGTACAACTACAATCTCTGATTAGAAGGGGTGAAGCAAATGGGAACAAGCTACTCACGTTATTCTCTTTCAAGAAAGTCTCCGGGTTGTTGTTGCTGTCAATGTAGATTTTCGCGATAGCATTGAAAACAGCTGGATCCTGAGATCCTGCTTGAACGCGAGCCTCGAGCCATGGAAGAATCAACTTCAACCTGTTGCGCTCCTCTACTTCATGAACGAGTTCATCAATAGGGAAGTTACCAGTGACGGAGGCGAGGAGACTCTTGATGGTTGCCTCATCGCAGTCAACGTCCAACAAGCCGCCCACGACCTGGGGTGTTCGAACGGAATTGACACGTTGCACATATACTTCGATGAACTTCGTGAGCCCATTCTGATACAAGTAGAGGACAAGGTCGTGAACAAAGTCGAAACGATCGCAAACAATGATAAGGGGAAGCTGGTCGCCAAGCTTGGCCTCCTTGAGGAAATTCTTGACCTTCTCGGGGTTGTAGTAGTTGCTCTCGCGACAGATACGCTCGACCTCCCGGATCTGGCCAGTTCTGGTAGCGGCTTGAATGTACTTGAAGTGAACTTCAGGATCAGTGCTGAGATTGACGATGGAACCAAGGTAATAGTATAGGCCTGAGAGAATTCGTTAGAAGCTCTGAGAGAAAACCGAACCTGCCTACCCTCGAAAGTTTTGAAGCTTTCAAACATTTCTATCAATTTGACCGGCCCCAGAATGTCAGAATACTTCGTTGCGATTTGAATGACCACTTGAAGATTCTGACGAATGTTGACGCGAAGCATTTCTTGTAGACAAGCCATCGATTGTTCCGTGGTGAGACGGCTGAAGTAGTTGATCAACCACTAACAAAAGCTGTCAGATGTGATACCGGTCAAAGAAAATTGTCCGCTTACATCTGGCTGCACAGCGGTGGTGTGAACAATAGCCCGCTTGATGTCCGCGAGATCTTCATAATGTTCAAGAGCCTAGAGAACATCAACAACCTGCTGATAGAGATCAGTAACAGATGCTTACCCTTTGTAGCAATCCCGCCTTTTCACACAAGTTCGCAATTCTGGGACGATCATAATGCGTAAACATTTCGTTGCCCAAGATAGCATCCGCGACCTGAGGTGCATGCACAAGATTCATCTCCAGCAGACGAGTCTGAAGTGGGCCTTGTTCAGGCTTGTTATCTTTCAAAGCATCCAACAAGAATGATGTTGCGGGCTGGATCATGTTTTGAGACATGAAGATGTCGACAACCTAAGGACAGAGCGATTAACGTCGGAGGGGAAGTTGGGAAAGGCTTGTACATACCCGCTCAATATCAACGAGAGGTCCAGTTTCGTCGTTGACTAAAAGAGCGGCAAACTCAGCCCCTTTGTCTGGATTCGTACGCATGACATGCTGGAGCAAAGCAACGTAGTCCGGCGTATAACCAACTTTCTTCGCGTAAAGAATGATCTTTTCTGTCTGACCAGTTTCGGCGAAACATGCGATGACCTTGTTAGGAACGTTGGCGCGAAGATAAACACTCAAGGCAAGAGTCATATCATGCAGCCTAACGATGTCACCGAGTTCTTCACTGCATGTCAGCTACAAACCAAAGTCAACGCAAAGGACCACACGATACGATTAAAGATACCCACCTTATTCTCTTTCAACCATTTTTCCAAAAGCTGCTTCCGGCCCTGTTGCAAAACTGGCCGTGCCAATTCCAACGACTCCGAATGGTTCAATTCACCCTTCTCAAGTAGTATCCCAAAGTATTGCAGAATAGGGGACAAGCCACCAGGCGGAGCTGGCGCTGCTTTGAATGATTCAATGACTTGGGTTGTACGCAGAATACCCTATATCATGGAGTAAGCAGGGGGGTCATTTAAAAGAACCAAAAGTCATACTCGAGGTGAGTTGGCGGCTATCTTGGCAGCTTCGCCGTATTGTCCACTCTGGAATAGTTGCTGATACTGCTTTACATAAAGATCATCTGCGCCAGGAAGGTTTCCCCGACTAGCCAGCTTGAAAGCGAGCTCGGTGTTGTTAAGCGTCGTGAGAATATACGGGACAATGGTTTGGTCATCGACGTTGACGCTCAGGACCTGACCCTTCTTGTTGATACCGATGATACCATTGGTTGCTTCGTGCTCGGCAGTGACGAAAATGGTTTCCCCTGAAATACGATTCATGTAAATGCAAGCGCCCGATTCCAGGTCATAGAGATGAATGAAGCCGTATTTGGTGACGAGATAGACAATTCCGTGCTTCTGGGAGACTTGCATGGCTACAGGGAAATCGTTGGTCGCCTCAGGAGGGAAGTAGACGTCAACGGCCTTCTTAACAAACGGCGGATCCGGTGCGGCATGGTCTATCTCAACTATATGCAACTGAACGAAGACTGTCAGAGTGTGTCACGACAAGTCTTAACAGCACAAACCTTGGCACCTGCTGCAGTGCGAACGGAGAACGCAAACAGTTTTGTCGGCTTCTGATGACCGTCCAACTTCAGCTCTGCAAAAGCTGCTGCGTGTCCTTCAATCGCTTGGCTGACCCCTCGCTCACAACTGTAGAGTTGCATTGATCCCTTGACCCTGAACGCGGAGGGGTTTGTCGTATTTCCTGAAATACCGACAAGAACGAGCCATTTGTTATCAGGAGTCGCGCGATAGTTAATAATCTGGGTTCCCGCAAGGGTGGGATTCCTGTCGAAGATTTTCTGGGGTCCGGATGTTTGATCTGCGATGCTCCAGTGGAGGACCGAGGACTCGGTGACCATACCAATGGTAGTGTCGTTGATCCATGTCCAGTAGACGATATCCTCGTTGCTAACATGGGACTTGACTTTCTGCTTAGTCTCAATGTTGAAAATTTGGAGTGTGCGCCCGGCTGTGTCACTGCCATTCAGTACGTAACTAGGAGAACGACGACGACAACGGCGTACCTTTCAAGGCCAGAATCTTTTGTTTCGGATGCATTATTGCAGAGTCAGCAGATATTGGGCGGCGAAGGACATTGTTAGCATCGGCAAGGTCTATAATAACCACCTGGTTCTGTTCGCCAACTTTCTCCCGTACACAAATGAAGTGGTCAGACTCAAGAGTCAAGGTCTGCAAAGGTGAGAAATGAGCCAGGTCTTATACAAAAGCACTGTAGTTACCTAGAAAGAATAAGAAAGTCGAGCCGGTTAGTACACGACAGCATATAAGGTACGACGCGAATACCTGAAATGAGATAGAAGCTGGCTGAACACCGACGCTTGATAGCTGCAAGTGCTCGCAAAAGGCGATAGGTTTTGAAATATCCATGACAGCCACGGTAGGTGAATCGGGGGGCGTCGGACGCCTGTACAGGTGGTTGACGAAGGGATTCGAAGAGGAAACTGTTTGTTGCCCGTTGTTTGGCTTCCTCCACCGTCGCTGCGCCAGCCATCAACTTCCGTATGTTTTTGAGGAACGAAAGGACTTTTGCTTACCATCGTTGCGCTTTCGCTTCAAGACAATATCTAGGAAGGATAAATCTCCGGGAGGAATACGTTCTGCACGCCTTCAACACCTGTTTCCTTGACTCTAACCTGCACGTGCTGTGCTCGCCTTCTCTCCAATGCGATAATCTGTGCAATCGCTAGGATAGCTGGTCCTCTTCTGGTGATTGACAAAAGCGCATGTTCAAACTCAAGGCTTGAACGGTCTGACCAATGGTAAGGGTTATGTACATACAGAATTTTGATCGATATCGATACAGGTGATGATACTATGGCTACAATGTGGGGGATGGAGGAGATATCCTTCAGTGCTCTAATAATCATGGTTGATAAACTCGGATATGTTACGGCTCTCTTATTATCCGTCATTTGGAAGCAATCCATTTACACCAAAGGTCCTCACACCGCTTCTGGTTCCACGACGTCAACTCGATGAACTCTGCAAATGCTTTCTGGGGAAGTTGTAGCATCCCTTGCGTTGGCGTGTGAAAAATATCGCTCGAAGGGAATATGGCGAGGAGATCTGAAGGTGCGATACGCGCTTTGGGCACATGCGTCTCGAGGAAGAGCCTTTCGCCGAAGGGCATGAAAGTATAAACGTCTAGCCATCCATCGCGTCGGGTGTGTGATCGTGCAGCTGAGTATAATTGCAATGGTGAGTAAAGCAGTTCTCATACTGATTCGCAGAACATTCAACGTCACCTACATTGAACAATCGTGACCCGGTGTTGAACCATGGCAATAGCAACAGCTCCGTCACTCAGCATTTCGCCTCTGTGTGATATGAATGGAGAGAGAAAGACCCCGCGGACAATGATGGAAAGGTGGCTTCGGATACCTAGCCTGATCATATGTCCAATTTATGCTTTTACTCCCCAACATATTGTGCTAGGCATCCATTGTTCTCTTACCACACAAAGCGGCGCGTTCTAGAAACGCAGCCTTACCTTGCATTGTACACTCCTGAAACTGAACAATATGGAGGAGTAATAAAACTGTAAGAAGTACAAGGCCATTACCTTACTTGGTCAATGACTCATGATCTACACGATGTTCCGTCTCCGATGGTCTATTGTCTGCATGGGGACTTGTTGTATTGCGAAGGTTATGTCCTTCTTCTATCATCTCCTCCCTTGCAATGCCGAAGGGGCATTACTCCGAAGTATTAGATTATATTGTAACAAGTTTGTCTAGTTCATTAAAACTTATTTTGAGTGAGGGTATGCTATATTTACAACAAAAAGGGACCAAGAAACATGTAGGTATTGAGGTAATAACGATATATCGCAACGCAAGAGGTTGATTGAGTGACCAAGAACAGAGGAATGCATCGAACCCAAGAAGCGTAGTCAGGTCATTGCCGGTGCTGCAGTGGCCGACGAAGCCTAAGATGGGGCTGCCAAGATCCCATGGACACATGATGCAAGCTAACGAGAACGAGATCTTCAACTCGTATCGTATTTTGCTGTGTTCCAACTCGCCAGTCAGGGCTCGAATCGTCTTCCATTGGTACTCCTTGTCGTTCCTATGATAATTTAGAAACACTTAATTAGACAAAAAGGACGATGCAGACCTGAATAAATCGCTGGACACATTTTGCTACGTTTTTGGCTAATTTGGAGCGGGTGATAGGACACGGCGGTGTTCGAAAATCTCTTGCTGGGATCTGTCGACTCCACGGTCGGTAACCAGGCCACTGGGAGGCAATTCAATCAAAGCCATAGAAAGCAATGGAGTAACCCACTTCGATTCTCACAGACACACTTGGTCCTCGGTCCTTGAACATTGGTTCGTCACGATCAATTAGGCGCCTGACCCGTGAGTGCAAGGCGTCAGACAGTGCTAAACCGCATTCTGACGGATCCTGAACCCAAAAATATATCGGCGGATCGAGATTGACCTCCTCCACATATCTACGGCGGTCACTGCTGGTATGGGGCTTGTACATGATTTGTGGCACAAACGGGTGTCCAGCAGGAGACTGCCCAATAGACACCGCCTCCCGGAAAAAGTGGGCCTGCTCCCTATGAGTATATGTGACTTTCTCGAGGTGAGAGCCAGAGGCGTCATGCAGCAGCTAGAGAGAAAAGAACATGAGCTAGCCTCAAACAGCGCCTACGATAAAGGACTGACAGGCGTCGAGTTGGACAGAGGGGAGGCAATAATGCCTCCATGGGATGATGTCGAAGGCAGTGGGCTGTTATGTGCTGTAGGCGGTGACGCGTGTGGTGGATATATCGGATGCGCTGTTTCACTGGCTGTAACATTCGCGTGGTCTTGAGCTACGCCAGCAGACGGGCTACTGGACCCGGAATACGGGAAGGGGTATGGCATGTAAAACTCGTTTGGTGGGTAAGGTGGTGCAGAATACGGCTGTACATCACTTGTCGTGGCAGAGGAGGGTGCGACGGCGTTGGACCAAGTACCATCGTTATAATTGGAACTATCACCGTAGTTTGGGGGGACAGCGACGGTCTGATTTGAAGCCGCGTCAGCGCTGGAATCGAAAGGTGTTTCATCCCAAAGAGGTTCCTGAAAAGACGCAAATTGCATGGGCTGGTCAGAGTTGGCGCTTTCCATGTAACAGCTACTGTCAGGCTCAACCTCTTGCTGTAAATGAGGAAGTTTTGGCGAATAGCATGGCATAGACTAGTAAAAACTCACGTAGGGATAGAAGTTCGACATTGCGCGGGGTGTCGCGTATGCACTTGACAAGTGCTGGGAAATAAAGTCCCTGCCTTGCAACAGGTGGTCAGGAGAGGATGAATTCGATGGTGAACGTTTTATAGGCAAGAGGCTGGCAAGATGACGCATCGGCACGCTGCGAAGATTGTTCGAGGCACAAGTAAATCAGGGCTCACTGTTTGGGAAATTCCAGCATAGTGAGGGGAACAACTCGAAAGGTGAGAAGCTGAGGACACACCTTATATATATATGATTCACAGCATCACTGGCCTGCCTGGTTCTGCTGTCGGACGCGTACCGGCGTTTGACGGAAGAAACCTAATTAAAGCAAAGCTGTGAAGATGAATCTGGGCATTTAACTTTGATCAAAGCTGATAAGCAAGGCATCCCCCGCGCCCGACACAAGAGTCATCGTGAATTGAAGAGATCTTAGGAGGACAAAAGACCGGTGCTACATTTAAAGTGATGGGAGCATATACTGTGTTTAGAATTCCGTAGCAACATGCCCAGGCAACGGATCTGATAACACGCACGCGGTGCGATGCCTCCGCCGCGTCGTTTCCAGAAAAGTGCAACGAATGTTCAAGACTCAGAGGCTGCGCAGGCGCTAGTGTTCGTGAGAAAGGCACGGGTCAAGAGAGATAGGTAACAGGTACTTCGGATGACTCTTGATGATACGATTTTATGCTACACAGCAGAAACATCACTGCTTCATGCAGCGGTAAGTTGTGGAACTGATTTCCGGAGAAGCAGCTCGCAATAAAATTTAGCGAAAGCGTCCAAGAGAAAGCCAACAGCCGAAGGGGGTGGAACTGAGCCGACACACGATCTTTTTTTCTAGCTAGAAACGGACAAGCATTCCATGAAAAACAGATCAGCACCGAGTGGTGAAAGCGGTGTATGTGTGACGCCGATTTTTACCACTGATCGACTTCCCAAAAAGGAACTGCCGTTTTTGGACGGAAATTGATGGGGCGTTTACCCCGCGTCTCTTTGCCAGAAACTTCAATCACTCGGAAAACAGCCCCGGTCATTTGCTTCCCGGGCACGCAATCCGCTCAATTTCACACCCGTTCTCTCACAAATAGTCACACTATGTCGTCTCTTGCTGGCGCGCTCGGGCCTCACGGCATACATTCACCTATAAAATCAGAACCTGGCGATGTGAAGCACAGAATTAAAGATGAAACAAAGTCAGAGGAGGACGAAGAAGAGATGGATGATTTATTTGGTAACGATGCTGCGTTGGAGGTAGATGTGCCAGCCGAGTGAGTGCATCTCAGCTCGTGCCGCAATTACAGGCTGATTGTATCTCACGTAGCATCGGATCACCTGAAGCCTCAGGGCAAGAATCCGAAAGACTGCCTTCGCCGGAGAGAGAGCATCGCAGAGCACTCGAGTACGAGGAAGAAGATGTACCACCCGAGGCGGTTGTTGAGCTTCAAGAAGCGGACGTCTCGTTTCCCAACCTTCCAGTACCGAAAAGCTCAGATGGCGACGTAAGTCTATTCAATCATCACTACAATTATGCCTCAAGTTTGAGTTAAAGAAATGGGTCATTCGGATGCCTAATTTTGTCAAAATTGACACCAAACCGTTCCATCCAGAGACATACATGGGTCCAGAACACGATGAAGAAGAGGGTCAACAGGCACAAACCCTTCGGGAACAGAGTATGACCATCAAACTGAAGGTGGAAAACACGGTACGGTGGAGGTGGACTAAGAATGAGTTTGGTGATGATGTGAGTTCATATTTTTGACATCTTTTCAATGTGTCGTCATGATCAAATGTAGGTTAGACAGTCAAACAGTCGCGTCATACGCTGGTCGGACGGCACGTTAAGCCTTCGACTTGGAAAGGAATATTTTGATATCAACCAGAGTATCGACACGTCGGGGGGTGTCCCTCGACAGACCTTTGGCGGTTCGCAGTCGCAATCGCAATCACAACCTGTGGCACCCCTCACCGCTGGCGGGAAATCTCAGGGCTTGACTTACCTGGTAGCGCAGCATAAGCGCTCGCAGGTCTTGCAAGCCGAGGCCCTCATCGCCGGATATATGACCCTTCGACCAACTGGAATGCAGTCTGAAACGCACCGCATGCTTGTCAAAGCAGTGAGTCAGAAACACAACAAGGTCGCTCGACTGCGCTTGGCTCCTGATCCCGTCATGGATCCTGAACGCGAGATGCAAGAAATGATTAAAAAATCGTCCAAGAAGGCACCCAAGAGGAAACAAGATCACGATGATGAGTCTAGTGGAAGGTCAAGGCGACGATCGAGGAAACAATACGACAGTGATGAAGACATATATGGAGATGCAGGGTCTGATGACGATGACCACGGGAAGAGAAGTAAACGAAAGGGCGGGGACGAGGAAGGCGGAAGTGGTTATCGAAACGATGACTTTGTCGTTTCGGATGATGAGGATGATGATGGGCACCATGGAAAAGCTGATGAGGAAGATGATCTGGACAAATTGGATGCGATGGCTGAGAAGCAGCGGAAAAAACTGGGCAATGACGATGCAATGGATGTAGAAAGCGAGGAAGAGGACGAGGGGAAGGTCCGTAAGGCCAGCCGCACACGGAGACAAGCAACATACGACGATGAAGATGATGAAGATGAATAAATTACTCTGATGAGAATTCGTATATTATTTACAAATATCCCTCTTCCGGTCCTGCGACCTCCTACTTCCGTATCGCACCAACAGTGTCCTTCAAAACACCATTTTCGTCCCATTGCCCTGTCGGTTGAATTTCCCGAACGATTGCCTGGTTCTCCGGGTTGCCTTTTAATAGATTATGCAACGCAAAGATAGCATGCTCTCGCAAATCTGTCGCACTGTTAAGGTACTGAATCACTGATGATTGCAAGTCGGAATAACTGACAAGGGTTCCTTTCATCAATAATGCACAGGTTCATCACAACTTCAATACCGCCGCACTGACGTACACGGTCCTGAACAGCTTTCTGTTCGTGACACAAAATTCCCAGAAGTCTAACGAGGTCCCGCTTGAGATAGAAAAACCCCGTGTCGGACGCATTTGAAAGCGGTGTGGTACCTGGGCCGTCGGACCCTGGTTGATTTTGGACCGGCTTTCCAAAATTTATTCGTGGTAGGAATCTATCCAGTAAACGGAGGAGCTCTGTCCGATCAATACAAAACATTACGGGATTCATAGCATGTGAGTGCACACCTATTAGGCTTTCCGCCAGGCCGTGGTTCTCGAATTGTAGCTCATTGAAGAAAGTCCTGATATTCTGGAGAGGGGCGGTCGAGGTACCATGGTTTGATGTCTCTTTCTCGGCATCCAGAGTCACCGTTACGACACACTGAGAAACCAGAACAAGCGCTTCGCACACCTTTGGAAGCATGACGTCTAGTTCTGCAGGCGGAAGTATCATATCGGACGGTAAATTGATGACCGGAGAGAAGTGCTCGGAAGATGGAGATCCCAGAGAACGGCGAATCGCTCGCTGTGAATAAGATGACATGGAAAAGAAACATGTTCCCAGCATTTGGCTCAGCTTGACTAGAATCTTCGTCGTGGTCGGATCCTTTGGTGTCAGGGGAGTCGACTGGAGATAGGAATCAACCAGTTTAAGCAGAACTGTCTGGTGCGGTGTCACTATTTCGTCTTTTCTGGGAGATGTCGTTTCAGCCGATACCTATCAGGCAAAAACATTAGACGTACATTGACAACTTGGAGTACAGCTCTGGCACAAGACCGGTTTCCATTAACCTACTGAATATGGTATACCTAATGATGATCAGAACAGCAGTATCGCATCAACTTCCAAGGGCCCTTACCCAAGATCGAATGCGCGCGCTTCCTCACTGCCCTCCTCGGCTTCATAAGTTTTTGCCATCTTATCGAGGAGGCAAACACATAGCCTCGATCCGACAGTCGCGTTTACCAATAGTCTTCTGCGGACGCGAGCTCAGATGATACAAGTTATCAGTGTGAGAGGCTTACGCTCGTGTTTTACTGCCTTGTATGCAATTTCGGATGAGCATCATCGCAGGCACAAGAGATTTGCCGTCCGACGATTGCAAAAGCCGACTACATCCGTGAGAATCGGCTCAGTTAGTCGCGAGGGACAACTTACATTAGCACAACCTGATCTTCAGAAAGATTCATATACGTATCCCAGAGGACTTGCATGAGGGCCTCGTTTTCGGTGATAAGATTTGACATAGTCTGAGAGAGAATCCGGGCCACCACAAGGTCTGAACGATGACATCAGAGCTCGTTGAGATTTTGGTCCGGCAAACACACCGTCATGATCCTCCATTGCAGTCCAAGATGTATAATAGTGAAGTAGCCGTCTGATGTCAGGCTCATTTTCACTGTTGGTTGTGAGCGTCGATACGCCAAGCAGCTTGAGATCAAATATTTAAACTCACAAAGCATGTGTCTGGTTTATGCTGACCCCGGCGACGAGATTCCTGGTCAACCGAGCCAGACATTTACAAAAATTTCTCAAGTTTTGATGTTTCAGAGTTTCGGTGGAGGCCTGGTCGTCATCGTCGCCATCCCAAAAGGTCAACTGAGCACGAACAAGGTCCCGCCATAGTTTACGAAGACAGGACCAGAACACGGGCTTGCTGGTGCCCACATGAGACCTAGGAAAACGCACATGGTCAGTCCTACCCTGCAGGTCATTCGGAAACAGGATGAATACCTGAGATCACGATTCTGTGCTAAATCGACGGCAATATTGTCCAAAACGGCAGAAAGAGAATCCACTGCTTCGGATGCATTGATGTCAAAAGCAGAACAAGCGTCTGTAAACCTGGAAATCAAAGCCTCTGCGTCCTGGGCAGCCCCGTCCTGCATGGGGCCTCTGTTGGGCTAGTGAACGTGGACGTCGAAGAGCAAGTCGATCTGCCATAACATTTCCGCTGTACTGACCCACCCCATCGGGATCATCGGCACTTGATCATGACATCGGACCTCAACATCTCCCTCGAGGATCACCTTCGTGACACCCTTGCCTCACTGCACGGCCTGCTGCCTCCCGAGCTCTCGACGCAGTTACAGGTCTACCTGAACCAGCCGAAGCCAGCCTTGATTCCATATACCGTGCTCCACTCGCTATCTCAATGGTCGCGGTCGCCGTCAGGATCCTCGGCGCTCTGTTCATCTACACCGCCTCGAGATCCGAATGATTTCAGGATGATTTCGCTCCTTGCTGGGACAACAACTTCCCCTGAACGCAAGTTTGGTGCTCATGTGCCCCCACGGGATCCAGAAGAAATAGAGGCGGAGAGAAAAAAGGAGAGAAGAGCCATTACGACGCTCATGAATGCGATACTCAGCGTTGGTGGGTCAGGATTTGCCGCTTGGTGGGCTTCACAGCACGCAGGATGGAAGAAGGAATGGGTCCGTTCAAAACTGTGTCTTCTGCCCATTCTTACTCATTTTCTCTAGCGGGCTCTTTTTGGGCTGTTCGTAGGCTTCGTCGTTGCTATTGCGGAAGCAGTGCTATATCTCATCTGGCAATCGCGACACTCTACTCCAACGAAGAAACGACGCTTGGCATCTGCAAGACACAAAAAGAACGACGGTGACAGTGATTCGGCAGTCGTAGAGACAGAGCACGATGACAGCAGACTTCGACGACGGGGCAACCCAGGCCAACCTACTTAGCCGCAGCAGATCGTTGCGAGCATGCAGGTACGAGTCCGGAGATTCAGGTCTATTCAGCCGCCCTTAGCATTGAAGTTGCGCACTAATACATAACTTATCAAGGCCGGCAAGTGGCAATGCGCGCTACCTAGTCATTACACCGGACTTTGGCCCAAAAAATTAGCCGCGGTTATTTGGTTTTTACTTGTTGTAATCGCTGGATAAGTGTTCGATATTCAGCATATACTGTCACTGCTGTTATTCAGCCTAATACATGGTGCAATCTCCCGATAACCTTCATGCATTATAAGTACGACTTTGCCATTTCTCTCAAGAGTCCTGTACTTGCGTAGCGCATCAATTTGCCATGTCACACGTCGCCTTGAACCGGCCCAACCGTGCCCATTGTGTCACATCACGCGTCATCTTTGACCACAACCACTACCTCTGCCTCGACCGGCGCCTTGGAATGCACGCCGAGTCCGCTACTGCCTTCGTCTACTCTGCGAGTATTTTTCTCATACTGAATGCACAGATCCAGCAGGCCCGACCATAAAAAGCCATTTCTTAGACAATGCACGACCACACCACGAACCCAGAAATTTACTTGGAAAGACGGTTACCCTTTATGTATTTCCATTGACCGCCTCATGAAGCCTGTAGGTTCATTGGAGCAGCTGTGGGTTCATACTGATGAAGACAGTTCTGATACGCGTCGACATTGGCGGCGATTGGTGAAGGCTACAACACCTTTTGGACAGTTTCTACGATGACCGGAACAGCAAGGCAGCAGCGACGACGAACATTAAGGGGCATACTAGAGCACTTTGCGTTCAGACTAGAAGCTAGGGACTTGGAGTCCATATGCACTGGGAGTGACCTGAGCGACCCCGGCGGTGACAGCACGAGGTTCCTGAATGGGATCTCCGCAGGCAGTCAATTCTTGGTGATATGGATAACGAGACATGAGAAGGTACGTCGCTGGGAGATTCCAGATATATGAGTTGACTTCATCGATGCAACAGGTTGATCTCTGACTGAGTATATGCGCGCTCAAAATAGTCCATGCCATGCAGATGTACAAATATCGCCGAATGCAACAATATAGGAGGATCCCCAAGAGCTGTCGTGCTCCCATAGTGCCCTCTCGAATCGGTCATGGTAGGTGTTGGTAAAATGCTTGTATGCGCCTGATCGACATATCCAAATAGTAGGACATCCTGCTCTTCCTTGCGGCCCAATATTCAGGCTCGTTCAATGCCTCCCAGCCATGTGTTCTCATAATCCATTTTGCGCGGTGGTATGTCTTTTCTCGTCCTTGGCATTTAATGATTTCTGCTGATCCTAGTTTTTTTCATCTAGTGCTGGAGGACTATCGCTTCTGTGCTGAGATTGATGCCGTCGTTTGCTGTCCTGGTTATTATGGGGAGGTGGTGACGAAGGTACCAAACAGTGTCCGTAGATGATTTGTATTATAATTGCATAGTTCACAATACATGGGCTTATTCTTAGTATGACGTGGTCAATAAGCCTGTCGCCTATATGCAGAATAATTTCCTGACTATACAAGAACATTATCTAGCTTATATTGATGGATTAGGTGGTCTAAAAGCTGAATAATATTGGGACTGTTATTTGAAGGTGATCCGACAATTATTCCTCGTTTATAGGATGTAATCACATTATAATAGCTGTCAATTTTTCGGGGCAAAGTCCGGTGTTACCTGGACTCCCAACATCATTTCGATATAAACATTCAAAAAAACAGTCATTCACACTATATCGACTCGTTAATACACCTTATTCCTTCGGAATCTATCTGCCGTCTCCCAGCGGCAGCAATCTGGCCTAGTTCGCTATAGCTGAGATTACAAGGGTTGGGCGCGAGCTAGTGAACGATGGTATCAAACATTAGTAATGCGAAAGGTTTTCTTGCGAGAGTACAAATCGCATTTTGAGCGTTGTGATCGGGGAGTGCCCCTGAACGCGAGTAAAAAGAACGCATATCAGAATTTCATCTTCTCTATATGCCGCTCGTTCGTCACCACATAACTTCCCATCGATGTCAAGGGAGAGCATCGAGGGGCGTCCTTCCTTGCGCGATAGAGAGTCGGCGACCATGAAGAGCAGGTCCTTGATTGACGACGCAGCCAGAGGCAGGCGGATTTTCTGATGGCGCCGTCAGAGAGGTATCCATAAAGCCAGTGGAGGTAATACTGAGAGAGATCACCCTTGAAGAAACGCGTCTCGTATGTAAACAGGAAACCCACCTCAGATCTGCGTCTGGCCATCTCTGATCCCCACTTTGCATTCACAACTACGACGCATTCCTGTTGGTCAGTGTTGGGTCGCTTGCCACGGTGCCAATCTTTTCAAAGATTCGAGTTTGATTTTCAATAATGTCCAGCAGACGAAACTCAGTTAAATGAACCGTCAATATCATCAAAAAGTGGGTCGAGAATACACCCACAGAAGGTCAAGAAGAATGAAATCATCTTGAACGGCTTGAGGGATGGGAATAGAGATCAGGAGAGTCGAGCATGGCGGGAAGAGACGCAGATGACTTGGCGATTGCATTTTGGGTATCAACGCCCATCTTGCAAAACGCAGGCCATAAGGCCCAAATGATCAATAAACCCTTGAGACGAGAGGTGTTGTTTTTATTAATAAAACCCTCTTATGTTGCAGGGCTCGCAAAGCGGCCATGTTCGGCAATAGTCAGGGCTGCTTCTAAAATAGATTGCGCCGTCTCTGGGAACTATTTTTCTTTCCCAGCGCTTGTTCCCGCCTGCTGCCTACCAATACTGATCATACCCTGGGCCGATTCGGTACCGTAGCAGTCGTACTTCTCACTAGGTACAGTAGACAGAAAGTAACTAGAGTCTAGGTTGGATGTACAGCTAGGGGACTGTAGTACGGACGCCGGCACACTTCTGTTGAGCAGCACCGTCGGGTAAACAACTTCCTTCCTTCCTTCCCACGTAATAGATAAGATAGTCGTTCTGATCAGTTGATAGTGACAGGTTACAGGCCGATACACCGGAACATTGGGATATCGTAGCAGGTCCTTATTTGTGCTGCATGGAGGAGTCAGATAACCAATCAGACAGTGAAATCTTGATACAATAACATCACTTCATTGTGGCTTGTCTCGATGTTCCAGAGAGCAGGAGCATGGAGGTACTGGTACGGGGTTTCGTGCCTGATGGCACAGCCACTGATCGAAGCAAGAGGCTGCACGGCGACAAAAACATACACTGGACTTGAGCATTGCTCTGAAATGTTTCTTTGAGACTCTATAAGCCATTGGCCTTTGTTTCTACTGTTCAAAGGATACTTATGATATACTATGTATTAATCTTGCAGCTGTGAATGCCAATTTTCAATTCAAGAGCAGTAGATAGTACTAGATATTCATATGCAGCGAGTGTATTCAATAATTTCCTGAACTAGGTCTGTGAAGGTGTAAGAGATTGGCAAAATGTTGATTTTTATATTGCATATATCATTCTGTCTTTTCTGAAGTACTTTTCTGAAGTAGCAATATGCCGCCTTCGAAGCAATGTATGTCGTTGAAGTATTGTTCACCACACATTGAACAATTGCTGAAATTCATCTGACCAATACTCATTGAAATACTTATAGAGGCATCGGACCATTCAGAAATATATAGCATAGTATATTATCATCTGATAAGATATATTCTGGATTTTTTTCGACACTACTGACATGACTGAAGGGATAGTAATCTAAAGACGAGTTAGGTCAGGCCAAGGTCAGACGAAAAGATGATAATCTGCCAATATTAAATGTAGACATGCACCGTTCGATGCATAAAAATTCACAGCATAGTTTAAACATATAATGGACAATATAGAATAGTTCACATAGGATAAAGAGGTCAGGAACAAGTGTAAGAGCATCGTCGTTGCTGAGGATAGGAGTTGGAAATGTCGGACCGAACTTCCGGACAGCGATCAAAAGGCATTCTTTCTGCTGGCGACACGATTCTGAGTTGTCTCTCAGCCCCCGTTTTAAGGGTGCAGGAGACCATAGTGTGATCTGTCTCTCCCTCTGACCCCCCCTCATTCTTGTAGCTCTCCTGTATTCCATGATTTCTTTTTTTCATATTTTTTCGTCCAGATCTATCATTTTTTATATGCTACTCATGTTGTATTAGCATCACATTATATTATATAATATAATGTACCTTCTTGAGCTATTTTCAACCGAGCCAATGTACAGCTAGAAAGAAAATCGCATCCACCCAAATGTGCACCAAAATGGGCAGCCCATATGCTGGCTGAACAGGTGGCGCCAGACTCGGAATGCTCAAGACACCGGCAACCGGACGCCGCACTATCGCATGTCCTGCCAGAGCAGAGGGATTTATTAATAAACTTTATCCTGTAATTACAGGTGTTTATTAATGAGACGGGCCTTATCCATTGCAAAACGCACGCGCCACATAAACACTGACACGATCCTGGGACGGGCATGGCGGAAAGAGGCAGACGTGGGATACGATGAAGGTAACAGATTGACTAAGTAGTTCACGATGATGGGATATCCAGAAAAAGATGTGATAAGACCAATGACTATAACCGCCATAGAACCAGCAGTTGGCCTGGTGGCCACCCTTGAAGAGTGCATAAGTCGCCATCAGTGTTGGAACTGAAATTATGGAGGGTGCCGTCTAGATGTAGGTCACCATCTTCCCAAACGTGGGGCGGAAAGTTTGGTCCGCTAGTAAATGTGGTGGGTGTCACAAGAAAGCGTGACTTCGTATTTTGTACCGTATTCGAAGACTTCGGTGCAACATGAGGTCAGTAGAGTCGTCGAAGGATAAAAAACAAAAAGGACCATACACTGCACCGACGACACAGCCGGCTACAGCTTGAGTCATAAATCCGTGCTATACATAATGACGGAGAGCGAATATTGGCAGGCATAGTGGAGAAACGCAGGTTCCAAAGGCCGAGGAACAGAAGGGTATTGCTGAGGAGCACTGGGCTGCCACGCCATCGGTGGAGTGAAGGGGTGATCCCGGTTCCGGACATAGACATGGGCGACCCAGTGTCAAGTTCGGGTAACGAACCCCCAGAAATATCCATCGCGGTCAAGTCTAACATTATGAGCCAGAATGTTCCCTTAATAGGGACCTCTTGCCAGTGCGACCAGTACTACTACTACTACTACTACTAATGATCGTCACGGCCCCGATCATTTACACGGTTCGGCGCTTTCCGGCCGCCCTGTTAGAAATTGTTGGTGCTTTTTCTAGCGTAGTCTACTTCCATGACAGCAGGGAAGGTGATGTGGTCCATGTCGATGGCTCAGAAGTTGTGAGATATTTTGGGATTAGTGAGAATATACTATGATTACAGTAAGAGTGACTGGAATGGGATAAGTACACGGACTCTGCTGACCATTGGTTTCTGGGTGTGCGGAAATTTGGGTTTCACTTTCGGCTCCTACGTTGGTGGCTGGCTCCTGCTAGAGGTAGCTATGCTTGTTGCCCTATTTTTTTCACAGTGACCAGTGAGGTTGGAAATGTAGCCTTGGATCACTCCGTCATCGTTCGATAAACGGTATTCTAGATATCCACTATAACCCCGCCTAACATATCGTCCAAGGAAGCCCCAACATCGTCGACGAGTACACATTTAACTAATATCAAGATCCCAAAGTGGCGCCGCACAGGCCCACGATTGGGACACCTTTATCATTGAAGGAGATTTTCAGCAGATCGCTAAAAGTACGTCTTCTCAATTTCACCTGACTTTCGACATTCATTGGCTAGCCGCTATGCCGTCCTCTTAGTCTAAACCATGTCCGTATCCTAATCATCTACGGGGCCTTCGAAACCTCGGACGATGAACCTTACTTCTCCAGCACTTGGAAAGGGTCATTAGATGAGCAGATAAATACGGCCTCAAGGTTATCGTTGACCTACACAGTACATCTTCCTTGCGTGGCACATAATTTGCCCGTTCTTACCAATGGGCTCCCTGGAAGGTCCGCAAACTCTAATATCCACACACTAGATACGACAACTCAGGGCAAAGGAAGGACACTCCGTAAATCCTCTGCTGAAATCGTATATCATTACCCTGAGCAGTCCGTTATGGAATGGCATAAAAAGCAATCTTACGTCGACCGATCCAGCGTTATTATCAAGATTTTTGCTACAGCGTTTGCAGATACCAGTAAAGTTATTCCTAACATCGCGCCCTTGAACGAGTGGGTTGTGGATATCCCGCTCTGATTCCCATTGTTCATGTCATATTAGGCTGGCTGGATTTTATAGCGATGACTTACTTGCGGTTACCAGACAAGTGGGTCCCTTATCCTTGGAGACAGTTTTCACGCCGATTTGACTTTACATTGTTTGTCAATATTACTGCGACGGCTATGAAACTATTCGGTGGCGGGTCGACATACGTTGTGTCGGCATTTGGTTTATCTCGTGGCATTTATCAGGTATCCCTACGGCAGGGAATATCAAGATTGGTTGTTCTTATCCACGACACATTCGCATTCAGAGATCTCACCTATTGGAACGACTTCATCCAATCTCCAGAATTCGATGGTGTAGCTTGGATACTCACATCTATCAGATGTTCTCTGATATGGTCCCTGTGTCGCGTTATTCATTCATTCTGCTTCCAGGAGAATGGCTTCACTTACGAGGAACATATCGCTATGGCTTGTGAGAGGGATGAATCACTCTCGTCCTTCCATCTGTGGCTGATAGTAGGAGAATGGACGCCCGCAACAACCATTGCACCCAATCACAATTAGTAAAAGGCTGCGGATTGGGCGCTCGCTACGACGGCACATACTCATTCTGGCGAGACCCCTGTATCGGAATGTCGAAGAATGCTTCTACGTTCAGCCCGGAATACAAAATTTCCTGAGGCAGTTCTGGGAGGCGCTCAAGTACGTGTTAAAGACTTCCGTTCTAATAAGTATCTTCACTCACATATCTGTTATTTCAGGTCATCACTTACGAGAAAGGGGCGGCTGGATTTAGTGAATGTGGTTTGCAAACGTCTTTGGGAACGTGCAGAGCTGACGTCAACGTTACAGGACAATCGAAGAAACTCCGGAATGATCGTAAGTTCCTTCAGCAGCAGTGATAACAGATCTTGAATCTAGAAAGATTTAGCTTCAAAAATGGACGTCTTTGATCTCTCACCATCCAGAGTCAATACATCCCTTAAGCTGAGCTTACTGACCTTCGTAACTCCTTCATCACAACGGTATTCCCATCAAGTAATACAACAAAATATACACTACTAACACATCTTCAAAGTTCTCATAAACATCGAGAGATACCACCCAGTTAAACCCCATATTTCTAATTTGTTGTCCTTCCCAATCCCTATTTCATTGTCGTTATTAGTCCCTGGCTTGGAGCGAGGCAGCGACATGTCGCTGTAGGGTATCCGTCTTGTGTTCTATTTGTTGCGAAGATTGTAAATCGGAGACGTCTATTGCCCAGTAAGGGCGTTGTCCGCGAAACATGGAAGGCCGAAGGCGCGAAGGAGAAGTCATGGCAGACAATGGCAAATGGAAAACGTTGTCGACTTCTGCCTGGGACACCTGCTTCATGATGTCCGATATCGAAACCGAAGGCAGAGGCTCGTTGTCCGCCAACGACGAGAAATCTTCCTTCTCAGAATTGATGAATCCCTATGGCAGACGTCAAGATTGCGACTGATGAAAGAGAAAAGGGCACGTACGACCAGCGGCCAGACCGACATGTCACCCCTCATGTTGATCTCTGGGGGTCCTATTTCACCCAGGATCTCGACCTGCTTTGGGCCTACGCCCAGTTCTTCATGCGTCTCCCTAATCGCTGCTGCCTTGAAGGAGTCATCCTCCTATGCACCACCAGTCAGGGCCGAACAGAAACACGAAAGCCAGTAGTACTCACTTCATCCACCTTTCCTCCCGGAAAACTTGGAGAGAGGAGTCAGCACGGCTAAGCGAACACATAATTGATTGACGCGCTCACCTGACTTCACCGGAGTGAGTCCTCATACGCTTCGACCTGACCTCAAAGAGAATCCCGGGGACACCATCGAGGTTGCAGAGGGGGATTAGAACAGCAGCGTTCTTCTTGCCAGGTATGAACTGGGGCCTCGAGGTATCGATAGCAGGGGTAGGATCGAGCACTGCCTGAATCTTCTTCAGCGTCTCTTTCGTGAAAGGCTTGACCGTAGACAAGAAGGAGGGAGTTCGGATGGTATGAATCACGCTTGCGGACGCTACGGCCATGTCGATAGCATAGCCAGATGGGGGGCACGAGAAAAAAAAAATCTGCAAAAACAAATGTGAGCGGTGAGACACGGCGTGACTGCGAAGTGACTCACTATTACTGATACAGAAGAAAGGTAAAGGGAAATCTAGAGGAAGCTCTAAGGATCTATAGGCTATAAGTACTGTAGAAGAAGAGAAGCACCGGAGCTTTTGGGTGCACTGCGGTGGTCTATAGAGGACGTCTCGACGGCCCGAGTCCGAGTCGGTCGCTTAGATGCGGACTTTGAAATTAACCTACGCCGCTTCCTTCCATTCAGCCAAGCTGGGTTGCTCAGTGTCTCTCTCGCGCTCTCGTCCTGCCCAGAGAAAAATCTGGACTCTTCCTCAGTCATCAAGCACCGAAGATGCCCCACTTTCCCCGACAGGCACCCGTCTCTCTGTTAAAACGTGTAGTAACTACATGCTCTGGACATGCTCTGGCTCAGAAGCGTTTTGAGGGTCTTATCTCTTATCAACCAAGGCTCACGTATCCATAACAATCCATACTTCAAAGTCTAGAGGCGGTGTTATCCCGCCTGCGGAACTTTTGATGCCAGATGGCAGACGTAACAACGTGGTGTCTCTGCCGCCACGCTGCATGATAGCACCCCTCCAAGAAACAAAAGACGGCGACAGCGAACGTTCATCAGAAAACATAACACTGATAAGCCCAAGTCTGGAGTTGAACAACGTGCCTGCTGTTGGGTTTCCTCATTCTTCTTCGCTTTAGTTCTCCTGGCTCGGTGGCTAAGCACCTTTCAACCCTGCGGGGATAAATGAGAAGGTAATGTCGCTCGGCGCTCCGGTTCTGGGCGACAGGCTGTCCTAACACATGCGAAGGCTCGACGCAGGAGCACATATCAGGACGCCCTAGGCTTCGCAGACTGATTGCAGCGTGGAGGGTATCCGCAGAAGACTTTCCCCACCTTTTTGCGGGGCGTTTACAGTATCTCAGAGCGGCACACTTCTACTTTTTGCAATCGCTTTCGCTTCCTCAGTTTATGACTGTGTAATTCAATTCTACAAGTCATTTGACGTAAAACCGCCTGTTGGTTTCGTCCGAAATTCCAGACCTAGTGCAGATGCGGCACGCCGCTTGCGTGCAATCTTCATTAGCTGCCGGCCTTGAAAAGGTGATCACTTTCAGATTTGTCTACGCCGTCCATTACTTGCGTCGCCAGAGCTACATGGGTAGCTGTGACGTACAGCTCTCCGAGGCACCGCCCGTCGCGCAATCTTTGATTTTCACTGATACGGATACACAGTTGTTTGCAAGTTCAAGTCTTGGCGCGCACCAGAAAACTCAAACGTTGACGGACCTTTTTCCATCGCTCGGACGGGCAGATGTGGGTTTTCCCCATGAGCCCACATTCCTCCGACTCGGGTGTCCTGATTTTCCCAAGAGAGGACAATCAATTTAGTTTTGTGTTGTATCCCCACGGCTAGGCACGTCCGCCTCTGAGTCCTCTCTCATGTCTGTCGAAGTTTATAGCTTCTATCATTCAAACGCCCTTGGTCGTCGGGGACCCCATGATACTGTCCTCTATGCTCCTTACGAGGTCCAGAATGGCTACCTCACAAAGGAACAACCATTCCACAACTCTTCTTTCCCGTGGTCCGGATATATTAATTAACAAGTCGTCCTTCGATGGCACTTGATGCTCTAGTTCCAGATCCAATATCCATCCCTTGATGTTATTTAACTCATTCCTACCATACGACCCTCGGCAGTCCACTGGATACCAGAACACAGTATAATTAAACTATTTGATTTCGTTTAAACGCAAACGCAAACGCGATCATCGTCGATCAGGACGAATGGACGGTCGTTTTTGTGGCAATCAATTTCATTTTGGTGCCTGTGAGATAGTAGTTCTTCTATATCCTTGGCGGACCAAATATACCGTTTGCAGGAGACTCAGTTCTGACGGATACAGCACCTGGACGATATTCGAAGGACTTGTTGCTGAAGTGTCTGGACGCGACCTGGGCAGCTGGCTAGGCATGATGCCGTCGGGACGGAGGATTTAAGGAAGAACAGCGGGATCTTCATTCTTCGGAGACTAAGAGTCCAACAGTTTGAATGGACTTTGTAATACAAGTCTTTGTATGCGACCGTCTAGACTTGAGACCAACCGGCAACTCATCGGTTACTTGTTCAATCGAAATTGGTCCGATCGCAGATGTACACTTGCGTTTCCTTAAGCTCCTTCGACATGCTGGGGTTCAGAAGATTCAACGTTCAAACTTGAGAAAATCCAAAGTCTCGGGATTTCAACAAAAAATAAAGATCGGACAAAATCATCGACCAACCCAGGACTCGAACATGGAATCTTCAGCTTGTGGTATTTACCGGAAACTGACGCGTTAACCATTACGCTAGCCGGCCGATACACTGCTTTTACAGTTAAGGTTATACCAGTAGCTTTGGCACACAAATACGATCTACCACTCTCCCCACAAGGCGATCCCCATACACAAACAACACTGAGGCTTCGCGCCTACGGGCCACACTATACGGCCACCTTTTCATCTCGCCCAAGAAGACATCAATGCATCACGCCTTAGCAAGCCCCTTCATTTCGTCACCCTCACTTCTCATGTTTAGACCACAAGTAGTTGCAGCACACAGTTACCGAAAGATACCAGCCAAAGAAGATAACGCGTAGTGTAAAGATAGCCACCAGATGTATGCATACGCCCTATAAGGCGTAAATACTATAAACGGGACCACATCATCATCATCAGTACCCCAGTAAGTGCCTTCGCCGGGAGTAGTGGAGACATGCAATACATGCAATGTGACGGTACTCGTACCACCACAGTACGAAGTAGTTCAAATTGCGAAGGTCAATGACTTGAAGTTTAAGGTATGTATCGATTGGATGGCGAGTTTTCCCATCCCACAAGTGATTGGAAACTTTCTCTCGTAGTCAACATTACGGTTACGCCCATGTATTTGCATACCGCGCTCTCGTGTTGGGAGAAGAAATGGGGGATCGGAAATATAGATTTGCTGTAGTGATGGCACCGGCCGTTTTACCCATGCTGGTGAGCCTTGTCTATTTAGAAGACCATCTCCTAAAATATAGGACCCCAAATTTCGTGTGTTACAGCTTCGATCGAGGGGAGCTGACTCGATGTCTTTCCCGCAGCCAAGGGCCATGTTTTTTTTCGTGTCTTCTGCACGCGTGGTCAACGGTCTCATCACTGCGTATACATGGCTGGTGCACCTGGGCCGCTGCGACGAAAGCTAAAATTTGGCGAAGCAAGAAAGGCAGCAGGAAAGAAGATACTAATTAAGACGGCAGTTAATAGACCCCACTAATTAATGCCTGGACTCTTCGGATCCGAGATTGCAAGATTCTCAAGTGAATCCTTGCGGGTGAACATGCACCCAATACGACTCTTGTCAGTGGATGAAAACGAAGGAACTCATCGGCACGGCACCGGTTGCGTTTGCGGCCGAAACGGATTTGAATCGGGCACGTGAGCAGAAATCGCTCTTCCCCTGCTTCCATCATCTATTCAAGCAAGTTAGCAAGCTGGCGCCGTCATAGCCCTCACACGACTATCATTTAATCTTCATTACGCTATGCTTCGAGTCCCTGCCCGCAGCTGCATACGCGCTTTTGCCACGGAAAGCATCCCGACCGCCTCCAGCAACCTTCCCCCGCCTTCCCCGCCGCCTCGTCGTCGTCGACAGACACGGCTTCATCCCGCCCCCCGTCCATACGAACCCTCATCCCCGCTCTCCAGACCCCAATTACCGCCCAGCTTTGGCAAGAACCAGCTTCTCCCCGTCAGCAACTCCACCCGTGCCCTTTTAGAAAGCGTCGTTGCCGAATTTGAAGCTCCCATCCGTTATGCATTTGCCTATGGCAGCGGCGTATTCGAACAGGACGGGTACGAGACAACCGCAGAGCCTGGCAAAGGTGGCCCGGTTCTCGACTTTATGTTCGCCGTCACCCATCCAAGCCATTTCCACTCCATCAATATGCATCAGTTCCCGTCGCACTACCCGCTCAGCGCCAGGATGCTCGGTAGTGACTATGTCTCAACTGTCCAGTCTTCCGGTGGTGCCGGAGTGTGGTTCAATGCCTATGTACCCATGCCGAATCAGGGGGTGACGATCAAGTACGGCGTGACCACAGTTGACAACCTCTGCGATGATCTGCTCAACTGGCGCACCCTTTATCTTGCGGGCCGTATGCACAAGCCTCTCCGGATAATCAAGGACGATGCACGGGTTCGGCTGACGCAACAAGTCAACCTCGTCAGTGCCCTACGATCAGCACTCCTCCTCCTTCCCGAGGAGTTCTCAGAACGAGAACTGTTTGAGAAGATAGCTGGAATCAGCTACTCTGGGGATCCAAGGATGGTGTTGCCCGCAGAGAACAGAGGGAAAGTGGGGAATATCGTGCGGAAACAGGAGGCGCAGTTCAAAGAACTGTATGGACGGCTCGTGGGTGGGCTGCCTGGGGTGGATTGGACAAGCGAGGCTGGCAGGCTGAAACAAGACCTTTCCCCGCTGGCCAGGGAGAAACATCTCCGTAAGTTGCCAAGGATCTTGCTGGAGGCCTTAAGGACTCGGCATATGGCTCAGAATGAGGAGGAGGAACGCTTTTTGGATTCGCCTGGCTGCGGACAAGAGGCTGGATACCCTATTAGAGGGTGGTACGTCTCATTCTCTTTCCTGCATTCATCCTTATCTACCTGTTCTCACAGAGATGAAACGTATCGTCCGTCTACCTGCAACGATTCAGACTGCCAAAGGTCTCGTTAGCGCCGGTATAGGCAAGAGCGTCCGGTACAGCCTGGCAAAGGTTGGCAAGTGGTGGCGAGGCTAGATATACAGACTATTCGCACAGGATATAGTGCACTACCCCTACTCGCTCATTACCATACGTATGGAAGGTTAGTAAGAATTAATAAAATACAGAAGTGTAATCAGAAAATTGCATATTAGATTTCAGTTGTACACTTTTGTTCTAGCGTGATCATTCTCGTCAGTTTCGAGTCGAGCTAGAACTGAGAGAAAACGGCAAAGAGATTTTAAGAGTAGGTCTAAGCGGTAAATATAGATCCTAACGATAGACAATAGTTTATATAACCAGACAAGAAATATCCTAATATAACAGCAGTCATACACAAGCGAGAAAATATTACACTGACATCATAAAAGTAGGTATGTCTATCCCCAAGCTGAGGCGCGAAACACGTCCTAATTCATAGCCATCTCAACAAAGTCATTCCAAGTCGTGTGCAACGTATTGGCCTCCGGAGATCCCGAACTCGATCTACGCTGCTGCCCCGGCCGAGGATTGTTGTCCAACATAGGTGCGGACCCGTATCCATTGACCCCATTTTCCATACCATAGTCGTACACAGGAAAGTATTGCGGGAAACCATTCAAAGCATGCGAATGCCCATTGCTCACACTGCCATTCTGCCGATGCGTATGTGCGGGAGGCGGTGGCTGCTGCTGTTGTTGGTGATTCTGCAGCATGGTCTGCGAGTGGGAGAGGAACGACGGGTCTGACTGGAAGGTGGCCGCGGAGGGGAGTGATGACATGCCGTACATGGATACAGGGGACAGTTCCGTGTCGGAAAACGAGTTATGGGACGATGTCGAGGATAGTGGTTCGGGCTGGTGATTGGTTCCGAAGGAGCCCAGGTAGGCTAACATGTTAGAGTCCATATCGGCAGTGGGAGCTAGCGGGAGAGGCACGACGGGGGCGTGTGAATTTGGAGAACGGTTGATGAGGGGCGGGGACGAGGGCTCCTTCTTCACCAGACGCGACTTTCCGCCCAACATGGCCAGCTCGTCATCTTCGTCCACTGGCGACTGAGGATCTTGGGCAGAGTATCGGCTGATGGGAGACCCTTTTCCTTTTCGGAAATCATCCAGACCCATGTGGGCCTTTTCTTGCAAACGAAGCATGATCGACTGTAAGTGAAAGATGTCAATCAGCCGTGGACCTCCATTGATCAGAGCCCTTACCAAAACTTTTCCCGCACGGAAACCTCGGGCGGTCTTCGAAAACAGCTCACAGGCTGAATCGAGCTGCACGAGTGCAGATGGCGCCAGACTCATGGATGGACAACGAGTAACAATTGATCCCAAGACAATCTGCACATTGGGATGAATGGGTCTGATGTAATATGATGGTGGAGAGATTACACACCGCGCAAGAAAACATGTGACCCCACAGGAACCAGATTCTTTCGCTGGGTTCTTGAAGTTGTGTATGGAGATTACGCATAAGGGCCACCAGAGATCCGGCACTGCGGTATGCTGCAATGACTGATGTTCCGTACGGACTGCCAAGCGGGTCTTTGGGGTGGTCACTGATGGCTCGAGCAAAGAAGCTGCGATGAAGGTACAATAAATCTACCCAGACATATCAGAAACTGATACACGAGCGAAGTAAAAATACTTACTCATTTCCCTAATCGCGAGGACGACGTGGCGCTGTAGCGTTAGCATGACCGTCTGAGGGAACCCTCCTGGTCGGGGCTCTGAGCTCCCAAAGCCGGCTACCTGAAGAACCGGCGGTACGGGGAATGCACGCAGTTTACGATCCAGTTGAAGGATAGTGGCGTAAGTGGGGGTCTTAGCCCCAAAAGCCTGATCGTGGAGAAGATTCATGCATTCTGAAGAGAATCGGTGCTTCCAAGCGTGGACTATGCAATGAATTAATTCCGTTTCAGAGTCAATCAAGTCAAAGATCGGAGGTACTTACAACTTTGCTCGTCAGAAGGATCATTCCCGTGAGGCATTTTACAATCGAAATGTGCTGATGTGAACGACGTTGGCCGCCCGTATGTCAGACACTGCCACGAATCATACGTGAACATCTCCCAGAAAAGTTCCCGCCGGCGCTGGGCTTCATGGGGGTCAATTCCCTTCCATCGCCCGCTGTCCCGATCTTCCGAAAATGGTTAGACTATCCGCCAAGAAAACAATGTACGCAACGACTCACGAAGACCGATCTGGGAGCAATGGAAGAGTAAGCGCTATTGTAAGTGTAATGTAAGATGAGACCCTTACACTTTGTGCGACTTTGACCGCCATACCCATAACAGCCCATCGAGAACCTGATCCGGCGCCATTCCTATCTGACAAGAATAGGTAAAAGGTCATCAGATACTGAGAATCCCCACAACGTTAGTCAATATGCACACTTGCGGAACAAGATAAGGCAACTCACCAAAGCTTGTACGGCATTGATTGTTGGGGAATCGACGAATGAATCACGAAACAAGGCGGCTTTGGCGAGTTGGTGGTACTTCTCGGCCTCGATGCTATACGCTGGTAGTGAAGTATCCATTAGAGTACCGATGGCGAGAATCATGAACATAAGGGATAGTCGATGGGGAAGAAGGGGATCATCCGCGGAGGGCACATTGCTAGTATCGTAAATTTGATGATACACCTCAAAGTCAAACGATTCTTGAGGGATGGGGTTGTACCTATAGCAATAGATAGCATCAGTCACGGGAGTAATGATCCATGGATAGACATACATCCATGCAGCATTCGTGTAATATATTGACCGCAGTTCAGCAGCTTTATCCGCAGGCGGTAAGTACCAAAATAGGTTTTGAATACTAACGGATTCTGCGTTTAGTGTGTGGGGAACGGCGGATATAGGGAAGGATGCGGCACGAGCGAGGATTTCCGGTGGGAGGATGTTCTGAAGATTGAGCATATGATCTTCATATTCATCATCGTCACCAGCTTCGTTCTGAGATAGAAGACGTTAGAGTGTTATCTCTTCATAGGTCAAGGTTCCAAACCTGCAAGAAATACTGTGGAGGGCATGTAAGTCCGATTTTTGTCAAAAGGAGATTGGTCTAGCCTACCCAAGAATTGGCGATCTGGCCGTAATATTTAGCACCACCGGATAAACTCAGCGACAACGAGCCGAAAGCGTCTACGACGTCTGGGTTGTTCTCTTCTTCCTTCTGTGCTGACGCATCATTATTCCGCAGAGACGGCGGCTCCCTTTGCAGGGGAGCTTTGATCCGCAAGAGATCGTCTGAGAGGAGGGGATGTGAATCCGAAGAAAGTCTGCCGTGAGATGAACGTAGGGCATCTTCGAGTTCACGGACACGGTTGGCCAATTCAGATATCTTTTCGTGAAGCTCTTGAGTAGAGGCGAGAACGAATCTAGAGTAAATTAAATGTCAGTCGTTAGGACAAGTCAACGAAGCTTTAAGCTCACCGATTTCCTTGGCCCGTCGTCAGCGATCCCTAGGAGTCAAACGGTCAGATGCGAGCGAGGAAGTCGAGGATAAAGGACATACGTCGGGACAGATAGCTCCACATCCTCGCTTTACACACGAGCTGCAAGGTATTGAGCGATCGCAGCGTAGCTTCAACCTGGAGGCCAGTATGAGAGATTATCGGGGAAAATGAGCAATAAAGAAGGCACCTTCTACACTTTTCAAGTGCAAATTTTAATCAGCCAACGGTGATACTGATGGGCGTCAAAACGTATCGCACCTCTGCACAAGACAGCCTAGTAGCTCCCTTTCGTCGTTTTTTCTGGACCCCATCATCAGCATGCAAGTCTGCACGTTTTGCAGCGGTCGGGGATGACATGGTGGGTGGAATCACAAGAAGCGGACCGGCTTTGCGGATTTGCTTGAGCTCTAAGTACTTTGAAGATGGTTGCCGGACCTTGCCGGATTTAATGCCGCGGAAGCAATGCCACCGCCGATATTGCCGTTGTTCGGTGGCTATGAGATATTTCCTCCTTCCATCCTGTGTTCCTATCGGTCAGAAAACTTTTCAAACCCCCCAGCGCTCTCTCTGCACACCATTCAGAGGATCGTACACCACTGAAGCGTTTCGCCCGACCCAAGAGATTACAGTTTGAAATCCCAAACCCAATCAGGTGGCGACCGCCTTCACCGAATGATTGCATAAGATGCGAACTATAAGGGAATGATGGGGACTCTTGTCGATGCAGGATCCTGCCTTTAGCTGGAAGTGGTATTGGATTACCATCTGTTGTGACCACTGACCCACCTTCAGCCTGACTAAAGCCACAGGGTGTACAGCATCCACATTGCCATTCTGTATTCAGCTCGCTGTAGAAGACCCGGAAGGCGGCAGGCCAGAGCTGGACGCAAGGCCATCATGACCATATTACTATCCTGGGAGGAGGAAAGAGCGATAGGTGGGATCTTTTCCACGTGTACTTATCGGACATGCCCCGATCTAGCTAATTCGCGATCGGATTCGCAGATTTGTTGCTGATATTCAATTTTACCCCGCATCGTCTTGACTTGTCGATAATTTCTACAGTACTGAGGATATCGGTTTGAATCATTCACAGATACACGGGCGCTTGGATGAAACGGATACTATTTGAAGCGTGGCGCCACTGGGGGTAAGGGCACCCTTGATACTGACTTCCATATACAAAATACAAGGTCATTCGAGGACCACGTAATGATGCATCCGCCGACGAATCTGTGATCCTGCGGCTCCGAGGAAAGTTCTATCTGAACCATTGTGATCCGTACATTCAGCCAGTTTTGTCCCTGGATTATCTCTCGGGGGTTCGACTATATAAGTTGCAAAAAAGGGCTTGCAACATTCAACTTGGACTAGTATGGAAAAAAGATCAGCGCGGACCGCCCAGTGCGAAGACATGCGGAGGACCGACCCGTATTGAAAACGCGACATCACGGGCACCTTGAAACGGGGATAGCGGTACTGATAGTCGGCAGATCGAGGTCGGAAGTCCACAATTGGCGGATTGAAATGTGTCGGTGATGTATCTCTGTCGCTTAGATACTTGGTACATCGAGGGTCCATGTTCTAGTGTAGAAGTTTGTTTTAGAGTCGTCACGTAATGGTGTTTCGTTAAAAAAATAGGCTCTTCTCATACCCAGGCTGTGTAGATTGTTCAAGACCAGCAATTATGCGACATATACAAAACTATTGCGAGGTCAAAGTTACATACTCGAATTCTAGCAGTAAAAAGGCGGAGACAAGGGACTAATATAATGCTCATAATCAACTCATAAGGGGGTCGTTAAGCGATCTAACGGGCAAAAATATATTCACCGTTCCATCATGATGCCAAAACTTCCTTCTCAACGTGCATTGCCACTCCGTTACGGAACGGAGGTGACGATCCACCCAGACTCCCCATGTCCGACAATGAACGTACCACCACGTCATTATGAGAACTTTCTTCGCTCGTAGGACTCATTGGCTCATTCATGGAAGACGCGTCGGAGAAGCTGTAGACCGAATCACGGTGAGGGACCTGAGGGGCAGCGGCATTTGATTGAAGGGCTGAATTGGAATTGTTCGAAGCGGTTGAAGAGACGCTCCCCCGGGAGCTGAAGAAGCCACCGATCTTTCGTGTGAGCGGTAGCTGAGAGGCGTTCAATTGGGCGGACGGTGGGATAACAGGCGAGGCTGTAGAAGCTGAAGTAGAATTGTTGGCAGGTTTTACGGAGGTATCGACCTTCCACAGCTTGAATCCCCATCCAGCATTCGCCTTCTTTGCCTCTGTCTCATCTCCGTTTGTAGTGGCAGGCAAAGGGGGCAGCTTTACAGCGTCCCTGGCGTCAAGGTCGACGGTACCAACATTATTTTTCGGAAATAAATTCCCGCAATGCATTTGCACACGTGTCAGACGCCTCCCTTGCTTCATTAGCCTCCGAGAGCTCGTGCTTAGTCTCTTCAAGCTCATCTCTCACTGCCCGCAGCTCCTTCCGCAGCGTCTCCAGCTCCAAATTGAACGCGTCTCTGTCGGCGTTGGGAGTAGCGATTATAGAGACCTGACGTTCGACGGGGGTTGGCTGATAGTTCGGGGGGCATGATTAGCGTTTGTGAGGACTGATCATCAATACATGTATCAGAAACTGATGAAATGCGCCGGTGTGCGTTCGGACGTGTCGCGTGAGAACCCGTAACAGGCGTGAACGAGGCTCGCTTCGACGACCCGGGGGTGCTGAAGTTGTTGAGACCCGCACGAGACAAGTCCAACGGCATCGGTCCAACACTTTGTCTGCGGTTCTGATTTTCGGACTGCAACCGCATTAGACCACGTCTGGATAGCACAGTAATCAATGAATTGCAGCAACAAAGAGCCAAGGTCAAGGCATACCTGCTCTCCTCCACCTTGGTTCGCAACATAGCAATGGCATCTTCATCGTCTTTCATTTTCCGTCTCGCCGTCATGAGCTCCTCTTCCAACTCCGTTGCCTTATCTGTTACGGCTTGCAGGGCGTCCTTTAGCTCTGCTTCTTTCGAATGTGCTCCTGAGACAAACTGAAGCAAATCATCCCGCTCTTTAGTCATTTCGGCTAATGAATGACGGAGCTGCATGACAATATGTGCAAGAACCTGTGGATCGAGCGATTCACGTTTCGGACGTGTATCGTGGGTTTGGGCGTTGTATGCGGGGGTTGCTGGGGGTGATTCCATGTCTAGTTGCCGTTCAAGTTCGAGACTGAGATCAATAGAGAACGGTCGTTGGGCCTTTGGAAGAGCAGGGGAATGGAAATCCTGCGATATGGCGGTAGGCGGGACTTCAAATTCTAGGTGAATATCAGATTGTTCGGACTGCGCGTGGAAGGTCATCGTGGTCGTGAATGAAAGTAGAAACTGATTTTAGCGGTCTCCGGACGTTTGGCTTGCCACCGCCTGCCATGTGAATCGTTGCACGTGGTTGCTTCGCGACGTGTTCCAGGTCGGAAATAGCCACCCGGCGATGCGACTCGGATGTAACCCCACCGCAGCCACCGCCCCCGTTGGTTTGCAGCAACAAGAAAAAAGTATATTCCAAACATATGCAGAAGATCAGTATATACAAATCAATGACTATACTTACACGAATCAATCGTCCCAGTTTTCCTATCATAATTGTACACCACTTTTGATCAGCCTACTCAAAACACGCCTCGTACATGGTATCCATTATGTTTTTCTTCTATTCAGACGCGTGTGTCAGTGCATCAACACATATTATCCCATCTCTCTCGCTCCAAGGGTATCCCCATCGGTGAAGCCATTCGCGTACTCCGGTTGCTAGTCGCGCTCGGGAGGCTCCGCGAGCTACATCTTGCGAACCAGTGTGCTTTTCTTCGCCGACAATAATGTATGCTGCGATGAAATTCAGAAACTCAGTGCCAAGAAATTTCCGTGATTGCGCCGCAACTCACCCAAACCATAGAAGTGCTCAGCCTCCAACTACGAGAAACATCCGAGTCAGCCGCACTCAGAAAAACGAAACATCCGAGAGGACTCACTGCCAATAGATAATCTTCTAGAACCTCAGTCGCCTCATTCGAGTGCAACCCGTGCAAATCGAGCACACTCTCCGTCCTTTCCTCAGCGGTCAATTTACCGTCTCCAGTATCAGTCCGCGCAATTCCCAGAATAACACCGTAACCCCCACCACAGACACGTCCTCGAGCAGTGCGATCACCGGGGTCGTCAGACCAGCTGGCATCCCTGTTCCTAACAGCTTGCTCAGCCAGCGTTGCACGCTCACGTACAAGGTGTCCGGCAGCTGACGCCATTTCTGCACTCATCTTGCTGTTCAAATCATGACCTTCCCTACTGAACCTCTTCGCTGCAGCACCATCTCCTCGCCTCCACGCGTCTGCAGCACGAGACAAGCAAGCATTTCGGGCGGCACCAAGTTGCAAAGCGCGAGCACGGTATGCCATGTACAAGGAATTCACTGATTCGCCAGTGGCGAGCGTGGGTAGAAGCGCCGGAGGACGGAGTTTGAGCCGAGGTGACGGTTTGGGTGCGACAATCGCCGATCGAGTATGAAGATTGTCGGCTGAACTGCCCATGGCTTCGCGACGGGCGGGACTATCAGTATGAACTGCAGGGATTGGTTTCTTGACAGCCGCAGCGAATCTCGTTCGCCCGGGATCGTAAGCTCTGTCAGCATACCCTCCCCGTCTACCTTTGCCATTTTCATAACCCAAGACAGGGAAATCCTCTAATCCAGCTGTATGAGCAGCAAGCGGTCCGGTGCCCGGCATCACATTGGCACGGGACATGGCAATATTCAGGCTCGTTATATCAACGTCCTTAGGTAGATGGTGCAGAAATTCGCAGCTATCCTGCTTTGCGCACGTTCCCCGAAGCCAAAAACGACACAGGGCACGCTCTAAATCATGACTAGTTGATATAGCAAAGTTAGATTTGAGCATCACGTATGGAGAATGGAACTACCTGAATCTGCAATCCGCTCGAAGGCACTCGCCAGCAACAAAATACCGACAGACTCTATTCCCTCCTTGAACGGGCCGTCCATTGACGTATCTAGGAGCCGGCCGTGCATTTTGACCCTGGAAGCCTCCTCGACCACCGCGCATAGCTTCTCTAGTGACAAGGGTGACTCGGCCACCCATATTCTGCATACGAACCTGAGGATTCTGAGGCACAGTTGGCAACGCTCGATCAACGAGCCAGGCCATCGCGCGATCAAAGTCGTACGCATTGGCAGCAAGCGCTTCCTCCAGCTCGGAAGGTGCGAGAGTAGACCCAAAAACAGAACTGAGAACGTCAAATGGCGTCATTCCATCGGTAAGCACTGCAGCAGCTTCGGCTTCAGCCTCTGGATCCTCCTCTTGGGGGTCTTCGGAGAGTAACGACTCATACGAAGCGTAAGAGGGTTGGAATTGACTATGTATCTCCCCGATTCTAGGGTCTTCGGGGGACATGGAAGAATTAGACGATCCCGACCACTGAGCATCGAAATCCGAGGACTGAAATGTATTGAAAGACGGAACAGGCTTTTGAGAAAAGGGATCAAAAGGATCCTCCTCATCACTATCGTGTTCATCAGGGAAAAGCGGAGACCGGAGAGAGGAACTGGGCGTGAGCGACCGTGTAAGCAAAGGTTGGTCGGGAAGAAGGGGCGCCGCGATGGCAAGATTAGACGTGGCTCTGAACGGACTGTGCGACCAGAGATCTGGTGATGGGGTATCTGCACGTAAAGGGCCTGGATTGGATGATGCCGCAGAGAGCGGTCGCTGAATGGGTTTGAACTCGGAGGCCTTGGCATTCAGCAAGCGCGGCGACGACAATGGCGAGGCTGGCAAGCTCGCGGTGAACTGAGCATGAGCGTGTGTCACCTGGGCATGTGAGAGAATGGGCGACGACGACGGCGAGTAGTCACTGCCGCGCGCCGACATGTAGGACGATGCCTGGCCGACGGCCAGCGGCGAGATGAGCGGCGTGTGAGGGCGGCGAAATACAAGAGCTCGCGGTGAGCTGGGCGCCGACAACGGTGTATCTGGACGAGCTTGATGGAGACGACCCGATGCAGTGGACGCCCTTGATGACGGTCTCGAAATAGGACGATGGATGGGCGTCAGAAACACAAACGGAACACCTGCTACGTCGTCCCGGTGCTTATGCATGAGGTCTAAGACACCTTGCTCCGCCTAGCCTGTGGTCAAGAAAAAACATTGCTCGAGAAAAAAACGGCGCACAGTCTCATCATCCAGGCTGAATGATTCCTTCACAAGCGCCTTGAGCTCGTCTTCGCGTTCCTCAACCAGCAAGGCTACGACCTGATTCACCAACGACGACGAGACTCGTCGAATCTCTTCGCCGTCAATATCACCCTCAAAGCCATCTATGGGCTTCGACTGGCGCGACAAGGCCGACAGTTGGGCTCGAGTGTGGGGAAATCGTGGTTCGGCCAAAGCATTATTATGCTCTCCAGAATCGGACAAGTTGCCCGGGTCCTGAGGCAGCGATAGTAGGGACATGTTGTTACACGTGAACGGGGGGTAGAGCAAAGAAAATGAAAAGTGACATAGAGACAGTAAAAGAAAGCAGAAAAGAGAAGCAAAAATCTTCGCAGGGCTGATGTTCTCCCATCATCTGATGCCATTTTGGACAGCTCAGTCCTGATATGGATGCGCCAGCTTATGAAGCAAATATCTTGCCTGCGACTCGGGATTGTGTACAAACAGCAATATTACAGTGGAGAAACAAAGTAAATGCGACTATTGTACGTCTACGCAGTAATAATTTGAACTTCCCCTAGTTGCCATGATCGCGATCACTGGTCAACGTTCCCTGCTCACACTGCCTGTAAGCAACTGCCTGTTCCCAGAGGATAATCCATGGGTCTAGATCTTGACGTCAGCCAACGTGTTTGAATATCAGAATAATGTTTCCTGTCGCCGACATCGTTGTCAGTGCGGGCTGACAGAAGATTTGGGAAAGAATTCCCACGTGGTTTGCCCTGAAGCACAAAGACCAGGCGAGCAGTCTAGCAGAGGTCGACAATTCAGTAGAGGCTTGTACATACTTGGTCGGTGATGGGATGTAGTAAGATCGGACCACCAGGGATGTAATAACATTGCGTGAACGGTAACTCGCCGGAGCCGTAGCTTCAGAGTCCAGTGGCAAGACTTCGACGGAGTGTCACCCACACGTCTCGATTAACTGTGAATTGCGGCCAACCGCCGCCATTACGAAAGTGTCGATGATCCCGCCTTTCCGAACAACAACGTGCAGATTTCGGTGATTTCGTCGGATTAAGAACGTGCATGGCGGTGCCTGGACCCTTTTGGACAGAAAGAGAGGAGACATTGAGCCAGAAGACGACCAAAGTAGCAGTGATGGCCAGACTCGAGCCAGGTAAGGTAAGTCTCACTCACCAAAAGAAAGAAAGGTCAAGCATACTCGATAGGCTTGTACACATCTACTTCCGTTCTTCGGAAGTCGAAGCGAACAAGAACGGTGGGAATGAAAACAAGGATTCATAGAACAAGTCGAATGATGTTGAAAATCCCCTGGAGGTTTCCGAGGAACGACCGCGTAGTCCCTATTGGTTCAAAGCATGTCCTTACTAATTAAATAGACTTACATGCCGCCCGATATGACTGATAGTCGTCCTTTCGAGGGCTGGACTGATTCGCCCCAATGCTATTAATCACCACTGAATTTGAAATGTTCACCGATTATAACCCGATCGTGGATACCAGGAATGAACGAAGACTGTCTATACGTGCGACGTAGAAGGTGCAGAAGATTAGACGAGTTCGTTTTGACCCGGGATTGAATATATAGTGGCCCCGAGACCGGTTAGGAAATAACAAGGGCTTGCGGGCAAGTGGAATCACGGGCAAAGGTCGGTGCTAGAATAAACCAAAGTCAGGGAAGGCCCAAATCAGTATTGTCAGCTTCAGGGCAAAGAGGTACCTGAAGGGTCCCACCTGCTCTTAACTGCCTCGGTGCCAAGGACTGGCGAGGAAACCTGGTTTTCTATAAAGATCAAAGATAAACGTTACTGCGCATGAGTGAAACAGTAGTGTGACCAGTGTCGGCCATTCCGGATGCCGCTGGCGCCTCCCCCACAGCACAAGCTAGCTTGTGGTGGGGAGCTGATGGTTGACTGATAAGTGTGTGTGTATTGCAGGGCCGACAGAGAAGCCAAAGGAAGAGAGGACCCACCAAATACCGAATGACACCATGTGGGATTGGGAAAACAAAAAAATCGCAACCTCCGGAACATCCATTGGGAATAGTAAAGAATAAATTCTATCGGGCGCTAGGGGAAATAGCGCTCGCTGCCCTGCTCGGTACTAAGTTGTATACTAAGTCAGAGCTAAAATTCAAATAGTCGGAGAGGGGTAAACAAGGACAACACCGGCAAGGGTTGCCGTATTGGGTTCAGATCTGAGCACGCACTGTATCCTCGAATGGCTTGTTGCTGACTGCTTCACCGCTCTCCACTACCACAACCATCCTATGGCGTCTGCCTACCCGCAGGACTCGTCTTTAGTACAGCGACACAAACGCAGGGGAGCTGCTCTCAGCTGTGCCGAGGTACAGTGGTCGCGTCCTTGTATTCCGACTCGGGAGAGGCTCATTCATATCTGTTTTGTTCCATACAGTGCAGGAGGTGTGATACGCGTATTCGCCCTTTCCCTCTAAAAGCTGATCTGTTGCTCAATTTATAGATTGAAGCTCAAGTACGATTTATTTTGCTTCCGTTCCCAGCTATGGCTCATGCTCCGTACAGGTGTAGTCGTGTGTTTCCTTGCAGGTAAAGCCTATTCGGTTATCAGTGGCAAGTCCGTGCTTATTATCCGTGCGCCAGTAATTGCGTGAAAAAGGGTATGGCATTTATCCTTCAACCCCGACGTCCGGTAGCTCAGAACCTGCTGTGTAGGATGTGGTCCCATATGTCCTGACGGTATTTCATGCAACGGATTTTATCTGGTCTTCGTTGTAACGACTGTATCCAGGGTCTTTGACGACCGGCAAGGGAAATCGGTGTGTTTTCACGTAACGAACATCTATTGGTTTCATTAAATCGTTGCCCTAGTTTCGTCCTCGCCAATACAGAAGCTCTCCACGATAAGATTGGACAATTATCCACTCGCGTGCGACAACTCGAAGATGCCCTCGCTGAATCACATTCTCTCAATTCCCCCCATCCTCACCCTCTACTAAGTGAAGAGCTCTTACAGATCAAGCGGCCATTGGAACGAGAGAGACTTGACGAACAAACTCAAAAGGAGAATCACGCGGAAAACGTAGACGCCATCAACGCCCTCGGCTCCCTGTATGATACAATCACCCTTTCCCGTCCTCTACTGAAGCATCCATTTGCAGGTCACTATCAGAACGAGGACGATCCTCATTCTTTGGCCAAGCTGCCAATTCATGGGTAAGTCTTTCTGTCGCTGATCTCTTCCATATCTCATCACGCTCCTCCAGTATCTCCTGAAGGTAAGAATTGCAAATTCTTTGTTCTTAACCTTCGTGCTTCTACGTTTCCAGAACGAGGAAGGTTCCGAAGAAGACGACGACGACTTGCCCACTAACTTTGAAATCACGATCCCGGTGGAACTGCCATGGCTAGAGCATGCGTTTCCGTTCACTCCGTCTGTTAGCAGATGTGCCGAAGTAATTCGGCACTCTCTACACGGATACTTACCTAGCGGATCTGTGGCTAGAAGACTGTCTGGTATGGCTTCTTCGGTTGTGCTATCAATCTCCACAGTCAGGCTGAAACATACTTACAAGAACAATACTACCGACATGCGGCTTGGATGTAAGTTGTTTCACGCATATCTTCTGAGTATTATCTCATCGGCCTCGATAGGTATACACCCATCAGCCAGAAAGACTATTTTGATACGATCTTTCGCCCTGTATATGAACAAGAGTACCCTTACGGCGAAGCGATCAATTCTCACAGTCTCGCTTTGCTCTTCATGGTCCTTGCCATGGGTGCACTGATGGACCTGGAACTACCAGCACATTCACCTGAAGCGATGCAATATTATCAACTAGCCAAGGCCGCATTATCTATCAACTCTGTCTTTGAAGAGCAGTCAATACCAGGAATACAAGCACTAGTGAGCTCCTTGTTCATACATCATGCAAGCATCTTAATAAAGCACGAAACAGTTCATCATGTGTCATTTCATGTTTTGGAATGACATCGAAGCTCGCTGGGTGATGATGGGAATCGTGGTGAAGCTGGCGCAAAGTGTTTGTCATTTAATGTCTTTTTTAATATGTGGCTCATCGCCTGACATATCTGTTCCCTAGGTTGGACTTCGTAAGCATCATCAGCGTACCAACAGAATGCCTTTATGACGGTGATTGCGCCCCGTAGATCGTGATAGTGGAAAGTGGAACCTTGATCCAGAAGAATCCTACCGGAGGCGTTGTCTGCTCTGGGAATTATATGTTTATGATTCATGGCAGGTGAATGGTCTTGTTCCTGATAAAATGGCTTTGGAATTGACATCCATCCAGTCTCTCACTTATGGAAGGCCTCCATCCTTCGCTAATGTTCATGTGGACGCCAAGTTTCCTCAAGATGCACCAGGTACTAATGTCCATGGAGAAATGAGTTGTAAGTTCGGTGTCATGTCTTGTCATTTAGTTTTTTGAACGATTTTGCCAGTTTCTGCTTGGAAGCACACATTCGCCTCGGACTGCCTATCTATTGTCCATGATCAAGCTTTTGGTGCACGTCCACCCGGCTACAAAACACTCCAAGATCTAGATAGAAAGGTACGGTCCTACTATGTTCCTCCGAGCCTCCAGGTGCCTGGATTCGGTGGCGCGAGGATGGGCTCGGAGCCTGAGCAACCCTCGACGCAATTAACCCTGCAGCGCTACACTGCGTTCGCGATCAAGGAGATCAGTATGTGACGTTCCTCTTCCGCGGTTAAAGTTGACCCTTATCTCCGTTCAGCACTATTTTATATGCATCGAGGATTCTTTGCCCAGGCCTTGGAGGATCATCCCTTAGACCCAATGGGTAGCAAGTACGCGCAGTCAGTGTTGGCTGCGTATACCAGCGCTTGCTCGTTCGTGGGCTTGGTGGAGAGCCTATTCAAACAGCATCCCGCCATAACGGAACGCATGTGGTTTCTGTTTACCCACGTTTTTTCTTGTGCAGTAAGTTCTCATTGCCCATTCTTCTATTATGAGTTTCAGTACTGAATTGACATCAGATCGTTCTTGGTTCAATCGCCATGAAAGCGCAGATGGCCCTTGCTCCATCAGCGTTGTCCCATCTGGAATCCGCCCATCAACTCTTCTCCCAAGTTTCGGAAAGTTCCAGGACTGTAAAGATACTTGTACGGCATTTGATTGCTTCTCTTGTTACTTATATCTCTCATACCTCTGCTACAGGCCGTCCTCCAGAAACTCAAAGAACGAGCGCATACGGCACTATCGAAGGTGCGCGGGCTCGTGCCGCCTGACCCGATATCCCGTCCCTACCCCGTCGTCCATATCAAAGAAGAAGTTGATGAATTCGCAGCCCTAGGTGGGACGACACGGCTGGTTTCACGGAGAACGTCTTCTCTGCCTTCTTCCCCATCTTCCCAGGCAGGCTCTAGTCCCGCATCTCAGCCTGCATCTCCGCCCGGCCCCGCTTCACCCATCACTCAAGAGCCGCAGAACGGATATCAATCGATGCAAGAATCTGTGAACCAGTGGCAGACTTATACCCCTCAGCCGCAACAGGAGTATCAGCTGGCGGAATACCCGTTGTACCCCCACATACCCATTCAGTCCGAGAGTGCCATGGCGTATAACATACCCCAGAACCAGCATGGGATGACGTTGGACGTTATGCCCGAGTATTATGGATATAGCAACGGGAATGGGGCAAATGTTAGGATTGGGTATGGGCAGTATACCATGCAGCATCCTGGAGAGTATAGCACGCCACCGGATCATGATCTACAAGTTTCATGGTCGAATTTTATGGCGCAATATAAGCAGATCTAACATGGTTGTGGTGTACTTTTTTTGTTGACGTTGTTGGATGATTTTCAGATGTATTTGTGTATTTGTTTATGGCATGTACTTGTATCGCTCTAGTTGTTGCTTCGTATCTGGTTGTGTATCATTATCGTCGCGAAGACAAATATACATCTTGTTTATTGCTCCCAGGCTGCCCTGTCCTCCGAGGCGGCACAGCATGTGCATGAGTTGCGGTCACGCCGCTAATAATTGCGACATAGATTCAGCTGATGTCATCATACGGGTGGCTTACAATTTAACTTTCTTCGACGACCTTCTTGCTTACTACATATCTACAGCTGTACTTTTATATAAAGCGCCTACGCGCGCTAATTGACTCTCCACACAATGTCTGGCCCAGTCGAAATCGAATCCGTCACTCAATGGAACGAGACTCTCCGTACCGCGACAGCAGCAGGGCAGACAGTCTTTGTCGACTTCCACGCAGTATGGTGTGGACCATGCAAAGTACGCATAATCTGGTTTATCAATTTCGTATTCTGAACTCTTCTCTAGCAAATCGCCCCGTTTTTCGCTCAGTTCCCACAGAAGAACCCTCAAGCGATATTCGTGCGGGTTGATGTCGATGCACAGAAAGCCATCGCGTCAAAATACCGGATATCAGCTATGCCCACCTTCATCGCGATCAAGGCAGGTAAACAGGTCGACTTTTTGCAGGGTGCCGACCCACGGGGGCTTGCCACCTTGATTGCTCGGCATGCAGCTCGAGTGGTACCGTTATCGGCGGAAGCAGAGTCCGCAAAGGAAGAGGGAAACAAGCATTTTGCGTCGGAAGACTACACCTCTGCTGTTGAAGCGTATACTACCGCGATATCCCATGCGCCAGAATCCCCACAATTATATGCGAATCGTGCATTGGCGTATCTCCGTCTGGGAAGCAAGGAAAACTTGCCCAAGGCGCTCGCTGATGCGGTGAAAGCAACAGAGTTGGACGAGCGGTGGGGTAAGGGATGGGCACGGCTGGGCGATGTTATGCTTGCAGTCGGGGAAGACGAAACCGATCTAGAGGAGGTGAGAAAAATGCTGAGCGCTGCGCAGGAATCGTTTGAGAATGCTGTGGGTCTGCTCGAAGGATCTCCCAGTCAGCAAACAGGTTAGTGACTTGGTTTTCTCGAAGATTTCGCGTGACGCTGACAATTGGCAGAGGTGAAAAAGAAACTGGAGGTAGTTCGCGAGCGACTTAAGAAGACCGCATAGAAATTGCAATTGTTGACGCCGTGTAAGTGGTAGTGTCGTAAATTCTCGTAAATTGTATCGATATCTGTACATTTCGTCAAGCCCGGCGAATAAATAACATACCGTAACCGAGTTACATAAACGCGTTATCCTGTGAGGGTGACAGTATCTTGGGTCATTGTAGATCTACCGCTTGCTCTTTCCCTTCGTTTTCAGTGTCTCTCTTTTCCTGTAGCATGCCGGTCCCAGATGCTAAAACACGTAGCAAAATAAGCTTGAACCCAAAAGTCTTGTCTACCTCGTACGGTGCCCTCTATGTCTGTGTCCAGCCGTCACTGATATTCCTCGAACAGTGTTCCCAGTAGACATTTGCCGAAAATTCTGATTTCAAACGCCCTGTTCGCGACATCACTGCACCTGGGTAAGGATTGGCTCCTGGAGTACGATGTGGGCATCTTTTGGGTCGTGATGAGAGTGTTGGCGTGCGGTGGTGTGGGCGTAATGGTCTGGGAGGGCTTGACAGGGCCAGCTGGCACGGCGGAAAAATATCGAGGTGCGTTCGTTGTATTGCCTTGGGACGCCCGTACCTTATCCGGTCAGTGGTCTGCACTGGGAACAGCATCATTGCTTCTCTTCGCCCAGCAGGCATGCCTATTTACCGCTCTGTATAGGCTCTCCTCCATACGGTATGCCTGGACCACTCTTTCGCTGCGTGTCTGACGGAGCATTGAAGGGTCGCCCTCTTCACCCAATTTTCCTCACTATGGGTCGATAGTGTCCTCAACACGCGTTCTGTGCGTCGTTTCCATGTATCTGACTCCAATATTCTGTCTAATAATAGGCCACTCAGCCTCGGAGGGCTCTCGCAATCGTCGCAGCTGTCGTTCTATCTGTTCTCTCAGACGCAGAGTTCGATGCTGAAAATTTCGGCCGCTTAATGCCCGGTTATGTAGCACTACTCCTCCATGGAAGTATCTTCTGCTGCCCTAGACCACACCCTGGGAGTCGTCACTGCTTCTCTTGGCACTACATTCACAATCGCTGCCACCACGTTCGGCGCTTCTATCTTTGCCCTACCGTTCTACATCTTTAGGACAGTGGTATGTTGAATTGTCTGAGATTCAAACATATATTCATCAATCACATAGCTCACGTCAAACCAAACTCCGGCACTCCCTTTGATCTCGTTGGCTGCCATTCCTTTCATAGCCTATTCAGCTCTTATTCTTCCATCCATTGACCGCGCGATCACTGGCACATGTCTCACCCATACCGCAACATGTTGTTCTATCTTATCCATTTACTTTTATATTTGCATCAGTATTCGGCCCTCTTGCGTTTTCACAGATTCCATGTTGGACGGATCTCTTCGTCGCCTCCTTGATCTATATCGGTATTTGGATACTGCTTTGTGATGCAAATAGTGCTAATCGAATCTACAGGCCTGCAACCGGAAAGTGTGGAGTCGATGACTGCCGCTCCTCGTACTTCCACCTCGCGCCTGATTCGATCATACCTTAAGACAATACTGTCCAATGCAGAGTCCCGCAAAATCTTCTACTTTTTGATGCTCAATATGGCGTACATGTTGGTTCAAATGCTGTATGGTGTATGGACCAATAGCTTGGGCTTAATTTCTGATGGTCAGTTCTTATTGTGGGTTCGATGGGTAACGGTACTTATCTTGGATGTTCAGCGATCCATATGGCATTTGATTGCATGGCCATTGGCGTAGGACTTTTCGCGTCCGTCATGGCAACCTGGGAACCAAATGAGCGTTATACTTATGGGTTAGTGAAGCCTGCAGTAAATATTCGGTATACTTATATGGTCCAGATATGGTCGTATCGAAACGCTTTCGGGCTTTGCAAACGGTATATTCTTGATCTTGATATCTATCTTTATTGTCTTTGAAGCTATCCAACGAATGTAAGCCTCTCTTTGGCACAACGAAACATATATTGACGACGTCTAGTTTGGAACCACCTGAAATGAACACAAGCCAGTTGCTACTGGTCAGTTCCTTGGGGTTGGCCGTCAACTTGTTTGGAATGTTTGCCATGGGCGGCCATCATCACCATGTACGTCTCTGCAGTATGTTTATGATTCTGGTCTGACATATCTTCAGGGAGGCCATTCTCATTCTCATGGACACTCTCATTCGCACGATGACCACGATCATGAAGCTCCCCATCCCTCTCATAATATCTCTCCGCCTAATGTTCATTCGCACTCACCTTCTATATCACCTCTGTCGCCAAGTTCCCACTCGCATTCACATAGTCACTCACATTCGCATTCGCATTCACCAGACTGCGATGACTCGCATTCTCATCTAGAATCGCAAATATCACATGTCCACCACGAGGAGTCTCACTCGGATATACACCTACATACAGGGTCACACTCCGAATCTGATCTTTCGCCCTCGCATTCCCACGGCCATTCGCATTCGCATTCGCCACCTCCACAGACCAACGGTCACCATTCTCACGGACCCGAGCTTTCGCATCCTCCGAGCGCGTATGCGGAGCGTACCAAGCGACATGTCCCTCCTTCACTGAAGATTCATTTAGCAAAGGACACCCCGGTTCTCTCAGCAATTGCACCTCATGTTATTGCGTATGATGATGTCTCTTCGCCTATCACCCCGACGTATCGCTTTGGCGATGATCACCATCTCCAAACATCTCATTCCCCTTCGGTTCACCACCATGACCACGAAGGGCACAGCGATAATATGCGTGGAGTCTTCCTGCATGTTATGGCGGTATGGTCTAATTTGTATAAGGATATTATTTCTTGCTGATCTCCTTGTAGGACACCCTGGGCTCTGTTGGTGTCATCGTCTCAACATTACTAATTCAGGTGTATGGATGGACGGGCTTTGATCCTATTGCTTCTCTTTTCATTGCTGTCCTAATTGCGGGGAGCGTCCTACCTTTAGTCATCGATACAGGCAAAGTCCTATGCTTGGATGTTGCTGAACGTGAGGTCAAGATTGAGAGTGCCTTGTCTGAGGTTCGTCTAATTGGATAGTATACCCTATTCATGTTGTTAACCCTGTCCTCCTGCAGTTAACATCCATTGAGGGTCTCGCTTCCTACTCACAGCCGCGATTTTGGCCGAAAGATGCTTCAAAGACGATTGGATCAATACATATACAGCTCACGCCATCTTCGTCGTCGGTCGATCCAGGCGGCCCCCACTCCAGTCAACGATTGTCATACACACAAGTAGATCGCGTCATCGAGCGTGTTGATACTTTTCTGCGGCAAAGAATCAGTGGTTTAGAGGAATTGACCATACAGGCCGAGGAAGTCAAGGGTTATGCAACGACGTAGCTATGTATGTATATTATGACATGAGATTTGGAGCCTCGGTAGTGAAAGTTTTAGCGTGATAAGCGTGTGGCTGTGCGAATTAGCTTGGCTCAGAACCTTGATGAGCCTTTCGATTTTGTCCCTCTTTCCCGCGACACAGGTGCAGGTCATCGAATCAAGGCGCCGATCGTTTAAAGAATGGGGAAGATCAATGACCGAGGAGGAGTATCTGCGTCGGGACGCCGAAATGGATAAAGACGAGCACGCGATCAACAGAAAACTAACAACTTGGTACGGTTCTAATTGAAGCAGATCATGACAGATATTAATTAGAATCAGGGTTTTATGTTCACGAGAAGACCCCGAATCACTAGAATTCAAGTGTTCGTGTGAAACGTAAGTAACCTCGAACTAGTCACTAGAATGCCGGTAGCTAATATTTTATTCTGTACTAGTTTTTTGCGTAGAGGCCTAGTCCTTCGAAGAAATAGTGCGCAGATAGATAACGATACACCGGAGCAAGTGTCCTGCTATGCAATCGCGTCGGTGTTTGCACCGGAACGGTATCGACGCCGGGGGTACGCGAAACATATGATGCGCCTGTTGCATTGGGTTCTAGCTCCCCCTTCGTCTTTGCCGTCCACATTTCCGGAAGCATGGGGCTTACCCCCGGAGAGGCCCTCTTGGTTGGCACATGGTCATTTTTCAGCTTTATGGAGTGATGTCGGCCATTTCTATGGGTCCTGCGGCCCCAGTGGGACCGACGCAGACCCGCAAGGTTGGGTGGTAAGAGATGCGATTTCTACCTGTATGGGATGTCGGGGTTGGTGACACGGAGATCGAGGTCGGACGGGGATGGAAATGGCTTCGTAGGAATGATGTAGGAAACGCTGCTTTCTGTTGATGACCAGAGAATCAAGGTGGACATGGCGGCCATAGCGCTGGCTTCGAACGCCGGGAACACTTTCTTCGCCTTTTTACCTGGACAAGGCGTTGAAAAGTTCCAAAGAAGACGGATAGAGCATGTCTGGAGGCCGTTCACTTCGGTGGAATACTGGGGTGTTGTCTGTGAATCCAAGTGGCCCACGGAAGTCCGGCGAAACTGCGGTAACGCTCGACGAGCATACTGCAATGGTGACATGGACTTTCGAGATGAAATCGCCGACTCTCATGGTTACTCGTCTGCGCGCGAGCAAGGAAAACTTTGTAGACCTGATGTCGGTCCTCAAGTTTGTTGCCAAAAAACACGGGATGGAGAAGATAGAAATATGGAATCTACCGGAGGCATACAAGAGTATAGCGCAGGACCACGGTGCAGTGCATGTGGAACGCCAAGAGCATCTTCCAGCGTTCAAGTGGAATGGAGCGGAAGGCCCCGGCTAACGTTGTATGGCTGAATAATGAAAAGTGCGTTCCGACATTGAAATTCACCAAAGACGTTTTGGCTGACGTCTTCAAGGTTCTGCTGGTGCTGAACCTCATGGGCAACCTCCTGGGTATCTTATGAAGTCGCATTTTGACTGAAGCGGTGCATGGCATCAGAAACAAATCAGAAAGTCGCAATACATTGATGAACTTGTATGAAAAGCCGGGCTAGTTCTTGTACGGTTTCCCCAGGGTTATTCCGGGGCCTTTGCGGGTAAGGATAAAACGTGGTAATATTAAGTCTGCTCCTGACGATCGCGATCATCCGATGAATTTATCATCTCTGTCCATCTTTCCTGCCACATCGGCCCAAGTGCTAGAGTCAAGGCGTAGATCCTTCGTACAATGGGGAGGTCCCATGAGCGAAGCACAGTATTTCCATCGAGGCACCGAGGTGGAACAAGGCGAAAGTGCGACGAACGGGAAGTTAACGGTATGGTGAGCCTACTACTAGGATCGTTTTCTCCCAAACAGATCACCAGAACCTGTTCACGCGTAGGGTTTTATCTCCACGAGATGATCCAGAATCATTGGATTTTAAATGTTCGTGTATGACGTGAGTTCCAAGGCATCCAAAGCGTTGTTCACCATCGATTAACATACTTCGTAGCTTTCGGCGCAAGGGCCTCGTAGTTCGAAGGCCCAACGCCCCCTCGGGAGATAGTATCGTCCCCGAAGAGGTATCTTGCTATGGGCTTGCAGCCGTTTTCACACCAGAACGATTTAGACGTCAGGGATATGCGAAGCACATGGCGCGTCTACTGCACTGGCTCCTTGCTATCGATCCCTCCTCGTTTCTGGCGTTTCCAGAAGCATGGGGCTCGCCGCCTCAAAGGCCAACAGGGGTACATCCAGGCCATTTCTCTGCACTCTGGAGTGACATCGGTGACTTTTATCGATCTTGTGGCCCCACGGATAATATTGAAGGCTGGGTGCTGAAGGATGCTAGCACCACGGTCTGGGACGTCAAACCGGATGCTCCTGCAGACTCGGTTTCTGACGAGAAATGGAGGTGGTTGACTCTGCATGATTTACAAACGATGTATCCTGTCGATGAAGAGAAGCTCAAGCAAGATCTGATCGCGAAATCGGCGGCCTTTGACTCTGGAAAGACTCTCCTCACTTTTCTGCCTGGTGAGGGCGTCGAGATGTTTCAGCGAACGAGGTCGAAATATTTTTGGGGAAAGCTGGAGCCACTGGTAACGCACTGGGGCGTCATTTCCGACGATGAATCTGCCTTCGCAGCTTGGACATTCGAGAGACCCCCCAATACCCTTTTGGTGACCCGACTGTGGGCTAATCAGGAGAACTTTGGGGACTTGGTGTCGGTCCTAAGATATGTCGCTGGAAAACATGGGATGGAGAGGATAGAAATGTGGTGTTTGCCCGATGAGCTCAAGAGTGTAGCACAAAATTATGGAGCGATCAATTTTGAAAGGAATGAGCACCTTCCTGCGCTCAAGTGGTACGGCGCCGAGAGCCCCACTGAGGTGGTCTGGCTGAATAGGGAGAGGTATGTCTATTTGCTGCTTCAGAGGTTTTGACTAAGTCATCCACAGGTTCTGCTGGTGCTGAGTTATTTAGCCGACGGTAGCCGAGAGCGGTGTCATGACATCAGGTTTCTTTCACTTCGCGGTTTATTGTTCCGACGGACAAACAACTTTGTGATGAGTGTACTAAGACTATATTAAATTCCCCATCACTGTCACCGGTTCTATCTTAACATGCAAATGCAAGTACAAGGAAAGTGGTATATCTGAATTACTCTGTACAACTAGATTTCTGTCCCAGCGAGAATGAGCGAATGAAAGGACAACCGCACCCTCTACGCAGCATTGCCATTTGGTGCTCCGTCTCCGTTTGCTGCTGGGGTATGTGCGGCTGCATCGGTAGGGTTCCACGGACCGGCATCGCTCAACGAACACCCTCCCTCACACTGGCACAACCCTCCGAAATCTTTGGGGAGATTATCGGCCGGGATCTGAGCCAGCAATTTGTCTTTATAGTCGCTCCCAATGATGTCAATCTTGCTGACGGTGACTTCGTCCAACCACGGCCGGATAATCCGCCATACGGCACTGAATGCCCATGGTGCGTTGATAATGTAGAACTTGCCCATGGACTCCGGGTACCTGTTCTGACCGATGGACGAGGCCGACATGACGTAGTCTTTGACCTGATAGAAGTTGCTGAGAGAAACGTTCCACAGGTCAAGGATTGTGCAGGACGTTTCTACGGGGTGTCCACAAGCCTTGGAACAGGCAGGCAGGCGGTCGCTGTAGTTCTTCTCGTACTCGTAGACAAGACGCTGGAGCTGCCGTTCCTGACTTGTGATCCTGTAGAGCTCTTTTATGTTTAGATAGCCGAGGCGTTCGATGTAAATCGGTCGACCCTCCTGTGGAAAGAAAAAAAGGGCGTCTGTACTGGACAGGGGCATCGATTAGTCGGTACGGCTAACCTTGTCCATCTTATGATAATATTGAGGATAATATTTGTCCACGTCTCTCTTCTCCTTGAAATCGAAGTTCCTGGGATGGAATGAGAACGAATGACGCCACGAGAAGGGATGTCGTACTTCATAATCTCCTCAATACCAAACTCCTTTCTCCACTGCTCGCACTCGTGCAGCATTTTTTTTGCGGCCGCCACATCGAATTTGCGGGCTCTCAAGAATCTAATAGGAGCGGAGTAAGTCATCCGCCGGCATCGTGGGCACTAAAATCCTGTCGTACGACAAAACTAGAGCCTAGGAGAGAGATAGGGACAGACCTAAGCATAAGTTCATCGTCCATTCTCTCCTCATCGAACCAGTCCTCGTCCCTGACTTCTTTCTTGAACTTCTCCAAAGCATGAAGCTGGATGACGGTAAGGTTACCCAAACGGCCGGGACCAGGCTTGTAGTTGGGGTCGGTGACTCCCGCAGGCATGGGGCTTGCACTGGCGGATTGCGGTTGTGTGGAAGACATCAGGACGGCGAAAAAAGGTGGAAGAATACGTGTATGGCAGACGTCGATTTCTTATCGCCCAATGCAGATGAAAGAGAAGAAATAGTCAGAGTTGCTGATAAGAAAAAAGGTAAACGGATCGTTGCAGTCGAGTTGGTGGTGATGGATGGTGATTGAGGGAGCTACCTAGGGGCTCGGACCCTAATAAGGCTGTTCCCGCAGACCCTAACTTGGGCGACCCGCCGTAATTCACCGCTATGTCATTTATGTCGTGTGCGCAGTCGATACTAGTGTGCCTTCCATGCTACAAGACAGCAGTCCGGTCAAGTTATTCTTCTACATACCTTGGCATGGGAATTCAACCAAGTCGTTTCGTGGCAACAAGGCAGCACGGGTGCGAAGGTCGCAGTGACTGTTGTATTGAATTGAATGGTGCTATGGGAGCATTGCTGGCACAGAGAAATAGAAGCGTGTGTTCACTAGACTCCTAACAGTGCTATCGTATGTCAGCGTTCCAACAGCGCAGCAGAAGTACAGGAGACCATTCTTAGGGTGTCTGCAGGTGAGTAACTGATGTATTGCTCTAGGATATTGCAATGACCGAGTATCCTCCCGTAACTGCGACAAAGCTGCAAAGGCTCGAGCGAGTCTGCAAGTGGACCAAAAAATTAACCGGGCACAGCTTCCACATCTCGGTCCGCCTCGAAGTCCACTTCTGAGGAATCTCGTTTGATACGGTTTGCGGAATTTGTTGGCTAGCCTCAGCTCTGGCTTTCGTGCGATCCAATATACCGTAAATCAAATGATCATTGTCCTGAAATGTCAAAAATCATGCTTTCAAGCAACAACTTAACTCTACCATTGGGCACGTTTGCTCATCTGGCATCATTTAGGCTCTCAGAAGATATCGTCCTACTCTAGATCTGTCGCGTAAAGTGTAAGGAAGAACTATATTCCTCTGCGCCTTCAAGCCCGTATGATGGAACAGCAGGAAATAGGAGATCAGTGAAGCTTCAATTCGGCTGATAATTGATCATTCATAATCGTTTCCAAAATTATTCGCCTTAGTTGACGGTAGAAGTTTCCTTTCACCGTTTAGCTTCGACTATAGGATGACTTGTAAGGCTGGGTGATTCACCAGACAACTATGTCGTCAAAGCCATGTCTCAACATTCGTAAGTTCGCCGAGTCAAGGTTGAGCGACAAATTCAAGGATATTCCAGACACGGTCGACGAGACACGTTCAGGAGACAGCTGAAGGCCGTGGTCGATGTAAGTTTACCGTTTACGATAGCCGCATGGTAGTACGAGGGATTATGATTATTTTTCCGTTTCTTTAGCGAAGATAACTCTATGCCTCGCAGTCAAACTTCACACTCAAGGGACGAACCAAAAGGGCGTAATCAGGCTATTTCAAGGAAAATGATTGAATGAAATTATATATTTAGAACGCGAGTGTCGAATACGATGATCTCACAACTCGAGGACGTGAATGTTCAAATAGAGAACATTGATTAATCTACGCGTGTGTCGATACCTTGGAAGTCCCACCAGCTAGACATTTTACAAACATTTAAGTAATATCCGACTTGCTCTAGACGTAACTTAAACTTATGTCGACGCTTTTCAAGATGCCACGCGCTATCCGGGCCGTCGGGCCGCAAAGTCACATCACGTGCCAAACGCGTTTCTGTGACTTCCAACAGAGTGCCAGGTGCCTGAAGGGTACTACGACCTACGTGCATCGCGACTCGCGGCCTGGTCCCTCCAAGTGCCATGACAGATGACGAAGTGATAGAAACTTCAGATCCGGAAGAGCTGGAAGAACTCAATGCTATCGCCCGGCGTACGTGGCTTTCTCCAAAGGTCCGAGTCGTCACAGGCCCCCGGCAAGCGGCGCATGAAGACTTCAACGTGGACAGCCCTCCAAGGAAGCGTGCAAAGGTTGGTGAATCCACTGTTGGGCAGATCTGTAGGGCTAATATCATCGTAGATCTCGCACAGCAGTCCTGTCGTTTCCGTGCTCGCTTCAGTAGTACCACAGAACTCTACCTCTCCACGTTCTCCGAAGCGATTTCCAAATCCTTCGTCGCCCATTCTTCGCCATATACTGGATCGAACAGTGGCTCTTGCATCTGAACAACGTTTTGAAGCAGAGGAAGACTTAGGTCCAGGGTCAGAAGGTTTACAGGATCCTTTGGATTTTCTGCGCGGGACACCGTCGCCCGGGCCAATGACCAGTAGCTCCGAAAGAAACCAACGCCTATTTTCATCATCCCCCTTACCCTTGAATGTAGATCGTCGCCTATCGACGCCTCTCTCGCCTGCTCTACCAAAGTCGACACCACATAGTCGACACCATCCTATATTCCATGCCACCGATTCCTGCTCCCCCAGAGCTTCAACTTCCACCCCTCCACGGTCCACTTCGACTATCACAGGAACCTCCCGTGATGATCATGATGATCTGTTCCAGTTTTCACCCCAGAAACCCCGCTCAGCCAACATACCATCGTCTCCCCTCACTTCCACCTCTTCACCAAGGACCAACCCTCCCAGTCCTCCAAAAAATGATTCTTCCCCTCGCTCTCCACGTTCACCGCCTGTCATACTCCCCGCAGAACGCGAAGCTCTTGAGCGCGAAGGCTTCGATCTTGCTCAGAACGGGTCCCGCTATTCTTTCCGTACGCGAAGTATTCGCCAAGTCAAACCGTATGAATACGACAAAGCCTTGTATCAGAATCAACTACGTGACAACCCAGACGCCATCGTCAAAATGAGGAGTCCCCGGGACCATCATCACAGAACCCATGAAGACCACTATGAAGAAGAAACTCAGGATCAAGAGTATATTCATGCTGAACATGATCGACCAAACACCAGGAGTCGGAGTCCAGAATACACGTCACGATTAGGCTTGGATCAACTGTCTAGTTCTGACGACGAAGACAAGGAGATACGGGCTACGCGCCGAGAATGGAAGAGAGTGGAAAGGGAACGGAAGGCACGTGAAAAAGCAGAAGCAGCTGCAGCCAAGGAACAGCGCAGAGAAAAGCGGGCAAATGCACCAACAGCTTCACGACACACAAGCGTTGACATCGTGGTAAAGTGCTCTTCCCCAGTGTTGGATAACTTTAATATAATTTATGCTATAGGGTGATGCTCCAACACCGTCATCGCCGTACAGAGACATCCGACCGCTGTCGCCTGATCGTGCTAACCTCCACTCTCCCTCTCCGCCGCCCCATTCCCTGGCCTCTGCGAGCGGGTCTTCCCCAGCCCCAGGTGGTCCTGACTTGTTCCGTGATGATGATAATCCAATGCCATTCAACACGTATGACAGCCCGATTGTCATCGAAGATGACCCCGTCAGTCGTCCATCATCTCCCGCTAAGGAACCTACTCCAGATAGGAATGCGTCTCCCAGTGGCAGTGATTCAGAAGATGACCTGAACTCAGAGGATCGCAAACGAATGAGGGTGCTCAAACGAATGTACCCTGCCTTCATGTTGGGAAAAATCGGCAGCCGAAATGCTGCAGCCAAGAATCGGAGATCCCGACGCCAAAGTTCTGCTGTATTATCGGGTAGTGAGGCAGAAGAAGTCAACCTGCTCCCAGGACAAAGCCGTTCTCGGATCGCCAAGCAACCACGATCGAACAGCCAAATTCTCGGGGACTCGGAGAGCTCAGATGACGAACCACTTCTTCCAAAAAGTGAAAGTGAACAGGACAGCGATAATGGCGACGACACCGGTGATCTACCTCGCACTGTTGATGGCGACTTATTCGACTTCGAGACTGTCCATGCTACGCCAGACGTTATTGAGATATCGGATACATCCGACGACGAGGTCTTCTATGAGGATGATCATGGTCATGCTGCGCGACAGCCATTGTCTCAGCCCAAGAGGAGAGGCATCCTCAAAGAGATGGACATTATTGACTACATGCTTGATGGTGAAAGGCGGAGGCCCAAAAAGTCGAGGAAACGTCACCCAGTATCGTCCACGGGAATTCAACATACAAGCAGGAGACGCCGATCATCATCGGTGTATCATTCTGCGACGGGTCATCGGAGCAGCGGAAAGAGACGTGAACGTCAGACCAAGTTGATTGTTCACCAATCAGCGAAGCCCACATTTTCGCGACATAGGCCTGCTAACGACTACCAATCCTCTGACTCCGACGTGGAATTTTCAGCTTCCAATACCCACGTAGAGCCTCGAGTTCAACACATTGACAAAGAAAAGGCGGCCAAGGAGAAGAAGAAAAGGAGAGAACAACATCGGGACAAGAATGGACTATACATTTTCACGGCAGCCAAAGGAACCAGGATAGCCAACGGATCCGGAAAACGATCATACAATGTATCTCTTAACATTGACTTGACCGACGAGGATTTCAACAATGCACTAGCGCCATCTTCACAAGGAGGGGTTGATCGTAGAGTAGCTGCTCCTCGCAAGCCGCGTCGGGATATTTCGTTTGCAGTTGAAGACCCGGAACCGCAGATCGAAATCGGCGGTTCACAGCACGGTTCGAGTCATCCAGATCATCCGACGAAGTTCCCCGTGGACGTAGCGCTATTATCCCAAGGTATCTCCTTTCCACGGGATACCTATGTTGGGAAAGGGTGGCTCTTTGAGCTAATACACTGTCAGTCGCCCGACTCGCAGGCCCCCGATCCCACGCATTACTCCTTCCAGGGGATTACCCTCGCCCCAGATATGTCTATTTCTCAGATTGCTGACGTGCTTCCAAAGATATGGGAAGGTCTGTTTAACTTTGCCGTCGACATACCCGACATGGATGGTGATGTAACGATCAAAGGATGGAATGGTCTGGCGCGTACAGCGTCTCTTCACCTGTCACGGCAACTCCATATCGGCGCGGAAGATAGTGCAGGTCTACGCGCGGCCGTCCAAGACGAAATTAACCGGCTCTTGGAAAAGACGCGCACTCCAGAATTCATCGCGGCATCAACGGAGATACCGGCATTGAACCTCTGCTGGTTGGCCGTCGAGTGGTCCGTTCGCCTCGGCTTTCGCTTGCCTCTTGCTCCAGAAGATAGTAACTTGCTGCTAGAGTCAATTACACTCTTAGTTCAATGTTTGTCCCAATATGGTTTGCAGCGCAGCATGGCTTCGATCCCGGATAGTGGAACTTTCGAGACAGTGACAACTGCTACTCGCACTGTTGAATTGTGGACATGTGTCTTCCATGTTGCCGATACGTTCCGAGAAACGGCGCAGGGTCCCAATCGTCGCCTCCATCCCTTTTGGCAAGTCGTGGAACAAGTCCTAATATCGGATCCGATTGGTACTACTCACCTGCAGGTTAGCGAATGGATATGGTCGACTGTGTCCAGTCTTTGTGCATTGTCTCAGTTCTCGGTGCATGGGGCTACAACATCTGCCCCTCAAGCTCCGGCTGCGTGGAAAATTGTCGCTACGGCGTTGAAGACAATTTGTCTCGTCGAAAACAAAGTCCGTGATGCTGCCCTTCAGGCAGAGAGTAAAGCAAAGCGCGACCAGTACATCGGTACTGTTGTACGACGTTGTTTTCAACTATGGAGCCGATGTCACTGGAAATTGGACTGACGTTTCTGCGACATTGACTCATCTAGCCGACGTCTTCCGGAGTCGAATTTTTGCAAACTTGCGACATGAAAAGTCTAATTTCCCCGGGTTCATGCGTCACGACGATCTATCTATGTTGTCGCAGGTTCAAAAGCATGACAGCGCCTTCGTCCTCTTCTTGAAGCTTATTGTCCAGTTTGCTCGCGAGAGCAAACCCCCGGACTCCTCGGTCTTGCCTATGAAAGTCAAGAAATTTCTATCTCTCGCTGTGCCTGTTGGGACCCTAATATTTTCTAAGCGCTGTCCGCCGAGCGCTAATGAACTATCAATGCTGCATAATCGCCATATTGCGACGGTGATCGCTATCTATTTGGACCCTGAAGATCACGCTAGGCGAATCGCACAAGCGCGCTCCTATGTCAAATTCGACGAGGACTGATTTCGGTACGCGCTTTGGTTGTCATGCAGGCGCTGATGCATTATTCCCGCATTATGGTCGCGCTTAAGCTACCTTTAACTGGAGTCGCAGAGTGGTTACGCGACATTGTGGGTGTCATGGTGGACGAATATAATCCTGCAGTTGACCATAAGAACGATACCGTTCTACCGGTGCAGACCGTGCTGCGATGCGTACGTCGAATGCTAGAGGTTTATAACGACCCTGCGACTCACGATTATCCGGAACCTGAACTACTCCGTGCGTCGTTTCTGATTTATTTTGACTCGTTTTCATTCTTCGCTAGTGAGCATCGCTAAGATCGTGAGGAACAGCAAGCTACGCCAAGAAAGTTGGATCGGAGGGGAAATTGTGGACATTCTTGCCCGGTTTTTTGATGCGAGGACATCGGTCTTGCCTCCCCCTGAGCGCCCTCTACTATCATCGACCATAGAAAGTCAAGAGAGCCAAGATGAATACGGGATGTTTGATTTGGATATGAACGATCCAGATCTGTTGGCCGCTTTAGGCGAAAACGCTCCGCCCACTGCACCTTGTGATTTCAAATCTAAAGATCAGGCTCTGTCCAGGGTGAATTCTATTGCTGATATTCTCGAGCTTGGGCTAAATCGTATAGCATAGTTTCCTTCACGAAGTATCTTGGATACCATATCAGCTATTGAAGAGATTATCGTCATCTCCGGGGACTAAAGTTACTGACCTCGATGGTTGCATCATGACCTGGTTGGGATGTGCTTCCGTTGTTGTCCACAACGGTAACGACAAGGTCTGTTGCACTGGTTTCTGATAATCATAGCATTATATCTTATTTATATATACATAGAACTGGGAATCATACCTCAAACTATTGGACACCATTGTCAATCACGACGGATCTTGGAACTACTATGTCCACTTGGAAGGACTCTGTTGTATAGCTCCAACTCGACCCAATGATATATCCGGTACTTTCAAGATTTGATGTCCTTGTGGTCCATCAACTAATGACGTTTTTAAACCCACAGACACAAAATAACAAATTCCTCGAAGCAATGCTTGAATCTCTGGTTCCTATCAGTGTCACCGTTGAATATCGATTCCTGTCCCAATTACTGAGCATAGATGGTTGTCAGCACCCTCTCTTGAAAGATGTTCCTTTTCAGCCAAAAGATGATGGTGACTATCATATATCTGAGGAAGACTTCATATCATTGCGCCCGGCCTTCGTGAAAGGTATTTTTGTCTTCAACGTGATGTGATGACCATTCAAAACTTCGTAAAGGTATTTTTTCCGCTCTCAACTCAAGGCTTCTGGACCAGAACTTGGCGATTGAGAACGAACTCTTTGTTGGGTACTGCATAAAACTATTCTCTCAGATGCGCAGTTCTTACTCGGTGAGCTACTCTCAACTGTCAGCCAGGCAAAATGTTAAACTATACTAGTCCCTTGAGCCTGGATCGGAGGGCCTTCGCCGATATGAAGCATCCTGCCGAGAAGTAACGCAAGAGTTTCTCCGGCAGCCTTTGCTATGCTCGCATAAGCGCCTGGACTATTGGTTAGTTTGGTCGAGGGGAATCGGAAGTCCGAGTCGGTAGATAGAAGGATCTTGATCTCGATGACAATCATTGACGATAGAAGCAGTTTGGATAAAAATTGAGCCAGGTCATCCGACTTGAAGAGTTACGTCTGCCCCAATGTGCGGCCGGTAGGTATCAGATCCAGACTTTTCAGGCGACACTTGCAAACCATGTCCGACTGCCGATATTCTCAGCACCGATGTGTAAAGACATAATATTGGCTATCCCGCATCGGAATACAGTAGCGCCGTCTAAAAATCCTTCTGGCGGAATTAGAGGACCACGCGTCGCCATCGGTGGCTTGTTCTTCCTGTCTTTTTCAGCGGCGTAACCCTAGATATGTTCCCACAACCTGGACGGAAGCACGGTTCCGGCGATATCACAACCGAACACCCATCACGTTGAATGTACCTCGGATTACATTAATTTTTTGTCAGCCACATGCACCTGGGAACACTTGTGTTGGTGTCGATTGCATCATAGACGCACGGCTATAAGTAGTGGGTTCTCTTTCCCTTGCTCTCAGTGGGTGTCCATGGCTATCTTCCAACCCACCCCGGGGATCGTGTATCTGTTCAGGACTGTCACCACCGTCCTAGTTCTGCCTTGTTCAGCTTTCTGGGCTCTCCAAGCTGGACTACGACAGTTCGAAGTCATTCTTTCCCCGTGGCTATACTTGGTCGCTCCCTTCTTGTCTCAACTGATCATCAGTATCTTCTGGAGCTCGCTCTCCAGATTTTTCACACTTCGCGATGCTGCTGTCAAGGGCGCCATCATGATGCCCTCTGTTCAGGAGACTAGTATTTCTATTGTACGGAGTATGCTCCATAGCTTTAAAAATGGATATCCCGGTTCGTTGATTCGCCTAGTGAGGGTATTGCTAATGACTGACAAACAATAGCTGAAAGGTTTCAGAAATGGAGCGAGGAGTATGGAAACACCTTCTCTTTGAGCCTGTTCGGCGAGACGCGGGTGAGTGGTTGTGATTCCTAGGGTTTTTGAGTAAATCCCGTTCTTACCCTCGCACAAGATGGTCACGTTGGAACCTTCGCATGTGAAGGTATATACCAGAGGACTCTTCTATCATGTTAACAGTCTCATCTGCGTCATCAGGCTATCCTAGCTACTCAATTTCAAGACTTCCAGAAAGGTCTTCAAGCTATTCATATCGCGTCGTGCCCTGACAAATCATATAGGTCCCGGCACCTATGCCATGCTTGAATCTCTTCTTGGTGCAGGTGTTTTCAACTCTGACGGTAAGAATTTTCTATAATAGACGCCGCAAATGAAATCTGAGTGATAGCTGTAATAGGTGACATGTGGAAGTGAGCATGCTCCAGGCGTTCCTCCATCCATTAGCTTATGTTGAACATTCCAATCAGGTTTCACCGGAACATGACCAGACCGCTCTTCAATAAAGACCGCATCAGTGACTTCGACAACTTTGAGCGACATGCTGTATGTACAATCGCCCAAATCAAAACTAGGTTGAGGGAAGGCTATCCCGTCGACTTCCAGGTGGGTCTTAAGTCATATCGATGAACGTAAGGTAAACATGCTTTGCAGGATGTTGTAGCCCGGTTTACGTTGGATTCAGCTACTGAATATCTGTTCGGAAAGGATGTCAATTCAATGTCGGCTGGTCTACCTTATCCAGCCGGTTCTCCTCTGGCGGATCATCCTCATTTCGTTAACCATCCTTCCAATGCGTTCGTTAAGGCATTTTCCAAAGGACAAGAGCGGAGCGCTGTTCGACTCCAAGGAGGACGGACTTGGCCGCTCCGTGAATTCTGGGCGGATGCTGTTAAGCCGTCACGAAAGGTTGTTGACGATTTCGTCCAACCCATGCTGGCTGAAGCTCTCGAGAAGAAGGCAAAGGGCGTCAAGACGTCCAGTTCTGAGAAAGACGGCGGAGAGAATATGTCCCTGTTGGACCGTCTCGTGGAAAATACCGACAGTATGTGTAAAATCCTGTTTATCAAACTCAAAACAGATACTGATTGTCGATATTGCTCTAGATACTAAAGACATCCAAGACGAGCTCCTGAACATCCTTGTCGCCGGAAGAGACACAGTGAGTTAGCCGATACTAGCTCGATTTAAATTTAACCTACCGGATACCATGATACAGACCGCTTCCCTTCTAACCTTTGCAGTATATATGATGTGCGAACATCCAGATATGGCGACTCGTCTACGTTCAGAGATAATGGCAAAAGTTGGTGCGCGACGACCAACGTACGAGGATATTCGCGACATGAAATATTTACGAGCATTTTTAAACGGTGGGTTACTAGTTTATCTATCCTTATTTCATCCACTCATCGGATGCGCGTTGTAGAAACATTGCGGCTGTATCCGCCTGTGTATGTGACGCTATCTCTTTGATCTGAAAGCGGCTGACCCCCTCAAAAAATTCCAGCCCGGGAAATTCTCGGTAAGAGGCGCTTGTTAAGTCTTCCTGATCCCATCTGACAACATGTATATGCCCTAGAACCGCAAACGTAGCTACCACTCTTCCGAACAAAGGGGGTGCACCATATTACGTTCCAAAAGACACGAGGTCAGTCCTGTCAGTAACACTTCGTAAATTGTCTTGATGTCCTGCTGTAGGGTAGTGTATTCTGTATTCTTAATGCATCGACGGACGGACTTGTGGGGTCCGGACGGTAGGTTATTAGCTATCTTTCAGCTTAGCTTTACTGATTCTAGTGTCAACTATATCCAGCTCTCGAATTCGATCCAGACCGTTTCCTCGATAGCCGTCTACACCAGTACCTGACTCCGAACCCCTTTATTTTCGTCCCATTTAATGCGGGTCCAAGAATATGCTTGGGCCAGCAGGTAAGAGTGCTTGCTTTCTGTGGTAGGCATTCGAAGTAACTTACTTTCCTATTAGTTCGCTTACAATGAAGCGTCGTATTACCTTATTCGACTCCTCCAGACGTTCTCTTCTTTCAGTCTTGCCATGGACGCTCAGCCAGCCGAGGGCACTCCTCCGGCGAGTTGGGTAAAATCTTCTGGAACGACCAAAGGCAGGGATAAGATAATGTTTGGGTTACACCTGACAATGTACGCTAAGGTATGTATGAGCAACTCTTCTAAGACTCCCTTCCACGTTTCCATATCCCGTTACTGACCTCACTTGATAGGCTGGGATGTGGGTTAGAATGGAAGAGGCGAAAGACAACGAATTGGAAGCGGCCATATGAGCATTGCAACCATGAGAAATTTAGTTTACCTTTAATGGATATGCGACGATGATATATATTATCTTAGTTCTAACTTGAATGCATTGTACATATTCATATTCACCCCGTGACGTCTCTAGGGCCCGTCGATATCAAACGTCGTAGAAGAGAAAGCAGTTAGCAAAACATGCGTATTAAATTACAAGTATATCCAAAAGCCTTGTGATACAATGGAAGCTACAACCCTTCGAAAAATGACAAATCCTGAGCCGACAACCCTCCCGTCTTCGCTGAGACTGCTTTATTTGAGGTCTGGAAAGGTATGTGGGCGTGGTCTTGTGGTGGTCGTAACAGAGGTGCAGATGCAGCCATCGGCGCAAGTATTGCAGGAGATGATTGCGATACAGTTAGCGCACTCATAGCATTCATCTGGGCTTGTTGCATCGGCGATGCCATGACTTCATCCCCACCAAAAATATCCAGCTGAACTGGCTTTTTCACTCCGCCAGGTGGAGGCTCCAAGGGGGGAGGAAGAGGTGAAGGCGGTGAAGGCCACTTCCCGTGAGCAGCAGCACTTTCCATCAAGCTGAGCGTTCGTTGATGCTCTGATCGATTGACCTTTCGCTTCTGAGGAGGAAGCTGCGCAGGCAACCGGGGTGGAGACCCAACGGGTAAGTTCGAGGCCAGTGTGATTTTGGGAGGACGAGCGGATGTTTTCGCGGGTACAGCGGGCGGAGACGGTGTACGTAACGAAGGTTGCACGAAGTCATCAGATTCATCAAAGCCATCCGCATTATGCGGACTGCTGCTGTTTGTGGAAGAGAAGAGGCTTTGCTCTGATGAGAACGAGGAAAAGCTTGCGTCAGCAGCATATGCAGACGACGCAGCTCCATTGCCGTGTGCTGGGGTCGTATGGAAATCGGAAAACTCTTCGTCGTCGAACAGTGACAATTGTGCGGTAGCATTTCGAGGCACCGGGTTATGTATAGGCACTGTTGGAACTGCAGGAGGTGGACTGGGAACTGGCGTCGGCTGACGTGACGTAGGAGGTGGTGGAATAGTGAAGGGGGATGGTGAGATTGCAGACTGCATGGTGGGATTGGAAGACATTATGGCCGTAGGTATTCGTTTGGAGGGTTGAATTGGGCCAGGCGTGCTGCGCAAAGTCGGAGAAAGTATTGGGTTAGAAACGGGGATAATGTTTCGAGAAGACGCTGATTGTGAGCTCTTCACCGGTTCTGGCACTGAAGGCACGAACATCATAGTGTCCATTAAGGAGGATGTTTGTAGAGGTGCCGGGAGAGAGTGAGAAGGGGACAGAGATGAGATGCCCAACAGAGGTGATGGGTTATCTTGAAAGATGGTGCTCGGCTTAGGAACACCGTTAGGCAGGTGATTCTTTGGTGGCGGAGCTAGCGGAGGTGGAAGTTTTTCAGGTAGAGGGGGAGACTCGACCACGTCTGAAATTGAAGAAGAATCTACATCGTTGCTCGCACTAGGCACAATGTCCGACAAGAATTCTAGATCATTTGATGACAATGCAATGGAATTGCGAGTACTTGTTGTAGATGACTTAGTTCTGGAAAATCGGGTTAAGAATCGAGAAACGGCTGATGGAGGTGGTGGTGTAGGTTCGCGATCAGGCGGCGGCGGCAAAACACTTGAAGGGCCAGCAGATGTGGTTGGCGATAAAGGTGATGAAACTACCGGGGACGAAGACGAAAAGGATGTCCTGTGTGTATCAAGACTGGGCCTGGGAGATGCAGACGGGCCCGCACTAGGCTTGGCCACTGGAGAAACTGGCTTGTCTGTAACAGGCGGAGTCATGGATCTACGACCGAAAAAGGATAATAAACCTCCTGCAGACTTCTGCTTCGTGTCTATCACTGGCGGGGCAACATCCTTTTCTTTCGGTACCACTCGCCACCCCGCGGGAACAAAATCTTCCTGTGACAACTCAGGTCGGGCCTTCACAGAAGCCTCCCAGGCCGTGGAACCTTTTGACGCCACGTAACGGGCCAGAGGACTAAGCCGTACCATGGGGGCATGTCTAGTGAACTTGAGGGTTTCCGCCGTTTTCTTGGATATGAACGTCTTGGAAAAGTCGGCATGAGGCGGAATAGTGAGGTTGTCGGGCACAAATCTCTCTATAACTGAAGAACTTTTCACACAGTGATTAGTGACTAGATATTTTGAGAGAAAAGAAACCCACAGCTCTTGCATATCCTCAACGCATTGAAGCTTAGCTTCGTCCTTGCTGTCCGGTGGTGGATCATCAGGCCAAAGGTCATGAGACAATTGTTCGAATCGCTCTACAATAGAAGCCAACAACTCTGGAGGCTGTGTCATTTTTAGACGAGCCGCGAAAGAGTAAACAAAAGAGACGTACAACATACAAATCCCGCCTTGCTTTCTCCTGCTTTGCGGCCTCCCATTCATCAACACGCTCCGTATCAGAACTACTGTCTGCAGGGGCCCAGTTGGTCTCCCAAGAAGTTGAAACCGTATCGGATAGGTCGGAAAAGGATGGCTTGGATGGTGTCCAGGGATCCGCCTCTACATTATTTATATGAAGGCCAGTCTCGAAAGTACCAAATGCATCTGGACTGCCAGGTCGTGATTCTGGCCGGGAGTCCTCAGGACTCTCGTCACGAAAGGATGGCAGTGGCAGTGAAGGGGGAGTAAAAACACTGATTTCTAGCTCTCCCGACGCAACAGGAGAGTCTTGAGGCGAGTCAGGCAGTGAAGGTACGTCCTCCGTAGACAATCCCACGTCCAGCTCAGCCGTTGATTTTATGCCCATATCATGGCCAGTGTTGGTCACTACAGACTCGATATTCGACTTCTCTCCCCACAATGAGGTCGTCAGCTCGTTCCATTGTAGGGCGTTGGACTCGGATGACCAGGAAGGAACACCAATATCGGCTTCCTCGTGGTCATTGTTCAAAGTGACTGGAACCGACCAGGATGTGGTAGATGATGAGGAATGATGAGGTCGCGTATCGTCTCCCCAAGCATTTGCCCAGGGATTGTCCATTCAACAATGTTGAGCACGATGGAGGCAGACCATCAAATGACAGGGAAGTACCAGGCCCGGACGCAGTTTGAAATTCGAAACGGGTCATCACGTGCATGACATTTTGCAGTGCAGGATCCTCTGCTTCTCTCCCCACCACCATGGACGGCCAAGCTGAGCGCAGCATTGTCGATTGGGACGAGAACGACGTACACAACTGGCTAGCAAATCTCGGCTACCCTCAGTATGAAAGTCAAATTAAAGGCATGTATCGTTGGCATTCCTGGTGACAGCCTCTAACAGTCTCTCACAGAACACAGAATATCCGGTGATGTCCTTTGCATGGTCGACGCCGAAACCCTCAAGCACATCGGAATTGCCACCGTCGGACAGCGTCTCGCCATTCTTAAAGCCGTGTACATGATAAAACTTGCCCATAATGTTCCGTTAGAAGCCGACGACTACGTACCGCCTTGTCCGTTCGCCCATCTACCTTTCCTTATCAGACTTCCTGATAGTATTCATTAGCTGAGGCCCCAGAGCGCTTAGGAGATGCGACAGTAGAGAAACTCCATGCCACTGTTAGGGATCAGGGTGAGACCGCTATTATTCTCTCCGATACTGGTTATAATCTGGGCTTCCATTCTACAGCCGAAAGATTGCGTATTTTGGAAGAAGAGAATCGAAATATTAACATCACTTTACAATCATTCCTTGACGACTACAATACTTTCAGAGGGACAATAACGCGATCGGTACGTTCTATGTCGGCCGTTCCCTATAGCAGTCTCCCATAATTTCGCAGCTTCCCCAGGATGACAACAGTCCACTACGTCGTCAGCCTTCATTTAAATGGGCCCAATTTGTCAAACCTGCCAAGTCGCCAACCAAGGCCGACCTCGACACCCCCCACTCATCCCCGCAGCAGCTCGAACATGATATAGCTCCGTATACTCGTTCGAACGGACAGCCGCCACCACCAGCCCCTTCCACTTCCTCAGCACCGGAGAAGTCGCGGTCAGGTTCCTCTTCCGAGTCCCCTAATCCGAGCCAATCTGTGACGAAGCCGTTACGGCAAGAGAGTTCGGACAATTTGAAGAGCTTCAAAGTCAGTCTAGATGATCCAACATGGAAGGTCCTTCCGGCCGCATTGAAGAAATACCGCATCAATAACGATAACTGGGAAAACTATGCTATGTTCATATGTTTCGGGTCCGCAGGTACGTCCACAGCCTTTCCCACATTTCATTTGATGTTGATCCGTTCATAGGCAATAGGGTAGAACGCTGTCTCAGCTACGACGAAAAACCCTTGCTTCTCTTCCAAAAGTTGAAGGAGAGCAAGAAAAACCCCGTTTTTATGTTGAAACACATCAAAGATATCCGTTCACCGATAGTGGTTGCTCAACAAAAGCATGCTGCTCGGAAAGCCTCCTCGGTTATGTCCAATGACGGAACAGCCACCGGACCCAGTCACGGGAAGCCCTCACGTCCAATAACACGGCCACCGAAGCTTGAGGTACAAGATCTTTCAGCGCCTGCTCCACTACCTACCGGTTTGAGCGGTTTGAGCCCTCAACCAGGATGGCCGGAAATTGGTGTCGTTTCGCCGTCTGTGGACCCAAGGCTTGGCGAGGATGCATTAGCACCAGGATCGGCTACCACACAGAACACACTACAATCAACGAGCTCAGCGATGACCGGAACAACCGTCGTAGCTAGTTCAAATGGACATGATGGTGTTAAGGCGCCAACAGAGCAACTTCATAGTGGGCGGGAACTGCCAGTCGCTTCATCTGGAGTATCATATGCAGTTGCGATATATCCCTACATGGCAGAACAAGAAGACGAATTTGATGTTGTTGTGTAAATATTACGGCCTCGTATCCTTTTATCTACTCTTTACTGACATGTACGATCTAGCGGTGACACCTTCGTTATACTCTCACGAGCTCGAGGCTGGTGGGTCGTGCAACGCGATCCCACCGGTTCCGGGATCGTAGACACGGACATTGTCAAGCAAGGATGGGTGCCTGCTGGGTGTCTGCTGGAAACTAATGTTCCCGTGGCTTCCGCGATCGCAGAGGCTACGGCCGCCAAGAGTAGCACAACTATCATTGGGGGTTCGCCACCATCGACGCCGGTATCGAAGACGCCCATTCTCCCGTTGAGCATTATTTCGACGAGTTTCCCGGGAGTCGCGTTAATGGACTACAAGAAGAAGGGAGAAGAGGAATTGGACTTGGCAAAGGACGACGCTTTGCGTGTTTTCAAACGATATAACCATTGGTCTTACGTATGTAGCACTACATTTCTTTGGCAACGCGCCACTAACTTTATGTTAGGCTGTCAAAGAAGTAGGAGGCGATCGTGGCTGGGTGCCGGTTAGTCTTCGTCTGGCTCACCTTGATGAATTCCGTATTGATCTTTCGTTATTCTAGTCATGGTTCATAGGGAAGGTTGCGACTAGTGGTCCTCAGCAGCCCCCGACACCAAGCACCAACGCGCCTGCTCCCGTATCATTGGAAGATACTAACGGTCAACCATCGCCAATGTCGTCTGCATTTCCCCCAGTCCAACAACGGGGTGCGATGGCAGTAATTTGACCCATCCATATCCACTATTCACTTACTTTCGCTGGGTTTTTGGTTTGCTCTCGGTTTCTTTTTCTAACGCTATCTCTCTTGTTTTTGTCATATATTTACGCACTTACATTGTATTTTAAATGCAGTCCTCGTCGTTTTGGAGCTTTGCTCCCTGGTCACTCCTTATTCACTATTGAAGCGTAATCGTGGGTCCGGATCCCCATTTCATCGGCGTTTGGGCGCCCAGCAGCTCGCAATGGACGCCATGGCTTCAATGTATATCAAACCTGCTTCGTGCCGGCTGTACGTTACTATTCGATTATCTACACTCACTACATCAATATTATGGGGGTACATATATATTCTCATCAACTATGAACGGCATACAACACAGGCAGACGGACATTTCATAAACCAGTGGAAAGCAAATACAGAAAGAGTGTATAGGTTGGTTAGTGTCGTGATAAGAAGCAAGCAGTAGCTAGGTAACATATTCAAACATTCCATCGATCGTGTATATAACAAAGAGCAAGTTCAACGGCGGTACTACAAAATAAAAGGTGAGGTCTAGACACCCTCATTAACCCCCGTGGCGCCACCGTTTGCGCGCAGTTTCGTGATTGTCCGAGTACGTCGGGTCTGGAACAGCGGTGTTCCGAGTCATTTCTGCCCGCGTCAACGTCAAATCGTTGAAGACATGTTATGCCAAGTACTGACCAGGGTTATGATAGGAATTCGGATGAGTTGCGTACGGCGGTGGAGGAGGTATACCAGACTGGAGAACAGGTGGAGGTGGAACGCTACCTGGGTGCGAAGGCGCAATATAACCACGAGAAGATTCGATACTTTGTGGCTGGGGTTGCTCGACACCATTGAGTGTGTAAATCGACCTTCCATCAGGATATGTTATAGTAACATGTTCATTACCCTGGAATAAGAGAAGATCATAAACACGGAATTCGAAATGATTGAAGAAATTAACCCACATCCCAGTCTCTTCGCTTGCGTCGACTGTGGGTCACACCATTAATGGTTTGCGTGACAGTACTCTCACTTGTCCAGTGCCGTTGACTTCCACCATTTAATGGGAAACGCGACACCCGCGAGGGCTCATGTGCAGGGCGTGAGAGGGCGTGCTGCTGCATGGACCTTCCAATCGAGAAAAGACCACCGCCCATGCCAGACAACAGGATATTGATACCGTTACGACGGCGAGAAAGGTATGGATCATCATCAAAAAATGAGTCCTCTGTGAAGCTTCGCCGAGGCGTATAATTGTGTGGATGATGGTGGGGTTGCGTATTGAAGAAGTCGTCGAAAAGAACAAACGGATCGGTGAACACAAACGGATCAGGGATCCCTGGCTCTTCATAAGGCGATGGAGATGACGAGCGATAGCGGGGCTGAGACCTAAAACCGTCATAGTTTGTCCTTGGTGGGGGAGGAGGTGGAACCTCCGGGGGCGGGTAAGAGCCGTGTAAATCATAGATCTGCGCATGCCATGAGGTCAACACGGCCCAGCAAGCAGACGCAAAACATGCGTACTCTTCGTTTCTCGGCATCGATAAGAACCTCGTAGGCGTTGTTCACCTGTTGTACCAATTAGAAGCTGTAGTGCGGGGTATGCCCAGGACATACTTGGCGAAATTTCTCTTCAGAGTGCTGCTTTTCAGCAGATGTTGCGTCGGGAGAAAGTCGGTCAGGATGTGTCTTCAAAGCCTTCTTCTTGTATGCCTTGCGAACTGATTAGGTATTCCGTGAGCATATGGAGATACGACTCATACGAGCATGGAGAGGAATCTTACTTTCTTCCGGGGTTGCATTGTGAGGCAAATCGAGGACTTCGTAGAGATTCGTTGCCATCGCCTTGTAGGTATGACGGTGAATGAGCGAGGCCTTGGTGACGGAAGGAGGTCAAGAAGCAAGGCGTCTATTCTCGTCTATTTCAGGTCACGGAAAGAGCTGGAATTTCAAAGGCGGGATCGGCATGTCACATGCTCTCGGCGTGATGTCGCGGACCAGTTTTTTTCGAGGTGGATGGAATTTCGCTCATCATGCACCTTCATGAAACCATATTCTGCGCAACGGCATCCGCCTCAAATGGCCCGGGCACTGCCGCCATTCACGACATACAAACTGGAACTCCCTTAGCCTCTTTTAAGCAGACTAACGCTGGTGCGCACTGTACGGCATTTGTCGAGTCTGGCGATTCGCAAGGAGGTTTCGTTTTAGCTGCGCAACCGGATAAATCGCTTCTTAACGTGTATAACTTTCAAAAGGTCCGTTGCACTTTCTCTTGGCGCAGCTCGGCGAATTCAATAGCGCCAGTAGGACCAAATCAGCTTGAAAATGGTATTACCAGAAAAGCTAGTCGTGTATTGCAGTAGATCACAGGGGGGAATACGCAGCTGGGGGGACATCTAATGGACGGATATACCTGTGGGAGGTAATACTATATCTTTTCCCAGTACTCCAAGCCCTACTTACTTGTACAAGGTGTCTTCTGGCGTCCTTTTCAGCTCGTGGGACGCGCATTACCGTGAAATAACAGTGCTGCGATTCACCCAAGACGGTGCTGCATTGATATCAGGCAGCCAGGACTCTGGCGTGAGCGTCTGGTCCGTATCCAGGTCAATCTGAGCCTAGCTGGAAAACTTGACAGCTTTAACTTTTACATAGATTATTGGACGACGATTTACAAAACGAACTTGTCTTGCCTTATTGCACCTTGGCCGATCATTCTCTCTCGGTCACAGATATCGTCTGTGGTCTTGGTACTTTCCCAACGTGCAGAGTACTAACTGCATCTATCGATCATTCAGTCAAGGTAGTTTTTTTTAACGCTATATCCCAAGTTCTACAGCTTCTGACGCACTTCCAGCTGTGGGATCTATCGTCCAAGTCGCTTTTGACTGTTTTTCAGTTTCCTAAAGCAATCGCTTGTCTTGCTTGGGATCCTACGGAACGCATGTTCTTCGCTGCATCATCGGATGGATCTGTATACCAGATGAACCTCTTTAGACAGTCCAAAGACGCAATGAAAGGGCGCACTATGGAAGCCATTGGTGGCGCTGGTGTTCATGAGATTATCCGCATTGATGATGAAGGGCCCATACCTTCAAACAAAAGACTGATAACCGTCGGGTTAGTTCCAGTTATCTTGGCCAGACGTATGACTTATCTCCCCTCTAGCCAAGACGTTACTTGTCTCTCGATTTCATTTACTGGTTCACTTCTACTGGTGGGAACGTCCTTAGGATTAATCCACATCTATGATATCGCATCTCATCAATTATTGCGTACCATCTCTACCCACAAAGGACTTTCAATAACCTATATCGCAACCATGCTTAAACCGCCAGATCTAATTGGCCATATCAGTCTCAGCATGAATTTCGCTGATGCTCGAGATACCATCCCCGTGAAACCAGTGCTTCCTTTTCAGAGGATGCGAGATGCGAAAACACGCGATGTGCATGAGGTCTCCCTTCTCCTTCCTCCAAAAAAGGCGGTATGACTTCGTCACATCTATCTGTATCAATATTCAATTACCCCGTTTCAGGCATGCGAAGATGAAACGGCATTTTACCCTTTATCGTCTCTCCTTCGGGATCAAGAAGTCTTGATCAAGCCCTTGACCTCGCACAATGGAGAAGGAGATCAAGATGCAGCATCTTTGAGTTCTAGAGTGACAACTCTCGAGGCTGAAATAGTCCATCTTAGAGAGCAGCTCGGGAAAGCGAAAGGGTTGAATGACACGATGTGGGATACTGTTGTTCAACGTGTCATAGGCCAAACTAAAGCGAAGAGTACATCTGGTGATGTCGCATCCTCTGCGGAGAGCGACAGGCCCCGTAAACGCGGTCGGACAAACACGTAATTAGAAAGTCTCAAATATCTGTACTACCTTGTACGTTATTGTTCTTCCAGATACACCAATGCTTGCTGATCCTACCATAGATAACCCAGATACGCATATTATATCGACATTTCCAATGCATTCATCGTTCAGCACCAATAAGGTCGCTTTTGTCCTTCAAGCAAAAAACATACCAAGACTTATTTTTCCGTATTCGCTCCGTTCTGGGAGGTTGGGGCTTACTCGGATCAGGTCCAACTATATAGCTCTCCACCGCTTATGCGAAATTTCTGCGGTATGGTCGACCAAGTTGGTGAGATAAAAACGGAGCTCTCTTAACGAGACTAGCCAAGCAACCAATCTATTATGCGAGGACTTCTCTGCTTCAGCCTGATCGCCACTACCGTAACTTCTGTAGTTGCCCATACGAGAGTGTACGGCGTATGGATTAACGGCGTCTTCCAAGGCGACGGCCGTGATGTATATGTGGGTTTTGCGCATGGCTCATTCCTGGCACTAGCTCAGTTGCAGAGATGCCTAGATTCGTTCCCCCCCGACTAATGATCCTGTCAAAGATATCACGTCGAGCGCCATGGCGTGCAATGTGAACAATAGCCGTAAGTGTAACCACTGTACACGCTAAAATTGAAAGTTCAATAACACTATTTTTGTAGCTGTGGGCACTACCCTCAGCGTTGCGGGGGGTGACAGGTATGTAGCGGCATCTATGTATCCCGTCTTCCACCCTCACGCGGAACAATAGTTTCACATTTGAATGGTATCACGACAAGTACATCTGCCCATATCCTATACCCAGGAACAATGAGTGATGTAGCTCCCTGCTAGCCGCGACGACGATATTATCGCAGCATCTCATCTTGGCCCTAGTAAGCTATACCCGCTCAATATGACCTAGAAAGCCGAAAATAATGCTACTTCCAGTTGCCGTCTATATTGCACCGACTGCTTCAAACAGAGCAGGAACCGTCTGGACCAAGATCTTCGAAGATGTGTACAACGGTACTTGGGCAACAACGCACCTCATCTCAGCCCACGGTCAACATACAGTCATCATTCCTGATGTACCTGCTGGTGACTACCTTCTTCGAGGTAAAGTCCTCCCCATCCCCTTGTCAAGCCGGAACACCACCTAACGCGTCGACTCATAGCGGAAATTGCAGCACTCCATGAAGCATACTCGTTGTACTCACAGGTTCCTTCCAAAGGAACACAGTTCTACATGAGCTGTGCGCAAATCCGGGTCACCTCCGAGTCTGCCAGTGGGAGTGAGTTATCGGCGAATACTGCTTTCCCGGGAACATACACCGATGGCACTCCGGGAATCTTGTGGAACGTGTATGACCAGGATCCCACCGAATATGTCGCTCCTGGTCCTGACGTTTGGTCTGGTTCATTGGGTGGTAGTATTAGCCAAGTCGGCTCAGCTTGAATAGTACACTTCGTTAATAACTATACAGTAAATGAGTTGTTTTGTGTGCTATATATTCGTTGGCTTTGTCCCTTAACAGACGTTCCTAGAACCCAAGAGTCAGAGTCTATCAATTTGCTACATCCACAGTCATCATTACTTCTTGTTCAATTCTCAAATTTTACAAAGCTGCTACAAGATTGCGACGCGCGACAGAGCTAACAGGTACAAAAGGTCGGAAAACATACATCATACACCCTTATTAATTTTATCCTCTATTCCCAACAGCTGGCAAAGACTGCGAGTTTGTGGGTTGGGGTACATCGTCGCTACCAAGAAAGAGAAAGGATCAGCCAAAACGTTTGTCACAACTAGGATAGAACTACTGACGCTGTTCCAACTTCTGGTCACCCTCACTACCTGGCCCAGGGGCAGTTACGCAGAACTGCTGACACGACTCGACTGTTTTTTCTGAGCCAACGTTCTCTTTCACCCATTCCAACTCCTTGCGAACCATTTCACGTGCCTCTGCCTCATCGGGAAACGGTCGTTGATGCCGTGTAGTTGAGAACCAAGGATTGAAGGCTCGCGTGATAGCCAGCCATTCAGGGTCAAAGCATAGAACCGGCGAATCAGCCGATTGATCTTTCGGTGAAGATATATCGACAACCTAGCAGTAGGATTAATTTACAAAAGTTGCATACCTGCTTGTTACATACCTCCAGAAACTGCTTTTTGGGCATACATTTATCCAAGGCTAGATACTTTGTTTCAGATCGAGATGCAGGTATTGGCGGAGGAGCCACGACTCCGACTTCCTCGTCATCCAAAGATATTTCGTCTGGATTGCTTCGAAGCGGTTCTCCTGGAGGACCGTCAATATCTTCATCGTCGATAGTTATTTCATCGGGATTATCAGCTTTAGCAGGAGGACCCGGACTGTGAACAACGGTCGCTTCAAATCGTACAGTGCATGTGCGCCGCAAACCACCAGGAAGGCTTGAGCGTGCGAAGCAGGCCCATAAGCGGTGGGGCACCAAATGTGCCCTGCTCTATCTCTGTACGAAAGTGTGCCTTGCGTCTAATGAGATTTCGTACGTCCCCATGTTGATCTATGGACTGTGGCCAGTCATGAGACAGGACGACATCAGGGTTTGAGAGCTAAGCAATGGCAATAGGTGAAAAGATGCAGAGAAGATATAACACGCAGAGACAGACAAGTGAAAGCCTTCGAATACTGAATTCACGGATATGATATGTGCTTCTGATCGTACTGGAGTCGTAGGGTATCTTTTCGTAGCTTCCTGCATGAGGCGTGAGGTATGAGGCTGAAGAGATGACAATATCTCTACCTGATGAGAAGTTATATCCCTTGAATATCCCGGATACACCAGCGATACGTGTGCCATTCACCTGAACGCATCCAGCATGACCGAGGAAGTAGATGTTAGGGGCTACCCATCCGCCGTGATAACTAGAATAGCATTTAATGTCAGCGTCACAATTAAGGACGGAGAGAAGATAACATACAGTTCCCACATATAATTCGACGCTTCATGGTTTCCCCCAATGATGATAGTGAGAATAGGTGCCGTCTTCTCACCCGTATAATACCTGGGTTTAACGAGCGTAAGTCTGATATATGGACCATGATGCAGTATAATGCACTTGTAGAACGTCTGTAGAGCCTTGTACTTATTTGGTACAGCCATGCATTGCAGATCGCGATGGTTCCTCACGGCCTGAAAATCACCGCAAATAAGAAGAAGGTCGACTTTATACGCATGTTGCGTTTCTAACTTGGAGATATGCGCATAGATGTCATCAAGCTCGCCGTGACAACATCCTTCGACTGCCACCTGTACTAACATTAATATAAGGTTCATAATGGAATTCAGATCGTGAAATACCTTCATTGCGTGTATTTGTGGTGTGGAAGGTCGTGGTAGTGGTCGTTAAAACTTCGAAGGTAAATAACCCTAACCTTAGGAATCAGTTTGATAGCTTAGCGGCCCGAGACTGCTGAGTTGTGAGCGTAGAAAATACATTATGCACTGTAGGCCATAGTGTAGAACCTACTTGTTATACATGAGCGTACACTAGATTCCAGTACCAACAATTTTTATCAACGTCACTACAAATACGACAAGGTCATCCTTTACGAGACTTTTTCTTGCTAGTTGGTGGCGGAGGAACTTGAATTGTTCCACCCAGAGCCTCTCCAGCAACACCGTCCCCATTCTCGATATGAGTCTTCGCCTCCAAATAGAACATCACATCGCGAATCTGATCCTCCAAATCCCTGATCTTAGCCTGAGCCTCCACAGACTGCGTGTTCCCAGCTTCCACTTTCTCTTTCATTTTCCCCAGATTCCTTCATCAAACCTTCGCTCACTGCCCTTTCCTCATCCAATTCTTTCTTCAATCTCTTCGCCAGTTGAGACATCGTATCGGCTCGATTCTCAGCCTTGGTCTTGTCTTTGGTCAACTCTGCTACGCGCGCTTCCTCTTCTTGCACCCTTCGATGCTCCCGCTCCCTCAAATCGGCTTGAGCGTTTTCAAAGTCGGTAGTGAGCTTCGATACTGTCTGCTTCAGATCATTGACTTGAGCTTTGAGCTCTGCGGTCTGGTCCTCGTAATAGGACCTTTGAGAATCCAATTGTGAGGTCAACAAGTAGGAGTACTCGATTCCGATGGCTTCTATCTTTTCGGCACTGAGCGCGTCAGCGGGGCTTGGGCCCAATCCACCCTCCCTTGGACTTGTGCCCATGGACGAGGCCGCGCTAGGAAGCTCTACCAGCTTCCCATCAGCCTTAGTTTTGAATGAGACGATGGACGTATCCGTCTCCGGCATAGTCCCAGACACGCTGTGTTTCCAGTTCCAATGAGTAAAGATGGGTGGTCAACTGATAATGTTCCTGAGCATGAGCACGGCCATATCTACCGCAGCCAATATTGCCGCATATCAGACAGATCCAGAGGTTGGCGGTAGATGAGCAAGAGGAACATGATGACAGAGAATACGTGGAAGGGTTTGCAAAAGGGATGGAGTGAGTAGAGGAGGAAGAGGTCGGATGGGACGTAAGAAGCGTCTGAGAATATCGGCATACCGGACACCTGCAGAACGAACAGTTATTACACGCCTGGCGATGTTGGCGAACTCCACATACCTGCTATCGCCCCATTTACTCAAACACATGCAGTGGAATGTGTGAGAGCAGGGAACAGTAATCAGTCCAGTAACTGCGGAGTCCATTCGTTCCAAACAGACAGGACATGTAGGTAGTTCATAAGATGACCCCGGACCAGAGGTAAGACGTGATATTGAATGCGATACATGGTCATCTGTCTCTATGTTTACGGACAGAACATGAACAACGTGACATATTTCTGGCTGCCGGCAGAACGTTAAATTTGCTTAGTTGGACAGTAGCTGACGACAGACCTCCATCGAGTTGAATGGCTTGCCATTATATGCCTCGATAAATTCAGTGGCATCTTTTAATTTCGGAAATTTGATGACAACCATTGAGCGATTTGGAGCGGAATCTCTGCGAAGATGGCTCGAAGAAGTAGACATGACAACAAAAAGGGAATACGAACCGAATCATACGCAAGTGAGATATGCTTTCAGCAGCTGGAGCTACAAAGGTTAGGAAATCGGATGGAGTCATCCACGATGGTACAGCCAACACGCCCAGCATGATTCCATCTATGTCGGCATTTGTCCTGGTGAGTGTGGATGTATCCTGTTCGTCGGGCTGTTTGGCGGACTCTCGAAAGACATGAACTATCCCTTCCGGTAAATTAGTCGACCCAGTTGCCAGCTGAGCATTAATTGGCTTGAACGTTGCTACTGCGGGTTCTGTGCTACGATGTCAACCAACACTTGAGGTGATACACAACATGGGACCAAATGAGACTCACCGTGACTATGTGCCTTTTCCTTTCCTACAGCGTTCGAAGTAGATACACTCATTCTATCCGACCAATCCAAACGTATGGGTCCAAAGCGATAATCTTTATTCCAAGGGTTGAATGTAGCGTTGCGACGAGATGTCGAATTGGGCTTTGTGAGATGGAAGATGCTGAAAGAAAGATGGAGGAATAGTAGTGTCGGGAGAGTCTTTCTTCAACGATACGATAATTCGAATATGATATCCTCGCATGACAGCTAGTACACCAGTATTGGCATACCAGGAGCTTGAAAGTTCTGGTCAAGGTAGAAGGTGCTTTGTCAGCACGAGATACTTGAGCTCAAGTAACAAGTTCGGGTCATCATCCTCAGATGTTGTTAATTTGTATACACTGTGCTATTACTATGACTTAGGATAAGTATCCCGATTCCCAGTACCATGACTGCTCCGTTACGGCTGCGGGTACTCGTACGTGTTTCGAAACCAGTCACAAAGGTATTCCTTGCGTACAGCGTTCACAAAACGCTTTCTATAACGATCAATGAGGGACTCATCCTTTGGATCATGGAATACGACACTCTCAAAGTCAACCATTACCACCTGAATATCATCTGCGTCGATTTCATGCCGTGCCGGACAGCGCTCCGTGGAGCAAAAGGCCCTCTACAAGCCGGGGTCTTGATGATAACGTTCCGAGGAGTTGGTGACGATTGAAGAAGGAAGCGTTATTCGGTGTAGCAGTCCAAATGTGAGTAACGTGTTCTCGAATACCGCCGCACAAGCGTTGCGATAGGGTGACGATCAAGGATGGGGACGCTGGGAGATGTACACGATCAGCGAGGCATAAAGTGCACAACCCGTTCATCTTTTGACGTTGCAGAGTGTCCTCGTTGTGTTGACACCACTTATCGCCCTCAGGAAAGTTAGGAACTTGGACGGATGTACAGCCGGTAGCAAGCGCCGGGAAAGTAGATGGTATCGGGGCCTGCAAAATCATCTCGCGTTAGGCGGAGATGTACAACCTTGACGAATGTTTGTCCCCGAACGGTGGTCGACATGGCAGAAAGGAAGGTGAGGCGACATTCTAAAATGTCCGACTCATCCTCAGATGTCCTCGATCAGCGACGACTCATTGTGGAAAATGAGGACCTTGTGTTAACCACAGGTCAACTTGTCCATGAATAAACGCACATTTCATTTGATATCGAAGCTGAGAGTCTAAGCGAGCCGAGAGGATCACTTTGGTAGCCTTCCAACGAGCAACGGTGCTGCGTCCAAAATCGGGGAATGACTATTCTGAACCTAGTAAGATTAACATTTCCATCGCACTATACTGCACCGATGCTCGGTAATGCTATGTCATCATGAGCAGCATCCTTGGTAATGTACCCTCGTACTCTACGCCACGCATTCCAGCCATGGATCTTTTGGAAGATTAACAGGAAGACTGTCATACACTTGAGCTATGTGCTCAGTTGTAGGTGGAGCTGTACTTCCAAACGGACCGACACCACCTCCTTCAAGAAAGGTTGTGAGATCTGCAAGGATCCCAGGTATATCATCTCCATCTGGAACCTCGGCAGGAAGGTATACGTATTCTCGGAGCCTCTGTAAGCAAACAGGCCAGGCAGGTTCATTGGGGCAAAGGCTCGCAAGGTCATGAAGAGATTTGCGGAAACCGCCCCCGACAAGAAACGTACAGACGGCAAACAGGACGTCAGGCTCGTGAAGATATTTCAAGAAGTTTTGAGATATCTGCGACTCCGATTTTGAGGATAATGATCCGGTAATGAACATTTTTAGGGACTGTCGTACAGGATGATAAGAGTTGAGAAGGTTGCCATTCGGACTGTATCTGTAGTTGTAGTGGGGATTCTCGACCAGGCAGTCGAAGAGACGCTTGGCAGTAGCGTACTCGAAAGCCTCATTCACAATGAGTGGAAAGTGGAGGACAAGATGGTCAATGAGTGCATATAGCTTGAGATCATGATTGTCAAAGGTGTGTATTGTAGCCCATGTCACCATCCTCAAAGACGATCCGGACAAACTCTGCAGCCAGGTCTGGTGTACACCAGTCCCGAAACATGAACGGAGGCAGAGGGGACGTGGAGTCCACTGTGCGTAGAAACAGCAGCAAAGCGGCACGCTGGTTTTCAACAGGTACCTCCCTCTTGCCGAAATGATCTGAAGACAACAGGGTGTATAACAGTTTCAGGATAACATGCCGATGGTGGGTGAAATCTGTAATAGGCACCGCAGGGCGTTCCAAAGATTCGAGAGCCAAAAATGTACTCGATCCCTCTGATGGCCTTGCAGAATATGTTCCCGAGAGGCTCATCAATTCCTGTGCGTTGAATAGAGGGTGAGCCGGCCATGGTCAAGAGAAACCGGAGCCTTGGATCCTGAGGCGAAGGGTAATCATCAGGGCTTTCAGGATTGAAGACACTGTCTATAACATCTAATTGGCGCTGGATGATGCTTTCTTCAACCCAATGATCCAAATAGTGATATAAAGTAGGCAGGAGACGGGCAGGTCGACTCTCTGCCTCCTGGAATATCTGAACTTCTCCCCATTCATAAACTGGGGGAGAGGAAACAAATCTGGCGCGCCAATTGAATGTTGGGATGACTGAGAAGAAATATTGAACCATATCACGGTCATCCGGACCATATGGTAGGATTTTGTGGAACAGACGCGCCCATACAATGGGTTCTAGTTCAATACCCTTGAGAGAGAGATTGGATAGAAAATTGGATCGAAGGAGTTCCCTGGATCTCATCGAGATAGGTCAGTGCCATGTTGTAAACACAGAAGTTGGGCATAGACATCCGGAGAGAAGTAGCCCTTCAAGTGCGACGTGACATCGAATGGCACACATGCTCCACAACGCCACTCATGAGCTTCGGTTTCCTTTCCTGGGAAGCGTAGGAAAGCTCTACTAACGCGATCAATTTTGCCTTCTAGGGCAGGGTGACCATTGCTTGCATCGAGCAGAAGATTTCGGAGAGTAAGCTGACATGTGAACGGAAAGTAGGCTATGTGGTGCGGTAGGGACGTCACAGAAGTGAGCGGTAAAGCACTTGTCGACTGTATGACAATGCTCTGTACGCTAGGGTTGGATGACATGGAATATAGCCAGGACAGAGCGTGTACATCCGTTTCATCGGCACAATGCTTGACAGCTGCAATTTCGGCATCTTGGAGAGTGACTGGCTCTGGTAGTGACTCTGAGGCGTCTAGCTTGAAGCCAAGGTGTTCTGCTAATAAGATGCGTGGGATTGGAGATGGCTTGTCAGGCTGAGTGTCAGCACCAACTTTGATCCATTTAAAGGAGATATTGTGGGTGATATAGGCATAAAGAGGGAAGATGTACTGTGACAGTGGCGTCTTGTAGGGACATGAGGGATATAGAATTGGAAGGAAATTCGTGATCAAGTACGCAGCAAATGCTATGAAGGTAACACTTCCAACAACGGATGCGATCGACACACTAAGCGGGATGATGAAGAGGACCAAGCCTACTAGAAATGCAGCAAGCGACGCGCTCATAAGGACAGGCAGTAGTCCGATGATGAGGTCAACGCCCCATCGCTGCAGTCCCATATAGCGGAACTGACGCAATCGGCACCTGTCCTGCGGTATTCCCGATGGGACCGACATATATTGGTGAATCCATTGTTTGGTCAAAACAGCGAACAGTGCGGTGGAAAGACTGAGGGAGAGGCTGGTGAACCATAGACCGTTAACCCACGAGTCGGACACCGAGGGACGAAATGTGAGGTCTGAGTGGGGGATACCATTCACGAGGGAACCATTGGCTGCCTGAGCGTTGGACGTCGATGAGCTCAATCAGAAGTGCGGCTGTCACTTGGCCGTAGTTAACCTGCAGGCTCTGAGATGTCTGTGCTACAAAGGTGGTGACCACGGCGGAGAAGAGACCAGCCTATTAGTCTAGGGCGAGTAAAGAAATCAAGGACTAGTTGATCTGAGTACTGACAAAGACGAGAAGGACATCCAAGGCATCTCGCCATCCTTCCACCATCTCCAAATCAAATGGACCGCACTCTTCAAGGTACGTTCGCCATACCCTGGCCGTTGGTCCCATCTCTTCATACCGCTTATCTTCAGGGAACTTTTGCTCATAGTCAGATGGATCGCTCCCTGGACCCACAGTTAGACTCCTAGCAAGCGAACAAGTGATAGGAACACACCTCTGGCAGCATATTCCGGACGGTGGATGCCCATTGTCTTGCGCCTCGACTTCCGTCGGCGGCGCCGCGAGTTAGATGTCAAATTGTCAGCCTCTGACTGTTGAGGCTGGTTATTGTCATGAGATGTTTTTGGGTGTTCGTCGTCCCCAGAGACAATTGGAGGCTCTCGAGATATCGTCGCCGTCGCTGACGCTCGGTGTTTCGTGGATCGAAGGCATGGTGTTAGGTGGTACAGTTGTGGACAACCAAAGTCGACAAATCAATTTCCGGCTAAACTAGATTTTCTGGCGCAAAACTGAGTTCAGATTTGGAACACCAGAGACCGAAAGATTCCGAAGTTTTTCCCACAACATTTTTGCGGTGCCAAAATTTTGAGCGAAAAAAATTAATTGTGTGTACCCTTTTTGGCCTCTCCGATACAGATGTACGTCACTTATTCATTCAACACAGCCTCAATCGCCATCATCGCTCGCGGCTGGAAACCGCGCGATGCTGTTTATGCTGCTTCACGGCCCATTCTGCCGCCTTCCCTGTCAGTTTTCTTCTGTAAGCGCTCATAAACCGCCATGATCGATCGATAAATCTCCGAATTGTATCTAATGGGCAAGCATCAAGGTATTGAAGCACAAGAGCCTTTGACTCGGCAGAGGTCCTCTTTGGAATTTGACGATACCGATATTTACACCAGCCCCAATACTACAAAGGACTCGTAAATAAGTGCATAATCTAGAGAGTAATATGATTGTACTTTGCCATTTCAATTGGATTCAGTTCACAGTGAAACTTTGGTAGAAACATAAATTCATGTCCACCTTCCTTGATTACTGTCTCAAGCATGGAAATTTGATTGGTGAAATCCTCCTGCTTACTCAGAAGCCGAGCCAATATCCTCCTCCACATCATAATCGGAGTCTACCTCGAGATAAACAACACTGTCCGGAGTTGCTTTACCATGTCCATCAAGTTCATCTTCGGTCTCTGAGCGCGAGGCCTCCGTATCTGGCTCTGAGACGTCCGGATCCTCAGCTGTGACTGGAACTGCCTTGGTGCCTTGATTTCGGAGCCCGGTTATATTCCGTTTCGCGCGCGTTGAAGGTCTGCCCCTGCCTTTCATGATGACCAGTTTGTGGACGAACGGCTCGATGAAATTTACTGATCTTGACGCTATCAGATGCAGATTTTGAAAAGGAGTCGATTGCGCTATCTCCGAAGTTTTTCCCACGACTTTTAGGGGGTATGCCAAATTTTTTGGATATTTTTCGGTCAAACTCGTTTTCTGCGAAATCGGCTCGTGCAAATCTCTTTATTAGGTCTCTATCTTCATTCTCGTACAAAAAAATCCGGCCGTTTCTCTGACCATGGTCCGCCTAAAAATGGGTCAGATTTTTGGCGGAGTTTGATTGTCCACAACTGCACTGGGGCAAGGCGAGTATAGGCGCCGTAAGCATAGCTGTGATTCTCTCCCACGGACGATAACAGCACGGCCAGGCGCCGTGAAGCGATATCCCAACATCTTCACTATACAAAGCCAATATTACGGAGGGACGGTACCGCATTCATCACAGCTGTGAAGTAGCAAATCCTGATTTGGAATCCACATTCACTATTTGACATTAACGACTTTTCTTCATACGGATCGTTGAGTCTGGTTTACGAGACTATATTTGACATATATGACATCAGCGGCGGCCAATCTTATTTCTTTGATGTCCTACCCGCCGATGCGGCCAGTTTGACGATACTCACGCATTGAGTCAGTGTCCAGAGGAGTTCTCTCTCGTTAAAAATGCCTGTTCCGCGTCCCTCATCATTCGTCTACTCTTTAGATTGCAAGAAAACAGTTGCAAGTATCACGACAAATAGACTCGAGCCAGTCCCCGGACGTCGTTTGATGACAGTCGATCACCATCTGCCTTTTCAGACTTGGTCGACTATCATCAAGTAGCGGGTTGGACTGGCTCGAATCTACACGACAAATATAACTCCTGTCAGGATAGGTTTACCATGCTCGTTCCGCGCCTTCCTAACTTTATTTACTATCAATCTACCCTCTTGAAGAAGCCAGGGAGGAATTCGTCCATGTGCTCTTCGATAAAATCCTTGACGTTTCGACCTGAGAGGGGGCCGTCGACGATGTGTACACCGACGGGAAGAAGTACTACGACTCTTCTTGCTGGAATGCTCACTTTTAAGTCACCATGACTCTCTCATTACGGGAAACGCAGTAGACGATATCATGTCGTGACTCATTCGGGTTAGGTATTATATCTTGAACATCTACTCCAAGGCTTCGTCTTTCAACATGGTTACGGCGGTATGTTTGCTTATCCATACCTATACATATAGCACCTGATTCCATTCAACGACCAGTTAGAGGCCCTTCATATCACCCAACGACCTTTTCAATACCCGGAGGGAATTTGTATCCTCCCTGTTTACGAATCTGAATAGTGAATCGACGTCAGAACATGTCCATCTGGCAGTTTTACACCTACCTCGTCAAAGATACCCATTTCCAACAAGCTCTTATTGTGGCCCCATAGCGAGCTTTGAGTCTTGCCGTCTCGAACACACCTAGCAACCTCGTCGGCCTCGAAATGCCAGCCACCTTGACAACCATAAATCATCGACTTAACCAATAAACTACCAGTTCTCACCTCCAACATATTCAAAAGCCTTTTTCTCCGCCTCTCTCACTGATCCCTTGTCGTCAAAATACTCCACGGTGTATTCCTTCGGACAATAAATCGGAGGAGATATCTTGATAGTACCTCTTTCGAAACGGATGGTGACACCAGGGTTGACGGCATTCAGGTTGATACTGCAGCTAAGCACGGCTTGGGCGCGAAGGTCTGCTTTATCAAAGGTAAGCGTGAATGATGTATTCGAATCTACACCTGTCAGGGTCGTCTTGAGCATAGACGAAGAAATGGACGGGGACGACAGTTTGTTGTCGGGGTGCTCGTACAGCGCCATGATCGCCTGTGTAATAGATATCAGCACGATGGCGGCCGTGGGAGGAAAAACGAACTACCCAGACAAGGGGATAAGGCCCGCTATCAGAACGTGATTGGAGGACTCTCGCACGGTTTCTAATGGAACTTACAGATCAAGCAAAGCACCTCCTCCCAAAGCAGGATCCAGGATGCGATGTGTCTTCGGAATATCTATAACGATTAGGCATTGACAAAGTGTTCGGGAGGATCTCAAAATAAACACACTTTGAATATCAAAGTTTCCAGACAGATCAGCCTGAAGTACTACCGGAGGTCCCAAGGTTCCGCCATCGATAAGTTTCTTGACCTCCAAACTGAGTGGCTGGAATCTCGTCCAAACTGCCTCCATGAAGAAAACACCCTGGTCATCTGCAGCGGATAGAAGGGCCCGAAGTTCATGACCATTGCTAGTGACAGGCTTCTCGCATAGAACGTGTTTACCAGCTTTGATAGCGTCAAGGGCATTCAGATAATGGTAAGTATGAGGTGTTCCTGGACGCAGCTTAGTTTCTCCAAGCAGAGTAGAAGAATTAAAATCAATGCACCAATGTAAATAGCATCAACGTCCTGGTCGACAACTTCCATTTAATCGATAATCATCAGACATTATCTGCGTACCTTGTCTGCGTAAACCTCTTCATAGGATCCATATGCTTTGATCGACGACGCCCCCCCGGCGTTTGCGTCGATAAATTCCTGAGCTTTCTTAGTAGTTCTTGAGCCTACAGCCTCCACTCTGTGTACTAGATCGTGAACATCGCGGCTAACCAAAGGCCCTTATTAGCGCTTTATGTGAAGTCGCATACTATCCCTGCGAACGTTTTCGGGTCCACTAGTAAATCCTTCAAAAAAGGCTCAGCCAGGCCGCAAGAAAGTAAACAGTGCATACCTTGACAAAGACAGTAGCTATTTTACCTGTCGAAATGATTCCCCAGCGAAATACGAGAGGTTCAGTGGTGGCCATGGTTAAAGAGTCTTGATCGATGATATCATCGGCTACTTAACTTGCCGGCTCTCACGGCCCGAAGTTTGTCCGGGCAGCCCATGCCATTAATACCCAGTCTCCAGCAAATACAGGCTTCTGCTCCTGGGAGTCCCCTTGCCGATGCACTCACTATACTTTTTGAACATTCTCCAATCCTCATCTCGAATCTTTGCCCTCAGCTCACCGGGATCCTACCGACGCTCCCACCACTGAGCTCGTACTCTCAGCTCATCGATATCTCGCTCAGCCAGCTAGGCACCTGGGACGCTGAGATGAAGGCACAGTTCATTGCCGGGCACCCTAGAATCGGAGAGAGCAAAAATCTCTCCAAGCTCAGCGCGAAGGAACAAGGAGCGACATCAACGACCGCAATTACCCCGCCAGAAGTTCTGGCTCGGTTGGCCCACTTGAATGCATGCTATGAGAAGAAATACCCTGGTCTCGTATATATCACGTTTGTTAATGGGAGAACGAGGGCGGCCGTTGCAGAAGACATGGAGGGCAAGTTGGGTTTAGAGCATTCCTTATCGCCCCACGATCCAACACTTGCAGACATCGAACCCTTCGCAGTAGGGAGCCCCGCTTGGAGTTCAGAGCTTGATAGAGCAGTAGTAGATATTGGTTTTATCGCGAAGAGCAGACTAGGCGCATTGGGGGTAGAATGAGGTAGGTCTCATGTTGTCCATGTACTGTCACCGTTGTTAGCTAAAATAAATACAGCAGAATTATCCAGTAAATTTCCAATCAAAGATCCAGAAGCAATACATATCCGAAATATCAGTTTGCACGCTTGGCCGCAGATGCAGAGCTGAGACGTGCTGCTCGTCGCTGGGTAATACTTGTAAACCGGCCCTTGTAACGTAGCAACAAGGAAACACACCATGAGTACATTCTGTTTCCTTTCACGCCATTCAGGGTGAATATTATCCATCTCTTCCAGCATCTTCTGCACCAGTGCGCCTCTCTCCTCTGCCTCCCGCAGACGCGATTCAGCCTGTACTTTGATCTGTTGATTTCGTTCCCGAATCTCCTTCAGTCGCATTTCATGAACCTCCTTCTGTTGTTTGACCCATGCATCACGCTCCCGCAACCGGCGGGCGTGCTCTTCCGATAGAACTGGCTGAAACCCGCGAGAAATAATTCTCATCCGGACGTTATAGTGCTAATGGACAGTGAGAAAACACACGACTATCAATGATTGCCTCACTGTTCTTTTGACTGGATCACTGAGGACCTCTAGAGCCTCCTGGACCTGGAGATGAAACACTGTTAGTAGCACCTGGCTCGGTACTATAGACATACGCCACCTTATAGAACTGAGCCTTAGCTGCCTGCTTTTCCTCATCGGAGGAGCCGGGATCCAGCTTATCTGGGTGGGTTTCAAGCGCCTTCTGCTTGTATGCCCTGCGAACTGTCCGCATGAAAGGTCCATTAAATTCTTGTACCAGTACATGTAGTCGAGAAGGATATCGTTATACCTTCTTCCGGCGTCGCATTGGTGGAAACTCCTAGGATATCGTACAATGTTCCTGGCATCGATAGTTACTTTGAAAAAGGCATGAAAAAAAGGCAAGCTGAAGTTGAGGATTAATATTCGGTGGTAAGAGGGACGTGTTGGGATCCAGATCAACTTCAACCTTCGGAGTTTGCGCGACGCGCCACACGTCACGTGTTGGTTATCGGTAAATGAAAACTTCTAATCGGAATAGGAAACTTCCACTTTACGATCGCGTTCCAGTTACTCTGAAGCGTTCACTTACATAACCCGAGGCTCCGAGAATGCATCAAAACCTAGAGTGTCTATGCTGTGCGAATAATGAAATCTCGATTACCGTTCCTTGCAACGGCAGACATCTTGACGACCAGCTACTGTGCCATTGATGCATCACGGTCGTAAATGTGTCGCGGCCCGTTCTTCGCTAGAATATCGGGCCATGCATGTAAGTATCATGCGCATTGGAGCTCCAAGTACTGGGGGCAACATGAAACTCTTGCGTAATACTCATCATCTGGTCTCCTGGTGCTCAATTGTATCAGAGGTGTAGGCGATTTCAAAAACGTGATGAAAAGGTATTTAATCAACAAACAATTCAGTCTTCCCTCTTCAACCTATCGATACTGCAATGGTGGCAGTGGCAGTGGCTCGCCTCGCCTTCTCCTCTCTGGTCGCGTTTGGGCAGGTCGTCAATGTAGTTTCGGCTGCTAATGTCTTCGCCCATTTCATGGTTGATCCTCTCACTTGTTGACGCATTAAACGGATCTCACTATTTCGATTAGGTTCAAAATTCATATTCATATTCCCAAAGTGATTGGGCAAACGATATCTCTATTGCTCAGTCAATCGGCATCGATGGTTTTGGTAACAGGTCTTGTTCATAAGCGGTACAACCTGTTCTAAACTCCTTGCACCTAGCCCTGAATGTCGCCAGTCCCAGTGACTACGAGCCTGACCGCATCGAAAACGCGTATGCAGCAGCGGAGGCCGCGGGATTTAAGCTCTTCTACTCTTTTGATATGGTCTCGGTTAGTGGGGCATGGTCATCAGACACTATTGCCGCCCAAATCGGAAAGCATGTGACGTCTACAAGCACATTCTTATGGAATGACACCGCTCTCGTCTCTAGTTACGCTGGCCAGGACAACGGAAATGATTTTTGGGCTGCTGTAAAGTCTACACTCTCTGGCCAAGGGATTGATATATCTTTTGCGCCGGCCTTGACTTCTTACCGGGATCCATCCCAGGCCGAGACTATGCTGTCCACCTTCACGTCAGTGGACGGCTTCACTAACTGGTGGTCCTGGTGCGTTCTTTCTAGCTGTACCAGTTCCTAATCACCTATTTCCTTTGTTTCTGTAGGCCTAACGATGGTATGTCGTCAATCATAAGTTTTAACAAACACTCATCGTCACCTTCTGCCGTCAAGTCAATGAAACGCTCACCGTAGATACGGATCTTGCTTACAAGTCTGCGGTCAAGGGAAGTCGATCTGGTCCCTACATCATGGGTTCGTCAGTATGCTCTACAGGCTTTCCTCTGATGCCTATTTATTCCAGCCGTTTCACCGTGGCAGTTCAAAGATATCGGTGACCAGAACTGGATCGAGCAAAGCGACACCCTGTGGAATTACCGGTGGCAGCAGGCCATCAATGACGTGCAGCCCGATATCGTCGAAATCGTAACCTGGAATGATTATGCAGAATGTGAGCTATGTTTAATTTTTCTAATGCGTAAGACACCAATTTACCAAATCAGCCCACTACATCGGCGATATCAATCCCAACGTTGCGGTAGGTGCCATCATCTAGTTTAAGAGGTAATCTCAAGGTTTCATCAGTTGTATGATGCGGCTGCCTATATCACTGGCATTGATCACGCCGCATGGAGAATTGTCGCTCAATACTACATCAGCTACTTTAAGACTGGCACTGCCCCTTCCATCACCGTACGTGAACTTTGTATGATTATCATCCTTCGTAACTCGCCAACCTTACACACAGGAGGACCAAGTAGTTTTCTGGTACCGCATCCATCCCCGCGAGGTGACGTGCTCCGGAGGGACGCAGCCCCGTATGTACAGTTTTCCTGCGGACGCTGTGTTCGCTTTGGCGATGCTCGCCGAGGATGGAACCGTCGCTGTCGACATAGGAAGCACCAGCCATACTGAGTTCAGCGCCAAAGGAGGCCAGCTCACCATGGGGGTTGCCTATTTCCCGTCTGAAGACAATCAGACCCCTGCAGTTAGCCTTATTCGCAACGGCGCTACCGTGAAGTCGACAAATGGACTACAGGCAATCACGGCTAGCTGTTCATACTACAATTTCAACCCTGTAGTAGGTGCATTGAGTGCCTGAGTTTGTGATACTTCATCGTCATCGATTATACCCTTATATATCTCATTGGACTCTTATTGAATACATGCATCGTATGAATCGAGACGGAGCCTTATTTTTTGCACATACGTTTGTGCTCCTTCCAGTCACTGAATTCAAACGGATCAGGATAGAGGTCGCGATGTAGATGAAAGGACAATAACTCACTTGATCTGGCATTGCCGATTGCAATAGCGCGCCTCGCATTTAGAACATTCATCATCGCAGTGGTCCCGTTATCGTGGGAGGAACATGTAGGATACGCGCAGACTATAGTATTCAGTTCCAAGGCGTTGAAATCCGCCAGGAGCCGGGTCAGGTGTGCCATTGGGTCTTGCGTTTCTTCTCCATGGTTATCCACAAGCCCTAGCGCGAGAGCCAGGTCCCTCGTTACACTTCTGATTGGTTCCAAGTTGGTTTTCACTGCGTTCTGGCTCTGTAGAAATGATTCGTTGTATACTGAATGAAACATAGCGAGTACCCCTTGACCGAGATCCTCTGTCCTTGTCAGGAGTGTGCGAGCTATGTCTAGACCCGTTGTAGCAAGTCTGCAGCACTATATAGTCTGCTTTGTGAGAAGCAATACTGCATCGCAATCCTCTGAAAAATGAGGGCCTGAAATAAGTCACACAGAGACGTCCTTACCACGTTTAGAGATCGACAGCGCTACCATGGAGGAAGTGACAACAAAATGTCCTAGCATAGAATGACTGAACATGAAAAGAAGGAAGTCGGATGTTTCTGAGTGTGTGCGATCCATGAGCCGAAGTCTAAATCAGGGTTGAGTATACATCAGCTGGTTGAACTCGAAGATCTTACACCATGACTCGAACAACGGCCACTGTGGCTTCAACTTTACTCTTCGCACCGCCATTACCAATGAGATCACTTAGGACCTTATCTACGAACCCGGCGTACAGTTTGGACGGTATCGGTATTTTTTTGTGAGCACAGGTTCCCAGTAATCCACAAAATGAAGAAAGATGTCGATCGAAGTTTGCATTGGCGAGAAAACACTCCAGACGCAGGCAAAGGGCGGAAATACCAAAGTCCTCGTAGTATTGTGTCACTGTGCGAACGTAGACGTCGAAAGAATCGGTTTGTAGTAATATATCGGGCTTGAGCATGCCTTGCTCATAGTCGCGCTCTTCGGAACGAGTGGCCATGAGATAGAGCCATTGGTAAAAGACTACAGCCTTGAGTACAATGGAGCTGAATCTGCGGGACGCCTCAGCGATCGTTATTTGTAGGCAAGAAGGAGGACGGTACATCATTTTGTTTTCTTCGAGAGCCATTGTCAAGATGAATGAGAGGTAACGTCGGATGACAAGACGGGCTGGGGAGCTCTTTTCATCTACTCGTTCGTCATGATAGCTTTGGAAATCCTGGATAAAAATCAGCATTCCTGTATGAGCGTCGAGAAAGCAAAGGACGGATCTACCTTTCGATTCTCCCACAACGTATTTATAGTCTCTTCCGCACAGGCCATGTATTTTCGACGCGTCTTTTTATTATCAGCAGTGTCAAATTGATTGGCAAGCCGCATAGCAAGAACAGAACGAATGATATCTGCGATAGCTTCGATCTACTTGAAACGATAGGTGGCGTGCGACGCGAGGAACTTGAAAACGTATAACCTACCATCGTCACCCGACTTTGGGACTTGATGCAGAGGACATCGACTTTTCCGGAATCACGAAATGCTTCCCAACGAGGCCTGCTGGGAAACAATTCTTCTGCATAGAGCGACGGTTTCCACCGAGGCACAGAGCTCATCAGCCGTTGAACGTCATTGAGCGTCGCCTGTTTACTTGATGGCTGTAAAACTGGACGCATCGAGAGAGTATTCACAGTGGTAGTAGTAATCGAAGCCGCTTTGTTTTGCTTGGTCACCCAATGCGCTGATCCCTTCTTTGCGATTCGAACATCGATATCCTTTTCGAGTAATCCACGCTGACTACATGTAAAGCAACATCTCGAGTCCGGCGTATAGTATCATGACAATACTGGAATGCAGTGAAGGCATGACACCAAGACTTCTCAGGGATGGTATCGCGACAAACCGCGACCTGACGGGCCGGAATATCCTTGCATCCCCGATTCTTTCCGAAGGATGAGGAAACGACAGAGGGTTATAGAAATAGAAAAACGTAACTGGTCGTGAGTAGTGCCAAATTGTCTGGACAGGGGCTATACTCCGGGTTAGCTTACAAATCTGTAGTGATTGGCGAGCATCCGGCACGCTTCGGCTGCCATGCCAGCTGATTGCCTTTGTGGCTGTCTTTCCGACTTCTCCCTATTGGTTTGTATCATTCGCATTGCTAACTCATCAAAACCGTCTTTTTGTACCAGGACTGACTGGGACCGACGACTCCTCACAAAACCCTTCTCACTCTGAGTGCCAGACATTTCTGGTATGAGGATTCAACTTTCAAATTCATTATTACCACTTGGTGCTCACAAGGGAAACAACCTCCACCCGTTGACCATGCTGTAGCTTATAATAATTTGGCCCGACGATCTTTTATCGATAAATTGTGCTTCCCCTGAGTCCCACTATTACTTACCTTGTAGCTGCCACCGAGCGAACTTTTTCCCCGCAACCAACCAGTGGATTAGATTCATGCATGTCGCTTACAATGTACAGTTTTGATTTTTTCAAGCATGTCCGAACTCCGTTAAGTGAGAAAATCCTATATCGTGCAAGGTAGCGACTTAATTAGCTATCTTTTGAAAATGAATCCAAAAAAAGGAAAGAATCGGGGACCCGGCGCCCGCCGCTACTGGATGAATCCGAGTGCAAGGTGAGCTCCCCGTACTATTTTGTCGTGAGCACTCCGAGATCCTTCGTTACTCGACCGTAATTGAATATGCCCGTATTTTATCACATTGTTTAGTACTTGAGTTGTTTATACTGGTTGAAAGCCTTCACATCCCTTTACTTTTTGCATATACCCTTGTGCTCCTTCCAGTCATGATAGAGTCATTCAGCATAGAAGCAATCCTGCAAAAAATATGTTCGGACTCACTCTACTTGGCACTGCCTGCTGCAGTAGCCTGAGCCCAGACTTCACTTTGAGCATCTCCGAGTCATAGTCACAGCAGCGCTCTCGTCATTGCTCGCCTGTCAAGATATTAAGAATCTGCCTGGGGGAGACTAGATTGATACTTGTAGATAAACTACCACGTCCTGAAGCCATCGAAGCTTGTAGGTTCTTTCTCTTCACGTCGTCCGGGTCAGTCTCTGGCTCAAGATTTCCGTCTCGCCTTTGTCCACGCAAGCAGCACATATTTTGTATGGTATCGGGATTTTGTTGTGGGCACACGCCTGCAGAGGCCCCGGGAAGCTCCCGCCAAGGTGTGTCCGGATTTTTGCATATTTGAGGCCCAAAGAGCAAATCTTTGAGGACCAAAATTTGCACTCTCTGTCCGCAGTTTGCATAATTTCGGACGGTCTGGGTGATAGTTCCTGGCGGCAGACCTTGTAACTGGCGATGCACGCCTCGTTTAGGTATCTAAGCGGATTCCCGAAATACTTAACCCTCAATTGTCACTATTCAGAGGCCAAATTGTTGCTCGAGCAAATTTTCTGCCGTTTATCGTGATGTCAACAACATGCAATCCTGTTGGTGAATTTACATGAACATAGCGTGACTGTTCAGGTCAAGTTCAGGTATTAGGTTTTATGTTAATAAATATCATGTTTCCGATTTGATCAATGACAGTGAGCTCGATATCGGGGACAGGCCGATAGTTCGGTCATCCTCTGCCCCTTGGAACGTTCAATATTAATGTGGTGGAGCCGTTTATCTCCGTTTGTCTTGCGACTGTTGAAGTATGCCCATTTCTCAGGGTTCGCTGGACCGTTACTAGCACAGAAACATGAGTTTCAATGACTTGTAATTCCGGGAGTGACATGTACACTCATGTACACCCGAGGTGAACAATCTCGTGTATGGATCTTCAAAGGGCGCAGTTTATACCTGCCATAGCGTGGCCTGGGCGCGGGACTTAGCTGGCGTACGTCTGAATGTTCTTCCATATGACTCTGATGTGAGCGTGGCTGTTCTTGAACTTTATTGCTCTGCTGATTGCGCTCAGGAACAAGCACTGAGGAGACTGGGCCCGAACAGGCTGCGCGTGAGAAAACGTTCAAGGAATAGTTCCCATTGGGTTCGATAGGGGATACGGCAAATGTCCTTGCGCTAACCTTGGTATTTTTGGCGAGTGATGGATCGCATATCATGATGGACCAGCTTCTCCCTGTTAATGGGGATGGGGCTTCAGTTCAATAAATTATAAAGGTGATCCTTAGGGAACACGTTGTGTCAGCACTGACGAAAGGAAAGCATAATGGTAAAGAACGTATGTATACCGCTAGGAAAGTCTGTCCAATATAACTCCGGTCACCGCGTCTGCTAAAACAAGGTCGAGTCCAGTGAACGAGGGAACGAGGGTGTCCATATCAAGACCATTATTAGATTAGGCACGGCGAACAGTCAAGGGCATGCCGTCCGTCGGTTCTACCGAAAGATTTCTCCATCAAGAACAGCTCTTATCTCGCTGAATGATAATGACTTACTCATAGTGATGGCAGACGCAGGCTTAGCCTCTTGGCCAGGGTAAGCAGGATCGAAGTCGAAATTCAGGATCAATGAACTGTCAAAAAATCTCATCATTAGGCTATGCAGCAACAAAATTATTCCACTTACGCCAGCACGGCTTTCATTTCGATAATAGCCATGGTCTTTCCAATACAGGAATGAGGTCCGGAAAGGAAGGAAAGGTGGGAGTATGAGGGATTGTATGCTTTTGGCAGATTGAACCACCGTTCAGGTCGGAATCTACACGCTTTCTCAGCACCGTCGAAGAGGAGAAGTAGAATGCGAGTACTCACTCCTCGGCGTCCTCTCCCCAAACATGTTTCCATGTGTTAATCTGACGGATCTGTGTGTGCTTGAGTCTACCAGGGAGTAAATAGATCACCAAATTCGTACACATATTTGCAAGAGAGTTCCCTCTGGTACCAGGACACTATCAATATAATCCGTCGTAGCGGTCTTTCTTACGGTTGTTGGTATAGGAGGCATCACACGCAAGCTTTCCATTCTATGATAGAAATTTCATGAGCGAAACACAGACCAAAAAAGGTTTGACCTTACATCACGCAATCAAGCCATTCAAGACCATTCAAAGTTCGATAATCGGGCCTTGAATTTTCCTGGAAAACAGGGGTAACTTCATCGCGCAGTCTTGACTGATACTCCTTATTATTTGCCAAGAGCCACAGCGTCTGTCCAAAGTGAGAACATTGATGGACATGGAAAATGGAATGGTACCTACCCATGTCAAGCCGCTTGCTGTGGTTTCATGTCCGGCGCCGAGAAAGGTGAGCTACATGAGTTCATCAGGTCGACTTTCTTCCGCCGCCAAAGTTAACTTACTACTTGGTCAACCATGATATTATCGCTCATGGCATACCCCCGTTGTTCCGTATCATTCGCCCTAGCACGCATTAGGAGGCTCATGATGTCTCGCTTCGCATGCATGTCGTCGGCAGATATACCAGATTCTTCCAAGTCTTTGATCTTCTCGGACAAGATTTGCCGTGAGATCTTACGAATTCGATGCATGCTGTCGAGTAGCTCTGTGAATGGAGCTAGAAAAACAGGTTTGAATCCTTCTAAACATCACGAAGGGAGAACTTGCCGAAGAACCTGGTATATTTGAAGACCGCACGGTATTTGTACGCGAAATCTGATGAAAGAAAACGTGGACCGCCAGGAAGCGTCATGGCGAACACGAAGCGAAACATGTTCTGGCCTAAGAAGATCTTCGACATCAGCCATGCGAAGAACTTCGTGGAACGGCATGTAGACAAACCCGTTTGAAGGTTAAGTAAAGTCTCGTATGCTTCAGCCAGCTCATTGTGGGGATTGTTCAAAGAGTCTGCATGGTATCCGAAAGCCGTGTCACAGATAATATCGAGAGTAATTTTGCTGACTAGAGTCCGCGTTAGTGTGCTGAATCTGAACAAGAAAGTTGAGGACTTACGCCATTCATACATAGGAAGGATATCTCCTTTCCCGCCGTTATGGTCGAGTTTGGTAGAAATTATGTTAACAAGACTAATCTGCGTTATTGCGGCGATGATTGAAGAAAAGAAGATTCGTACTTTGTGATGGGTTCGTAGTACATATCCGTCTCTACGGGTTATTCTAAGCAAGCGGACAACAGGAGGATGAAGCACGCACGAGCCATAAGATTCTGTAAAGAAAATGCAGGGTTCATGACTCGACGCATTTGTTTGTGCTCATCACCCATAACGGTCAATAATCCACGACCAGTGATGAGCTCGAAGAAATTCCTGAGGTATAGAGGCTGGTGCGGATAGTGAGAATACACAAGTGAAGAGGAGAGGCTCTCACCCTAGGACAGTCCAGCGGCCTGGACATTATTTGGTGGAGACCCTCCGGAGTTATGAAGATTAAACGTTCAAGACCCACTGGCCCCACCGCTCGGACAATTGAACCATACTCGTTGATCCATTCCCGCGCTGCCATCCCCACTTGGGTGCTGAATATCTTCCTGGCTTGACCCAGGATGGGCTCACCCACGGGCGGCCCAGGAAGATGACGAAGGGGCGAAAAGAATCGTGGGTACACAATCAACCAGTAGACCACTCTGCAGAGAAAATACGCTGGATAAGGGTAATTAGACGAGATCCAAGGAAAGGACAAAAACACGCACCTCCACAAACATAGAACAGAAGCCGAAAGGTTAAGTTCGAGAGGCGCAAGGAATCAACCACAGTTTCTAGGATAGATGAAAACATGGAGGGTATGAAAACGAGGGAACTCGGATCTATGTCATCTTACTAGAAGATGATCTATGTATACCAGCTATGTTCCTGCCACTTTTCGGTTTAACAACACAAAACATTGACGGACATGTGCAGCTATCTGTTGGAGGCGGTTGGAGTGCCTAGTTGATCATTTTTTGGTAAATGTTCTTGTCGGGCAATAAGCGGAACGGAACTGTCACTTTTGCTTTTCCCCATCTTGACATAGTATGGTCTTATGGAAGTGGATAATTATGGATCCACGGCTTTGCGGTGATTCAAGCGACACTCGGGCGTCAATGCGATGAGATGGCGCGTCAATTTCTGCAGATCAGTCAAAAGTCTTTCTATATGGTAGACACGGCTTACAAACTTTGAGGCAGATGTCAGCAATCAAACGGATTAATTGTGGAGTGTTTATTTAAACAAGAATGATGGTGTAAAACTGGAAAACTGGATTTATTGGCCACCTCTGCTGTAAAAAATGACGAGATAGCTGTCCGGGCCGGTGGCTTCCAGAATCCGAACACTATCATATTTGTCGGTGATTGGCAAACGTACTAGGGTCACGGCGAGACTTCCTTCCCCCTTCCTTCCTTATCGCCCTCCGACGCCTTCTGGCGTAAAAAAGCCTCTGGATCTGAGGCAGGTATGAGTGCATTCGACGAATCCGTTTCTGAATACACGAAATGTGATCAAAGAGTTCTTTTAGCTTTTGCAAAACTTGCGCACCTGACAATCGATTATCCATGGCCAACGGCCCGGATTTGAAACCATGTTCAAATGACACCAGTAAAGTTCGCCTGCTGCTGTTCATTTCCCTTCTTCCCCCCAACCACTCGATAATCACCTAGTAATCTGCCTTCAAAGATGACCAGCAATCCCGAACTGTACAGCCCGCTCAAAGTCCTCCAGCATCCTGAATTTAAGATTCTAGCTCCCGGAGAGAAGACAGACAAGGAAGCCAATATTGCGGCTTTTTATAATCCTGCACACGAAGTCCACCTTGTCCAGAAGCCTCGTCCTAAACCTGGGCCTGGGCAGGTCCTTCTACATGTCCGTGCTACAGGAATTTGCGGGTAATTGCTTCTAGATGTCATAATGAACTCTCGTTAATATATGCATGAGGTAGAAGCGACGTTCACTTCTGGCGTCATGGAAGGATCGGTGACATGATCGTCACTGATGAGGTAGGCAATTATTCTATTGTCTCTTGTAATAACATTATTGAATGGGATCATAGTGTGGATCGGGCCATGAGTCTGCCGGAGAGATTGTTGAACTTGGAGAAGGCGTGACAAAGTGGAAAGTCGGTAGGTCTGCCACTTCATTTAGTACTTATGTGGTCATCAGGCTTTCTGCAGGCGATAGAGTTGCATTGGAAGTTGGAATTCCATGCTCACAGCCATCCTGCACACCTTGTCGCACAGGAAAGTACAATGGCTGTCCTGATGTCGTTTTCTTTTCCACCCCGCCTTATCACGGTCAGTATCGTTTTATTAAATGTCAGCAACACATCACTAAACCTCGTGCTCTAGGCACCTTAACACGCTGGCATGTTCATCCCGAACAATGGCTACATAGACTTCCCGACAATGTGACTTTCGAAGAAGGTGCTTTATGTGAGCCTTTGGCTGTCGCCTTAGCAGGAATCGATCGTGCAGGGCTTCGCCTCGGTGACCCTACACTCATCTGGTACGCGTTTTTATACTTCTTCCACGCGCCAAATATTCAATGCTGTTATTTAACGTAGCGGCGCTGGGCCTATCGGTTTAGTATCTCTCCTTGCTGCGCGCGCTGCAGGAGCCGAACCTGTCGTTATCACCGATCTCTTCCAAAGTCGTCTGGACTTTGCGAAGTCGCTAGTACCCGGAGTAAAAACCGTTTTGATTGAACGTGATTTAGCGCCCAAAGACCAGGCGAATAAGATCAAAGAAGCCGCAGGTGGCGAGTTGAAGCTTGTGTTAGAATGTACCGGTGTGGAGAGCAGCATTAGTACAGCAATATTCGTGCGTCTCCCTTTTTTTTCACATGCGGGGTCTTCTGACCAGCGCCGTTTTTAGTCGGTGGAATTTGGTGGGAAAGTCTTCGTTATTGGGGTTGGCAAAAGCGAGCAGAACGTAAGTTCCTCGTCAAAGGGTTGCTTCTGAACTCATGCATATTTTCTCATAGTTCCCATTCATGCAACTGAGTGCAAATGAAATTGATCTCAGGTTCCAATACCGTTATTCCAATCAGGTGCATCCGATTCCTTTTCACGCTGCGAGGTTTACGATCGAACTTACCGTTCTCTATAGTACCCGAAGGCAATACGCCTTGTGGCGGGTGGACTCATTAATCTCAAACCGCTTGTTACTCATCGTTTTGCCCTTGAGGATGCTATCGATGCATTCAACGTTGCTGCTGACCCTGCGCAAGGTGCTATCAAGGTGCAAATTCAGGATTAAGGTCTAGTATAAATTAGAAAGCCCAAGCTTAAGGTAGATGTACGGTAACACATGCCATGATGTTCGACCCATTATAACATGAAAGATGATCGATAATCGAGGGAGGACGTAGTTGATGTACTTACCCCGAACTCAAAGAATGATTGATGATCGTGTGTAGGGCGAGCCGCCATCAAGGGCGCAAGTTTTCCATATAAAGCCTCTTTTTTTTCTTTCGCAAAACTTAGTCCTATGAAGCCTTGTCTCTTTCTTTCCCATCTCTTTATGCAGTCTTTGACTAGCGAACGCTCTTGCTTATTACTCTCTCACAATTCCGAGCAGTCTTCGAAACATGTTTGTACGAGGATACATTGCAATACGCCGGCAAAGTCCACATCCAGTGCGAAAGCGTGTATCTAACGGGAATTGAGTAGCATATGTACTGTGTGCAAGGGGGAAGGAGTCGAAGAGGTTGAGAAACTGCTATTGCACAATGTAGTAGAGGAGTAGTATGCACAGAAAGGAGATAATGTACAGAATGCAGAGTCAAACACGAGAGGAATGCAAGGATGATATAAACAAAATGTGATGTACCATAACAAGGAGCGATTAGTGCACAAGTATATAAGAGAAAGGACGGACATGGGAAGAAAGAAAATGTTCACTGAACGATGCAGTTGCCAGCGGATTTGGTCTTTCTATGACGACGAGAATCGACCAAAGCTCCAGGAAAGTGACCCTCGTCTGAGAAACCCGATGCTGAAGCTATTCTCGACGGCGAATGGACTTCGCCTTCTTCAATGGGAGATATCGAACGTGTGCCACCATCGGTATCGGTAGAAAATGTGGACTTTCTTCCAGCACTTTCAGGTGCACTCCTGAGACTAGAACTATTCGGTGCAGTACTGTTGCTCGACAACGATTGTGGCCGCTCCTTCGTTATCTTCCGCTGTAAGGCGGGGCCCTTTGTACGGCTAGCCTTATCCGGAGAGGACGTTGACGAACCAGCTACGGAGTAGTCTTGATCCGGGGTAAGGTTACTTCGCGACCGCTTAAATGCTTCGATGAACTTGAACGCAGTAGGCTGTGAACCGGCGCTTGTACTTGGGGTAGCAGGAGGCACATCGATACTCGTCCGCGGGGTGTGGGTATGTGCAACGTAAGAAACATCGGACATCGGACTCGTGGGATGACCATCGCGTAGCAGATCTGCTGGATTAGAGTAAACACTGTTGGGATTGCCCTTCTCGGCATACTGGGCATACAACAGCAGCTGAGCACGAAGATCGCAGGTGGGCGGGGCGTTGTGGGCACACTTGGAATGTGAGATAAGGCTGCACTGCGAACAAAGGACAGCACTCTTCTTAACGTTCAGAAGACATACTCGGCAAGTCATAGCTATGGGAGATCTTAATTAACACGAATGTGAACTTGACAATCAGAAAAACTTACGTTTGCTAAATGTGGTTTTCACAAAGGTATGCTCGCGAGGTGATATGTCGTTATCGGCTAAGGGTCGAGCCGACGAGTTGGAATGACGGCGGGGAGGTGAGCCGCTGACTCCATCATCGTGGGGATAATCTCCAAGTGGAGGTGTATCCGGCATATCTACCTGCGACAAAAATCGAACAGCCTCGGACTTCTGCAAATCCGCACTGACTCTACGAAGGAAAGGGATGCTGTCTTGTGGACGAAGTTCCTATGGCGACAAGTCAACAAAACATCGCAAATGTATGATGTAAGTAAGCTCGCCTTGTGAGCACCCCAGTTCTTCTTGAGCCACTCATGTTCACACAGGAGATCCGCACCGGGACGCTTAGCCGGGTCTTTGTTGAAACATTGTCGCAGAAAATCGTCCAGTAGAGAAGAGCAACCATCCGGAATTGGGGGCATGTCATCTTCCACAATCCGGAACATTACTAGGGAGGGGCATGAATACATTAACGACAAACTACATCAGAAGAAACGCATACCTGACATGCTGTTGGCGATGTCGCCATACGGCGGTCTTCCAGTGAGCAGTTCTATTACAGTACAAGCCAATGACCAGATGTCGGACTTCGGAGAGGCTCCCTTCAGTTCTATGACCTCCGGCGCCATCCAGTTAGGCGTCCCGGCAACATCCTTGATTTCTCGCTCCATCGCACGCAAGTTGAGAGAAACACCAAAGTCGGAAAGCTTGACGTTGCCGTTCTTGGTGGTGAGGATGTTAGCCGCTTTGAGATCACAATGCACAACATCACTTGTATGCAGGTAATGCAGACCCTCGAGAATCTTGACCACGTAGCTAGCAACGAGGCGCTCATTGAGTTTGCCGAACGCCTTCAGTGTCTGGCCAAGCGACCCATTCTCTGCGTATCTATAGGCGCAAATAAGACAAGGGTAACACGGAGTAAAGAAGTGACGCACTCAAGGACAATACTTAAAGTATCGGTGTCTCGGGCCATGCCTTCGTATTTGACTATGCTTGGATGCGACAATCGCTTGACAAGGTCCACTTCTCTCATAAGCGTCGTAACCTCATCTTCCTTCAACCCCTCAAGTCTAATGCGCTTAACAGCCACCATCTGTCCCGTATTGAGGTTCAAAGCCCGGTACACCGAACCAAACTGACCACGACCAATGCAATTACCGAGTTGCTGGATCATGAAGCCTTAGTCAGTAGGGTTTCCGGAACTTTAAAAGAGTGCGTACGAAATGGGTAGGTGGCTTTCCCTCCTCTCGAATAATCAATGGCTTGCGTACCGCGCTCCCCTCCATCGAATCCCGCGACAGTAAATCGCTAGCACTGGTGTTCCCGGATGACGCTACACCCAAGTTGACCATACTCTCAAACCGAGATCGTGTAGGCTTGGCACCCAATTCATCGTACGAATTAGGACGAGTGCGTCTCCTACTGCTACCCTCGATGTCGCTTTGGAATCGACCGCGGAGAGGCCGAGGAGCGTCAGAGCTCCCAGCGGGACCGTCTCCGGACGACGAATGTGGGGAGATACTAGGCGTATGCTCCCCAGACGCCGTTCGAGGAAATGGCACCATCTTGTCCGAATCGGAGCCACGAGATTCATCGACATTCTTAGGTACGAGAGATCCACTTCGCTGGGCAGGTTTGGTACTATGTCGTCGAAGTATGGCCTTGCTCGATGAGGGAGCGTCAGGACTGATATCCCTGCGAAGGGAAGGTTCACGGGGTAAGAGAACCGGTGAATCAATACTGTGACGTGCACGGTGAGTCGGTCTTCTCGGAAACTGTGGCAACGATTCGACACTTTCACTACGGCGATTAGAACCAACAATGGCAAGCTTTCGAGGGGCAGATGTGGATGTAGGTGATGGGGTGTGGGGACGATCATCGGCGTCATCGGACGTTGTAGATGATTTAGCAGGGACTCGAGGTTGATTGTGCGCTTGGAAAACGTCAAGGAAATCATCAGGCCATTTACCTTTGCCAAGACGGAGAGCATGACCTCGCTCGGGTTTATTTTCCTCTGCTTTCTGCTTCCAGCTCTGCTGCAGCACGCTTCGCTTTACCACGGCCATTACCCCTAGAGCTTGCACTACTCTCATCTGTCTCCTCAACCACCCTGGAAAGATCTACGACTGCAGCATCGCTCAGCTTGCGATCATACCTGCCACACGAATCCGTTCGTTTACGAGCCAAGTCGTCAGCGATAGAGACGCCTTCCGCTCGGCTTATGGAGGGTGACTCAGAAGTAGCCTCAGTGGTGATTGTTCGAATGGTACCGAACTTGTTCAGAACATTGCTTGTCGCCCTTCCAACATCCAAGAGACTAGAGAACATGGTTCCCGTGGTAGCAGTGCTAGTATCGGTCATGGTCGAAACGGTAGAATGACGAATGAAATGATTAGAGGTAACCGAGTCCCGGACGGACGCGTCGCCGATGGAAGCACGAGTAGAGTCAGCGACAGAAGAACGAAGGTTCACTGCGCAAGTGAACAGACCACGGCCATCCTCGTCTTCGTTCACTGTCTTGGTGGAACGGGCACGAAGAGGAGACCTAGGGGGAGGGGTCAACACCTTTGCGATATCTTTGCTCCGATCACTTTCGTCAACAATAGGTTTATTTTGTTGCGTTTTACTCTTTGAGACAGATGCCTCGTCAGGACTATCTGATCGTACAGTGGGTAATCCAGACGAAGGGTTCCATCGCTTGCGAACAGGTGACGGAATCGGTGAGGGAGAACTCTGGGCGTACAGATTTGGTGAAGAGGAGGCGGCCCGGGAGGTCGTACCCTGAGTGTAAGGGCCCGCCGGAGACGGTTTCTTGGTTTGACCGGACAGGACCTTCGATGGATCGGCGATAGGAGCGTCGACGAACTTGATCAACGCGATTATTGTTTTGGCGACACGCGTTAACGACTCTCCTGACACCTCGATTAAGTCGTCGCGTTGAAACAAGTCGTCATCAGGCAACCCATAGGAAGAACAGGCTGCCAGGAACTTCGTAATGTTAGAACATCTGACTAAACCGTCTTCGTGAGGGTCAGGGCGCACGACTGAGCTCGAGCGAAGCTTATTCATTAATCTGGGGAAGGCGATCAGGTCATATACATAGGTGCGTACGCATGACGAGACTCACTGGCACAGCACGAAACCATCCCGCAGAGCTTCCGTAAACAGTCGACGCTCACGTTCTTCGCCACTTGCGCTAAGTCCGCTGGATGACAATGCACCGACGTTGGACAGATTGCTCGAACTGCCATTTGCACCACTCTTGCCCCATATTCGTTCAAGCCGTGACAGGGCGCGCATGCGGACTTCCACTTCCTCCCAATCCCTTGCCCCTACCTCCGTTCGCGTTGCATGTACAGGGGGCTTATTGACCTCCTTACAAAGCAACGTGGTAGCCGACCTTATAAGATCGCGAAATGCGGGGTCAGACGAAGGTGATGTCAATGAGGCACTTGAAATATTGAAGTGCCTGTTCTGAGCGTATGAACGTTGATTTGGTGATACAGGTCGCGGTCGAATCGGTGATGGAGATTCTTCTCTGGACAAGTTCGGGGATCCAGTAGATGGCCGCCGAGGAGAGTCTATTGATGGTCGCCGCGGAGAGTCTATCGACGGTCGCCGTGAGTCCACAGATGGTCGCCTGGGTGTAGGAGACGACCCGGTTATCTGAGTTGTCGGAAGATGGGAAGTAGACGACGAGGCTAAGCCACGCTGTGATGGCAAGACGACGCGATTCCTGGTGGAAGGTGATCGAGCCCTGATGGGGCTCGAATTCCTCGGTAAAATTGCGGAAGTTGATGCAGATGGCGAGTCTGAATTTTGCGTAGGCATTTTAGGAGAAAGTGGCCCTCGCGAGCCTGATGAAGGTGTGGGCGTATCGGGAGAACTACTGGGATCACGACGGGGCTTTGAAGGTGTCTCTGGTGGTCGGGCCGCCAGATCCACGGATTGACTGGACGGCGAAGGCGAGTTGTTGTGAGGAGCAGATCTAGTAGACTTATGTCTCAGTACCGGTTCCTTGGACTCGGATACAGAGCGACCATCGGTGAGAGCTGGTGGTGAAATTTGCGACGGATAATTGTTGCTCGATCTTCGTGTCCGGTCTCGAGCTGGTCGCGACGGGGAAACATGGGCAGGACTGGCGGGAATTACAGGCGGTGACTTGGGCGATGGTAGAGCCTGCGTAGAAAGATGGAGAGCGGGAGATGACATGGATCCTTGGCGGAGTGACGGCGTTACAAAACTGGCAAACCCGGCGAGGCGCACCTTGTGGGTGGTCTCGTCTGCGGCAGGTGGAATGGGCGAAGGAGCCGGCGTAACGGACTCTCTGCCACCGCGACGGAAGTTGACTTTGGATTCCAATCTTCTTAGCATGCCATGTTTCTCTTTATCTTTCTGTAAATCCTCCCTTTCCTTTCCTTTACTGGTCTTGGGTGTGATAGTCGCAAAGTCGTCGACTGAAGGTGCTTGTTTCTTGGACCTGGTCGCAGTCCGAATGCTCTGCTCAAGAGAAGAACGGAGGCGGGTGAACGGTTTTGTGGGAAAGTCCGCTGCTGCTGCTGACGATGAGGAGGAAGAGGAGGGCTGTTTTGAACGAGAGGACGAAGCAGTCGGGAGCATCTTGTTGTTTGAGATGCGCTGGTGGGATGCCATAGGAAAAGGGCCGGAGACCGAGACGTTAGGAAGTACTGCAGCCGCCATGTATGAATTGAACGGCACGGAAATGACTTCAAAAGTAGACAATGGAGTAATCGAAGCTTAATCTTGACGGTTAAGGCCCAGATTGGCGGTTGTCAGTGGTGGCCAGACAGGACTTGAACAAACGAGTCGTCGCCGATAATGTATTCAGCACAATGGTCAGTGCGAATGGCGGGGGGGAAAGGAAAGTGAAACCAGGATTGGTCGGACACTCTAGGGACGAAAGGAAGTCAGTCAGTCAGTACGCTAATTCATCATGACAAGAATCGCGAGCAAAAACAGCAATAGATGTCCAGCGAAAGCCAGAAGCAAGACGGGAAAGGGAAATCCTAGACAATGAGTGTAGAGCACGAACCTGGACAGCTATCTGACCTAGATACCGTGCTGCTGTGATTTCGATGTCGTGTGCACCGTCGTAGCTTCGCGACGTCGGCAATGGCTGCGATGACTGGAAAAATGAAGGGCCGGAATCGAGGGCAGCAACACAGGTCGAGGCGGCTGTTCAGCGGCGCTGGTTGACGATGAACAGCGACGAAAAGCGACAACAATCGTGGACGCCGCTAGGCGCAACGACGATACAGGGTATCAGCGCCGACCCCGGAAGAGGAATATGCCTGCAGCTCAAGGTCGGGGGCAAGGAGAAGAAGGTTCGATCGGTCATATCACGGCAACCACTTCAAGTTCCTGGTGATTTTTTTTAACAAATTTGGGTCTCAATCGCTCCTCGGAAGCGTATTACTTGTAACAGATGCCTTTTGTTGGAAATTCACGGAATATCATGGAATACATGTCAGTAAGCGTAAATTTAACAGCTGTGTGCGTTCGTATGTCCCGCCATACAGGATTTTCAAACTGGAGAGTGAAATCATGACTGAAGCGCTGACAGCTCTTCTGCTACTTACATCAAAGATTGGATTTAGAATGATTAGAGAATGATGAAGAGATGACGCAGCATACTGTCACCACTCTCAAGTGCCCACCCCTGTCTGTAAATTGTCTGTATTTCGGATGGAACCAACACGGACACTTTATAGGGTCCCCTATTCGTAACGCCACCGCTTCGTCGATTCTTCAATAGTACGGGAAGGTTTCCCGGACAGGGAGACAAGACCCTGGATAATGGTACACCATCGCTGATAAGGACCTCGAGGTGATCCAAAGAGCATTTCTGCGCCCTCCTAGAGGCGATCACGTGTGGTCGTGGAGACGCGTTTTCTCCGAAAACAGAAATACACAGCCAAACGGTAGGCGAATTCGTTCGCTTTTCGGCCATAAAAGTCCACCAACATGACCCGACAAGTGTGCCATGCGGGTGTTGTATGTACAGCTGGACCATCCGAAGGCTCCAAATTCGGTCGTGGATGCTTACCCATGACATTAACGGTGGAAAGAAGCATTTGTTCCGGTCCCAGTCTTTGACGAACGCGCATGGCGAACCTGATCCACTCACTTTGGGGATCACCTTGAACCAATTCCAGTTTATGCGGTCCACAAGTCGCCATAAAGGTAGCCAGAGCATACGCTACACTTGAGCAGAGTACTCTGGGAACGACCCAGGGGAAGCTAGCTGTCTATGATATCCGCCCGAGACAGAGAACAAGAATACTATGAGATCATGTTGACTGTCACCGCTGTCAACCTCAATAGATACAGTAGGCAGTTTGTTGCTTCCGTCGTCAAAGGCATCGCGACGTGAGGAGTACATCGCAGGAGAAGCAAGATAGCAATGTGGATGCGGAGTCCGGGCCGGGAAGGGATTGGTTTGTTTGTACTCGTTGAATCCCAAAGTCTGTTGAATTCCCACGCCATGGCCTGAGTCACACTTACAGATAACGGGTGAGACTTGCTTTCCAACGACGATGAGCACGCGTACGACACGAGCAAGAGCAGCCCTGGGCTCTACACCACCATCGTCTTCTGCACCAGTAAAACAACCTGCAAAGCCAAAGGGTCGCACTGACAGTGCCCACAAAGTGACTGCTCATCCTGAGAAGGAAAATGAGAAATCGGGAACCAAACTCAAATCCACCCGCACCAAGGCCACCAAGAGCAAGAAGGTGTATTGCATTTGCAGGAAGGGTGATGATGGCACACCGATGATACAGTGCGCTGAATGCACTGACTGGTACGTCTTCCGTATTTCTGATATCTTCTTGATACTCATTCAGATGACACAGGTACCATTTTTCTTGTGTGAATTTGACCGAGAATACAGCGGAAGATATAGGTGAGCAGGTTTCTCTTCGATCTTCCCCCCTCTCCTTATGGCTGCGGGTTCTCAAACATGTTTGACGCCTGTAGCCTTGTCCCGACTTTTTGTCCTTATCATCATTGAGAGCTGTTGCTAATATATATATATTTTCATTCTAGCGGCCTACATTTGTCCCGGATGCACCGAGAAGACCGGTCGTCGTACTGCAAGTGAGTATCTCTCGCCTTCCTACTCGCTCTGGTTCTCGTGTAGTCGTTGCTTTGCCGTATATTGTAACTTTTCGCTGCATTATATCCCAACTATGACCATACTATCCAATGTACGTGCTGCAAGTGGGTCTCTTCTGTTTTCATCGACGGAAAACGGCGTATCTTGAATCTGCCAGTCGTACTTGCAGCCCTGAAGTTACATAGATGTAGAACAACGGCGAGACAACGTGAGCCAGAGCGATAGATGTTATATTTATATCAGTCAACTCTCGTTGTAAAATGGACACTGATGTATAGTTTGCAGTGACATGGGAGGGACCCAATGCACTTGAGGAAGTCGCATCTCTGGTGCCGGCAAAGGCGGCTACGCGCCGAAAGGGACCTCAATCCGACGCCGAGGAACCGTCAGAGTCGGAAAACGTTCCAAGCAGTGAAGACGAGTACGTCGCAGAAAACGTGCAGCCGAGAGTAGGGGCCAAGGTCCGTAACATTCAGTTCTACTCGGGGTTTTCCAGCTTCTCACGTTCTCGCCAGCGACCCACCCGTCGACTGTCCTACTCATCAGAATCGGAGTCGGATAGTTCCAAGAAGCCTGCTCGAAACCGCCGATCGTCTCACCGCTCTCCGGGCCCTAGCAATACGCTCAAACGCAAGGCCCAGGCGGTTCCTCATCCCCCACCGGCATCAAAGAAGACCAAGACGTCGCCTGAGTCAACAGAAGACCCAACAAGGAAGTACTGTCTCGGAAAATTGGAGGATCTCTTTCGCGGCATATTTCTCAAGTATGCTCATGTACATACCAAAGACGACGGTGAAGGATCAGACGGCACGGAGAAAAAGGCGGAGGAGTTAACTGAGGAAGAGAAGGAGGCTGTTTTGGGCGCTGCCCGTCAGTTTGCTAATGATCTTGAGCATTGTGTGTACGAAATATACTGTGACCCAGATAAGCACGCTGGAGATGGTTACAAGTGAGTTACCTGTAATGCGAACTGTCGCTCGTGTACTGACTACGATTTTGTGTCATAGAGATCGATTTCGGACGTTACAATTCAATCTTAGCAAAATTGATCGTGTCGTTCTTCATAAGCGCATAGTTTCGGGGAAGATATCTGCGAAAGAAATATCTACTATGTCTTCCACTGATCTAGCGGACGAGGAGACGAAGCAATCCATCAAAATTGCTGAACAGGAATCTCTGGAACATTCAATTCTGCAGAAAACTACAGCGCCCCGTGCTAAGATCACACACAAGGGACTGCAGGATATCGAGGATGTCAATGGCGAGGTTGCTAGTCGACGTGAACGAGACCGCGAGCGTGAAGCTGAAGAGCAGGAGAGGATGGAAAGGGAGCGCATGGCTCGGCTCAGAGCATCTCAGCCACGTCAACGCACAATGTCCGTGTCTGTTCCACCTGAGTCTCCTGTATCGCAGAACGCGTCTTGGGGCTTGCCACCTCCGGTGCCATTGCATGATGTACATGCATCTGCGGACCCATACGCTCCAGCGAGACCGCCAGTATACGAAAACACGACCGAACCCGTCGAACCGGAACTGAGTCTTACTGACTTGATTAACATTGACGATGACCCCGTGGCTGAGGCGGCTCCTACCGACGGAGCATCCGCGGCTTCTCCTGTCGTCTCAGCACCAGAACTTGCCACCCTTAACGTTGCTTCTCCTACCATTGGCATCTCCCCCTTCGCGTCGCGTCCATCACTTCCCGAAACGCCCCTCTCCGCATCATTTGATCTCAACTCGATATGGTCCTCACAGAACGTGGAGGAGGCGAAAACGTCGCAGGTGCCTTCCCCTCCTCAAGAGACCACCAAAGATCAACCCATAGACCCTGAACCGATTGCAGAAGCTGATGATCGGGACTTTGATATGTTTTTGGAGGAGAAAGAACCCGAGAGGCCTCTGTCACCAGGCGGTCTGCAAGCTGCATTCAACGCCACAGAACCTGTGTGGTCGGGAAAGGTATGTGTGTCAGCTCGTCGGTTCACACCAATATAAATCATTGATCAATTGCACATTTTTAGATTACAATGCCTCTGGATTCTTCGATTCCTACTGAGACACCCATTGTTGCGCGACAGATGGGGGGAAGACCAATAGAAGTGGGCTCTCCGCTTTGGCGTACGCTATTCCCCGCGGACCTGCTCAGGATTGATGGCCGAGTACCAGTTGACAAGTCGGCTCAATTCTTGCTTCAAGTCAGATTAAACCCTTCAAAGGAGCTGATTGGCGCAGCTTTCATGCCAGCTCCTGATGCTACTGACAACGGTTTCATGGTATTTGCGGACTTTCTAATAGGAAAAGGGTATGCTTCTATGGACTTGCTGCTAGGTTCGAGGCTCATGCATTTTTCTTTCACAGACGACATGGATTGGTATTTCCATGGGGACCACGACCGAAGGACGCTCCCGGTCGCGAGCTCTACATAGTTCCTCTACTTTCGAGCGATCCGATCCCGGAGTTCATGGAACTTCTGGACAATCTCCGTCTACCCAAAGTACGACAAACAAACTACATGATTGGCATCTGGGTGTTGAACAAGGGGGAGCTCAAACCACCTCCAGAACCAGCAACTGCCCCGCCTCCATCAATCTCACCACCTGTTCCAGCAGCACCAACGATCTCTCCTATACCCAATATCCCAGCTTTGGCAAACCTTGCTCCTCCCATAGCGCCAGCACAAATTGAACCAGCAGCATTGGCAGCCGAAGTTGCTGCGCTCACTCCGGAGCAAATTCAGCTTATGATTCGAACCCTACAAGGCCCGGGTGGTTTATCCATTCCCATACCGCCCGTTCCTACACCCGCTCCAGTACCATCGATACCGGTTGCCCCACTTGTCCCTGCATCCTTGCCACAGTCATGGGGAATTAACTCGTTGCAGCCGCCACAACCGCCACACCACAATGGTGGTCCTCCGATGTACGGTATGTACCCGCCACTAGCACCTCCACCACCCCCGCCGACTAATTCTGATCAACGTCGGGATTACTCGCGTCCTGGGTATGATCGGGGTGGGCCAGGGGAGTTTCGCGAACGACGTGATTCTCGTGGTGGACACGATCGAGGCGGCGATCGTCCAAGGGGCCGTGGAAGGAGTCGTGGAAGGGGGGGTGGGAATGATATGAATCGTCCTGTTGATTCGGGTTGGCCCCGTAGACGACCAGATGGAGGCTCCGCCAACGGGAATCCTTCACCGCAATGGTGATAAGTACGGCCTTGATGATGTATCACACTTTCGTCTTCTCATATCTGTAGCTCAAGATACTTATCTTTCTTCCTATCTTATACATATGTACGATATGGTTTCCTGCCATTATTAGTCGACTGTTGAATTCCGCATTCTACGAATAAGTACTAGCAAGGAGGTATCCTTGCAGTGCGGTAGTGACATAGAAGCTAAGTAATGAGAAGGATATGTCGTGGCATTTGTTCAATGTAACGTAACTAAAGCACTTGGTGCTGAAGCAAATTAGTTAGATGTTTATATATTTGATATGCACTTCGTATTGTTCGAAGTCAGTTTCTATCCCTTTCAGGTATCCACACCTCAAGCTAACGATTCAAGTAAGTAGTGAAAGTGTTAACATGGGTATGAACAATACGCATTGACACGGTCAGCACTGCCCCAACCAAATTTGATTCCTTAACGACACCCATGCCCCTGGATAAGCGCTAATTAGAAAAATGACTACTCTTAGTACTCAGGGCGGTGTGCTTGACTCTTTCTCAACATCCACGTCGTCCGCTTAACCTTCAGCTTCATGCCTGAAGTCACTCCCAGTGAACCTAGCCAGCCCCGTGTTATCGCACCGACCTATGCATTTGACCCCAACGGAATCTATGCCGACCCTCACGTTCAAGCATGGGCGACGCATTACGCGAACGGCGGAACAGACTTGGCTGGAGCCAGCTACTTCATTTCGATACCAGGCCTCACTGACAATGGTCCGGAGACTGTACAGTCACCAGTACGGGAAAATGTTCCTTTAGTGCCGTCGGCGCCGGTTGCACCGCCTTCGCCAGAGGACCCTGCAAGCGCGCTGGCTCGGCCGCATGGACCCAGAAATTTTCAGGCGCGACCAAAGCAAAGGTCAAAGGGCCTTCTTGGTTTACTGGAGTTTTTACATATTACACGAAAGCCAAGGTCAGCTTCTGTAACCCCCTGGGTGGCAAACACTGGTCCGACTGTAGTGAACGGCCCGATAGATCCTTCCGGTAGTGGCCAAAACACAAAGCGTCAGGAAAAAGGGAGCCAGGTCAATGTCTTCTGTATCTACTCAGTCACAGTCAATTCAAAATAGCTCTAGCTCGCTATTCGCAATAACGTCGATGGGTCTGGTGACTGGTCATCTTCAAGCTCTAGCTTGAGCCAGGAGGAGCATAACCCGCCGAAACCTCACTATGAGGCATTTAGCTCTCTGGCTTCGTCCCTGACATCTAGTCCTCCTGATCGGTCGTTCAAGCAAGACCAGCCGCCTTCATATGAAAGCGTCTTTAACCAGACACCACCGATAACGTATCCGTCTGGGAAAGTCTCCTTCTCACCATACGTACATTTTGGTTCGGATGGGACTAGCTCATTGGGACAGTCATCCCAAAGACCTCTCCCTTTCCCTCAGTCGGCCTCTCCTTCTGCTTATTCTGATGCCAAACATACCGACTTGAAGTCCTCGCCAAAAGTTGAGCCTCAAGAGCTCTACTCGGACGTCGAGGACGCAGTCGGAAATGCACCACTCGAAGTAGGTCAGCGACTCGCTCTCAACAATCGAGGAAACCCTTGAACCTCTCTCTTCAAATAGACCAATATATCATGTTTGTTGACGTTCTTCGACTAACTGCCGAAGTGCTGACGTTATTGAGAAGAATCTAATGACTCTTTTGTTGATGGAAGTAGCGCCAGTGAATACCTCGATGACGAAAAGGCAAGAGACTCATTTTAATATTATCTCTTATAAACTGACGTGTTTCAGCATCCTGGACACATTGAAGGACCATTCTGATGCTCTGAAGTCTTTCAATGCAGTTACGTCGCTCGTAAGAAGTCAGGTTTACCGAGGAAGCTTGTTTCAGGTATTTCCAATCCAGTCGATGGTTGGTATTCATGACTCATTTATCACAGATTGCATCTGTGCTTGGTCTTAGCGATGACCCACGCGTACGAGAAGCTCTTCAAGCCGATGAAGAGGTCATCGCAGGTTTACTGCATCACGTATCTCAATCCGATTCCGACCTAGAGGAGGTTCTAGCCCTTCTGGACGACGATGCACAAAATTTTTTAAATGTTGTTCAAGACGTGAGTCGATCTTCGCCTATGGGAATAAATTTAATCAGATACCCAGGTGCTCGATCGAGGTTTTTTCCTCGGTGACCCTGCTGAGGGGCTCAAAGCTCGCCGGCTTCTCGTAAAGCTCTCGTCGACATGTTACAAGCTTCCTTCGAAGCTTTTCATCGAAGGTGTTGAGTTGTCTGATGCGCATGCGACTTTTGGTGGCGGATTTGGGGATGTTTTTAGGGCTTCTTATAAGGGCCAAGCGGTAGCGCTTAAGCGCATGAGAATATTCCAAAGGGATCCTAATCTTCCTAGCATACGTCGGGTAGGGCCAATCACCCCTCTAGCATTGGAAAAGTATTCACACAGCATCCCTCTTGCAGAGGTTTTGTCAGGAAGCCTTAACTTGGCAAAGCTTGAAACACGCGTACATCGTCCCGTTTCTTGGAATTGTAGCTGAAGGATTTCCAACCGCGCTTTGCTTAGTTTCTCCGTGGATGAGGAATGGGACGGTCCTGAAATATCTTGCGGACAATGGCAGAGTTAACGTTAATAAACGAGTACGTCAAAATTCTAATCTTCCCCGCTCTTTTTGATAGTAGGCTCTAGTTGTATGAAATATCGCAAGGACTAGCCTACCTCCATTCACAGCACATCGTGCACGGTGATCTTCGAGGGGTGCGTACTATTTGCTGCAGGCTTTCGTGTATTGATCTGATAAATCTTATAGTCAAATATATTGATAAATGATGACTGGCAGGCTTGCCTGACGGATTTTGGCTTGACTGTTTTCAATGATGCCACTCCTGCTACCTACACGTCGAGACACGAGGGCTCGGTACGGTGGATGGCACCCGAACTCTATTTTCCCCAGTCCTTTGGTCTTGATCGCTTTCGCTTGACGCCTGCTAGTGACATTTATGCGCTTGGGTGCGTTTGTTTGGAGGTGAGATCTGAGATCTCATGACTATTTTATTTTAGGTGTCTTATTCCACTGTTGTAGCTATACACGGGTCGCTCACCATTCCACGATATTTTCCAAGACCCTGCGATAGTCCTCAAGGTGACAGAGGGGAAGAGGCCTGAACGGCCGTCCGGTTCTGAGGCTATGCCTGACGAACTGTGGAAACTCGTTGAGTCTTGTTGGGGCCATCAGTTCAATGACCGTCCGCACATCGACACCGTGGTCGACATAATGTCTACCCTTAGTTACGTCAGTATCGTCGCTCTCCAGGTCTGGATATTTTGACGAAAATTTGCAGCCTTTTTTACAGCCTCTACATATCTTAGCTTCTCCAATGGACATTCTAACGCCAATCCAGGAAAAGGTTGACCTTGGTAGCCAAAAGCGTGTACATTTCGATGTACCTGACTCTTCTGGCTCGACTACATCTCTGGGATCGACCTCCGTGCAGACCCTACCATCCTTTCCCAGCTCAGAGTCCTTTTCCATAACGACGTCGATGTTAGCCAGTCCTACAAGCCCTTCGGAGGGCCCGGAATACTACGGACCAGAATCAGATGGATCGTCTTCGGCTACAGATCTGTTTGACAACGATAGTAAGGATGACGAGTCTACTATATCGTCAACCTCAAGGGATGACCTGGATCTATTCTTTAATCCCCAGCTGTTGGTGTCTCCTCGGAAGAGCCGCCCTTCGAATGAACCCAGAGTCAACTATAGCTATGGAAGAGGAATAGGTGAGGCTGCCGGTATTTGGGATTTGGAACCAGAGTGCGACGAGCAACTGTGCTGGGACATATCCTTGCTATCAGCGGCTGCCCTCTGTCTCCGAACGCGAATCATGAAATACACGAATGTAAGAAACGGTGTTTCATATCCGTCATCTTTCAACGGAAAAGATATCATCGTAAGTCCTATTCCTTTGTTCAGGCTGAGATTAAATATACATTCTCTAGGCCACGTTGCGAGTGTGTATTGAGGAAGAGCACGACGACACTGATAGTCCCCTACCTCTGGAATCACTGGTACTGGACATCGCTCGAAGCCTACAGCGCCAGTTCTTGTTCTGTGAGGTAGGGTCACTGGAATGGGGCGACTCGGAAGAAACAGTATACCATAGCGAAGAGCGCATATATAGGTTTCTGGATGATCAAGACGACTCTTTGTCTACAAATACAGAAGACGAGGTTCCAACCGGAGTTATACCAATGTTGACTCACTGTTATTCTCCGACCTGTTCTGATGATTGGCCCTGTTTTTCACATGCCTGTCCTAGATGGGTATGAACATTGCTTCTTGCGTATTGTGAAAGACTAATTCAACCTTCAGGGCAAAGCACAACCTTCGCAACCCGAGAGCAGTCAACCTGCCACCGTGGGTTCCAAAATGAAACCGTCAGGTGCTATGATACCCTCCACGCGTCCAGCAGACATTACCCTACTCCTTGATCGTGTAAGGGACACAGGCCGTACCCCCCACCCTGTTAAATCTGTCCCTGACAACCTTCTGTCATCACTCGATGATCCAGTTCGTCCGCAGGTAGCGTCAACCGGGTCAGAAGGGGACTTGCTCGACAATTATTGGCAACTGACAGAAAAGATGGACACCGCTTTTGATACCAAGTTTGAGTTGAAACAGTTCTCACAAGAAGTCATCGCTAGGGTCGACTCAATCGCGGATTCATCTCATCACTCAGAACCACTACGATTCCAATATAAATTTAAATGGGTTTTAGCGTTGTGTATGTCATTTCCTCTTGCTTATTTGCTATCGTTAAATCTTCCTTCTTTGCTGGATTGTATTCGTTAAGATTATTTGTATTAAACTATCGTCATCGTTGACCTACTGTATAAAACAGCTACTGGAGCCCCATCCGCCTGCGTTCGGCCCGTTCTCGCTCCAATTTTGTGATCTTGTATTCAGCGTCAGTGAGAGTGTCGTCCCATGCCACGAACAGTTCTGACAGAGCGTCAACCTGCCTCTGATAAGATTTCGTCGGGGAAAAGAGAAATTAAGACGTGCCTGAGTAGAATGTCGTTCCAGTATAGCAGCAACACGCTTTTCAAGTCGTGCAGCCTGGTCAATATTTTCGTCATAAGACTTGCGAAGGTTGTCAAGACGGGGTTGCAGCTGTTTGTAGTCTTAGAATACAGCTTAAACACACGCACATAACAACGTTTGAGAGAGACATACCTGCCAGCTTTCCCGCGCCTGTGACTCCCTTCTTCTGCAACGCGTCAATCTCTTGCATATCACGGTCGGCAGAACGTATATCATTCTCCATTTCTCCGACAAACGCGTTCAGTTCCTCTTGTGACATATTTTGATATGCTGGTGGGTCTGGAAGGAGTCCCGCCAGAGCAAAAGAGGGCGTCAGGAGATGGGCGTGTTGTTCATCTGTTGGTGGCGAGTGAGCGTTGAGAATCGCGTAGCAGAAGGAACATACAGCGGCTCATGAATCGTTTGAGCCCATCATTGCTCTCAACGATGGTGTCCAGTGTGCGCTGCAGCGTCTCTGCAGCTCTGATGAGCGTCTGGTCACCATGCACCTTCTCCTTCTCCTTGCCCTTTCGATCGTGCTTCACCCCGAACACAATGGCTTCAAGCCATCTTAGACGCAGCTCTAGCGACAGTGCTGGATCAATACGACGCTCCTTAGCTCCAGGTGAAGGCTCGGGTGACGTGGGCACTGGTTGCGGCGACTGTGTAGGGGATCTCCCAGCCATAATGGCCGACATTGAAGAACCTGACAAAGGCGGTGATGATGGCGGAGTACTTGACGACGACAGCACACGTATCCGCTTCGAATCACCAAGAAAGACGCTGCCGATGTTCGCCATGGGAATCACGGTAGAAATCAAACAATCGTGAGCGGCAAAGAATAATTAGTGGGTATCGGGGTATAGGACCTGAATTTGTCGTACTGCAAGTCGTACCGCCGCGGCAATTCGCACGTGCGGCAACCTCCTGTTTGCCATTCTACACTGTCCACAACCGAGCAGCCAGATAACAAGATTATTGCAGGGGCTTGCGTTCTTTACTGGCACTTTCCAACAAATAAGTACGTTGCTCAATGTTCTTTTGTTTCTTTAACAGTTCAAAAGGGTCCGCAATAACTTGAAGCATTGATATTCATGTAAAATACATGAATAGCTGCAACATTGGCGTCATGTCCATGTTTTTGTTCTTCCTCACAGCGCAAAAGGAACTCGGACCGAGCATCAAAAACTTGATGCGAGTACTCGTAAATGACGTACGTACCATTACCTCCCTCTGCGAAGCGGTACTTACCAACACAACTTAGCACATATCTTCCGCTCTTCAATGATATATGAACACAGTTACTCGGTGTTTATGATTCATTCGAACGTACTAATAAAATTGCAATATGCTTCAGTGTACCCGAACGCAGTGTCAACACTTCAACGCCTGCGTTGTCAGTTTGATCTCCTTCAAAGTAGTCAAGGTTGGGTCTTCTCACATGTTCAGAGTACCAGCATCAAAGTAATACCCACACAAATTACCAAGTCTTGCCGACGATAACATCCCAATATTTCAACCTCCTTTGAGCGGACATATTTACTAGCTTTCGGAAGGCGTACTGCCAAGATTGCCCTTGAGATGCTGACATGTATTGATACGTTGATGTCCTAACTTACGGACCCTCTCACCCTCACCCGGTAGGACCTAAAAGGACCCCATTCCTTTCCGTGTCACAATGACTCGAATCAATATTTATCAGCTATCGGTAAGCAGTTCTATCTGCACCTGAATATGACCGTACATGCCGCTTATTTATTTAGCCAGTCCTAAAACTACGCTTGAACTCTCTGAGACAAGGAAAGTGCAAGCGCGGCTGGATTGTTTGCCTTATTTCTGGATGTAAGACCAAGAAACCAATGGACCACGAGACCCTAGGTCCGAAGGCTTTCCGACTATGTCGCCATTCGGAATGTTTTGATCGACCTGAAAATCGAGTGTTGAATCGCCGAATGACTCACAGCCAACTACGGTCACTCAATATTTTGATTTGGGTTTCCCACATACCTATGTCACCTCCCTCAAATGACCTGCGTAATTCAGTTTCCCCTCCGACTTACAGTACAAACGCTCCTCCCCCCCATTATTGTATCGCCCCGATGAACGGGGAAAGGTCTATCGAACATACGCCCCACCGGGCGGGGCGCATTCCAGACGGTACTTTCATCAAGAACCAGGGAAACCTTACTGTCCTATTAATGCAGCAGGAGGATAGTATATCATCTCCGGTATATGGTCGAATGGGTAGCATCGCTGGTGCGATACTCCTCAGCTCATCAGAGGGCATCATCGAGGTCAAAATACAAGTAAAGTGTTTCATCATTTTTCTCTTTCTGTTCGCCCTTCTCTGGCTCTATTTCTCTCTGTTCTGACACATTTTCCCTAAAGCTTGAAGGACGCCTGTATTTCATGAGCTCTGAGTGTGGTCCGAAGACAGTTACGACCGTCAGTGAAACGTATACCTTGTGGAATTGCTCCCGAGCAGCAATCGAGTCATGCCCGAGTTCCCTGCCTTTCTCCTTCTACCTCCCGCAGGTGTTTAAGGATGGTGGAACTAGCTACCCATTGCCGCCTACCTTCCAGGTCGCCTTTACTACCGGGTCTGAATTGGTGGTGACCTCCGTGTATACGCTCATTGCCTCCACCACTGCTGTACGTCGTCCAGTAATACTCGGGCTTGACAAGAGAGCAACGTAAGTCGCAACATTATACATACTGGCCTATGTCTTACGCATCTCTCAGTATGCGTATACCCATAACGTACTACCCCAGAACGCGACCCGAGCGACCTCCCTTATATATCTCCCTCCTTTCCAGCATCAAGTCTTGTCCTAATGAATGGAACCAGGTTCTTGTCACCGTTAAGGCCAAGGAAAATTATAACGTGCTTCCCATCCAATGCAATGTGAGGAAAATTTCCCATCGGCCCACTTTATGCTCATCATTGCCATTTCCATAGATCTTCGTACCGTCTGTACAGGCGTTCTCGTTCTCTGATGTGATTCCTTTCCACGTTCAACTCAGTGGTCCACTTTTCTCTCTCCTGATGCTCTTTCCCCAACGATCCACCGAATACGAAACTTCCATCTCTGTTACTATGCGTCGGCAAATCGTTGTAGAAATCCAGGGCCGAAAATCATGGCAGAATCAGGAAATCGGCGTGGGAACTATGCGGCCCATTCCTCCTCCACTGGCCCACTGTGATAGCGATGAAGAAAAAAGCATTGATTGGGGAGGTGAAATCCAATGCAAACCTACCGTTAAGGTGGGTGGATTCGCAGCCTCTGGTGTCTCAGTCAAGGTAGTTTTGATTTTCTTTTAATTTTTCAATCAATCATGTTATGAATGTAGGATTACATCCTTTTTTCGTTGGAGCCTCCATCCAATTCGCCTTTCCTTCCCGCTCGGGGGCACGTTTCTATACTTCTCACAACAAACTCTTGGGTTGACGCCCCCTATGAAACTTGAGCTCAAAAATTGAGCCGGGATCTCGGCTTCCGATTGAAGGAGGTCAACGTTTGGGTCATACAAAAGCGATATAACATGTGGTGTTCGATATCATACAAATAAAAAAGGTTGATTTTTGAAGTCGCCTACTTCCTCGTTTACGTGTTTTATTGATCTTTTAGCAACAAACGCGATACAAATCCAGGTAAAAGGGCGCGCTACATCTAAAGTGTAACTTTAAAATTATCTTCGTCACATTTCATGCAATTGATCGGCGCCGATCCCGGCCCGGCACGAGGCTTAAATCCCGGGATTTTATATTCTTGGCCACTGACGGCGAGCATCTGCATATCGACCCCGTCTGTTGGCTATGCAGAACTTCGCGGCTGACCGTCATCGATCTTCAAAAACAACACTTTTATAGCGGTGGAACATACTCTTGTAAGTTCACGACAGATGGTAAAGATAGCGCATTGATCGCTGACGGGGTAATTGCTCACTCACCTTATAATATGGTCTCTGAAGTGTCAGAATGTCGATGGAACTTCGTAGAACTGACGGGCATTTGTACCCCGCCGTTCTTACTATGTGCCTGGATTCACTTGTCATTTCGTTTCCCCACACTGGCAGCGATTAGTCTCAAGGCAGCGATGCTATTCTGATTTTGATGCGGGTCGAGATGTACGGAACGAGGTCTGGAGGAACAGTGGCAGTTGGACTTGTTGTCGTGCACGTGCATGAACTTACTGGCTGGTATAGACTCTCTGTATATAATATGTTTTGGATATATTCCCTGCAAATATAGGCTGAAAGTGCGGGATCCGGGCACTCCGGGCTCAATTTAGGCGATTTTGATGACTTTCCATTTTCATCACATCGCGACTTCGACATTAGACGTGACTGGCTTTTAGCCTTTTACTTCCGTGAAAGACGACCTCTTCCCTTCTTTTACGTCCGTATCGTGGAAACTGTACTATACATCCATACGCGCGTACGGATACAGTGAGAAGGGTACATTCATTTTCATTTCGAAATGGCTCCTGGCGCGCCCTCGAGTGCTATGGCGGGGTCATCGACGGCGACTGGGAGCATCGAGCAGATCTCCGGGATGTCCTTCGTCAAGGTCATCACTGGAACAGGTGATAAATACACCGAATTCTTAGCTGTGGGTCCCCCTCCAATCGGCCTGGGTATACCAGGAGACATCTATGTTGACACAACGCCTAAACGTCATGTCCTATACGGGTTCACGACTGAGTGGAAGCGCTGGAAAGGGCCGCAGAAGAAAAAAGACTCTGATGTCTTTCGCCATCCAAAGCACACAGGACATGGTTCTTTGGGCCACAGCCGGAAAGCGTGGTTGGATATCCCTAGAAGTCTTGAAGAAGAAAAAACAAACTGGTACTTATTTCTTTCATTTCAAGTCTTTGTTCATGCACGCTCGTATTTCACTAGATACCGAGAACAGTATCCTCACGGAGCAGATAAAGGCAGACCGGAAAAATCAAGTTTCAGGGGCACCTTTTCAAGCGGAAAGAGTTCAAAGACAACCGACGCCCTCTGGTCCGCAGACTTCTCAATCAGTGGGCCCTGGTATGGTGAAGAGCATTCCACGGGAAACGCGACGTGCATCGACTGGTACTGCCTCCTACCCTTCGTTGGCTCCCTCCCCCCTAGATAAGTGGGTAGCAGGCCTTGGAAACAACCCCCCTGGTGCCAACGAGTCAAATCTCATGTCCCCCGTCTCCTCCAACGAGTCTCCCCTACCCCAGGGTACAAGTTTTTCTCCAATGTACCACACCTTCTCACCTATGCCTCCCATATCTCCGATGCCGGTCGCAGATTCACCTATGTCTTTCCCTCCGTCCATACTCACTGCTCCGCCAGTAAATCCGCCTACTCCGAGTGCTGCACCCCCACATTTTGATCTAACAAAGATCAACAGATCACTCTCATCGCCAAAGTCAAGAACAAACGCGTCGTCTTCGTCGATGCCGAGGTCCTTCATTTCTCCTCTTGGCTTGACTCCCCGTCGACTTGAGATGCCTCTTTCTGGGCGTTGTGGTTCCTCTCAGTCGTCTCCGACCGGGCCGCAGCGCGAAAGTTCTATCTCCCATCCTCCTCGGTCTTCTGCGACTCAGAAAAGAAAACGTGTGCATTCACCTGTTTCCAGAGCTGAATCGCTACTACCAACGTCCTCAGCTTCATCCTCATTGGTCAGGATGGAACATATGCCAGCACATAATGAGGTTCGCTTTCGACCCTCAAAGGCCATCAAAACTACACACCGTCTCTCTTCTGCTGTCAGTCCAAGCAAGGTAAGCATGTGTATCAGCAGGCGGTGCATTGCTTGACTGAGTTTTCTCTTTCTCTCAGGAATCAGCAGTCAGGGCTACCACCCAGTGCTCAGTGGAGAGGGAGAACTCGCAACCCAAGAAATTGCCGGCTGTTGTCATCGATCTGACCCTCAGTGATGGCGACGATGTATCTGTCCCCGTGCTGTCTCCTACTGCGCTGTCACCACCTCAGAGAGTGTCTCCCGTTGCCCCATCGCTTTCTCCAAGGCTCTCTCCGACTGCCCCATCACCTCCGCCCCACATCTCTCCTATTGCACCATCTCCTCCACCTAGAGTGTCATTGGAAGCCCCATCGCCTCCTATGAGGATTTCGTCAATGGCGCCGTCACCTCCACCTGCTGCACCCACCTTGGAAGATGCCTCCTTAGGGGAATTGGGTGATGATAGCCTTGTAGAAGCACTTGAACTGCAATATCCAGAGACCGAAGAGAGTGACACTTCGCCTTGGCAGTATCAAGGTGACTTTTCAGATGATGTTACTAGTAAGCTACATATCTACTCTTCTCTTTCCTCTTCATCTCAATACTTTCCGATAGTCTACGGTACCCTCGGCTTCAAGGCTCATCACCTCCATGCCATATTTCAGACCAACGAGAAGATGGTATGTCGTCTTTGTCAACAAGAGTACGTTCTAGTCTTTTCTGCACAATCACTCAGTCAAACATTCATTGCGTCTTTAGGGATCAGGCAATATTCGAGTGTGATGCATCCTTTCATGAGTTGGCAAGTCACTGTGAGGAAAGCCATGGCGAGGCCTGTCATCTCATCGTCGCATTAACGCCAGAGCAAACGAAAGCTTGGTTAGAACTAGCCCTGGTAGCTTAGATTAAGATACTATTTCCTTTCCTGCCCTTTCCATGCAGTTGTAAGCAATTCCGTCCTCTTCAAATGGCCTCATTTGACCGTGATCTCTTGTTTCCCAATCCAGCTTTTCCCTGGTTGAAGGCTTTCGAAACCCAGCGCGAGACCTGGTTCTACGCAGACGAATTTGTCCCTGAGAAGTCTCAGGGTGTGGTTATCAAGCATGTTACGACACGTACCATCCGTCTTCCTCCATTGCAGTAATTTTTCGGCCGGTGATTGCTTGAGGGTTCCACACGACAAGGTCTCTCATGTTAGTGGTGGCGATTTCAACACCACCGCCCGGCCATCCGATTTCATACGTCCCTAGGAGCACTCTCGTAGATAAAGTCAGTCCAGTTGGTCACGTCGACTACGTCTCTGCCCTCGACCTTCTTTGTTGGCTTGCCATCCATCAGTTCAGTCTTGTCATAATACGTGACACCCTTGAGCGGTTTGATCCGCACGTCTTTAGAGGGACAGGCGTGGTAGGTATGGAAAAGCGCCTGGAATTCAAAGGGTGCGGTGGACGAAGTGTTGGTGACATGCAAATCAGTCTTCAGGGCGTACTCGGAAAGCGTAATGACGTAGTCAAGATGAAAAGATTTGTCGTAGATGGCAGTGATGCTCGGGATTGGGTCGAGGGCTGTACAACTCAATGTCAGGGAGGGGAGGGCCCTGGGCTTGAAAGCAAACGCATACCAAGTTTGACGGATATTTCAGAGTTATCGTCAATGATATTCCCATCCCATTTCCAGCGTTCGTTCCGGGCAAATCCATGCATAGCAAGTTTGAGATGGTCAGGATGGGTTGGATATGCGAAGCAAGGGAAGACAACTGGAATGCCCCCTCTGACGGGTTCTGAGCCATCCAAGGGTGATTTTGAAGATACGAAAATGCGTTCGGAAAGCGCTGGATTCGATTTGGACTTGGAGTTCCATGAAAGGATAGTTGCGCCATACCAAAGAATCTCAACCGTTGGGTCCTGTAAAGGATACCTTAGTGTACACAGAGAAACAATGAATAGCGGGACGGTTCACCTTTGCATGACGAAGTATCAGCCTATCTTCTTTCTGTTCAAATGGCATGGTCTGTTCGGTGTGAAGAAAGTATTAGTAAAGCTGCTTTGGCATAACTTATTGAATATTTCGAACCTCTATGGTAACGGGCCGGTATCAACGAGTACTTGTCCAGATGACCCTTACAAACGAATTTCACGCGACTGACTTTTCAGACTTCTTCCCACATAGAATGTTTGGTTGACAGCTTAGAGTGAGGGTATAGCGATGTAGCAAGGGCTGGGGCTATGGTTATAGTAAGTTTACCTGTTTAACAGCTATATCTATTTGTTCACGGTTGGTTTGAAGTTCTTAGTGCGGTAAATGATTATATTACAGCAAAGTTAGTAAGCCTGCGCCAGTTTTCAATCATAACCCGCCAAGTTTGAGCAACAGAATAAATCTAGAGAATTTCACAAGTGTACCTGGAAACGTAGTGCTAGTGAGAATCTGAGAGATAGGATCGCCCCGACTCGGAAGAACTCCCTTTGTCCGGTATCCGGGCCGCACTACCGAAAACGCGTCCCCCGATTTGACTCGGATGCATCTCTTTCATCTGCATCGAGTGGCAAATTCATGCTACCCTCTTTCTTCTCATCTCACCTACCACGACCGCAATGAGCGTCAGGGAAACAATTCGGCGCCACCTTCGAGACGCCGAGAGCGATGCACTTCGAACGCGCATGAGCGCTGTAGGAAATCTCAAGGACCTCCTCGTACAGCCCAACGTTGTGCGGCACGTAGATGAGCAGCTATGGCGCCAGGTCTTTGAGTCCTTGTTCTTTTGCTTTTCAAAGGAGAAAACCTATGCTGATAAGAAGGATGCGGCGGCACCGGGGAAGAGAATGGAATTAGTGGCGGACGCGATACGAACGATTGTCGACCATGCCTACACTCATTTTTTATCCAAGAGTGTCAAGTTGATTATTGACGGGTCGATGAAGAGCATGAGAAGCCAGGGAGCCCTTATTCCCAGCGTCGGTTTGTCGTTCCTCAAAATCCTGACGTGCTTAGTGAAGCACGGCCCTCACGCGGACCATCTCGCTCGGGACAAGTGGACATCGTTGGTGGAACGGGCATTCAACGTTCTTCTTGGAGACTCCCTTACGTACAAATTCAGCACCGATACGGATGAAGAAGATGTCCCCAACGATCCAAACACACAGTCCTCTTCCAAGAGACGAAAGTTGCAGAATACCCGTCGCATTATGTCTGCTTCTCCGGAACAGATGCAGTGTGGCGAACTCCTCGTCGCCATTATGCGCATCCCCTCTGCAAATGACTACATCCTAAACAACGACACTCCCCAACTTGCTGCATCTATCCTTGACCGTTTGCACCGATATCTTGAGCTGTACTCTAAACCCAGCTCCGACTACCTTAAACTTCTCTTGGCCTCGCTTTCTCATATAGCGTTGAATCGCCGTCACGCTACCGTAGAGTTCGCTCGAAAGGCGTGGCGGCACTTAACGGCTCCTTCCGTTTGGAATATGAAAGAGAGCAATATGCTGCCAGATCTCATTTCAGTTGTTCACGTCTTATACCCTTTTATGACCGCCAAGGATCCGGACGACACTTATAGCTGGACCAGTGACCTTTGGAATACGCTAGATAGGATGAAAGAAGCTCCTGGTTTCAAATGGAACGAGTTTTCAATCGAATCGTTGAAGTTAGGCTTCAATGGCTCGTTATCCAACGAAGATGAAGAGGAGGAGATGGGTACGGCTTTTGTGGCAAGGTCATTTCGTGTTGGCCAAAAGTTTGGTCATGTACAAGCATTTCTTTGGATGGCATTGAAACTCCAAGCTGATGCTGTAGCAAAAGTAAGCTCGAAACCTCTTTGCTGGTTAATTCTTACGCACCAAGTAATCTCAGCTTTATTTGCTTCGCGAATCTATGGTTTCAGTCGATCGCACTCGAACGAAGAGGTCGCGATTGAACCAAGATGAACACGATCCCATGAGTGAGATTCTAGCGGATGTGGAGAGCAATAACGTTGCTGCCTTTCAACGGCTTTTGTTCATCATTGACTACCACTGGTCTGTGTTACATGGCGATCTCCAGAAGCGATTGATTTCAGGATTGCTGGGAGCCCTTCAGGTGGACAACAGTGCGATTCAGTCGTGGGCATTTTTATGCATCGCCGCTATAGCCCACGCCGATCGCCTAGAGAGTCAGATTCCACCGTCGGGAGGCTCGACTCCCGATCGCACCTTTATTTGCGATCAGTTAGTCTGGGAAACAATATGGACGAACGCCATGCGACGCGCGACCACTTCAGGAGTGTGTAGAGCTGCATGCCATGCTGCTAGAGCTCTATTACTACACGTTGAATCTCATACTCACAAATTCAACCATCCGCCGCTCCATGCTCCACAAATACTGGCCGATATCGAAACGCTTACCAAAGATCTTGAGGTTCAGGGCCCTAATTATCCCTATGACTCTGTATGCTTATTCCTCTCCCGTTGTCTGGGCATAGCGAGCCAAGATGTCCGCTTGTATCGCATGCAGCTTGAGGACAAAGTGTTGACTTGGTTGATAGGGTGCTGGAAGTTAGGACGCATAGTTGATGGAGACATGCCGTGCTACATGGCCAAGGATCTGATCCATCTGCTAGAAACTGTTTGCGGGTTTTCGAGACGAACAGATGTCGTATGCAGAGCACTGCTTCCGGTTTCTGAGCTTGTTCAGGTCGTCGAGCAGGAGAAACGAACACAAGTTATTCGGGATTTTCTTCTGGATGCCACGCTGCCGCAGTTCGTACCCTCTAATCAAGGGACTCAGGTCATCCCTTCCTATCCCTCGAAACCTCTTCCTCAAGAAACTTCACTCCTAACCATGGGGCATCGACAACGACGCATATCGAAATTTATGTTAGAACTATTGGAGCGTATACATCAGAAGTGGAAGGTCCGGGCGGAAGCGAAACAGCCTCACTCTGCAACAGGTGTACGGCTCTGTTTGGACTTTGCGGTCATATCGCTCTGCTTCCAATGTTCCCTTATCCATAACGGCATGAAGTTGGACATCCTCACGGTAAAGGAAGCAGGGAAGGTCATCGCCTTATTGTTGCCTCTGTTACGAGAGACCCCGTGGACGACGGCGGAAAAGGCGGTTGTCATTCAGGCTTTGGAGCCTCTGATATCCACGGGAGAGCCTCCCGCCGACGACATACCCTTTGTCGACCTCTTACCTCCGGATATTAATTCAGGAATCAGGGCTCGGGTGTTGCAAGATTTGGTATCAGACCCACAGCAGTATCTTGACCAGAGACGCTCTAGCAGGATGGATTTTCAAAGAATCATATGGCGTACTCTTGAGGTGCGTCGCGTTTCGTGGCTATTTTGAACGGTACTGACACTCTTTCACGATAGGATGATCATCTTCAGGTCGTGAAAGCCACGATGCTTAGCATGCTACGTATCTTGGCCGGACATCAAGTACAGGACGATGCCATGGACGTCGACTTTGGCCCTGTCAGGACTGGTTCAAGGCAGCTGTCTGATTGGGACGACGTTGCCAACGTTCGTCTCATCGCCGACACCTGTATGTCTTTTTTGGCCACCGTTCCCATCCTCCAGTCTTCATCAGGAGAGCCTACCCGTGACGCCGAGCTGACAGACATAGTGCTCAAGTGCCAAGAGGACCATTCCGACAGATTCATTTTTCTTTGTTCGGTCCTGGGTAGGAAGTTTCGATGCAAGACTCTTCATCTCGGGGTCGAGGTCCTCCGGAACTTTTTAGACGGCATTGCGGATCTGTCCAACAAATATCCCTATACAAGAGACGAGAAATATCAGCTGCTAGTTGGGCATTTTTTGGAGTCAATTCTTGTTATCTGGATTCCTATCTATGAAGGCAAGGGTCCCAGTAGCGAAACTGGTGGACAACTACTGTCACAAATGGCTTTAGCATTGAAGGCCGGCAACATCAAGTCTTGGAAAGTTCGCGACACACTCGCACGGCTGTATGATAGATTCGTGGTAGAGAACCCTTCCCTTTCCGGATGGCCATTTTACGAGGGAGAGGAAGACGATCCCGACAAAACGGTAGTTTCCCCGGACACTCTTTTACCACTCATGGGTGAGGATGTTGATGTACGCGTCCGTTTTCGAGCGGCTGTTGCCAACGCCCATCTTTTCTCCTTCGCCCAGAAAACCGAGAGAGATCCAAACCTAGTGTATGCCGGTATCAAAAGTCATTATGCGGTCAATCTTGATGAGTACGTGGGTTCTCCTCTTTCTTTGCTAAAGTACTCAATGTATGCTCAGCTATGAGGGCATGCTTACTCGTATGCTATCCCTGGCGAATATCATCATCGTCAGCTCAGCTGCAAGACGGTTGTCATATTGGCATCTCATAGAGCCTGCGCTGTTTGAAGATACTTACACTACACACATTGAAGCCATCCTGCGCAGTGTTACGCAGAGACTCGGATTGGCCTCGCCCTCTCAGCTCTTTGAAGCTTACGCATCCTCACTGGCATATTCTATCATTGCTGCGAAGAAAGATGGACTCAAATTTCCTCCGCATATATTGGGGTACGAGAACCGTAAAGAGTGCGCGCACGCTACCTTTCCATTATTCACACCTTCAAATGTGTTGGCGGAAACCGCGGGTGACCCTGCCACCGCAATTCTCGGACAGCGACAGTTCGAGAATCATTGTAAAGTGATACAGAAGGCTGTCGCCGCTGGCATTAAAGACTGCTTTGGTGACATCGTGGGTCAGCACTTGCTATTGAAGCCACCCAAGTCAAGTCCGGACGAAGGTACTCTGGACCCTCTCCTGTTGCAAAGGACGAGAGTGGAGAGCGCCACTGTTTTTCATGTTCTCCTTGCTTCCAAGCTAGACACTGTTGTTTCAGCGATCTTGCATACCCTGCTTGATTATGACTGTTCGTCCACTGGGGCCATTGCTAGTGCCCTTCGCAGCGTTGACGCTAAGAAGGGGAAAATGGCACCGATCTTCATCGCTCTAGTGGAATATCGCAGGGCGGAGAAATTCATCACTCATCAGCCCACTCTACCATGTTATACGATTTCCACCATCTTGCAGTGTCTGGAATGGCTACGAGGCACCGACCCATGGAGGGAACATCAAAAGTCCCTGACGTACCATGTCCTCCAGGAGCTTTTCTCTGCCATCGAAAAATCGTTCCTTGTCAATGAACAAGTCCGCCTAATGAATAGTATCTGCGTGTGGGTTGCGTACCTTCATGAGGTTTTCGAGAACGCAACACTTTTACACGTCCTGATGCGTGGTACTATATCCTTAATGCGGCATTCGGATCTCGCTCGTGGTGCTCAATCGATTCTCAACTGGTCCTTTATGAGGTATTGTCAGCGCGCGCAGACTAATCGTCGCTTCCCTGACATACTAATCGGAGTTTGTCGCCTTGCGTACGATTTTTCTTTAGCCTCCGAGCCTTCCACCAAGGAATTGGGACATGACCTTCGTCAGTGGATTGACAGACAGGCTGTCATGATATCTCAAGTTGCTGATTTGAGGAGTCAAGTGTTGCTCGCTCTTCCGGCGTGGTCTCATAGACCTGGGGAAGCCCTCGAAGAACTTTTCACAGAGATCCGTGCATCATCTGTATCGAATTCACTCAACGATAGTGCTATAACGTCAAACAAATTCAGGTTTGTAGTTGCTCTTGCCGACCGCGCGGTGCAAAAGCAGTATGGCGAAGACGAATTCGCAAACACGGATTTCTGGCGATTGAAGGAAAACATTCCAGAGTCTAATAGGCTGAGTCGCGAGGATGTCGATGCCTTCGCTAATCTACTGATATGGAACAAGGGACTTATTCGCGGGTTTGGAAGTGATCTTCTTACTCCACGGAAGCATGAACCCTCCCGCGGAGTGCCTTTACCCTCCATCATCTCCTCCCTCCTGAAATTGCTTGGAGGAAGTGACGTTTCTCGCCGCCATGCCGCATACCGCACTTTGCGAGCCATCGCTGGCGTTTCAGAAATTTCCACGCTGGATAAAGGATTTACGGAAGAAGTTCGCTTTTTCGAAGACTTCTCTTTTGATCCAATATCTCGACCCACTGCTGATATAAACGAACTTTCATCAGAGGCTTATCTGGAATCTTCTAAAGATTTCGTCTCGTGGATAGGCCTTATTTGCACGCTCCTCAGCGACCTTTCGGCCAATGAACATACCTACTTCACTCAAATCAGCCCCGTTCTCAAGTCAGATGCCCTCTTTGCTGAGGACATGTTGCCAATACTCGTTCAATGTCTCTTGCAAGGGCCAGATGGTCAGAAGTACTGCGAAACACTTTCTCGTTATTTCGAATCAGTTCTTCGCTTCGAACACGCAGCTATGCCATGTGTGCGATCTATCATCGATATTGTTCTTCACCTACGCAATATTCAACCGCCTGGATCGAGTGACCTTCTTGGGTACAATAGATGGCTCGCCATTGACTTTGTTCTTTTGGCACGGAATGCAATCACATGCGGTTCAGTATACCACTGCTGTTCTCTTTTTGGAGCTTGCCGCTGAGAACGGGAGCCGAGATCTTGCAGAGGATGCATTGGTGGAACAGGTCATGTACCACATCTATAGTAATATCGATGAACCCGACGGATTCTACGGGATCAAGCCTTTGGATCTTCGAAAATTTCTGATAAACGGTTTCCATCACGAGAACCAGTGGGACAAGGCATTTCGTTTCCACGGCGCCGCACTAGAAGCTGGGAGCAAAGACCCTCAAGATATGGAAGGCTTACTTCAATCCATTCATGCATTTGGTTTCAGTCACCTTGCAAACAAGACCTCCCAGAACTTTTTCGGGGATATGTCCACCTGCTTGAACTATCAATTAGGCTGGCGAACGGAAACCTGGGATTTACCGGAACGAGAACAGGAGCAGAGTTCTGACTCCTCGCTCTATTTTGCTTTACGTGCTATACATGTGCAAAGGGATCAGGATGTCAGGACATGACGTTGTTCGCCGTGCAATGTTCCGAGAAATGGAAAGACTGCGCAATTTGGGTTCAGAGAATGTTGCTCAGATTCGAGAAGTGATCCAGACTCTAGTATGCCTTTACCAGATTTCACAATCGACGTACGAGCCCTTCCCGACACTAGTATTGTCAAAGAACACTGATGTGAAGGAATGGGCACCCTTCACAAGGGTTGAAGCGGGTATAGAGTAAGTTTCTTTCCTGTTTTACATTCCAGAAATTTATGACGTGTATAAAGATTCCACCTTGTGGAGAGCATCATGGCCACCAGATTGTCTATCATTCGTTCTGTTCGTCGGCGGGAGGAACGTCAACAGATGGGAGATATGACGTCTGATTTTATACAGACGTTGCTGGAAGTTGAAAAGCAGTGCCTCCTGCATATTTCACAGGTTGCTCGCAGAGAGCAACAAGTACAGCTCGCTTTAAACTCCGTCATTCACGCAGAGAAGTTGATGAAACCCATAACTTTCGACGTATCTGAAGAGTTTGCCTGCGTGCTTTGGGCACAAAATGAACAAAAGCGTGCTGTGGAGTTCTTGAGAAGTCTCCGAGATGGCCAATCTGCTCCCTTGCATGACGCTTCGAAGATAGCCGCCATGAACGCATGTTTAGTGCGTTTATCCAATTTTCACATATCATTCCCCTCACTGACAACGATATAGGGAACGTGGACAGCGGAAGCATGCTTGGAAAAGCCGTCTGTCATTTGGAGGGACTTCTTTCTTCCTGCCTCCGAAGTCATCGCGAAGTGTATAAACGAGACAAACCGTGATTCTTGTGCTGCCGTATTTCACGCTTGCGCTATTTTTGCGGCACAACAATACCAGAGCATCGTCAAGTCACCGGATAGTATCCGGTTCAGAGTTTACGTACAGCGAAAGCAGCAAGAAATTGAGAACCGTACATCCCAGAGGTCGAGGAGCGGTGCAGAACTCCGAGAACTGGAAAAGGCGAAGCTAGTCTTGGAACACGACACGGCACGTTATGGACAAATTCTTCACGAGCGCGATACGTTCCTTGAACATGCCATAACCATGTATGCGAGTTGTCTGACCTTGTCTGACCAGTTTGACGACGACGCTCCGATCCGCCTTTGTTCTCTGTGGCTTGCGCACTTTGACGAGGAGACTCTACAAGCCTCTGTTTCAGCCGCTATTCGACGAATTCCCTCGCATAAGTTCATCTTCTTGGCCGTGTGTTTTTTCGTCCTGTTTCTTAAGTGTGTTACTGACATCAGTCTTAGCATCAACTGTCTGCAAGATTATCAGCCAAGGACCAGTGTAATGCTCAGAAAACTCTAAAACATCTTATGATGCGCATGTGCACCGAGCATCCGTTTCATAGCTTGTACCAGGTGTTCTGCCTGAAAACCGAAACGGGCGGCACAACGAAATCTACCTCAACTCAAAGAGAAATCTGGGCCGATCGTAGAGCCGCCGCTATGACAATTTTCAATCAGTTGGCCACAAAAGGACCCAAAATCGTGAAACGTAGCCACGACGTCGATCTCCTTTGCGACGTGTCGCTAGGATGGGCAACTTATGGTATCAAGAACGATCAGAAATATACAAAAAGTCCGCACAAGGACGGTCACTTTCCCTTCCCCAGAGTGGACGGACTCAAGATCCTCAAACTTATTGGTGCGGGGAACGGAAGACCTCTCGATGTACCCATAATGACTGCACATACTCCAATTGATCTTACCATGATGTACGAAAATTGCGCTTGGTTCAACCATTTCGACACGGTCTTCTACACTGCTGGAGGCATCAACCTTCCCAAAATCACGACATGTTTTGACACCGGAGGGAAACGATATAAACAACTGGTCCGCTTTCTCTGATTGTTTTACAACGATTATTTATTGACATTTCAATAGTTTAAAGGTGAAGGCAATGATGACCTGCGCCAGGATGCTGTTATGGAGCAAGTGTTTGACCTCGTCAACGTCGTCCTTGATCGCGACCGAGAGACCAAACGGCGAAACCTCCACGTGCGCTCATACAAAGTGATTCCCCTTTCATCCCAAGCTGGGGTCCTCGAATTCGTCCCAAATACATCGCCCATGCGCAGTTGGTTGGTCCCTGCTCATTCCAGGTATGGACCCAAGATGGGCAAGGGAGGTCCGGGGCCACTGTTAACGAAGGCACAAGCCAAGAATGATCTTCAGGCGGTGCTCGCGGAGTACAGTGCAATCATTACTCGCTATCCCCCAGTCATGCGACACTACTTTACCGAACGACACAAATCCCCGACAGCTTGGTTTACGATGCGGCTAAATTATACTCGGAGCGTCGCTACGACATCCATCGTCGGACACGTCCTTGGACTCGGGGACCGACACACGTCCAATATTCTAATGGACAACTCTTCTGGTGCGGTGGTTCACATCGATTTGGGAATCGCGTTCGACCAGGGGAAGCTGCTGCGTGTCCCTGAGCGAGTTCCGTTCCGCATGACACCTGACATGGTCGATGGGATGGGCATCGCTGGGACCAACGGGGTCTTTCAGCGGTGTGCCGAAGAGACGCTCCGGGTGCTCCGAGAGGGAAGCGATGTGATCATGACCATCCTCGAGGTGTTCCGGTATGATCCACTTCATACGTGGACGATGAGCGACTACAAGGTGAAGGCCGCCCAGCCGACCGATTCCAACCCAAATGGGATTAGCACGATGGCGGATCAGATGCACAAGCCTTTGATGGGGATCGGGATTGATATGAGCAGCGGCGGGGCAGAAGAGGCGGCCGATCGCGCTCTGAGTGGTGTAGCACGCAAGTTGGAAAAGACACTCAGCGTAGCGTCCACTGTCAGCGGACTCGTGACGGAGGCGAAGGACCCGGAGAATCTCAGTCAGATGTTTCCAGGTAAGGGTTCCATCCTTTTTTTTTCTTTTCAACTCTAGTTTTTCACGTAACTTTACAACTAACGAAATCATTCCAGGTTGGCAGCCATGGCTATAAGGGTCAGGTTTACGATACACTACATAATAATTTCCTCCCTGCATTGCTTCTGCTTCATTTTTTTTTCTCCATCGCAATGTAAACGAGCACGGTCCAGTCAATATATGTATCAAATAGCACACTAACAACTTGAAAAATCCAATGGCGACTTTTAAAAATACTGAGAGAAAAAATGATGAAAGAAAGTGTAATGTAAAGAAAATCGGTATTACAATTTCAAGCTTCGTGGCGGTACACATAGGACGGCGAGTAGATTGACGGATATAAATGCTTTTGTCTAGGGGCGCCGAGGACCATGCATAATCGGAAAAGATGAGAGTTAAACAAAACGGAGACGTAGCATCTTAATGTCGGTCATTTATTCTTGGAGCTGGCCATCTCACGGGCGGCCTTGATCAATGGGGCAAGCGTCCTTAAAGGCTCTGAAAGCTTGAAGAATGGATGCTAAATGGAAAGTCAACAAACATTCCATGTAAATAAAAGAAACAGAGAACGAACCTGCAGTAACTGCGTAGCATTTGGCCTCTTCTCCGCGTCCACTTCCAACGTTTTAGCTAGATAATCGCTAAACGTCGAACTCAGATTGTCCGGGTTCTGGATCGTCGGTGTCCCGTTCGTTGCAATCAAGTAGAGCGCCTTCAATGGGTTCTGGTTCAGATACGGAGGCTCCCCCTCGATCATCTCAATTGCCATAATTCCCAGACTCCATATGTCCACCTTGGGACCGTACTCCTTCCTCGTGACAACTTCAGGAGCCATCCAATACGGCGTGCCCACCATCGTCGTACGTTTCGCGCTCGCAGGGTCACTAATCTGTGCGCAAAATCCAAAGTCTGTGAGTTTGATGTCACCAACCATGCTCAACAACACGTTGTCCGACTTGATATCTCGATGGATGACACCATGCCGATGAAGATGCTCCAAGCCCTGTGCTGTTTCTCGCGACACCGCGGCAATTTGCCCCTCGGTCATTAAATTGGCAGTGACAACGTCCGTCAACGAGCCTCCTTCCATGTACTCCATCACGACCCAGAGGTCGTTCTTGTGCAGGAAGGAGTCGATATAGTTGACGATGTTAGGGTGACGGGAACTCCGCATGACCAGGATCTCATTAATGATGAGATCCTTCTTGGGCTGTTTCTCCAAATCCATCTGTTTGATCGCGACACTCATGTTTGTGCCCACCTGATACGCGGTGTACACGCCCCCACTAGCCCCCTGTCCAATCTTGACAAGGTTCCGGTACAGCCTCGTCGGATCGGCATCGGTACAGATCTGTTGCAAGCGTTTGACAATGTCCTCCTCCTTGGCCTTGTCGACCTTTTTCTCTCGTCGACGCGGAGTAGCAACACCAACGGCTTTAGCTAGACTCTGGGCAGCGGGACTGGGCTGCTGTTGTTGCTGCTGACTCCGGCCTGCTGGTTGTTTCAAAGGAAGATCTGTCTGGGAGGATCCGGGTGATGGTTTCGGGGTGGGTTGTTGTTGATGTTGCTGTTGTTTGATTGGAGCTGGGGCCGGGGAACGCCTATCGCGAGTGGTATTGGAGCGGCGGACGGTTGAAGACGAGGGGGACTGTTTGTTCGTGTTGCTGGGCGCCCTTTGGGACGTGGAACGGTCAAGGGTAGGCGTTACGGTTGTCGGTGGCGTGGGAGCGGGACGATACGCGCTAGGTGCTGCTGCTGTCTGTAACTTTTTGGGAGGAATAGGCGGAGACCGCTGTACAGCATGAACACAATAAATTTTGGCACAAAGCAAATAGCTTACCGATGCTTGATATTCTTCAGCCTCTGCTGCCCCCATCTTATCCCAGACGTCTCCGTGACCTTCTTGGTAGAACTTGACAATCTCCATGACCGCCTGAGGGTTCTTTTCCTGCTCGAGGCGTGAGATGCCGCTCTCCTGAAGGAGTTGCTGCCATTCCTTAGGGAGACCAGTGAATTCTCCAGTGGATGAGTTGAAACCAACGTGGGTGAGGTGGACCGGGTCGTAGGGCGTGCTTATTTCGGGTCGCTTCTGGGTATTGAATATAAAGCCAAGGACACTCTTCTTCTGCTTGCTGGTGGTGCCACTGCGTGCCCGACCCATAGAAAATTCGCTCTGGGGTGGTGGGGACAGTATCTCGGCAGGCTCGGCATAGTAGTCGTCGCGGGGAGGCGGGAGCGGACCGGGGGTAGAGAGGCGGCGGGCAAGGGGCGGCTGGATCGGCTCCGCGGCAAAGATGTCGTTTAAATTGGCAGTGTTGGCTCGGCTTGGACGGGGCGGGGCGGTAGTGGTAGAATAAGCCATGTCGGTATGCGGCTCGTTCGGCAGACTGAGTTTTCGAGTGCGTGAGTTCTGCTTTTGGAGCGAGGTTCTGGGACGAGCTGGCTGCGCCCTGTTTGTTGGTGGTGGCGGCGGCGCTCTGGAAGGAACGAAGTGGGTGCTCGAGGCCTGTAGGTTGCTAACGGCAAGCAGAGCGTTGTATTCTTGTATCGATTCCCTCGAAGGACGATGGTATTCGACAGTAATCTTGGACTGACGATGGCGGTGATGAGGAGAGCTGGCCTGGCCGGAAAGAGACATCAATACAGGTCTGGTGGCCCTGGCAGGCTGCTGTCACTGCTTCCGTCACCGAAAACAATCGTCTGGCGCACCTCGATATTATCCTTGATTCCCTGATTCCCTTGAAACTGCGATGTACTCCCACCGTAACTGTGGCAACCAAGATCAACTGTCACAATCACGGCCGACGCTTCTGCTTTCTCTTTCTTTCTATATGGCGGGATGGGAGCTAGTTTTACCGGTGTTGCGACAAAAAAACGTAAAGGGTAAGAGCGATGCAGAGAGGATGATGGTTGCAGTCACTTGCCCCACCTTGCAGGCACGTGACTCGGACGGCCATACGCGCAATCAAGCTTCTCGTACTGCTACACCCGCTATTTGATCTCCCCCATGTGTCCCTGGCCACCAATTTGAGCCGACTGAAAGAGATGAAAGCGTGTTATTTTCATTCAACGAGATTAAACAAATAACAAACTCGGCCGTTGTATTGTATCTAAGAATATAGAAGTATACATACGCGAAAAGCCGTGACTCTTAGCCAATCTTATGTACGCGTCTACAAATAATTTCCCCGCGGTAAATTTGTTCACGAATCGCGGTACCAATTGCACTCGGTGATTTCTTGTATCCTTCGAACCAATCATTTGAAGATTAAAATTCATATCCAGCTGATCACTTCTACAACGAGCTCAGTCAACACAACGAATATGGAAACCGTTTTCGGCGGATCAACTCCCGGAGGAGGTGAGGATCATTGGCAGGAACCTCGCCGCTGGTCGGACAGTCCTGATGGAGCGGCGCCTGAGCGAAACTCAGGCGAGCAACAAGAAAAGGGAGCTCAATGCAGGTACGTAAAATTCCAGGTCGAGACGCAACCAAGTCAGAAAAATCCTTGAGATCGATGGAATCATCTATCTCGGTCTATTTGGCACTCATTTATCTGATGTGACGCAACAAGGAACCAACATTTTTCCCACCGCAGCAGTATACCGACCCTTTTGGGCACAAACAAAACAGGAGATGACTCATCGCACAAATCCTATCTTATCACCGCCCAAATCCCGCCGCTCCCGACGACGCGTCGTTCAGTCAGATAGTCCATAGCTGGATAGTAGGTAAACATGCTCATAGAATGTCGGGTATCCCAAGTAGATACAATGCTAGAAATCATAAAGCTCACTCAAATGGCATCCCTTCTACCCCTTCGCCAAGGGATACCCAGTTCCCCAACACGCTCTCCGCGAACTCCTGCTCTTCTCTTGCGAAGTTTTGCACCAACACCGTCACTAACGTATTCTCCCTATTATGCAACACTGCGCGCAGCTCGTGCCACATGCTATCCCCATCAAACCTAGTCCACACCAACAGAAGTACAAGGGAATACTCACCAAGCACGAATAAACACTCTCCGGTTCAACTGCGCCGCTATAGTAGCTTGATCCTTCTCGATAAGTCCACTTATCCTGTCAACGTCCTCTTGCCATGAATCCTTCTGTGCAGCCCGCACACCCTCCATCTTCAACAGGTTCATCTCTGCCCGTTTCTTCAATCTCTCGACTTGATCAATGGACAGCCTGTCGTGTCGAATCAGTAGATCGCGCACGGCGATGTACAAATCACGTTGTGACTATAGCATCCACTATCACTGTCAGAGATGCATAAGACGGGTGTATAGTATTTACGCACCTTGAGCGCTTCCAGAGTAGTGTCAAACAATACTCGCGTCTAAGAACCTCGTTAGCCGATAGACCGAACCAAATAGAAGCTCTTCTACCTACCCTCAACTCGGAAAGCTCTGCGTGTCTCTGATAATGGGCAGCCGCTTGTTCAAGTCCTGCTTTCACCCCGCTAGACAAGTCGCATTCGTCTCCCCTCCAACAGGTTTCGTTAACCTCCACGACAGCTCGGACAGTGTTCGTCAATCGCGCTAGATCACCCTGTTGGGTGTCACCAAATGCCGGTTGCAGTGAGAAGATTGTCGTAAGCAAAGAATTAACGGCGCGGTTCGAAGATGACGTTGGTGAAACAGGCGCAGAAGAAGAAGAAGAAAACGGCAAAGCCGCGTGAGCCGAATGATAGGTACGTCGAAACGCGGGCATCCGTACCGCTGCTGCTTCGCGTCTCTTTATTATCCTCTCCGCCAATATACATATCCGTTGCCATTGCTCAATAAGCGGGTTGACTTTGCCACGTACGATCCTGCAAAAGGGTGAGTGAGGCTGAGGAAACAGTTCAGTATCAAAAAACACGTACGCAATCTTATCTTCCAAATCGCTAGGGATGGCCATTTCCTCCACCTTGTCGACGCGTTTACTTGCGGACTCTTCGTCCAGAACCATAGAGTTGTGTTTTCGCCATTCCTCCAATGAAGGTTCTGTCAAGAACACGGCTAGAACGCCGTCCTCTTTGATGACTGGGATGATTTCTGAGGAAGCAATTACCAAAAGGTGAATAGATCAGAAGGACGCATACATCACATAGTTCAAGGACCTCGCCAATCCTCGTCTGGGGGGACATGGTAAGTAGAATAGTGTCAGCGACCCGCAATTCCGTACCTTCTTTGTTCCAAAAAGTATTCATCAGCTGCCAAAATCCAATCAATGAAATATAATATAACCAACACGAGTCCTACGCACGGCCTATTCGTTTAGGTGGTAGAGCTGGGAAAAGGCGAAAGGGATATCTTCGTGTCAGAACATCCCAAAGGAACACAAACTCCGAGTATCGTCTCGCGACTGCCGGACCGCGCTGCCATAAACTTGATAATCAGAAAACGGATAGTTCACATATGGAGAAAGGAACGTACATCCGAAGAGACTTGATACACCATGTATCGATTTAATATGAATCCTTGCTGTCCAAGAATCGTCACCGTCACGCTAGTCCTGTCTCTTCCACCATTCCTTCGGTAATCCCGACCCTGCAAGTGTCGATGGAACACCATTCGGACGGGCCGAATCGAAACCACTCATATTTGACGGCCCAGTGACCATTCCCCCACCAATTTTCCAAGGATCATCAGTCGTAATAGTATTCTGTCTGAAATTAGTCCCGGGCCTGAAAGCAGAAGGCTGAAGGGTGTCCAAGTCAAGACTCGGTTCGGGAAGCGTATTCTGTGATGACAAGGCAGCAACTTGCTCAATGCTCACGTCTACAAATAATGATGAAATTGACTGTAAATAGTCCGTTATATTGAAACGTACCTTTACCCGCCTGTGCAAGTGCAACAAGAGCCAATGCGACGAAGAATTCGAGTTTGGATACGCGCGGTCGAGTGCTGACCAGGCTGACAATCTAACAAGTTACGTCAAGCCAAAGCGCTTGTCTACATATGGTCCCCGTACCCTGTCAATGGTCCCCGCTGGCAACGACGACGTGGAAAGCACCCTTGACAGCGAGTTCACCGATGTTTCACCGCTATTCGTCGGGTCGACGGAGGCAAACGCCCTATCGTATATTGACGGCACCGTCGCATCCGCTACAGAGAAGAATCCATCGAGCATGTTCAGCAAAAGCATCGTATTCCTTACCGATGACGGAACTGAAGACGGTCGTCGAGGGCACCGGCGGTGAAGGACTGGGCGCAGTGCTCCACGGGTCGAGTCCGTCGTACGTCGAGCCAGCAAGAGGGTCCTCGTCTACAAAGCTGCCTCCAAAGCCGTTGGATGAGCCGTATCGTTGAGCAGGTCGAGGCGAATTGAACATCACGCCCAGTGGACAAGAGTGAGTGGCTGTGCCGCCTTTGCTGAGGCATGCAAGTGACGTACTATAGCGCATCAAATTAGAAAACTAGATAATACAGCAGGTATGTTAGAAGATAATTTACGAAGACAACAGTACATTCAAATTGCTTGGACAGATGATATTCAAAGATCAGCAAAAAGCGAAAGCGACGATAGAAAGCGCGACCTCACACTGAAGACGAAGGCACCGACGTGCTCATCTCCACTGGCAATTGACGATACCCATCTCTACCTCTACCTCCCCTGAGGCTGTCCCACGTATCGAGGACAACGCCCATCGCACCATCGAGGAACCCACTAGTTTCTGCAACCACTTCGCCAGGCATGACACTGTCCTTCGGTCTACGCCACCACTTGAGCGTCAACGAGCTCGTAACAACGCTCACACTCGAGAACGCCATCGCCGCTCCTGCAAGCATTGGCGGCATGTACAATCCAAACGGCAAAAGCACCCCCATCGCAAGCGGGACCCCCAGAACATTATAGATACACGCCCATATAAGATTGCGTCGTATCACAGAAAAGATCTTCCGAGACAGATGAAGGGCCGCGACAACATCAAGAAGGTCAGAGCGCATCAGCACGATATCGGCCGCTTCGATGGCCACCGACGTTCCTGAGGACAAAGCGATTCCCACAGTGGCCGCAACGAGGGCAGGAGAGTCATTTATGCCATCTCCGACCTGCAAGAAGACGATCAGCGCTTCAAAGATGTAGTAATATAGGTACACTCACCATCGCGACACCGTCACCATGCTTCTCAATCAACTCAGTAATTAACGTCGCTTTGCCTCCCGGAGAGATTCCTGCCCAAACACCATCTTCCTTGATTCCTACCTGCTTCGCAATAGCGAGGGCAGTAGCCTTCCCATCACCAGTCATCATGTTTACCTCGATACCCATCTGCTGCAACGCCCGAATCGCATGTTTACTCGAAGGCTTCGGAGCATCGGACAAGGACACGGCCAGAATAGGCGTGGACTCCCGCGAAGACCCTTTCTGTATCGACACATAGATGACAGTCCTACCCTGTTCAGTCTCCTGGTTCTCGAAGCCCAGAATGGACGATGGCATGTCTTCATCAGACGTGGAAACGAAGCGCGTATTACCAACGAGTAACGTATACCGCTGCTCGCGGCACGCAAGCACAGCCTTAACGCCTGCTCCAGTAACGCTCTCGAACTGATCCACAAAGGCCTCAGGCAGTGTTTGATCTCGCAAAAGTTCTTTGCCGAAAGTCGCGATTGCTTTCGCAAGGGGGTGTTCGGATAGCGCTTCCGTTGCAGCTACCATCGCAATAGCATCCCTCCTGTCAGTTACTCCATCGGCGCACTTGCCGGTCAGCTGGGAGTCGCATCCATACGACTCTGCATTCTGGTCTCCGGAAATCCACCAAAGTCCGGCAACGCTGAGTTTCCCGATCGTAACTGTCCCCGTCTTGTCCAGAACGACTCTCTTGATGGATTTGCTTGCTTCTAGCGCTCGCCCGCCCTTGATCAGGATCCCATTCTTCGCCCCCATACCAGTTCCCACCATGATTGCAGTGGGCGTACTGAGGCCGAGCGCACATGGGCACGCAATGACGATGACACTAATGCACATCTGCAAACATATCGCGAATTTGCTGACTCCGTGTCGGTGGAACATCATCGGTAGGTTCTCATCATTGACAACATGGGACACGACCATCCAAATCAGAAATGTCAGCAATCCAAGCGAGATCACCGTCGGAACGAAATACCCTGCCACTTTGTCCGCAAAGGCTTGAATTGGCGCCTTGGATGTTTGAGCCTCCTCGACCAGACGAACAATCTGGGATAGAGCGGTGTCTTTTCCAGCACGCGTAACGACCATGTCGAATGCACCCAGTCCATTGACTGTGCCTCCGATAACCGTGTCTCCCACCTGTTTAACCACAGGAACCGCTTCACCGGTGATAGCACTTTCATCCACACTGGACGATCCTCGCAAAACGGTACCATCAGCGGGAATTTTATCACCGGGTACCAGCTTGACCGCATCGCCCACTTCAACGAGTTCCGTCGGCACTTTCTTTTCCTGTGTACACGCTGATGCGTCCGTATAGATCGTTGCCATGGAAGGAGCGAGGGACATGAGATCCGTTAGAGCAGCGCTTGTGCGTCCTTTGGCCTTGTTCTCCAGATAGCGGCCAAGTGAGACGAACATGATCAACATTGTGCTCGTATCAAAAAATAGCATAGGGTGGAAACCTGGGGTATCGTTGAACAGCGCACAGAACATGGCTCCGACGGAATAAAAATAGGCGGCCGAGGTCCCCAGCATAACCAATACATCCATGGTGGCAGTTCCATGTTTCAAAGACTTGAATGCGTTACGATGAAACTTGGCACCCACCCAGAATTGTGCAGGTGTAGTGAGTATGAGGAGGATAACATCTTCGAGATGAATACCGGTGCATAAGTGCATGGCGAGGAACATCCGTAGCGGCGGGATGAGATGACATATCTTGGAGATTATGAAGACGGGAACAGCGAACGCAACAGACCACAGAAATCGTGATCGCCATTCAAGTACCTCCTTGGTCCTCTGAAGTGACTGGACTTGGGTAGCATCATTTTGGTCAGACACCATGGCATCGAAACCCATGTCCTCTATGCGCTCCACCATCTCCCGAGGCCCGATCAACGCCCGGTCAAACTGGATAGTCACAGTGTTGGTGGCGAGGGACGCTGATACACTCAATATACCAGGGACCGACGACAGACCAGACTCGACGGTGTTCGTGCAGGATGCACAAGTCATACCATACACACGAAGGACTATCGAGTCCTCTCGCGATGGAGGGATGACCGTAGCATCAAAACCTATGTCTTCGATTTCCTAAGAAGCGATGAATATCATATCATTGTATCAATTAATGCACTTACACTAGCGATCTTCTCTGGATTCCACCGGGAAGGGTCGTACTCGACGACCCCACGTTCAGAGAGTAATGCCACCTTGACCGACTGGATCCCTTCCTGAGTCCGTAGCATCCCCTCGATGGACTATAGAATTGATTAGTCTCCCTAGACGCTGAGTAATTCACCACGCTCACCTCTACACACGCTCCACAGGTCATTCCTTCGATCTTGAACTCGCACTTTTCGTACGCTGGGACGTCGAGGTCGAGCTCTTTACTAACGTTCGCCATGAGTGGTTCAGAGGAGCCCATCGGTAGTTCGACAGACCCAAACGAGGAGGCAAGAGGGGACCGTGCCCAAATATTGGTAAGGAAATTAGCCATCCTGTGGATTCTTCCCGTGTGATATTAATACAGTAATAGGCTGCGAATAGGATGCTGGGATACGTGGAACTGTAGGCGAATATCGCACCGATGGGATGACTAGACCGGATAGAGAAGGAAATGATGGGAACTGGTCAAGGAACCTGTCGGAATGCGCCCTGCGCTGGATGACGGAGCCACTGAGTGAGTACAGTGAGAAACTGTGCCAAAATGCCGCACGTTTCGGCCGAATTCCCCTTGCTGACTAATGATCCGGTGAGGCTAATTTGCCATTTCAAGCGTGATTTATCCTCAAAAATTCAGAGACAATATTCTGTTTTCGTCCGGAAGTTGACTCACCATGCTTCCCTCGCGCATCCTCCGTTCAACGGTAAATGCTGCTGAAATATCCTTCTTTTCGCGCCTTTCTTCGCAGTGGTGGGATGAGCGTGGCGAGTTTGCCTTTCTGCACCAGATGAACCCTGTCCGAGTGCAATTCATCCGGCAGAAACTTCTTGAAACAGCGCGCGATGAAGATGAGACTGCATCCCAAAACGTCCTAAAGGGTCTTCAAGTACTGGATGTCGGCTGTGGGGGTGGATTGCTATCAGAGGTATTTTTGTATCTGCTTCGAGATTTTCTATCTCACCTCTCGCAGTGCCTAGCTCGTTTGGGTGCTCGTACAGTGGGAATTGATGCATCCGAATCCAATGTCGAGATAGCCAAACACCATGCATCGACAGACTCCAGACTGTCCGAAAATCTGTCATATGTGCACGCGTCAGCAGAGTCTTTGCTCTCGCAGCCTAAGCGATACGACGTTGTATGCTCGATGGAGGTCCTGGAGCATGTTGACAATCCAGTTCTCTTCCTATCTACATGTGCTCAGCTTCTCAAGGTCTGAGCTCTCTGAATCTTCCACCAACTTGATCCTGAAATGTCTCTAGCCATCTGGCCATCTTTTCCTTTCCACAATCTCCCGAACCCCGCTGGCCTATTTCCTTACTATTCTGATGGCTGAGAATGTTCTGCGACGGGTTGCTCCTGGGACACACACGTACTCCAAATTCATCAAACCTTCGGAACTTGTCGCGTTCTTCCGGTCCTATGGGTCCCGTCCGTGGATAGCACCTTCGGCCGCCCAGCCAACAAGGACTGAAGCCGAAGTCCGGGGCATAGTGTACAATCCCCTTTCGTCCAGTTGGAATCTTGCTCCAAGAGATGCGTGGGCCGCGACGGAGTGCAACTATATGTTCTGGGTTCGGAAACCTGCCGAATAATTCAGCTCTGAATGCTTTCGGCATTCCCACGAGCATGCGGTGCCCAGGCTCTTGAGTCCCAATGGAGCTCGCTCAGTAATGCTATGATGTAGTCACACGAAATACCGTGTCCGGATACGTACACACATACAGAAAGCATTCTCACGAATATATTAACAAACACGACGATTTGATGGTACAAATCAAGCATTCGCGCGATTTCGTCAAAATACATAACGAACATACAGATATAAGATGTCGACTGCTACAAAGATAACTGGTATCATACTATTAGGTAGAGTAAGGTATTCTATTCTATTTGTACACCTAATCGGATAGATGGTGTTAGCACTCTGAGAAAAGATTCCCAGCGCTAGTACCATTCTGAGGGTAAAACCAAAACGAGAATGCCTGGTGGATTCGGGATGAGTGGCATGCTGGGAAAGATCCAAGCACAACACTTACAATAAGTACGTAGGTCCCAAACAAGAGAATTCCACTCATGTAATGCGTACGTCCGTCTTCTGTGGCGAAACGTACGAGAAGCACGGAGAGGAACAGAGTAACAACTTCAAGAGGATCAAATCTAAAGGGCCAGCGTCTTAGCAGATGCATGACATGAGAAGCTGAGTTAACCACGTACAGCAACGAGAGTGGTTTATTTGCGATCCAACCGATCAACACTAATAGGGGAATGACAAAAAGAGAAATCTGTAGTGCACGTAAAAATGAGGAACAGATTTTTTCTCAACAGCAATAGCCCCTACCTGAATACACGATCCCACAGAAACAGCGAGCGCCAAGTCGATCTTGTTGCGGTACGCAACGAAAACAGCAGTCACATGCTTCCGCCGCGTTACCCACACTAATAGAAAAGGTTAGAGGGCTATTCATGTATTGTCCAATAGTGGATAAGACCCACATAGCCAACAGAATCAAACCTAACCACTCAGTACTGACGCTTCCAGTTTGGCCGATTCCCTCTAATGAATCTGTGAGAGCCTCGGCTGTCAGATATGTGAGGCCAGTAGCTGCAATCAAGACGGAAATCGCGACAGTAAGGTTCATCTCGGGCGTCTCCAATTCCTTCTCGCTGCCAGTGTCTCCTCGCGCTACAACGGCAACTTCAGGGTCTTGGCGCCTTTGTCGATCGCGTTGTCTAGCAAATTTTAGTCAGTTGTTTTGAGCGACAGTGTGAACAAAGAAGAGGCTTCACTTCCTCTCTTCGTCTTTTTCATCTACCCTGCTGCACTGTGCCGGGAGTGACCCTCGTTTTAAGGTCTGTCCCAAAAAGGCTCGGCTGCCAAAGGTAGAGACAAGACTTTGAGTCCTTCTTACAGGCGAAGGGGCCAATTCGTTGTCATTGACAGAATGCGTAGGCGGTTGAACCGATGCAGCAGGCGCAGATCGCACACTAGAGGCGTCATTGAGGATATCGTTGTCGGGATTATACAGGTACGAATGACTGTAGAGCTGGAAGACCATATAGCTGGCGTAAATGAAAATGAGGATAAGGGCGCTGCCACGGGACATTTCAAGAATGACATCTCGCTCGGTTTCTTCTCCAGAGGCCTGCTCGATGGCAAATGCAAAACAAGTAGGAATAACGAGAGCAATCACTGCCAAGGTAAGCAAGGAGGTGTTGAGCTGTGCGGCTGTCTGCTGGAACTGCTGCTGTGAGAAACGAACACCTCCGACAATGAAGGCCATCCCGGTTACGAGGAGAAGGTTGGAAAGAAGACCTCCAAGCAGCGAAGCCTGGACGACGCGAATCTCGCATTTCACGAGCAGAAGAATAGCGATAATGAACTCTGTGGCGTTGCCCAGAGATGCATTAATGAGACCTTGATATTTAAAAAGAAATTGAGTTCTCGCTATTGCGGCAAACGTAAAAAAACTCACCGCCAAGGGCGTCACCCGTATAAAGGGCGATAGTTTCTGTACCGTGGCCAAGCATACCAGCCAGAGGTATTACACCCAGAAGGGCCATGGCGAAGACCACACCGTCGGTTTGATGGGTATAGTGCAGAGCCCATGCAATTGGGTTAAAGACAAACAGTACATTAACCCAACTGTAAGTCAAGGCCGACTTAATGCTCTCTGAATGTCCAGGAGCTGGGCCCCTTGTCTCCGCAGGGCGAATAAACAGAGCACGGGTTAATTTCCGAGAAAATGGTGGAGGCCGTTCCGTAATTCGTGAAGAGGATGAGGACGAGGACGAAGACAGGGTGCGAGCGTGGTGCAGCGCATTGCCGTGGTGGCTAGTGGGAGAAGGAATTTCGAAGGGCTCTGGCGAGGAGCTAAGAACTTTTTCTAAACCATTATTAGAGCCGCCTATGTTGGGTTCGCTTGACATCACTTGCTCTCGGAAGACCAGCGGCTCCGCTTAAGAGCTAATAATTTGATCGGAGTTTAAAGTAGATCCACAGTACTTACAGCACGCTGCACTGCGCTGCACCGCTAATGACGCGCTCAATTTTCACGGCAATTAGCATGCCGGATAGTGCCGAATAAACTCCGAAATTGTGCCCAGAACAGCCAAGAACTGCTGTGCATGACGTCAAAGTTCAAAGTTTTCTTGCTAGGCAGTTAAGTTTAATATACAAGGCCGCAGCGCAGCTCAATGCTTTGACGAGGTATTCCTTGATTTTTTCGCTCTTCGTCAATGACTATACGTACTTTCAGTGTCAGGTCTCCCAGAAAAGCGAAATCACGTACAAGCAGTATGCGCAATGCATGCTGCGTCTTCAGCGGTAGGAATCAAAGCTGAGGAGATACAATGAGTTTAACCTAATAGATGAATGTCTCTCTTACTGCTGTCAAACTGCCGAAAGACGAGAATTTCATCTGGCATCTGGTCGCGTATGTACATCCACTTCATATTCGCTGAAAAGTGACAAGTTAATAACCGAAACCCAGGATACGAACGGTGCCATTAACCGTTATGTTTGATGAAGTATCCGCCACCATACTGTAGAGAATCAGACCGACAAAATAAAGCGCCGGACACTAATCACCCACTTTGTCGATTGTATGGGCCATATCTTTGGGGTCGAGCGTACGAGCATCACACACTGCAAGTGGCGCGTCCATTACCGGCCCACGAAGCGGCCGCCATACATTGCTTCACAGAAATGTTAGCATTTACCACGAAACGAATGCAACGTACTCACATAATCGCGACTCTCTCCGCCTTCGCAGCTGAAGAGTCCCCTTCGTATGGAGTCAGACATCGTGCACGTGCGCGCTCCCTGTTGATATCGACATGAACGGCCGGTACAGGCTGCTTCGCGAGAACTGGATCAGGATCCTGTGCGTAATTAGCTTCCTGATGAGACTCTCCGTCCGCCGCCCTACGTCTTTAAAATATTTCTCAGTGAAAAGCAACAACGGAACAGGGAGTACGCAAACCTGATCTGGTAATTTATTGGTTTACAGTCTTTCGCGCCGGCATGCTTTTTCAGCCATCTACGCGGCTCAACTTTCGGACCAAAAAAGATGATGGGCTACTTACTCGCAGGTCTCTTTAGCATAGCGTTCTTCCCAACCCTCCTCACCATCCAAACCTTCGAAAGGTACCGTTTGCCAGGTAAAGCCCTCAACATCTAGCGACGGTCGTTGTTCCTCCTCGCGTACATCATGTAGCTGAACTTTATGTGGACTTAGATGCAAAGGCTCCCCCGACGAAATGCATGTCACGAACGGAAACGCGAAGGCACCAGGCGCCGATTTATCAGAGGCAAAGTTGAGCTCTCCATAGAAAGGAATTGGAGGGGTAGACATTTGTGGACTCGGGATTCTCTGGAATTCTCACTGGCCAGGATATATGATTATCGTGAGCAAGGAACACAGGGTCAGGAGATGATAACAGGCGCGCCTCTTTCGGATGGAGCTGATAAGGGTCATAAGACTCAAAAAGCGTTGAACTGCCGAGGCCAGTCAGGACGTGCGCGGATCGCGGACCGTTATCAACCCTGGAAAACTATTAGTCCGATTTTCGGTATGTCGGGATCACGTGACAAGTAAGCTATCGGTCGAAGTTGAAGGTGAATCTCAGTATACTCAAGTGCTGGCATACCCCACGATATCTGCTCCGGACATGGCGTCTAGGGGCATCTATTCCACCGCAGTCCATTCGTCCCTCTATCAGTTATCTCTATTTTTTCCCCTTGGCCTGCTGATTAAGTACGTATCTCACTCGTTCCTGATGGAAGTTCTACATAAAGGCGGCCCACTCGACGATGGTTCCCTTGACTCTTCCTGTTGTCCGTCAATAAGCCGACTTCCTTCTTCGCTTGTTGCGCACCATGTTGGCTGGCACCGAAGCTTTTCGAAGCATCCCCAATCATGGTTCCCACTTGGTACGTCAATGACCACTGTCTCTTGATATCATCCTATTAAAATTTATTCATTAGACCTGGTGGACTAACGATGGTAAGACTTCCATTTACGTGGCCTGACCGAGTCGAGCTAACCTGGTCCTCTAGGCCTTCGAAAGCTCAACTTGCTGCTCGGAACCATCTTCTTGGCTCAGTTTTTGAATGGATACGACGCTTCTCTTGTCAGTGGTTTCCAGTCCATGAAACCTTGGTTGAAAAGTACGTTCAAAATAAGTCTGATCAAGTGATACTATATTGACCTCTCTCGAAGATCTCGGGAATCCCGACTCTGACCACATTGGTCTGCTGAATGCCGCGACATACTTGGCTGGGTGTAAGTCGTACAATTTACTCTTCGTCGTCTCTATTGCTTATTACACCCCGTCACAGTATGCACTGCTCCCTTCGCTGCTTTCATTGCTGATCGCTGGGGACGCAAATGGTGCATAAGGTATGTTCACTCACAAAATTGAAGTTCGGACCGCACTGATGTACGTTGGCGTAGATACTCTTCCGTCACCAATCTGATAGGTACTGCTATCGGTGCCGCAGCTGGGTCAGGGGGCACAAACGGATACGCCATGTTCATCGTATCACGGATTATTGTGCGTATATCCAATGTCTGACTATGTAAAATGCTTTTGCTAAAGTCATTTTAGATTGGCTCTGGTCTTGCCTTCGCCCTTATGTGCTCTCCGATCATGTAGGATTTTTGATTCTCGTCAAGGCCTTCACTGACAAGACCGTGTTATATATAGGCTCCAGGAACTTCCCCATCCGAAGCACAGAACGTGGATGGCCGGTTTCTTCGATGTCGCATTTGTTAGTGCCTCGTATAATGTTCGTAGCAGAGTCCTGACAAGAGCTTAGATCATAGGAAACTTCGTAGCAGCATGGTGAATCTATTCATTACTCCAATTTTGCCGCTAGCTGATAACCATGCAGGGTTAACTTTGTTCGTCCATTCTACATGTACGAGGTTTCATGGCTGATTTAAGTTACCAATCAGGGATGCAGTCATCTCACGAACAACTGGGCGTGGAGTAAGTCATTTACGACAACTTCCGCAAAATGACTTAACTCAATCTCTTCTAGGAATCCCTTATTTGGTGATTTAATTTTCTTTGATATCGCAAGACACACTCAACTAAGATGGTGATGCAGATCCATATCGGCCCAGCATTGATTATGATTGTCCTCATCTCGTTCGTTCCTGAGTCGCCTCGTTGGTTGAGTGAGTTGGCCCTGGCCCCTTCATTAACTTCGATTGGTCGTACTAAACACCTTATAGTCAAAAACGGCCGTGAGGAAGAGGCCAAAGCCTTCTTAGCCAAGTATCATGCGAACGGCAAGGCTGATGATGAACTGGTTGCATTCGAGTATGCGGAAATTCAAGAAGCGCTCCGTATGGAGAGGGAGACGAAACAGGATACGTGGAAAGTAATTCTCAGCAGCAGGAGCAGTCGTCATCGTCTTGGCTGTGGTAAGTTCCATTGTCCTCATCCATGCCGACATGTCACCAACGTATCTTCAAGTTGTCTTAATCGCCATCTGCCAGAATCTGAGCGGCACGGCCATCATCAGTTATTGTAAGTGTTGCTATTTATCCATTTCAATTCATTTTTAACACTATCTTAGACTACACCTCGAGTACGTGCCGCTTATGAAGTACACGTTTGCTCCGCTAAACCTCATCTAGTTCTCAAGCTTGTCGGAATCACGGACACCGTTACCCAAACCGGTATCAACGCTGGACTGACGTCGGTCAGTACTTCTCCAAATGATGAGTATATTATGCCGCTGACGTCGATTACTTCTTTTCTAGTTCACCTTCCTTATGGCCTTGTTCGGTCTTTGGCTCACCCAGCGCGTCAAGCGTCGACCTCAGCTCCTGGGTACATGGTTTGCCGTCCTCTGTGCAAACATTGGTCTGACCGTATGCACCGCCGAATACACCAAAACCAAAAACAAGGGGGCCGGTATCGGAGCTGTCATTTTCGTTTGGTTGTACAATGGCGCTTTCTTCGTGTCCTGCGGTCCTATTTTCTTCAGTTACCCTGCCGAGGTCCTCCACTACTCGATGCGTGGCAAGGGCATGATGGTGTGGGCAATAACTGCGAAATGTTTGTCCGTCTTCAGCGCGTACACGAATCCTGTTGCGAGTACGTTGTTGCAAACCTCTTGCCATATTAGCAGTGCTAACGGCTTCTTCGATAGTGCGTAACATCGGATATAAGTGGTATACGTTCTAGTAAGTGCCAAACTCCTGTATCTAAGTCTTTTTATTGATGTTATTGATCTCCTTAGTACTGCAATCCTTGTCGTCACCGGCATTTGCTTATACTTCTTCATTGTTGAAACTAAAGGCCACACCCTTGAAGAGTGAGTTCTCCATTTCTACCTCCTTGATTCCTCACATCTAACGATGGTATCATCTCAGGATCGGACAACTCTTTGACGGTAAACCACTCGAAACCAGTCTTCATCCTGAGCTCGCGACCATAGAATACAAGGGTAAAGGCGACGCTATGGTTCAAGTCAGGGGTGTTCCTGATGAGGAGAATTCGCTGGACCGCAAGTCTGAATCTTGATGGATGGATTATAAACTTATATTTTTACGAGTGTATGCCCGCTTAATTGGAAGCGTATGAGTTAAATATTAATGATATATACAATGGATGAATTTGATTTGGAATATCTCAGTGCGAATCAACGACTTCTGAATTTTCAACCAAGGTACTTAGAAGCTTGCCACGGAGACTCGCCTTCCTAGAGGCTTCTTATAGAAGCACAACAGTCTAAATATCAAATCATTCACCAAGATCAAATATTGGCCTGAGCTCAATAATCATAGCTTATGGGTCTGAAAGCCACGTAAACTGAACACAATTAGGTGATGACCTTGGGACTGGAAGACTACCAAATTCTTGAAGACTCAAGAGTCACACGAGACGTAAAGAGGAGCACAAAAACAGTGAAGGACAAAGTATTACAGGGAATTTCAAACCATCCGGTGTCAAGTTGACATTGTTTCTCTGTCTAACAAGCAAGAGTAGTTATATCTGTAATCCGAATAATGACAACGCGTTTCCGCCCCGCACGCCATCCTTCTCCGACGTCCCCCAGCCCGGTACGGACTCAATGGCTTCCAGGTTCTCCACCACGCTCTTCCATTTCTCGGTCGACGTGAGAGGAGGGAAGAACGGGTGATCCGTACCAAAGAGCATCCTTCGGCTTCCCTCTCTTCTATCCGCCTCTTCTTGTACCGCACTTCCTGTCTCGAATCGTTTTGATCGTGAAACTACTTCGCTGACAAAACCAAGCTCCTCTGGGCCATAAGCAACCGCATCAAAGTATAGTTTTCCAAGATAAAAGCGCGCATCGTGCTTGAGACGGGACGCGACAACGGGGTCATGGTCGATACACGATGCGAGGCGGGAGGATAGCTGAGGAAGTGCTCCACCGGAATGCGCAAGAAGGATCCGAAGCGACGGGAATCTATCAAATACACCCGACAAGATTAAACGAGCCGTTGCCTAGAAATCACGTCAGCTAACTAGCTAGAACACCAGATGATTTCACTCACGGTGGTGGTCTCAAAGGGGAAACCTAAAGCCAGCGGTAAAACGTGTCCATTATCTTTGCCGCCCCACGCATTGCTGTCTACACCATAATGAGGATGGAGGAAGACAACCAAGTCGGCAGCTTCGATGGCTTGCCAAACAGGGTCCAGCGCCTCATCGTCCAACCCTTTACCGATGCCCCTGGTCCCCATTATCAACCCTTTCAAATGAGGTGCAGCAGCTATCTGGTTTACTGCCTCGACAATTGCGTCGATAGTAATCCCCGGTACTAATGGAAGTAAGCCGAGTCCGTATAACCTCTTCAAAACGGAATCCGAGTACGATGGCCCAGTCGAGCAGTATTCTTCAAGATCGTTGTTGAGCCCCAACGCAAGTTCGTGTGCATCTTTGGCCGAAAGGAAGTCGAGCCAAGGGTTGGCTGTGCTATATAGCACATGTCGTTACTATTCTCAAATCAAACGCAACGCAAAGTAAACACACCTCACAAAAGATATATCAATACCATGTAGGTCCATGAATCTGAGTTTCCCCTGGCGGTCCCAGTATTGAGGCCCCACAGGCCTTCCACCACTAGGCTCATTCTCCAAAATCAAGAGCCGTTCTTCTCCCGCCTCGGTTGACATAATTTTGGGCGCAACTGAACGCGACCGGAGCCATGAAGCATACCGAGGAAGGTATACGTGAGTATGCACATCGACGAGAGGCTTCAGAGACATGGATGAAAACGAAAGCCGGTTGAGAATTCCAAGTGGGACTGTCATTCTGAGTTGCCTTATCGTTCGATCGACGTGATCGTGATTCGTGTCGCCCCTGTCGGCTCCGCGGACCCGTTCCGACCGTCCGAACTTGCTCCGAACTATAATGGTCGGATGTATATACCTCCTCATCCAGTCCAGGATGAGGAGGTAAATTAGAGGTAGATCATTTATCCCCAAGTTAGTCGCTGTCTCATCTTGCTGTCATAGATCATTATTTTTAACAGGTACCTGTAATTGGACGCGGCGAACCTTATCCCCTCTCGTTTATCGTCTACTCGAAAGGCCGACTTCGCATTGATAGGAATTACAATGTCAGAGATAACGGCTCAGCAGCCTTTACTGCATCTTCTCTTGTCTTCTTTCCTCCCCACCAGTACGCTATGTCTTTCAAGGCCGCTCTCGAATCCGGACAAGAACCTCCAGAATCATGGTCCTCGTATATGAACGTTGTCTATGACAGCAGACGACCACCTTCAATCGGGTCATACGATGCAGAAAATTTGGAGGCCAAAGCAAGAGAGGTGACTATGTCAAATCACTGTATGTACTCAATCCATGGTGTAAAGTGTCGCGATTCATCCGATATCGTCTTGACAGCTGCTTTTCTGTACGTGTTCGGGAGTGCAGGATCGTGCTCAACGGATCACGCTAACAAGAAGGCGTTCGAGAAATGGAGCTTCATTCCGAAAATGCTCGTTGATGCCTCCGATCGGACACTAGAGGTAAAGGATCGTTCTTTCATATAACTAGTCGTTATATAGGTGATGCTTGTTAGACGACTCTATTCGGTGTTGCATACAAGTCGCCTCTTCTCCTCGCCCCCATCGGCGTCCATGGTCTCTTGAATAAAGACGGAGAAGTGACTACTTCGCGAGCAGCTGCAAAAGTTGGTGTTCCATTCATCACTAGCACTGCTAGCACTCGCTCTCTTGAAGACGTCGCTGAAGCCAATGGAGACGGTCAACGCTGGTACCAACTATACTGGTATGTTCTCATCAATATTGCCGTGCGTTGTTAAAGATCGCTATCAGGCCACGTTCTGAAGAGATTACTCTGTCATTGCTAGCACGAGCCAAAAAAGGTGGTTACACTGCCTGTATCGTGACTCTGGACACCATGTGTATGGGCTGGCGTCCTTATGATCTTGATAAAGCCTACCTTCCTTTCAAGCATGGCATCGGAATACAAGTGGGGACATCTGATCCTGCGTTCATGGCCACGCAGGACCTTGAGGCCCGTCCTGACGAGCGAATTCCTTACCCATTTGACCCTGCTGAGTTGGATGCGAAACGAGCACAGGGAGACGAACACGAGATTCAGATGCAGATGCTGGGTAAGAACTGGTCAAGACAAATTCATTCTGGTCTATTTCGAACATGGGAAGAGCTGGCATTTGTGAGAAAGCATTGGGAAGGACCGCTGATTTTGAAAGGTATTCTCTCTGTGGATGATGCAATCAAGGCGATGGAGGTAGGCTGTGATGGAATCGTTGTCTCTAATCACGGTGAGAACTGAATTCATAGACATATCCAATGCATCTTAAACTTTTCCTTAGGTGGTCGGCAGATCGATGGTTCTATTGCGTCCCTTGTTGCGCTCGAGAAGATCACGGCGGACCCTCGCGTCCAAACTGCCCAGGTTGAGGGCAAGTTTACCGTCCTTTTTGACTCTGGCATAAGGCGAGGGAGTGATGTGATTAAGGCCATCGCACTTGGCGCACAGGCTGTCCTACGTGAGTGGTTTCTGACATTTTGAGTGCAATTCTCAATCTATCCAGTGGGTCGACCATACATGTACGGCCTTGCTATTAGCGGTGAACAGGGAGTGGAAGAAGTCGTACGCGGCATACTCTGTGAAGCTGAAATCACACTTGGCTTGTGTGGATACTCTAAACTGAGTCAAATATGGGGACAAAAGGATAATATTATGGAGAAGATGGAAATGGGTCTCTATTCACCTTAGAATTCCAACATAGGTTTGTACGTATTCGGCACCGGTCAAGAAAATAACGTACTTCGTGGTCTGAATTTCATACTTCAATTTTTTCCCCCCGTGCCGATTCTGCCGAGCGGAGCTTCAATTCCTCCCATTTCTTCTTACTCCGCTCGTCGATCGGTGTTGCTTCTCACACGACGACGACGACTTTGCCTGAATACATTCTGTTCAGGTTGAACTCCACTATTCTCCTTACTTAGCATCTGCTTTGTCAATTGATAGATATGGCATCATCTGTTTTTTACAAGTTCAACTCGAGGAGAGATGAATCACGGGTGACCTTCGATGGCACCGGTATCTCTGTTTTTGATCTCAAGCGCGACATTATCTTAGCCAACAATATGGGGAAAGCAAATGATTTTGACTTGTATATCTACGACAGTACCTCCAAGCAAGGTGTGTGTACTAGCACTTATCATTTTCCCGTCAACTTTACACGCTGCGCCACAGAGTACAAAGACGATTCCGAAATCATCCCTCGTTCTTCTTATGTCATTGTCAAGCGACTACCAGCGTCTCGTCCTGGCAAGGGTAAAGCGTCAATGTATATCGCAGGTGCCGGAAACATCGTACCAACCTCCGAACCTGTGTCAAGAAACGGATCTACATGGCACAAGGGTGCTCTATCAAAACGATTTGATGGAAAGGACGAAGCTCCACAAAAACTTGTGCGTGATTGTTGTGATACGAGGTTCTGTATTCATGCCTGTGCTAGTCGACTGCACCCACCGCACCCTTGCCCGTTGCATCATCTGTAACCAAGGGTGATGAAGCAGCCGCCATGGCTGCAATGTTTCAAGCCCAAACTGCAAATTGGGAAGAGACACAGGAAAAAATGTCCCAGTTGGTGTCGCCCCGAGGGGTTCCTTGTCCATGTAGTAGCCTGTTTTCTAATGAATTCTTGTTTTTTTTCCTACTTGCTTTCATTAGCGCTCAACGTATTTACAACAGTACTCGAGGGACGGGGTTTTCTCGTGGTGGCAAACCTCACTCGGCGCACCAGCCCTATCAAGTACCAGATAGACCTTTGCCTCCCAGTTATGTCTGCTATCGCTGTGGTCAGAAAGGTCGTTTAGTTTACCCCTCTCATGACGGTCACACTGACATGCTCTGATGCTCTGAAGGACATTGGATCAAGGATTGCCCGACGAACAACGATCGCGAATACGATAACAAACCTCGCATAAAACGAACGACAGGTATCCCACGAAGTATGCTCAAGGCTGTGGAGAATCCCGTCGGTGCACAAATTGGACAGGGAGTCATGGTCACACCAGAGGGTGGTTACGTCGTTGCTCAACCCGACATGTTCGTCACTTCCTTCACTCAATCATATTAGCAATACTCATTTGGTCGCAGAGCCTCGTGGCAGAAGCAGGTATTACGAACAAAAGCACTCACCGCTGCCGATGTCCGTGAACGTGTACCCACAGATGCCAGTCTTGTTTGTCCCATCGACAATAAACTCTTCCGTGACGCTGTGAAGACTCCTTGCTGTGGTACGATATATTGCGAAGAGTGTATACAGACACACCTTCTCGAGCGAGATTTCATATGTCCAAACTGTGCTAAAAAAGTTGCTTCTCTGGATGAACTGTTTGCGGATAGGCCGATGCGTACTAAAGTAACGGACTACATTGAAAAGGCTATCGAGAAGAGTAAAATGGAGGTTGAAGAAGAGACCGGACTCACCACGGATGACTCTGCTCAGGTACGCTGATCTTGGTGTGAACCGTCGCGATACCTAACAAGAACGTGTAGCAGGAAGAACCAAACTTAGAACAGGACTTCTATTCCGACCAACAGCCTGGTGCAGATGTGAACATGCAGGAAATGCTTGTCAACAGCATTCCTCAACTGCAAGCGCAGATCTCTCAAATTTCCGTCATGCTTCAAAATTCCTCCCTCCCAATGCAAGTGCGAGCGACGACGGAAATGCAATACCAGCAACTCCAAATGCAACTGCAGCAAGCCCAGACTTTCTCCGCGGCGCTGGCAAGTCTCCAACAACAGCAACAAATGCAGCAGCAGGTCCAGAATGCCAACGGGGCAGCTTATAACAACATGGCGGCTGCTTGGTCCAATCCGTTCGTAAACCAACAACCTGCGGGACAAGAGTCGGCATACCAGCGTTTACCTGTTAATAATCGACGGCGTAACGTGAAGCGGGAGCGTCCTTCGGATTTTCTGGAAGTTGGCGGTGAATCTGACAATAAGGTGGCGAGGTATTGGGAGTAATCGATGTCGCACGTACATATGAATTCTTCACATTGGCATCATGGACATGTACAAATTGCACGCATTTTAGTCGCATTAAGCTTATATAATTCAAGATAGTGAAACTGCTAGAAAAATAAAAGAGCAGCTCTGTCATGACATCAAGGCGGATGCCCGCTAAAGAGGGAAAGCCAGGGCACGAACAGCCTGGATCCAAGTAGCCGCGACATCTGGGAACTGACCGCTTCGGAAATGAGTTGAAATTCAAGCTTGAAAACAATGACTGTACCTCCCAGACGGAGACGCCCGCATCTAAAATAATGGTCAACTTGTTGAACTATGCAAGTACTCGAAGCCACACGACTTACTCCATCCTAGGCTATGTGCCGTCTTTAAGCATGAGGCCATTGTAGACACGGACATATAACCGTTACTGGCATCGCTGTTTGTGCCTGGTTTACCTATCACCAGCTTCGAAAGCGGTACTCCGGCGCTGCTGGCTATCTGGAAGAGCGCCGTCTGAGGCGAATTTGATGATGAGGTAGTCAGTAACCCAGTACACGTCGTATATTCAGTGGTTCCCTCTGCACGAGCGGGTCATATAAGAAGAAGTAAGCAATGCGGAAAACAGAGGCGCACGATTGTAAAACTAGTTTCAAAGCAGAATGAGATATCAGTTTCATCCTAGGGAGAGAAAACATCTTACCTGGACATTATACCAGTCGATTGAACTTCCAACGGCGGTGTGGACGGTGCGGTAAGCGCCTCCGCCATATTTATGAGGTGAAAACCTTGACGAAATTGGACCCGATCAGTTCAGCAAACATGATTCAAAAATCATCAGTACCATGTAGCCACAGCTAGTAAATATACGCAGGTCAGTCAAACAGAAATATCCTCCGAAAAAATAAATTCCTGACGGGCATGAGTAAGGATGTATTCGCCTTGAGGAAGTTGACGTCGAAGTTGTTTCGTAAAGGCTATGATCCAATCCTTGGAATGATTAGAGCCACAATATCATTCAAAGTGGAAATAATTACCTCAGCCTGACCATCTCCAGTATCTACAGCTTTAAAATCCTGTGGTTCCCAGCGTTTCATAAATGACTGAGACAAGCTGACAAAATATTTACCTCATAGTCGACGTCAATCCCATCCAAATCATACCGCTTGACCCACTGAGCCATTGTGTTTGTCCATCGCAGTGGGATCTGCACCGCTTGACGTGGGTTTATCAGTAGATCCAAAGACAGAAACAATGAGTTTGATTCCCGCAGCCGCATATTGTGCCTTAATCGTGCTTCGCTGAGCTGCTGTTAGTTGGGTCCATTCTTTAGCCTGTGACAATTGAGGTACGTTATACTATCGCTAATGTCGAAGAATAAGACTCACTTTGTCGAAGGGACCCGACACAAGGAGAAATGATAAAGCGCTGTTGCATCACGGTCAGATGGAGAAATTGATCCGCAGGAATATTTACAAAACATTGTATCCCTAGACGAGAGTTAGGTGGAGCCTAGAATATCAAAGGCAAGTACGGCTCATACGCGAATTTCGGACACTGGGGGTGGTCCTGTAAGGCTAGGGACCCATTTGTCACCGTAAATAACGAAGTGAGGTGGACTAGGTACGGTGCTAGCGCGAGATCTGAGAGTCTTTATAGGAGACGACGTATTGCCAAGGACCGTTGGAGAGGCGGACACTAATCCAATCAAAAAAGCCAGCAAGAGGTAGAGAGGGAACATCACCGATAATCAGAGTTCTGTAAAACCCTGGAGCGCTGAGAGCTTTTATGCATCTTGACTCAAAAGATGTATCATCGACGTCAGGAAGCTGTCTAAAAACTGAGTGGCCTCACGGTGAATCGGCTCAAGAAGCCAGGGCGGAAAACCCACATCGCTAGAACGTCCAAGAGAGAACTCGGTTTTATTAAAAGAAGAGCTAAGTACCAGGAAAGATAGCAACCCACCGCCTTATACTCTAGAGATTAGAGGGGGGGGAGTCGGGAATAGGTCAAAATCCCAAGGAAATCTGGATTCCAGAGGGATAAGATCAGAGTTGAAGAACACCTAAAATTTGTATAAAAGCAACATGCGCAAGTGTGTTGGTCTTCCTATACTCACGGATAGACGAGCTAGGTTTCATGACAACGGCCAAATCTAAGCAATAATCGTTCATCATAAGCCCAAGTCATTCCGTGTCGACAATCGGCAATACAAGCTTGAGATTAAATTTTTTGCCGTGTGGATATTGGACTGAAGCAGGTGGGTCCGATTGGTACGACTTGTACGACTTGTAATAGGAAAAGGCGGATCGTGGATCTTTTTGCGTTCAGAAGCCTCTTACCACAGTTCATGTCAAGAGTTGGAGAATCTAAAAGGGCGTTCCTGTCCTTCGTCGATTTGATTATCGTTAGAAGTCGTATTGGGATTCATATTAGAACAGCGGGACCGGGAGATATAGATCTTTGAACAGACACACTATTCAAACAGGCCAAGAAAGAGAGCGAACTGTAGCAATCCAGGATACTCCGGCATCGGGGTACTGAAGTGACATCGTCAGTCACTATCATGACTAGAGCGCTACGAAATCAATGGCTTACCTGCCACACCATTGCGCCACCATCTGCAATTGTTCCACGCTCAGCCATGTTCATCAATTATGATAGGTGGGACAACGTACTCCATCCTTGATTCTTCGCAGTTTGTAAACAAGTTGCCAGAGTTGAGGTTGTCATAAATCCACTGCTCGCATCACTAGCCGTCGCTGGTTTTCCGATGACCAGTTTCGCAAGGGGAACACCGCTAGCGGCGATCTGGAACAAGGCAGTCTGGGGCCAAGTCGAAGATGAAGTGGTCAGCAGCCCAGCACAGGTGGTGTATTCAGTGGCTCCCTCTATCGACAGTCATGAAGCGGCGAGAAAAAGCGACTTGGAATGATCGGCTTACGGTTATAAAACTAGAGAAGGATAGGGTGAGTATTGTGAAGTAAAATATGTGCGGTGTACTAACTTGAACATTATACCAATCGATTAAGCTTCCGACGTTTGTGTGCACTTTTAAATAACCGCCGCCGGGATAATGAGTAGGAGTAAACCTGACGAAACGACATCAGTGGCCACCTTATAAACCTTCAAAGGACCGAAATAACCAGGGAGCAACAGCTGCGTTATCTTCAGCAATCATGATCAGGGCTGAAGAATGAAAGACTGACGAGCATGAGTTATGATATAGGAACCTTGAGGAAGATGCACCCGTAATTGTTTAGTGAAAGTCGTCAGCCAGGCCTTTTACCGCGAATCAAGACCTAAACATAGAAGCGACATAGCACAGCGTACCTCGGCTATGCCTGTGTTCATGGCATTGAAGTCCTAGGTATCCCGGTAAGCGGCAGAGAATCACCAGGTTGAAAGCACATTATACCTCGTAATCAACATCAATGCCATCCAAGTCATATTCAATGACCCATGCAGCCATAGTATTAGCGGTCGCAACCGGATCAGCTCCCGCAGTCGTTGGAATATCAGTAGAACCAAAGACAGACACTATAAGGGAGATGCCAGCAGCAGCATATTCCGCTTTGATAGCCGATCTCTGCGAACTTGTAAGTGATGTCCATTCGGCAGCCTAAATCATAGTTCAGTGACCGATATGCACAACGAGAGGTAACATACTTTGTCCCATGCCCCTTCTGTAAGCAGGAAGGACAATATACTGAAGAATAAAGTTACCGACGATTTGCGAGGAACATCACTGAAGCCGAAAACTTACAAGACATTGAAACCCTATGAAATCAATCATCAGCAACCTTGAGTTATTGAACCCAGCCCAAGGAGCTCCGTACCTTGATTGCAGACGTTGCTGGTGGTCCAGTAACTCCCGACTGATATGCATCAGCATACACAACCCAATGTGGTGCGGCAGGAGTTGCGCGCTCCAAAATGCCGCGGGCCTTTCCACTAAGTCCAGTCAACGCTGTACTGTTCACAGGAATGGAGGATACTGGAGCAGCCAGAAGAGAAACAAGCAGACATAGCGCTAGGTTAACGATAGAGCTGAGAGCCATCTCGAATGTTGCTTTTCAGAGGTACTTTGAAGCCTTATATGCCAGGATATGTATCGCGTGAATGAAAATTTCACAGGTATCTTATGCTACCAGAGCGGCGGGGCTATAGTTGGACTTTCAAGTCCATGCCACAAAGTCTAAAACGGACATGATCTCTGACCGTACAGAAAGCAGTCATGGTTATCAAGCTCACTGCAGACTCACCGATATCCTGGAAGAAATCGAGGAGAGAGCCAAAAGGTGCTCCCAGGTAAGGATGCTTCAAAAACTACCGCTTAGTCGCGTTAGCATTGACCGCAGCACGGAGAAACACGTCGTTGAAAGCCGTTCAATAGACAAAAACACGTAGAAAACAAGAAAAAGGGTGGGCACCATGCGGTTGTTTCTCAGCCAGCTCCAAGATATCTCGCCAAGTGGCAACAGAGTAGTCGCGAGGGAAGATTGTGGTGAAAAGAGGCAACGCTACGCATATGGTCGCGAAAGGAGTCCGCGCTTGTGTTTACGAGTTAGAATGGCTTAATCCACGCGGTTCCTAGGTTCAAGAAAGACCGATAAGCTATAGACGGTATTATCTCGCAGAGATAGGACCTTATCGACGGGCCCCGCTATGGTTAAAGGGAGGTTGGTAGCAGCGCCGATGTATCACGCGCAAATCACACGATGGGTCTCCACGTGGGAAAGTTAGCAAAAATAGAAGTCATCGATCGGCTGATCGGCATTCGTTAACTTGCAGCTTAACTTGGTAGTTTCCCGAAGAGACAACAGTATGAGTGGGTAATATTTATAGAGAAACATTATAGTCCAACCGGCCATGATTTCTCCCTCACTGTAGTAATCCAGGACACATCTCCGTGAGGGTACTACTGGTGCCGAAAGGTCTTCGTTAAAACTGTCTCTATTATATGGTCCGCGAGAATCACACATACCTGCCACACCATCGCACCTCCATCTTTACGTTCAGCGGCAGATAAGCTATCATGCTCGGCAAAATTTGTATCAAAAGACTTACCCCATCCTTGATCTTTGGCAGTCCCAAGGCAGGTTGCTAAAGTGTCCGGATCCATGTAGCCGTTGGAAGCATCGCTGGCTGTTGCGGGCTTTCCGATAACGAGTTTGGAGAGGTCCACGCCATTGTCGGCAATTTGGAACAAGGCCGTGCCATTCCAGGTCTCGGAAGATGTGTTTAATAGGCCATCGCAGGTAGTGTATTCGTCTGTCCCTTCTGGTAGAAATGTCGGAACGAGAAACAAATCTACAAAGAAGCAGGGTCTTACGATTGTAGAACTAGAAGACATGCTGATTAACGATTTCGGTCACAAAGAGCTCACTGCTCACTTGGACGTTGTACCAATCGATCATGTCACCGACCATCTCATGAACTTTAAGATATCCTCCTCCTCCATAGTGCGTGGGAGAGAACCACGGCGCGACCGCTCCCATGGAAGTCAAATTAATCAACCAGCATATATAAGTAAAGTAAGTTACTTACGAGCATGTGTAAGAATGTATGAATCTTTCGGGAGGGTTACGCGAAGCTGCGTCGTGAAGTCCGCCAGCCATTGCTTCCGCAGAAATGAGTAAGCTCTTGGAAACATGATATGAGGAAACGTACTTCAGCTGTGCCGTCACCTGCGTCGAAAGCAGCAAAGTCCTACAAGTCTTCGTTAGCAACGGAAGAGCCAAATGTGTCGCACCAACCTCGTAGTCGACATCAATGCCATCGAGACCGTATTGAGTGACCCAGGCGGCCATAGTATCAGCAGTCGCTATGGGATCTGCTCTGGAGGTTGTAGGAACATCCGAAGAACCAAAGACGGACACCAATAACTTGACACCAGCTGCTGCATACTGGGATTTGATGTCAGTCCTCTCGTCATCAGTGAGAGTGGTCCATTCGTAAGCCTAAGTAATCACCCATGCTTAACGACCAAAGAAATGTGTGGTTTCAACTACCGACCTTGTCCCAGGCGCCAGCCATGAGGAGGAATGATAAGGAGCTAACAGAAATAAATCATGAAAATCAACCCGAAAGGCCGTAGTTTGCTTTACAATACGGTGAATCCCTAAGGAATGCCAGAAATGTTGATAAGCTAGTTCCACATCCACGAGCGAAAGCTCGTACCCCAATGTCAGATACATCAGGCGGGCCCGTTGTACTTGTGCCCGTGTCAGAATAGATTACCCAATGAGGAGCAGCGAGACTTGAGCCTTCGAGTATGTCGCGCGCCTTTCCATCGAAGACGGTTGAATGGACGGGACCAGCCTGTATGAGGCGAGAGAAAAACAGAGCAGAGATCAAGGCGGCTGTAAAGGCAAAAACCATCTCGCGTATGGGCTTCGAGGAATGGAGTGTCCCCACTCGTTGTCAGCTCTTTATATCCATGGGCGCAACGACGTTGAAAGCAACATAGCGCGCTCAGCATGTGCCTAGCAATCAGAGGGCTCTGCACGCAGGTGGACTCGAGAAATTAGACTCTGTAGCGACACAGACGCGCCCACAAATAGCGAAGACAAGGTAGGGTCTTGACTGCGAGAACCTAGGAAAGGTAACATATCATGCTCAGCCACAAGGTTTGAGGAAATGTCATATCAAGGTCTCTTCAACCTTACAACGCAACGGGGCTCCAAAAATTCGCGGCTAATTCGCAGCCCATTTAGACAACAAGGGTATGATATGACAGTAAAGCAAAACATTGCAACAGACCACTTTTCACTGTCGTCGGTACCGTGTACTGTCGCGCCCTGGAGTTGGAGGAAGTAACGCGGAGAAAGACCTCAGATCAATTTTGCGGGGAAAAGTAATTTCTCACAGGGGCGACCGAGGGAATTATCGAAGCGCCGTATGTAATCATTGCTGTTTTGTTGCACATTGCGTAGTTGCGAATATCGCCACCGTAGTGATACGCCGCACGCGCGTATTTGGTCGTCTGAGATGATGTCTCGCGTATGGATTTCCGGTGTACGGAAATTGAATCTTCAATGCTTGCTAGTAGTATGAAGGAGGTCTACTTACAAGGTGAAAGTGTCTGATGGCGAGATGGGATGAGTACCCCGGAAGATTTTAAGATAATCTGGGAAAGTTTGCCTAGAATCACCCTCAGAGATGCAATGTCCTTTCGACTTCGTGAGGGTGTCGCTTCGATCTAGTGTCCTAGACGTCGAGTGCACATGGCCATCGTCGCCGCTAGATTCGCCGCTAGATTCACTCCTCGTGAACCGTTGAATACAACAGACTCTTGGATGTGCAAATCTAAGACTGCAAGTCTCTCGCGAAAGTAAGAACTGTCCGACAAAGACTATCCCTCCAAAAGTGTAGAATTGTCTCCGAGACCTCATAGTCAGAATCTTTGGGGAGGCAGGCGCGGGCGAAACGAAGACGAACGGAAGCACAGGCAAACATCTTTCGCTAAACGAGTATTGGCGGTACTCTAGGCGACATCAGGGTATCATTGTGATCTCCCCACGCCAAGGGTGAGAGATCGGTCGGCACTTTAAGCGGCATTTCCGGCAGCTGAATGCAGCTCCATAAGACAAGGAAGCAGGCTAGTAGGGCAAGACGAGGACTCAGATGAGAAGGATGTCACGGTGAGCTGCATCGCAGCTAAAGGCAGTAATGTTTAACACTTGGAAGTTGGAACAGAATGGAAATCACATCACTCCATGCCTGTACACGAGGGATAACGCGTGTATCAAGGGGAATCACCCTTTTTCTGGCTAGAACCTTGAAGTAACAGGGAGAAGAAATGATTGGAATGCGACCCGTGCTTGGATTCGACTTCTTGACGGCTTCCTTGCGTTCCCGCTGTCGTCGTTGAGAGAAAGGGATGATCGGATTATTCGGGGATTCGGAGTTCGGGTCAGCGGGTTCCCGGTCCGCAAGGAGCCGCAGCCGAAAAAGGAGATTTCATTTTCACGGATTCCCCCCCATGAGGCGCGAAGTGATATCAGAATTTATGTAACCACTAGTGCCTCTCCTCTTTGAACCCCCTTTCTTCTTCGCCCTTTGTCGTCGTCGTCGTCCATGGCGTCCACCAAGCCTGTCTGGGACCTGCCGCAGCCGCAACCCTCGACGGACACCGAGTCCTCTACTTTCATCACTACTCAGTACGTGGGGTCGTCCCTGTAGTCCCTGAATCTAATCTGACTGGCTCCTGTAGCAAGCTAGAGGCGGCACTGAGGCGAGTATCAGTGCAGGCGGCACAATACGAGTCGCAAATGAAGGACCTGGAGGTGAGCAGTTGCTCCCTAATCATGGCTTTGTCGCTGACTGGATGCCACAGTCCAAGCTTTCCGAGGGTCTGTCCAATTTCCGTGCTATCGACAGTTTCTTGCAAGAGGCCTTTACTGTTCTCCGGGTGCGCCTTGTTGTCTTTGTCTTAACCGTCGTCCTAACTATGCAACTAGCGCAATACACGACGTGCTGAACGTTCAAAGAATCAACAGCTCCCAGACATCTCGGCTGAGCTGGATGAATGCAATACTATGCTAAAGGATCTGTCCCAGACCCTTCCGACTATCCAGAACCAAGTTGCGGACTTGCGGGCGGTGTATGATTCTGGCCGGAAGAAGGTGGGCATCCAAAATATTCTACAAATACCCTTTTCTTGCCTTTCTCCTTACGACATGGTCACTGAATTCATGACAGGCCCGATCCCTTGTTGCCGACCTGACATGGCTGAACACGGAGTTCTACGAGCGATGGAGGACCATCATTTTCACTTCCTCAAGTCCCGTTTCTTGGCGATGGAAGGCTTTCATGCGGTTCCTTTTTGCGGTGTCATTCCTAATATGTTCCTGGATTACATGGATTGCGTTACTTGGCGCCTACCGTGCCTATCGTTACAAGTTGGTATGGGGCGAGAGACTCATGTCTTGAAAATGAACCCGGTTTCTCCTCACGAAATTTCTTGTACAATTCTTTCTCCTAGCATTCATTACTCACGGTGACTGAAGTTATTCCCAACCTCATTTATACCTTTATCCCATATCTTTTGCATCATTCTGTACAATCTTTATAATTTATTAGATAGAAAACGCGGAATTATTGTATGTTGCAGCAGATGAGACGATTAAATTAGGCAACTTTCCTTGACCAGAACCATGGATGGCTTCGACGATCTACTGACACCGTCCCGCAGTGTCCTTGAAGAAAACCCATTTTCAGATCCATTCGGCAAGCGTTCAGGCTCGCCAGATCCATGGGCGTCGCCATTTGCTCAGCAGCACGACAATGCATTTCACTCCGGATTCGGTAGCCAGGAACCGACTTCGCCGACGGACGAGCCAGCGCACGACGAGGAGGTTGCGGTAACTGCTCCAGTATCGCCAGTGGTATCGGTAGATCCATTAGACTCTGCTGCGGCCAACGAGCCAGAGGAGGAGGAGCACGAGGAGTACAAGCCTCCAGTGACGTCGTCTCCAACCCCCGGCTTCCGCGAAAGTGTAGAACCTGCAGTAACGGAAACAGAGCCCTCACGTACGAATTTCTCTGAAACAGCAACAATCAGGCCGACGCAACCTGAGGAGCTCGAGCCCACCATCCCTGTGCCAGACGAACCAGCACCGAGCCAGGAGGATACAGCTTTACCCACCCATTCCAAGAGCATATCTCAAAGCGGGCCTGCGCTATCACATAGCGAACCGGCTTGGGGGCCTCTCGAACAGACTGGCGGCGTCGACCGCGCCTTTTCGAGTTTGTCACTGGGCGGCGAAACTTTGGGGGGATGGAGAGGCGAGCAGGAGAACTGGAGCAACGATCGCCCTGCGTCCAGGTTCCCGACGGAGCAAGACGATGACAGCGACGATGACAAGCCTATTGGGACTCTGCGTTCGCCAGACAGAAGTCGATTGACCTCTCCGGTGCGCCAAGTGAGCATTATCAACTTCTAGTACACACTGAACGTCCTGCAGCAAACCCAACACGAATCCAAAGCTAGCCAACCCGTGTTCGATATCAGCGTCGACGACCCACAGAAAGTGGGAGATCCTATTCGGTCGTTTACGATGTACACCGTGCATACACGGACAACATCCCCTCTCTACCAAAAATCATCCTTCTCTGTTCTCCGACGCTATTCCGACTTTCTGTGGTTATACGAGCAGCTATCACTTAACAATCCAGGCGTCGTCGTACCTCCCGTTCCGGAAAAGAACACGTTCGGTCGATTTGATGACCAGTTTGTCCGCCAACGCCGGCTTGCCCTGGAGAAATGCATACAGAAGATTGCCAATCACCCGATATTGGGCAAGGACACGGATCTGAAGATGTTCCTGGAGAGTGATAGTTTTGCGCTGGATGTAGGCTTCCCGCTTTTGGCTATCCTGAGGCGACACTAATGAAGGACAAGATCAAGCACCGGAAAGCTCAGAGCGGTGGGTTGATGGCCACGATTGGGCAGAGTCTCGCTGGCCCCAGGTTTTCTGAGACTGACGAGGTAAACTTCGCCTCCGCGAAATCGAAGATAAGCTCAAACATTTGAACAGTGGTTCGATAAACAGAAGGGATACCTTGACAGTCTTGAGTCTCAGCTCCGTGGACTTGCAAAAGCCATCGAAGCAGTGGCCAAGCAGCGTGCAGGTGCGATACTCCAGTTACCATCTAGTGCCAGCAGTATTGACACCATTTTCTTAGAGATATCTGTAGCAACTGGCGAATTTGCACAAACAGTAGCAGACTTATCGTCTTCCGACATTGGTAGTCAATTGGCACAGTCGCTGGCTGGCCTTGCAGATGTTGAGCGCAAATCCCAGGACAGTCAGGTCGCACAATCAGAGCAGGACATGATCACACTGATGGCAACTGGTAAGTTGCCCTTATAATCTTTCGTTCAGGTGCTTATTTTTTCTTGCTGGAATTCTAGTTGACGAATATGCGCGTTTAATAAACTCAGTTCGAGTGTGTATCTTATTTTTTTCTTCGTCAGCAATGCCTGACTATCTTTCAGATGGCGTTCTCTTCCCGTGTCCGAACGTATCATGCGTGGCGGAACGCCGAAAGCTGAAGCAGTTCGGGTGAAGCAGACTCATGAACGTAACAGGGCTCAAGGGCGAATACCACTCAGATCGGGCTGGGTATGGGCTGTCACAGATTGCTGATGTAGGTCTGCTTCGTGCCTCTCCCTCACGCTACTTATATTTTTTGATAGGCGGAACGGAAAGCACTAGACGCCAAACACGAGTTCGAAAGTGTCTCAAGACTGGTCAAGTCAGAGGTTGCTAGGTTCGAGCAAGAACGAATCGAGGATATCAAAGACTCTCTGAACACTTTCTTGGAGGGCATGATTGCGAGACAGAAGCAGGTGAGTAACAATGCTTTTTCAAGAATGCAGAATTCAAATTTTTATACCGTGTTTGTGACAGATGATAAGTCAATGGGACAATTATCAGCAAATGCTGTTGAAGAAGGTTGGCGCAGGGCGGGGCACTTCCCCCTAAATACGGCGTATTGTACAGGATACCTTTTTTATACTTTGGATAATTGTCGACGTTTGGATGATCATGCTCTTCTCCGATACTGACCCTTACGGGTGGCTTGACCAGCACTTTGGATGATCATTCATACTGTCATTCTAAAAGTCTATTGCACATACAGAATAGCGGCTTCTTCATTTCATACGTCTTCTATGCAGACTTGGACTGCAACACTTGTGCTATGACTTTAGCCATCGGCGAAGGCTCTTTCTCCATTGCTAGTTTGAGGAACCACGGTTTGCTCATATAGTTTCGGATCCTTGACCAACAAAATCAAGTCAGCACGAAAACAAAGGAAGTAACAGAGACGAACCCATCCGGTAATAAAACTACTACATTCTTTCCTTCAGTTGCCGCCATACGCTTACCCTTCTCACTCTCCGTAAACCATTGGATGGCGCCAGCAAGGGAGCTGCCACTACTACCACCAACCAGTAAGCCTTCATTCTTCATCAAAACCTGGACGGCTTGAAACGACTCTTCATCAGAGGTCTTGATCCACTCGTCGACGTCTCCTTGGCAGAGGACATCTGGTATGAAGTCGTATCCAATGCCTTCAACGATGTATTGAGCACCCCTGTCCGCCTCATTGAGACTATCAGGGACGGCTAAAATGCTTCCTTTCTGCAAAGACAAAAGGAATGAATTGGGTACCTCGGACTTCATTTTAAGGAATACGCCACGAACCGGATCGACCCCGACTATAACGCAGTCCTGATTGTGTGTCTTCTTAATAGCACGAGATATGCCTGTCACCGTTCCGCCTGTTCCAGCACCAGCAACAACTACATCCACTTTCCCAGACGATGGCTCAAACGATGCTGCGGGTGTAGACACGACTGCCTCAATGATCTCAGGGCCCGTAGTCAGCTCATGTGCAAGCGGATTGTTTATCTAGACGTGAATAGTGAGTCCTCAACCTTCCGGAAATTAGAAGACGCGACGAACGTTGCGGTACTGATCCAATATGATGCCGTGAGGGATCTCCCTTTGCAGCCTCTGGGCTACACCTAGAGATCGTTAAGGAATTCAGCCACGAGACTACCGAGCGGCAGAAGATGGAGTCTACCTATATGACTCTCTGGTGAATCCCAAGCGGCTTCAGTAGGTGTTCTAACGACCTCGGCCCCAAGCGCACGAAGGGCCGCTTCCTTCTCCTATATAATTCAGTAAGAAAAAAGTGCTAATCACAGCATATATACGCGCATACAAGAGACATCTTGTTGGGCAAGGTTATAATAACCGAATAACCCTTATCTGTAGTATTCAGTATCCTTTCTTCACCACGCTGGGGTGTTTTACCTTGATTGCACAAGCCATAGCGAGGCCGATACCTACGCGAGATGTGAATTTCCAGTACTAAGCGCGAGAGATACAAACGCGCGTACCAGTGTTTCCAGAGGTCGGTTCGATGACGACGCTCTTGCCAGGAATGAGCTTTCCTTCCTTCTCAGCAGCCTCGACCATCGCTTTCGCAATTCTGTCCTTTACCGAGCCACCCGCCGACATGTATTCGACTTTCCCCACTACGAACCGAGGTATCAGCGACTTGAAAGTCCATCTCAATCTGATATAGGGACTTACGAAGATTGCATTTAAGCCCATAGTGCTTGGCAACTCTGTCCAGACGGATGAGCGGAGTGTTGCCAACGGCATCAAGGGCAGTGTCAAGGATCTTGGGTGACATGATGGTGGTAGAGAAGAAACGACGAGGTGGCAGTCCCGGACCCAAGATCCGGAGCTGGCTTCCGAAAATGATGCAAGGCCCTTCCTCAATCGCGCCATTCTGCGATACTTCCTCTGGACGATCTGGCATCGTGATGGCACTGTGGGTCCGATGTATACCACAACGGGTCCATGCATGTTAGTAGATGCTGCGGAGGTACGTATATATACGATATGTAAGGGTCGCTATTGATTACCCGTCAGTGTTTCGATTTCTCACCAATTGATACCGCTGATGTTCTCATCATTTCTTCTAGTTAAGGTATACAGTCTCTTTTCTAGCTTTTTCTTTACCCATCATGTCCACAGACTATAGTCACGGCGTTCAGTACTCTCCAGCGACACTTGCCCCTACTCCAGTCATCAAGACGGATGATTTGGAAGGGCTAGGTATTAGTAAGTAATTATCTAAACATGGCTTTGCTCAGTAGTACATGTTATTCGAATGCTAGCGTTCGTTCGCCTGACATGGGTTGACTTTACTGGGGTCGTTCGATTCCGCGTAATTCCCCTCGCGTACTTTCTCAAAATGCTTCAGTCGCCTCGTCCTGGTGTGGCCATCGCTGAAGCGGCCATGGGTCTCGTTTATTTGCACCTCGCGGATGGGTTCAATCCCATGGGGGAATATCTCTACGTTCTAGACCTATCTACGCTGAGACTCTGCCCCTACGAAGAAGGACACGCTAGCGTATTGGGATGGTTCCAGGAGAAAGCTCCCGTACTTGGCGCAGATGGTAATCTGACTGTGGCCGTCGATCTCTGTCCGCGGAGCACGTTACAGCGTGTTGTCGAGTGAGTACGTTGACTGGCGCACGCCACAGTACGTCTGACCACTGTACAGACAAGCGAAACAAGCTGGTGTAGAGTTCTTGGTCGGCTTCGAAACTGAATTCATTCTATTAAAATCTACAAACCCTGTAGAAGCTGCCAACTATCACGCATGGACGGCTTCTAGTGGCTTACCATCCGGGGCTGTCGAATCGCGAGTTATGAGCGAAATCGTACAGTCCTTACTGAAGTCAGGGATCGAAGTCACTATGTATCACCCCGAGGCTGCCCCGGGCCAGGTAAGATATCAAACTCCAGTCTGATCGCATCTGTTTAACGTAGCATACGTAGTATGAAGTCGTCACTGGGCCTTTGCTGCCACTCCAAGCCGCTGATGCACTCATACACACTCGCGAGACTATCGTAAATGTTGCCGTCAAATATGGTCTCAGAGCAACCTTCGCTCCACGTGTGTACATGACAAGTGCCGGGAGTGCTGCTCATACCCACATTTCAATTCACTCCGTGGCTGGTGGGCCGAAGCTATCAAGTTCCTTGTCATCGCTGGAATCGTCGTTCTTGGCCTCAGTCTTGAAACATCTCCCAGCAATGGCTGCTATCACGCTTCCCATCCCAGCATCGTACAAACGCGTCGCTGATGGTGTGAGCATCCCGACTCGTAATATATCCTGAATCGATACTGACGTCCCTCTTAGGTCTGGTCTGGCGGAACCTACGTCTGCTGGGGAACAGAAAATCGTGAAGCTTCCGTCAGGCTGACAAATGCAGCTTCCCCCATATCCAGAAACTTTGAATTGCGCTTTTTGGATGGAACTTGCAACCCTTATCTTGCACTTGCATTGATTTTATCTGCTGGTCTTGATGGCGTTGTCAATCGGGAACCGTTGAACATCAAGGACTGTCCGGGACCTTTAACGGCAGCCCAGATGGACGAGAATGAACGGCTCGAACACGGTATCAACAAACGGATGCCGTTAACATGGGACGAAGCTAGAACTGCGTTCCAATCGGATCCGCTCGTGGATAAGACATTCGGAAAGAATATGATAGTGAAATATCTGTCAGTCAACAAGGTCAGCGTTACCGTTTTACGTGTTCAACTGTATTGTCTGACTAGCTAACTATTTGTAGACTTTGGGCACATTGTTGGAAGAATCCGATGAGACCGAACAAGCTCGCCTCACACGCTTGGTTGAGTTTTATTGATGTCCATAAAGCTCCTAGATTCCCCATGACATGAAAATCATCGTACCAGCCCTGATGTGTGTTGCCTATCATTTATCAAAGATGCGGGATTTCGACATGGAATTGAGTAAAGATGCTTATTCAAGCTGAACTCCATCACCCGACTCTGATATGTCAAGAGGGAAAAAATAACACGTTCATCTCCTTCACTTCCGGGGTGCGTTTTACGCGTATCTATACATATGCTGCACTGCCTTAGTTGTTTTGGAGGTATTGGACCTTCTACAAATATCGCATGCTGGGAAGTCTTCGGGTGCACTTCGGTGTGCGTCGGATAACTATCCGGGCACAGTCGGCACGCAAGAGTTCCGTGTGTCGTAAAAGACAAACCAAGTGATTTTCCAAGTTTCTGGTTATGTTGATCACGAAAGATATCCGACAGCTGGAAATAACACCATGCGAATCAAACCAAGGGCCTTGGATATGATCATACAGCAGTGCCACGTCGAACCCCAACCCACTCTGTACTCCGAGTGCATGACAAGCATCATTCATCGCGCCTCGACTGTAGCATGAACTCTATTTGACTGGTATTCTAATGGACCCTCCATTCGCTTGGGAAGGGGGGCGGCGTAATGTCCGCTGATGTGCTAGAATGGGGCTCCGCGTGGTGAACCCGGACCGCAAATAATAGCTTCGGCCATTTCACTAACCCCGTTTGTTGAAATAAATGTTGCCGGTCGAGATGCAGTCGGAGTATGGCCGTAATCAGCCCATTCATTGACTTTCAATTTTCAGCTCGTTTACAGCGTTCTTCGATTTTTGATGACCTACACCCGGTGGGTCAGATGTTAAGTATCTCAGCGACTGCATGGTGCGACAAGAAGTTGATGCCTTGATACTACTTAACCACACCACTGTTTTCTGCTAGTCAACCATGTCTGAGGCAACTGGAAGTCTTGATCTGGCGGGATTCTCACAGGCGAGGGCAGAGCGGAATGCGTATCGTATGTTCCAGTCCATTCTTCTGTCGTTCCAGGCTTGACATTCATCCCTGCTAGTGGCCTGTGCGGCTTTGATTCTTTATGAATACTGTGCGAATTCTTGTCCCTTCCAATCTTCGTCAGCTTCCTGACACATTTTTTGCAAATTCCCTAGTCTTGCAGCTAGATTCAGAGGTGAGAACAGCAGCAGCTCTCTGACCATCCTCTTACTTTATTTCTCAAAGGTCGTCTTTTTTTGGGTAACGTGGCTTGCTGTAGTGGCGTAACGCTTACCAACACGTGGGTTAGCAACAAAGGTGGTCGCTGGCGAAGGCACTTTTCCTATGGGTGAGTTTGTCGCGGTGTCACTGGTGCTGTGTTAATACTTTGAGCAGAGTCGATATTATGGACTGGCCTTTAACATGTACGTTTGTGTGTCTTCCCCATCATCGATGATCGCTGATCATACCATTTCCGTAGTTCGAATGCAATCGGTGCGTAGGAACCCTTGATCTGTGCGGGAGTGGGCATTACTCACCTCCGGATAGTCTTTATGCAGCCTCATCCTTCTTTAAAAGTGCGTCGATCGTAAACTATACATAACTGTCGAAGCGCTAATTCATTGCTCAGCTGTGCGTCCCGGCAATGATTTGTTGAAAAGATGACACCCTCAATTTCTATAGATGTATGTTTCTGCTCCCAGGCTCCATTGCCCGTTCCCTTATATATCTCAATCTGAAGGCAATACATTCTTTCACTGGCAAAATACTGGTGCAAGCTTACAGGTCATCACTTCTCACGGTATGATCAAGTGGATTATATCTTGTGATCTATTGAAGTATCTTCCCAGTGATTCTTGAGCTTCGACTGTATGCGATGTATCAAAGTTCAAGAGTCATTCTTGCCCTATTTGTACGTGGCAGTCCCACTCTTTCCAGGCGGAGCTAATCCTTTGACAGTGTTTCCTGACTTTTGGGGAGGCATTAGCCATGGGACTAGTTTTTGGCATACCTAACCAGAACCTGGTCGGTAAGTTCACGTTCCATCTACCGGTAGCCCTCGGACTTCATCGATGTCATCGTTGAAACAGGCACGAACGAACCTTTTCCTGAACTATTCATATGCGCCGACGCTGACCCACTGGACGGTTCCCACTGGGTGGTCTATTATTGGATGTCTATCCTCATCATCGAAAGCACCTTGTTTTCCCTTGCTCTGTGGAAGGCTTGGCAACATCGGCCATCGGCCCAAGGCAGCAAACTGATGCAACAGCTCACTCGAGACTCCGCGATGTACTTTGCCGTGTGAGCAGTCTCTGCTATTCGCCTGCCGCCATTGTGTTCTGACCTATTGCATCACCAGACTCTTCTGCATCTACTTGGTGAATCTCATAATGTGGATCAGGAATCGGGTAACGCCTCAGGTGGTCAACCATTTTGAAGAGCGCTGACATACCATATGATCCCCTCAGATTACTCTGGACGAATTGATGACGGCGTTTTCATTTGTCATCTCAAGCATATTCGCCAACAGACTCGTCATCTCTGTGCGCTCGAATCACTATCGAGCAATAAGACCGGAGATCGACACGTATATGATGTCTGGCATAAAGTTCTACAAGGTTCCAATAAAGACACAAATGACAACCATAGGGGAGTCTACCACAGACTACACGACCACGGACACAAATTCTTTCACAGATGTTGAATTGATGGAACTGCGAACATTTCACGAAAAAAACAAGTTCAACCACATTGTCGGGGTGTGATTGGTATGGGTGCTGTTCTGGTACCTGTACCTGGACTAGACGAGCATGGCTGATCTGTCGATAGGTAGCGTCGCGTGGGTACGGAGTTCTACAATATTAAGTCAGTGGGCCCTGTCGTTTAGCTTTCTACATCATTTTTGTTCCTCTTTGTCCCTTTACATGTGTTGTATTATATTCGGCTTACCGGCCATCAGCAGAAGAACGTGCAAGCAAGGGAAAACCAAGCTTCGAACCAGGCCCTCGGAGCGAGTAGCTGTCTATGCCGTAAGGGGCTTTACTGGCCCTGGGAAACGGAAGAAACGGAAATCGACTGATCTGCGTCATCACGATTGTGCACCTACTCTGCTCAAAACACCCACCATGCTCGAAGAAAACGATACGAGAGAAGGCGATAATGCCAGTATCGGTCCCGCTATTCTATCTAATGATGAAGCCCTACTAGCGCGTCTTGGGTACAAACAAGGTCAGGATGGCGCTGATAAAATTTCAAGTAGCGCTGACATCTGTGAAGAGTTCCGTCGAAATTTTAGGCCCATAGAAGTGTTTGGCGTCGGGTTCAGTATTATTGGGCTTGTTCCTTCTCTCGCGTAGGTCATGTAGATGATCTATACAGGAACCGATCGTTGAATAGCCGCCAGATCGACGTTCATATATGCCCTGCCCAATGGCGGAGCTGCCGCATTGGTTTGGGGGGTGAGTCTTTGCATTTTCTACTTTGCACCTAAATCATCGATATCTTACTGGTCCTTTTTGCTAGTGGACAGCATGCGCGGTTCTCCTCATTATCATTGGGCTTGCAATGGCCGAGCTAGGATCAGCCGCCCCGACGTCTGGCGGTCTCTATTACTGGACTTTTATGTTCTCTTCCCCCAAGTGGCGCTGCTTCCTCGCTTGGATTGTTGGATGTAAGTCCGAAGCACCTTCGATATCATCTAACTCCGCAATATTAACGGACATCAAGATTCTAACAGTGTTGGCAATATCGCTTCTGTCGCCAGCGTTGACTGGGGATGCGCCGTTCAAATCATGGCGGCCGCTAGTATTGGTTCGGATCTGAGGTTCACAGCAACAACCGGCCAAACATAGTGGGTCCCGTATGCTCGTTGCTCTAGAACCGTCGTGACCCGGTATCTTCCTCCAGTGGCCTGTTCGTGGCCCTATTGATATGTCACGGCACTATCTGCAGCTTTGATCCCAAAATAATTGCGCGCTTGCAAACACCTTATATTGTTGCCAATGTTCTGTAAGCATGGACCTCGTCTCGAATCTTCGCTGCCTGGACTTCCGCCTATAGTCTATGTTTCGCCTTGATCATTGGTCTGCCTGCGGCTACTCCCAAAGAATTTATGAATACGGCAAGTTATGCCTTCGGGGACTTTGAAAACTGTGAGTTATGACCCATGACCATTCCACCGTAGCCACTGTTGATACCGGCTTAGTCTATGGGTGGCCAAATGGTTACGCATTCATTCTTAGTTTCCTTTACCCACTGTGGAGTATCGGTAATACGCACACCTTTCTAAATCCATATGTCGTTACTGAGGCCTATCCGGTTGTCAGGCGCATTTGATTCGACTGTGCACATCAGTGAAGAGGCTACCAACGCCAATATAGCGATCCCCTTTGCAATTATATTGGCAGCTACTTCAAGTAGCATTCTCGGTTGGGGTGCGCATAGCATATATCCGATACTCTCATGAGACTCATTTTCGTAACTTAGGAATCAATGTTGCAATTGCATTCTGCATGGGTACGGATGTCGAAGCCATTCTGGACAGTCCTGTTGGGCAGCCTATGGCAACAGTAAGCTTTTTCCAATGCTACATGATTGCCATCTGCATCTCTTAATGGATTTGATAGCTCCTTCTGAATTCGTTCGGAAAGAAGGGAGCATTAGCCCTATGGTCTCTGATCATCGTACTCCAGTGAGTAGTAGATCCTTGGTGTTCCGATCCGGGGTACTGACATAGCGGAAGGTTCGCAATAGGAACAAGTATGGTATGCATTTCCCCCTGCAATTGCTTCAGCTAAAGTGTTTACACAAACCTCGTAGCTGACAGCTTGCTCTCGTCAAATATTTGCGTTCTCCCGCGACGGCGGCCTCCCCTTTTCTCGCTGGCTTTATTTTGTTCACCCGCGCAGTCATACACCTCTCCACTGTGTATGGGCCGTCGTATTCATCTCTTTACTGTTGGGCCTTCTTGGGTTCGCAGGAGATGTCGCTATTGGTGCAATCTTCTCTCTGGTAGTTACCGGTCAATATATCGCGTACTCGATTCCCATCAGTGCCAGGTATCTTGGAGGTAAGAAGATCAAACCTGGTCCGTTCAGTCTTGGAAAACTTGTAAGCGCCCCAGCCTGTATTCAACATTGTGTTTGATCACAACTTTACCGTCAGAGTCTTCCCGTGGCCGTCGTTGCGGTTGTTTGGATGATCTTCATGGTTGTCGTGTTCTTGTTTCCTGCGACGCCTAGTACCACTGCCCAAGAGATGAACTACACAGTTGTGGTCCTGGGTAAGTTAACATTCTTAAGTAGCCTTCAGTCATTTACTGAATCATCACAGGTGGAACTCTCTTCCTTGCGACGATTTACTTCTATTTCCCTGTGTATGGAGGTGTCCATTGGTTCAAGGGACCAGTATCCACGATCGACAAGGACGATTTGCGTCCCAGATCTGAGTCTAAGTACACAGAGAAGAAGGAGAATATGAGTGACGAGGAAAGCAAAGGGGTGGCATAAAGATCTTTGATGATTTATTTCTTATTTTGTAACGAAAATGACAAACTATTTCAAGTGTACAAAGTATCTCGCGAGTGTGTCTTGGCCCTTCCCCTCCTTTATTTCCTTTATAATTGCAACTAACGTCGGGGAAAACTTCCTTTTGCTTCAGTTTCCACCATCCTTCTCGACCTTGCAAAGCATTTGACCCTGCAGTATCACGAACCACGCATCTTCGTCCCCTGCCCACTGGCGCCATACATCAGCGATACGGCTAACCTCTTCCAACGAAGCATACCCTCCTTCGGTTGCAGTCTTTAAGAAAAGCGACTGCATGGCACGGTCCGCCCACATGTTTCCCCACCACCCAACCTCCTCAGTGGTTGCGTACAAATTAGTCGCAGTGCTGAGAGAGATCTGGTCTCTCTTGAAGCCAGCTTTTTTGGCCCAAAAATGCAGCCGTCGACCAGCATCTGGCTCTCCCCCTGTAGAACGCGCGATTTCGGTATAGATCCTGCGCCATTCCTTCAAACCCTCCAAATTCGGGAACCAGGTCATGGCAGCCATATCGGCATCCCTAACGGCGACAATCCCGCCAGCTTTGGTCACCCTACGCATCTCCTGCAGGGCTTTGACTTGATCAGTTGTGTGTTGAATGACCTGATGGGCATGTACGATGTCGAAAGTGTTATCTGGAAACGGCAGTTCAAGGACGCTGCCGACCTGGAACGTAATGTTTTTCAACGCCTGCTGTTCAGCGCTCGCACGAGCGTGTTCGAGCACCTCCGTACCCATATCTATTCCGGTGACGCTTCCTTGGGGTACTAGAACAGCAAACCCAGCAGTGATGGTCCCGGGACCGCATCCAACGTCTAGGATGTTCATATCCGGGCGAATGGAAGGTAAAAGGTAAGCCGCACAAACTTCAGCAGTTCGCGACTTATGCGAGCGTAGAACAGACTCATGGTACCCGTGGGTTTTGTATGCAGCGGGCTTGGGTTCGTTGGACATGGTGCACCGTGTGATAAAATGGGCTCTCGTCTCCGTCATTAAATAGTCGAGTCATGTCATATTTTTAGATTTGACCGGGGATAAACGGCCTTCCCTGGCAAAATCAGTGTACTATGAATAAGGAGCTTCAACATTCGAGCATAGATAGTCCAGGATCCTTGATAAGCTGCGTTCAAAGCACTGTTAGTGCCCGGTTTGAACAGAGATTTCGGCTACCTTTTGGACGTGGCAAAGCATTTCGCTATGCAATATTGCATACCAAGCATCCTCGTGTTCTCCCCACATCCGCCATGCATCAGAGATATCAGTGAGATCACGCCAAGATGCGAATCCCCCCTGTACTGTTGTCTCTGCGAAAGAAGATTTCAATACTCGTTCTGCCCATAGTCCACTCCACCAAGCCACCTCTTCAGCCGTAGAGTATAAAGTCGTGCTAGTGCCAAGGGAGAGCTGATCTGCGTGGAACCCGGCCTTCTTAGCCCAACAATGCAACACCCTGCCTGCATTCGGTTCTACCCCAAGGGATCTTGCCTCGGTCATATACAGACTTTGGCTTTGGTTGAGCCCTTCGATATCGGGGAACCACGCAGTGGCGGACACATCCGACGAGCGAACGGCGACAATTCCACCGTCTTTTGTGACTCTACGCATCTCCTTGAGGGCGCTAATTGGATCGTTTATGTGCTGAATAACTTGATGGGCGTGCACAACATCGAAGGTGCCGTCCTGAAAAGGAAGCTTCAGGACGCTGCCCACCTGGAAAGTAATGTTATCGAGGCCCCGCTGTTCTGCATGCGTCCTAGCATGCTCCAGCACGTCTTCCGTTACATCAAGTGCTACAACATGGCCTTGGTATACCAGCGCTGCGAAATCAGCCGTGATAGTCCCAGGTCCACATCCAACATCTAGAATGTTCATATCAGGGCGAAGGGAGGGAAGAAGATACGCTGCAGAATTTTGAGCTGTACGAGACTGATGTGTCCGCAGAACAGAATCATGGTAGCCATGCGTAGCGTACGCGTGGTTGGTGAGTTTTGAACTTGGAGTAGACATCACGCACAAAGGTTAAATGTTAAGAAATGGATCTCAAATCAAAGTGTGCTCTCACCTTGTCTTGAAAATCCCACGATACCATCGACGAATCTATTGACATTAGAATAACGTATTAAAGACTAAGAAAAGTGGAGGAAACGGCCGGTGCAACAAAATATCAAGGAGTTTTTTTTTGGTTGAATTGCCGCTGGTAGTTTCGCCGATTTCGAATTTGCTTCGCATTCTTGTTGACTTCTTGGTCACGATAGAGTTTCAGCCCGCCGGTTCGCTCGACGCCGTCGGGTGGCGGTGTATGACGTCATCGTATCGCGTAATCATCCACCGCTCAGTTTTTACCACCATGGTTAATGTCAAGTGGAACAAAGAAAAGTAAATCTGCTTTTCATTCTGCTGATATCACTTCTGATTGCTTGCATATCTGTCTTTACTCAGGTTTTCTTTCAATGTTCCATTAGAGACCAGACTGGCCGATTTTCGGCAGATAGTCGCGGAAGAAACGCACTTGGATGCCTTCAAACTCATCTACAAAGGCGCTATCATGAAGGACGACAAGGCGCCTCTCAGTGCTTTCCATATGAAGCAGTCCTCTTCTATCACACTCCTTCCTCTCCATGATACCCTTCCGACATCTTCTTCCATCCAGAATACGGAGCAGACATCGTTGTCCAACATCCAGCAGGAACTTGCTTCAATTCGTCAGGGCCTCATACCTTCTCTCAACACGTTTCTCGATGCACTACCCCAAAAGCAGCCATCTATGTCTGCCTTGGAGAAGGAACATGCCCGTCTAGGGGAATTACTTTTGCAATCTCTCCTCCGGCTCGACGCTATCTCTACAGATGGTGAATGGGAAGACGCTAGAAGAGAAAGAAAGGCTGCGGTGAAAGAAGTGCAGGCCTTGCTCGACCGGCTTGACGACGCCTGGAGCGCTCGTTGACATTGTTTTCATATATATATATATCTATACCCTCTCCATCGTGTCGCATCTCTTAGATTCGCCTGTGCCCCCAATCCATGGTTTCGTTTCCTCCGCCAACCCGACACTGTGGAATGTGGTTCGACCACGTACACTAAAGCTATCTAACCTTCCGATCACCCATATCAGGAAGGCTCAACGCCAAATCATCACCTTACCGTTCCTTGGAGCACGCCCCGAATCCATGGGTTTATGCAAAGTTCATGTGACGGCTTGTGTTCTGACAGCCTGAGATAGAAAAGCCAGGGTGTTGACATCAATGCCAAGCCAGATCTACAGCTCACCGAAACAATGGATTGGTAACGCGTACGTAGCACGAGGTCCATCGCTTCCTAAGAGTACCTCTCGTTGGGTGCAATTTTGTTGAGATGAACTGTGTTGGGTTGAAGTCTCTCACAATGACCAGAGCCAAGAAAGAGCATCCCACGGCCAAGACTTTTCTATCGAACTAATAATGTCAAACTTCATCCAAGGAGGCGGTAATGGTTTTCCTTTCTCCAGTTAAATATCATACCTAGCCACAAATTTACAACGTTGGAGACCGTGAACACTTAAAGCATACTTTCCTAGGCTCGTTTGTTCAATATCTGTTCGAACATCAAGGATATTGGTGAGTGCCATACGGTCTGTGATGTTCAAACAACCAATCAGGCTCTGATCTCCTTACCCAATACGTTTCGCTACTTGTCTCTGAGGCATAACATAGGACCGATAGTGCCTCGTTGTACGTACAGCGTACAACCAATCGGATTCTGGTGCTTACCATGCAATTAACCAAGAGCTCGAGGTGTACGATCCTGACACAAATATCATTTATTACTTCCCAGATGAGTCTTTCGTTGCTGCAAATTCGAATCTTCTCGGTTCTGATGGCTAACTTTCAAGCTTTTGTGAACGTCATGTGAGGGCGGGGACTTCGACACCGACCAATGCTGATTTCCATATGCTGGCGATATAGATCGAAAGACTGTGTACCTTACTTCTAATGAGCTCGATCACCAATCCCTACCGATGGTCGCCCTAAGGTCTTCACCATGGGACAGAAATTCAATTTCTTGACCCTGGAGGTGTCCCAATATTTTGCAGTACGTCTGCAACAACAAAAGATCGCATATGGTGGCGCGCCGATCGAACCCGATGTTCCCGTGGACCGAATAGATTTTGCTTGGCTTTTCTCCTAACCGGAGTCGGAGTCGAGGATACCAGCGAGGTTCGTGAAACTATATTTTGTAGATACATGGACGGCGAACAGAAAAATGATCGTGTTTCTGATCATAACAACTAGGACACGTCGCCTTCTCATTCCTCAGTAAGTTATGAGCTGACTCAACCACGAACACTGTGTCCTAGTTTATAGCTTAGCTTTCCACGGGTAGAGACAATGTTCGTCAGCCTACTGATACGAGGGCTTTACAACGTCGTTCTCACGCTAGTAAGATCTTTGGACTCTGCCTTTTTGGTTGTGGTTCGGGCTTCTCACTTTGACCAGATGGAGCTGTAGAGTTGTAGACCTCATGAACATGCTATGCTGCGCGCCAGGTCTCCATTCTCTTTGTCATACAACTATTGATCAGGAGGTTTCGTTCACAGGTAGCGGATCTCCTTCCTCCGCATAGCCGTGCTAGGAACAGTGCTCGATATTGCCCTGATCACTCTCATTCCGAGTCTGTTGCACTTCCACGATCTCGTATATGCCGCATATCAGAAGGATCACGGCGAGCCATGAATAAGGCACTAGAAGAGACTCAGCTATCCCCAAACAGAGGCATTTTTATCTCTGTTTGTGTCTCGTTTATTCATCTTTATTTGTTCGCGTTCAAGTGCGCATATAAAAACATAGTAGGTTTGTCAACCTCAAACCAGAACTCCCCTCGAGATGTTCAGCTTCAGCTTTCCTTTCCTTCTCCTTCTCACTCGCATCTTCCTCGCACTTGCTGTCGACGTCAATATTAATTTTGATGTCACCAACAGTGTCGTTGCTCCCGATGGGTTTGACCGGACTGGGGTCATCGTCAATGACGTCTTTCCCGGCCCTCTCATCCAAGCACACAAGGACGATGTTCTCCACATTACCACCAACAACTTTCTCACCGACCCCACTATGAGGTACCGCGTTATCTCGTTTTTATGGGTCTCGACTGACACTACTGTCTTGTGTCGACTAGGCGTAGTTACACAATTCATTGGCACGGTTTGGTAACTACAAAAGCTCAGGCTCCAAGGACCGCAGCTGACGACCAATCTAGTTTCAGATGAGGACCTCTTCCGAAGACGGCCGTGAGTGACCTCTATCCTTCGCGTTCCCTATTTTTGACCTTCCAAATTCAGCCGCCTTCGTCAATCAATGTCCTGTGGCCCCGGCACATTCTTACACCTACGATAGTGAGAATATGGTCTTACTCATCCTCACCACATTTCTTAATTATAGCCGTCGGATTCACCAGTTCCGCTCAACGGGCAGCCGGGAACCTTTTGGTACCATAGTCACCTCGCATCGCAATACGTGGACGGCCTTCGAGGGTAAGTATACTTATTCTAATGAACTTCGTCTGTAACTAACTACATGTAGGCCCTTGGTAATTTACGGTATGTCAAAGTCTATTCTGAGCATCATTTGTTCAAGAGTTCAAATGAAAATACAGATCCTGATGACCCATACCTCGGTATGTACGACGTTGACAGCGCCGACACAGTAATTACACTCGCCGACTGGTACCACAACGTGAGTTACATTTCCCTTAATTCTTTTCGGCCTCCTGAAGGTCTTCCAGCCATCCATCGGCCTCTCCGAGAAATACTTACAGGTTAACCCTTTCCACGAGCCGGTAAGTAGCATTATCCTTCCATTAAATATCCCTCATTATCTGCGACATAGATCCCAGACAGTGGTCTCATCAACGGCAAAGGGCGATACGTGGTACGTTTTCTAGGCATCGGTACAATGTTTCTTAAATATTGAGAATGGTATCCAGGGAGGTCCCACCGTCGACTGGGCCCGCATTAATGTCCAGCCTGGACTGCGCTATCGCTTCCGCATTATCAACATCTCCGGTTACTCAGGATATACCTTCTCTATTGAAGGTCATTCCCTTACGATCATTGAGGTTAGTCCGTACTTGCGCTGACGTTTGTGCTGTTTGCCGACTGCCACTTAAGGTTGATGGGATATATCATGAGCCCTTGACCGTCGATGCCTTCGATATTTACGTCGGACAGAGATACTCGTTCATTGTCACCGCGAACCAACCTGTCGCCAATTACTGGATCAGTGCTCCCATGGAGCTGCAACATTCGTCCGATAATAAAAACTGTAAGCTTGGATTCAATGCTTGTGTTGTATTTTTTTAATAAACTCTCTCGTACAGTGGACACTAACAACGTCTTCGCCGTTCTGCACTATGAGGGTGCTGACGATGGTGATCCGAAATCCAACAAGGCTTCATTGAAACAGGGTAACGTATTACAGGAGCATCTCCTGGTGCCATTGAGAGACCCCCAGGCGCCTGGTGGGAGCAACCCGGCCGACCGAGTCATCGATCTCCACTTCACCCGCACAACGGACGATGTTACCGGACACCTTGAGGTATGCTACTATTGCACATGGGAAGTCGCACATTGATAACATTTTTTCCCAGTGGACCATCAATGATATCAGTTACAAATCTCCCGATCTCCCGACCTTATGGAACATCATGATCAATGGATTTACTGAAGGTCTGAAACCGTTCTGAAGAATATGTCGTTCAATTGCTAAGGTCCCACCAGAAAATCAATTCTCAGTCCCTGAACACACATTTGTTCTCGCTCAGAACGAAGTCATCGAAGTCGTCATCCATGGTTCCGCCAATGGTACGCTCATTGGCACGTAATTCTTCTAGGTTCTGACCCGAGTCTCTATTTTAGGTCATATTCAGTAAGTCGTAGACTGTCAGCGTCGATTGAGCACGGAAGTGAATATCTTCCAGTCCATTCCATTTGCATGGCCACGTCTTCTCCATCGTTCAAGGTCGCGATGGTCCTACCAACTTCATCAACCCGCCACAGCGAGGTCAGACTCCAAGTTGTTTCTTTCCTTCACTATCCAATGCTAACCCCCAATTCCCGTTTCTCTAGATGTTGTTGGCGTCGGAGGTACTGCTTTTCTATCTTTCGCTCGATCACTTGTTAGTATTGATACCTTCTACCAGGGTCCACCGTCATCATTCGCTTCAGGGCCGACAATCCCGGACCTTGGTTCCTCCACTGCCACATTGGTGACACTCTGTCCTGTCATCGTATCTCACCAATGTACTCACAATTAACTCGTAGATTGGCACTTGGAAGCTGGTTTGGCCGTCGTCTTTGCCGAAGATCCCAAGGATGAGCAAGCCGGTCCCAAATCCGAGATCATCAAGCAGACATGGGTTGATCTTTGCACCATCTACGCTGCTCTCCCTCCCGAGCTTCAGTAGGTCGCTCACCTTAACAGTGACTGCGGATACCTTTCTTTTTTGCTTATTTTCTCTCGGTTTCCTGATGTAAATCTTTCGTTTCTCGGTACCTGATGATCTTGATCGCTTTTTGTCGAAGGTTTGATGTTCATAAGTAAAACAGAGTAAAACCCACAGTTATATTTAGCCAATGAGATATTTTATTTATTGTTACAAAATTCAAGTTACACTGAGTTATCGTAAGTCTAAGGCAAGATAGAAAAGAGAGGGTAGTAATATGAACACTAAATCTATATAATTGAACGAATATGATACGATTTAAAACTACAACTTGGTGGTGGACGGGACGGGAGGTACTCCTGGAATAAAGCGAGAAGAACCGGTCCACGGTCCGTCGACTGATGGCACTTCTTGCATCCGGCCCGTCACTTGAGCATTGCGGTCCATCATAATAGCATGAACCTGAAAAATGGTCAAGCCGTATGGACACAATCCATTAACCGAAAGACATACCTGCATTCTAAGACCATGTATATTGGCTCTAAGAGACCTGATTTCCTCATTCACCCTCAGTGCCTCGTTGGTCAGAGCAATCTCATTGCGACGACCGAAAGAGTCGACGGACGCCGATAAGGAAACGACTGATTGCCGAAGGCCACTTAGTGAGCCCTCTAATGTCGTACTGAGGTCCAGCGGTGCGACGTTGTTCTGAGCTACAGGACGAGTGAGGCTTGACGGATCCCAGGTTTGGCTGATGTTCGGTGAGGTGCCGTGCAACGGTGGTCTCCAGCCGAAGTTGCTGAGCTGCTCCGGGGAGGTTTGAGCCGAGAATGTTTCATCCTCTGGGAAATATGGTGCAAAAATATCGGGCGTATCAGCTGACGTGCTTGGTGCAGGGGGCGAAGCAGTGCTTTCTGATGTACGAGGAGTGGACGAGGTCGTTCGTTGTTGTACAAACGGAGATCGATCCGTGGTTGAACGAGCCAAAGCTTGGGTGTACCATGGGCCGAGGGCTGCTTTGGTTGCCTGCAAATCCCTGGTCGTATTCTGTAGATGGCCTTGTAGAGCGTCGATCTTGTTTCGCAAGCCGAGATTCTCTTCACGAAGGTCCGCCAATCTGGACTCGTGAAGCGACAGAAATCCCTTTATCGCTTCATAAGGACAGGAGACGATATGTCCGGGGGTTAATGAGCGTCTCCTCCCCTCCCATGGGCACCCATTTGATGCATGAACACAGGAAATAACGGCCTCTGAGCACGTCTCCGCGTGCGTTAACTGTAAATCACGCGAATACTCGACAGAACAGAAACTGCAGACAAAAGTCACGGGTAAACATTCTGCTTCGTGTTCCTGTGAAATTTGAATGTCAGAGCTGTGAGGCAATCATGGGCGGACAGGATTGTGATCATGAGTTTTAGTGCACATTTCGCGACGTGTATTGAAGCGAAATACAGGGTTTTGTGACCCCTGACGTTATGCCATTGACGATAAGCGTCGTGTTTGGCAAACACAAACAAGATTGCGCCGAAAGCAGTGACTCACTTTCAAGTCTTCGGAACTGACTTGGGTTCCGCATTCACGACAAGTGATAAGAGCGTTGGTGCAGCGATGGCTCTCCGCATCTTTCCGGGGTATGAGTTGGTCGCATTCTCCAGAGGGGCAAGGGACTTCAGTATAAGGACAAGAGTCTCTAAGATGCCCTGCAAGTAAATGCCGCTGGCAGGTATGTGGGCACTCGGGGGAGGGACACTCGACAACGAGTTCGTCGACCAGCTGGGAACGTTAGTAACTGCCCACGGCATATAGATTATGTACTCACAGATCTAACAATGGGATTCGCAGACACTATCTCCCCCAACGTCAAGGGCAGTCGATCTACCGGACATTGCGAGGAATGTTGTAGAGCTTCCGTAATGCAGGTCCGACAGAATGTATGAGCGCATGTTAAGGTAGAAACAGGATCAAGGAAAGGTGTCCTGCAAAAATATGAGGAGACAACGCGGTACTAAGACACTGTATCATACCGACATATACAACAGACCTGTACACCATGAATATCAGCAGCAGTTACCACGAAACAGGGTTGGAGACAGACCAGATTTGAATTCGTAGGTTCCACATAGCTGTACGATTCCATTAAAAACGCGATTCGACAGTTCAGTGTTATCGACGCTAGATAGAGAGGAGGAGAAATCGGAGTTTTCGGTCCTGTGGCTGAGTGACGTAAGTGACGGTCACATCACAACCGTGACATCACGGTCACATCATCTTGACTGCCAACCACTATCTTGGTATAACACCACAACCGGCGGCGACCCACTGCATTCGGCTTTTCTATGACAATGGTCTCTACTACTCGACGGTGGTACGGTATAAGTATCTTGGATGGCTCCCTTGGAATCCTTGCTCTGGCTAGCCTTGTCCTCGCTGCTTGTTGACCAAGTCCATCGTCGCCTGTTGATCAAGTTCGTTCGTTATCATGCCCTACGTTACGTCCAAGACATTATTCCTCTTCTTTCTTGCTCTGGGTCCCGTCCGCGGCGCACCCGCTCCTCAGGCGACAGGTATACCATTTATTGCTGTGGTCTTACTGGCCTTCAACTCTTCGTAGATATCGGATCTTTCGACTCTTTGCTTCAGGAGATATCTTCCTGTATGATCTAAGCTACCGGCGGCTTCTCTCCACTAATGCGGTCCATAGCAGTCTTCACAGACACCGTTACTTCTACCGGTACTTTTACAGAGGCGTCATCTACTAGCAGCGGAGACCCAGGTATTTACGTTCCTCCACCCAGCATCGACTGTGGCTGAAACAACTCATGCAGCTTCGACAACGGAAACTTATGTGACCCGGGTATCGCTTGTTGGGGGTACAGAAATTACCTTGGCACCAAACGGGGCTACTGGAGATACGACTGTCCTAGGGTCTTCGACATATACCCTTGCTGCTCCGACATCCAGTGACTCCTCGTTATCCTCATCGAACCCGTCTTCAAGTAGTACCTCTTCCACAAGTAGTCCGACGAGCAGCAGTAGTCCAACAAGCATCTCTTCGTCGTCGACAAGCAAGAGCTCCTCTTCGTCAAGTAGCACCAGCACCAACAAACCTTCATCATCGACGAGTAGCGCGTCCTCGTCATCGTCAAGTGGCACGTCTTCCACCAGTTCCAGCACAACTTCGCCGTCTTCGTGCGTTCATGAATTTCCTCCTTTTCTAATTTCTTCTCACCAATGTCGTGAAGTGACGCCGGTGTCTCTCTTCGTCCGTTTGAGGTGCCACCCACTGCTGGTATTGTTACGGTATTGCTAGGCCTATTCTTTGGCGCATGGATATGCTGAGCGAAGAAGATAGTTTACTTTGTGATGTTATTTTATTTGGACATAGAGTGCTTGTAAGCAAGTTGTATCCTATCATAGAAAATTCGGCTGTTTGTGCGGCAAAGAAATTCAGTGTTCCCGCCAACGTGTGCAATAGTTGATGATGTGCCCATATTATTGTATGGATGGGAATTTCGTGGCATAAATTGCATCAAAATCGAAGACGGTGCGCAATATAGTTTATATTGGCTGTTTTCATAACCAATAGAAAGTCATAAATAAAGTTCAATGATTGCGATGCACGGCAAAAGGAACATCCTTTTACTGGTATTAAGATGTAGTCTGCCCGAAGAATTTCGATATCCAGGTTCGCAGGGATACCTGATCCGCCACTTGATCACAATCTGATGTACTCCACAAACTAAGAAACTCTACAACGGGGCTTGATCAAAGCCGGGGAAGGAAGGAAGGTAGGGGGTGGGAATTATTCGACAGAGCCATGGGAAATAACATGAAATGGGTACACATAAAATCATCTCGGAATCGTAAGAGAAGCCCCGCAAGTTGAATTAGGAATGAGGAAGTCTATGTTACCAATGACAAAGGTTGTGGAAGAGATGCTTTCACCTGCACTGCGTCGACTGGCGCCCAGATGGACGCAAGACCTGATGGGTACTGGAGTGGTTGTTGTGAGGTCTTAGCCATAGCAGCCAAGTGCACTACTAAGGGAGCTCATTTGGGTCTTCCGAAGCGCCGAGAGGGGTTTCACGCACCATAGGTGCTGCGAGTCATTAATCGGTATACTATCTAGAACATCAAGAAATATTTACTGATTTTCCTTCTCGGAGGAAGGTATTCGCCTCTAACGGTCTATGAGATTGGACCTAAAGACTCCAGAAGGTTGTGAATCGATCTGGCTTCTCGTTGTCTTCAGCTTTCCAAACGCCTGGATATCGCCCCGCAACAAGAACTCAAAGAAAATCCCCCAGCCTTGTCTCTGAAATTTTCAGAAGGGTCTCGTCGCTATATATGGAGGAGGTACGCATGCGCATGTTGATGAAACGCATGAGACCTAATTCTGCTGCGAGTTTGGAGGATTCCAGAAATTTCTCTGTAGTTGGAAAACGCTGAGACTTGAAGCTTGAGATTTGAGCGAAGACAGTACCGCCGTTTTGGTAGATCCTGGTTGAGATTGATTTCGCCCCGGCTATACTCCTTATATAACGATAGGTCCAGGTTGATGGAACCCATCAGCCTTTCGACAAGTCAGATATCGGCGAGGGGTCCGAGTCGAGGTGCTCCTTGATGCTCGATGCATTAGTGGCCTAGACGTTGAAGGATCCTCCCAAGAGATACGCTCGGATATGATCGTGAACATCATAGAAGTTGCTTTGTGTATTCCTTGACCTCCGTATTTGCTGCAGGTGCCTGTTGAGCAGCTCTAAGACGTGGGGGGGACGTCGTCCAGAAGGTAGAGCGTTCCGAAGTGGCCATAATGTGGAATCAGGAGAGGACACTGATTTCGTTGAGCAAGACTTTAGACTAGGGAGGAGACGAACGTAGAGGAAAGGATGTTGATAATCTCAAAGACAGTAGATTCACAGGCGGGATGAGACAAGCCTTTGTATACCTGGGGATCTGAATTGGGAACTGGCTTGACGCCCGCAGATTCCTTTCTGTGGCCTTCCTCGCAAGTAGAGGGAAGTACGTTTATCCTTTTGTAAGTGGTTGCGTTGGAAAAGAGATGCTTGAATAAGCCAGGTTCCGAGTAGTGATTTCAGAGACGTGAGTTGGCTATAACTTTTGGCTATTTTTTCGGCGGCGCTTGTGTAAAAGAAGACCGACGTTGATCCTTTGCGGTGGTGGTTCTTGCTCGAGCGGGGAACCTCGCTATTCATGGCATGCTATTCGACCGAGTTAACGACGTTATTGAGCCCTGAGAGCAAATTTCTCAGCCATTGTCAATGGATGGATTGATTTCTGATCAAGATCGTTGCGAGTTTGGTTAGGCTGGGCAGAGTTCCACTTTGAAGCCGCTGGCTCGTGACATTGTGAAGAGATGGTGTTATCCCCCTCGCTGGTTATAAGGCCAGGGTATACGGCACCGGCTCAGTTGACGCGACATATACCGCGGGTCGCAGTACCCCATTGTCCGTTCGACACCGCATTGAAGACTGAAACGCTGCGCAGAATTGAGGGCGAAAGGGCGCTCGGGCGCTCACAGCCTACGAAATGTGTAGTCTCTTGAGTCGAGATTTGATAAGTCTTCCCCTCGCGGTGGAAGTACAGATATCTGATGGACAAAGTGATGAAGGGACGCGGTCAATAATACGTGTAAGTATCATCGTTCGAAGCATGAAGATTTGCGCGATGCCGCATGGCCTTGAGAAAAGGGCAAGCGAAGTTTTCCGGAGGTAGATCTTGCGGAGGGGATCGCGTCGCTAAAAATAATATAGAGTTTTGACATTGTTTTTGAAAGCGCGATATTCGGAAAAGGACGGTTGCTATGAGAACCAGTGGTGCCTAAGCCCCATTCCTGGGCAGTTCTGGAGTAAGGAAGCCTGGTCTCGGTGGATGGCCTGGAATGGCAGTAAAATATATGTACAAAAAGGAAAGAGCAGCAGGAAGGTGGTGACAAGACAGGACGGATATCGATGGTGAGGGTGATGCCGGATCATGGGGTACAGCAGCGTGGACGTTATGTTACAGAGCGAGAAATATATATGAGAGAGTAAGGAGTACATAAATTGGATAAACTTTTTTACGGAGACCGCACGGGCAAGTCGCTGCTGCCGTCGACGATGGGCATAGGGACATTTGGCAGACGGGTGCCGGATCAGATCAGTGCTGGGAGTATTAGGGATCAAGAGGGTGGGAGTGCTGGCCCAGGTAGAGTCCTTCCCAGCCACCCGCCTCTGACGCCGACCTTCACTTCGCCCCGCCTGGCCCCTATCCCCCCCAAACCTTCCTCCATTCGCTCATTCAATTCCTTCGCTTCCTCCATATTCCGTAAGCAACAACAGCCCAGGGCTTCCTCTCTTCGTTCCACCACCTCCGAAGATACCCTGCCCTCCCACCCTTTTTCTGCCATGCATCTCGCCCCCCTCCCCGTCGTATCCAGCCATGATTCTGACGACGAGGAGGACTGCCCAGTCTGCCTCGAGCCCCTCAGCTTCAGCTTCAGACTACCCGGAGAAAAGCCTCATATCGTACCAGAGTGTGGCCATGCTCTTCACGAGGTATTTATTTTCTTCTTGCCAGCAAATTTTTTTAAATTACGGCTCCTAGGCTTGCTTTACTGCTGTATATGGCCCACCACCCAGCCAGGCGCGCTCAACAGTACCGAGAAAGTCAAATCTGGGCGTCTGCGGTGTTTGCAGGCGGCCAATGAAGGTCGGCGACGGCGACGGGGGGAAATCGAACAGTGCGTATCCTAGGCTCTATCATTCGTCAAAATACCTGAATATATGCTACTTTACTGCAGAGCTGGCAGCACTAACGGGCATGGGCGACCCCAACCAACAAGCCTTATACCCTGGCAGGGATACACCAGTTAGCCGCAAGCGACTGCAGTCGACAACTCAGTACGATCCTTCAGAAGATGACCCGCTCGACCACACAGGCTCCATACGCTCAAATCCTGCCTCGGAGCATTCTCAATACATTGTCGCTCCCTCTATTCAAGTTCGTCCAGAATTCTCTTCTCTCACTCGCACCCAGGACGTCACCCAGCCCTTGACATGCATTGTTGTCATCGAGCTCCCCGGCAAGCGCGCTTCTGGCGCCGTTCCGGGCCCCGTCATGCCAGACAGCTACACTTCTCGCTCCAACGGCCATTCCCGACAAGAGACCTCCAACTCCGGTCACTCGTCTCCCCTACCTCACCATCCCAGCCGTTTGCAGCAGCAGTCCGAATCGTTCCAAACCAATCGTGCTTCTCCCGTGCCCCATGATCTACCGAGGAATTCAGACCCCGGCTCATACCCTAATATCATCATGCACGAAGAAGATTCCCCCTTCATCGCCATTACCGAGGACCTTCGAAACCGCATCATAGATTGGAAGGGTCATCCTCTCTCTGACCTCGGTCCTCTCCAGATGTATGATTTGCTCTCCGTCCGCCGAGATTCTCTGGTCCGAGAGTTTTACGTCTATCTCTTCAAGGAAGCTCTCATTTGCGTAGTCGAAGAGAAAAAGCGATCCCTCGGACGCCTCTTATCAAGCGCTTCTGGACTTACGGACTCTGGCTCGACTATCGGCTCACTAGCCCAAACCCAAACGAAGGGCGTCCTACGACTAAAAGGGCGTATCTACGTTCGTCATATTAAACATGTCACGGCAACGTCGGCTGCGGGCGAAATGTCACTGACTATTGACATGGAAGACGAGTTGGCATCCTTCATCCTTATTTACAAGGATCGGTCATCACTCGAAGCATGGAAAAATACCATCCAATCTCTTGTCAATATGTTCCAAGCACAAAATCCCCAGCTGATGCAACAGCGACAGGAACAGCAACGAGCAGAGCAAGCGCGTGTTTTGGACATGGAAGAGTTTGGTGGCAACTCTAAGGCTATGCGTATGCTCAGTGGAAGCACTCAAACGACTGTCAGTACCGTTGACAGCCTTCTCAATGGCTCATCACGGTCAACGATGTCATCATCGACATCACATGGATCAGTGCATCAACAACAACGATCGCAGGTGCATAGCAACAAGCTGACTCCACTGGGAGAGGATGACGAACTCAGCAACTACGACTCGCCCACGGGTCTGGTCACACCGTACACATCATCTGGTCCATCCAACTCTCTCACACCTCTCCCTCACCCTTCCATTGATCTGATCCTCGTGGTATCTCTCCCACCACCCAATGCTGCGCCGAGTACGGCCCAACTCAAAATACGTGTAATTAAGACAACCCTTGATTTTGTTCTCGCTTCGCTAGGACAGAAAGATCGGTTAAGTCTTGTCACATTTGAAGTCGGCGTTGGAGGGAAGGTGAGGAAGTCGCCTTTCTTGAGTGTCGCCAAAGCCCAGAGCAGGACAAGATTGGAGAAATTTATCGACGAGATTGGGGTTAACCGGGCGGACGATGGGATGCCCCCTCTGGGTCAGGACGAGTTTTTGGTGAGGGGAAACAAAGACGAAAAGACGGATGTCGTCACGGCTGTCAATCATGGTAAGTTTATATTTTTCTGTCGTACACTTCTAGACTAAATGAATGGACAGGCTTGGACGTGGTGCTGCAGCGAAAGGCTCGTAACCCTGTTTCTGGGATGATCCTTGTAAGCGATGCCTCAGATAGCACACGACGTGCGCAGATGGATCTTGTTCTTGCCCGAGCCGAAGCAGCGAATGTGCCAATACACTCATTTGGTTATGGCCGGTCGCATGACCCCGCATCACTGTGGCTGATGTCAAACCACACGAGCGGCACATATACATTCGTAAAGGACTGGTACGACCTACGGGACTGTATCGCTGGCTGCGTGGGTGGAATGATGTCCATCGGGTTGCTGAATATGAAACTCCATATGAAGATCGTTGATGGGCACCGGTTCCGTATCCGCAAAGTCAGCGGCGGCCCGTCTTCGATTCTTTCCTCTGACGGGCAGAATGTGGATGTTGATGTTGGGGAGCTGCGGTATGGCGAGCGGAAAGAGATGCTTATTGAGTTGGAGCTGGACAACTCAGACATGCATCAAAAAATGGCTGCTCGCGCGGTGAGGGGCTTCGCTATGAACGATAGACGAGCGTTGGATGCGACGCAGGAGTTTGTCCAGAGTATGGGTTTGGATTCGCTTACCATCGATGATCCGACAGATTTCGCAGATGGGATGATGGATCGAATGATTGACGAAGTGCCTGTTGTCGAGGTTGACGGCTCATTCTTTGATCCTACGGCGGCGAAAAATGTCACGCGACTGGCGCATCCAGTGTTGCTCACTGTAACTTTACTCCCGCCAACGTCAGCGATACCGCGTCCACCATCGACTGTGAGTGATCCTGTGATTGTGCGTCGGAGGATGGAGCTGCTGGCAAGCGATATGATTACGCGGGCTCTGGTATTGGTGTCGAGGAGGAACTTCCCGCAGGCGCAAAAGATTCTGAGCGAGACGAAGAGGATCCTGCATACGGTGTTGCAGACTATATCGAGGGCGCTGCCGCCGCCAAATACCCACGGGAACACCGTACGCAACAGGAAGGAGATTCTTACGCTAGCAGCAGTGAGGACAATGCAAGCGATACTGCAGGACTTGCAGATTCTGACAGAGGCGTTGGACGAGAATGTGGATCTGTTTGCCCGAGATCAGAGAAACTTCGGTGCCCAGCAGGTTTGTGCCGGCGTTTTAAATTATTGACTGTTATCTTACCAATACATTTTACAGGCTATGATCTTGAGAGACCAGAAGAGCTGGAGTGGCCGTAGTGCGACAGAGCGACTTTTCTGGACGATAGATAACTCTATTGAACTTGTGTCCAGGAGCACGGATTGGGTCGCTCGGGAATAGGCGCCCTCCTCTACGTTCTGTCTTTCTGTCGGTCTTTGCTCACGATCACACTCACGTTCTTTCGAATCGGGTTTTATTTTCTGGTATAATGTTTATCTACACGTTCTCTCCTCTCCTTGTGTGTATATGTGTATCTACTTACAGCTGATGACGACTCTCCTTATATATGGCCTAACTAACTATTTCCCTTTTCGTCGTCTTGCCCATTAATCTCTACCTGCTGTTTTCCTTTTCTTCTAATGTACTTTCGGGCCTGTATACTTGTATCAAGAACAGGTGCTGTATTTTTGTAGAGTATTTTCTTGACCTGCGACACCTACTGCTCGAAATCTTTGAAATCGAATGATTCCCTCGTCGAAAATAATTAGTTGCGACGACATGAGATTCCTTCCTGAAATCGAAGATGCTAGGAGCATAAAACTATGGGTGCCTGAAGTGTTTCGTCGTTGACGTTGAATAGCGCTGACTATTTTGCTATTGGTTCATAAAGTTAAAGCTTTGTAATTACAACAGAGGTTGCCCCCTCCTGATGCTCGATGAAATACCCCGTTCGCTGCAAATTTCAGATATCATATGCTGAGTGTCAGTACAAAGTTAAATGCGATGTTGGCTTAAAAGTGAGTCTATTAACCAACACTCTCCATGGCGAGGTCAGCCTGACTCGCAACCTTTCACGTTTATGGATCTATCAAATGAGATTGACGTCCAAGCCAACGGATACTTTGGAAAATGCACCCTCTTATCTGTACTGTACTTATTTCAGTGCACTTGACGCTTTGGCCTCCACAGCTGTTCCGATATCCTTGGAGATTAGGCGCGCGCTCAATGAAAGAGGAGGATACGAGTGTTTGGCGCCCAGTTGTACAACTGCACGTACACACGACCGAGTATAACAATCAACATACTATTCTTCCAATAGTCATCTACAGTTATTCATCTGACACAACATGTTCTTGATTTTCAGCCCTGGCTCAATCCACAAACAAACCGCCCTCCGATTCACGCTCAGGAGAGACATGCATAGGAGTCCGTATCTTCTTTCCCGTCCGAATGGCCCCCAATTCGTCCCTCCAATCCAAAAACCTCCTTAACAACCGATTGTTGCTTCCCGAAGTTTCTTCCAGCTCCAGGATAGCAATGATATTCCCGAGAGCGTGATCTAGCTTTCCGAACGCCTCGCTCATAAGGAATGGATTGCCAATGAATTGGCCCGATGAGTTGGGATGCTGGAGAAGCGGGGGAGTCGGTGACGCTACACAACAATTGATCATTAGTGTTAGTCACATTTCGGTGAAAGCGAGGGCTGCACCTTTGCTGGGATCGGTGGGAGGGTAAACCTAGAAGCGGTTAAGGAAAACGGAAAATTTTTCGCGCGGAGAGCATATACCTGTCCTGGGTTTTCGATGGTAGGGGACGGCGGCAAGCCAGAGTTGGAGTAGTGAGGGAACTTGTTATCTGTGAATATTCATGTAAATTTTCGGCAACTTTGGTTGGATATATAATGCAGTCCATGATGGACGATGCGGCACCGACCGTCTCCAGCAGACATGGCGTAAAAAATGGAGTGTCGGTATGGGTGAAACAGGGAATCAAATAGTGCGGGGTATACCGTATTTATATAGGGATGGGTCATTTGTTATGATGACGTCGTGCGCTGCGACTTTGAACCTGAAAAATGAAAAGACGGCATATCTATCTTGGGACACCCGTGATCCGATGGACCAGCACTCGTTCACCTGTTATTAATCCCAGGTAGGTATGCCGATGAACAGCTCTTAACACGTAATGTAGGAGGGGTGGGCGGTGGGTGAGCGACGTGCAGCCTAGGCTCTGTTTTTCTGTAATTGTCGGTCTTTTGGCTCGGTTCTCCTGGTGGCTATTGAAAGATCCACAAGGCCATAGTGCCATAGAGCGACCTTCCATGTAGTTGGCGATTCTGCGGGTGTAGACTCATTCAAGTCGAAGTGACGACGAGAGAATGACGACGGAGTGTAAGAATACCCTTGCATCTTCACATGCACTGACGATAACAAATGTTGCTGGAAGCCAAATTGGCAGGCCAAGGAACCGAAATCACAAGATGTGTATTTCAGAACGAGATTAAAACCAATGAACGGACTAGCCGGACGAATTTCATCCATACCACATCACGGATAGTTTGCCAGGGAAGAGAATCTGCCTTCTGCTACTTCATCTGGAATAATAGAAGGAATCAAGTGTTCAGCGCCGAGGAAATTTATTTGAGCGCCCCACACCCCCGGCACGTTCTTTGACGACCGTGATAAGTCATATATGCACCTCATTGCGCTGAAGATGCTGTTATATGTGAGAAAGACTAGGTCCATGGATGAATCGTCACTGAAAATATTGATCTGAGGAAGTCACCTGCGATATAGAAGTAAGGCTCGCACCTGGATTTCTCAGAAACATGCCCCAGAGCTCCGTATTGGACAAACATTGATCGATAGTCTTTGATAGAACGTCGTCTTTCTCTATTGATACGCATGCAAACCACCCGAGATGCTCCCAAACTAATGGCAGTGACTACCCCGCGAGGCACAATATGGATGTCCTCTTCCAGTGATACCTTGACTCCCGCTTCTTCAGCTGATGACTGGATAGCGTCAAAGAACTGCAGGGCAGAGGCTTCCGATATAAAACGTAGCCTCATAGACTGTATCAACAGGTAAGGAAAAGCATGCAGAGGAAGAGATCGCGACAAACCTTGTCTTTTTTGTAAAGCCCTCTGAATAACAACATGTGTTGTTCAATGTTTTGAATACTATCCATACAAAATCCAAGCTGGTCTGGAGTATCGAGGTTGGACATCATCACAATACGCTTGAGGTTCAGCCTGTTATCTTCAAGAGTTGGGAACCAATCCGGGAGAATGTAGTTGGGCTCTTCCTCTACCATAGATACGATCCGAGAGCCCGGGAAACCAGGGTACTCAAGAAATGTACGACGTGCCTATGAAACGATTAGAAGATGAGAATGAGAAATGCGTGTGTGCTGCTCACCTTTGCTGCCTGCCAGATATCGAGGAAACTCACATCCACCAGCCGCTGCTCTGGTTCGACTCTGAAATATTCCAAAGTAGGATGAGAACAGACTATCTCCCTCATTTTCTCTTCATCAAAGTTCGTCTGTAGGGCAAAGATTCTGAATGCGCGTGAAAGATGATTGAATCCAATCTCGGCGACCAGGTAAGCAGATAGTCGCGGCGACACCTCCTCCTCCAGCGTTAGGGACAGATCGCTCGACGAATTGCTGCTGATGCATTTTCTGGCTGTATCTTCATTGAAAAACCGGACTGATAGTTGGTTTTTGGATGGTGTCACCAGCTCGATGGGATTGGCCTGGATGGAGTCGACGATATTGGTGACATCGTATCCTTCTTGGAGGTTGTTAACACAAACAGTGCGTCTAGCATACAGTGGAGGCCTTGTATAGGTGGAGTAAATTGAACGCGATATTCTGTGGGCGACGGGAAAGCGACGGAGGGCAGAACCAAAAAGCATCGACCCCAGGGGACAACAATTCTCACGCCATCGACGCGCCGGCTACGTCACGGTCCGAGAGAGTCCGAGATTTTAAGTCTTTTCCCAACTTCCATATGCAATGTCAACCGCTATTATGTACCGTATCAGAATGATCGTTTTTTTTTCTTGAAATTTCTGTTTGCAAAAGCACAGGAAATTTGAAGTTTCAACTTGTTTCGCCCTACTAACTTGGCATTCTCTTTCTAATTGAAGGGGTACGTTTCTGGCCAGCTCCGGACCTTTCAATCTCTTTTACTCTTTATTCCTCATGAGCATGGGAACTGCTCGTATGGTGTGTATCCTACCATTGCCATATATCAGTACGATATTGATGTGCCTGAGTATTTTTTACTCCGAGTCTTCAAGGTGCATCGGTCCTTCGCGAAAGACGCGACAGAAATACGCCAATTAGTTCTCCTGATCATGATCATCATGTCCCTACCTGTGTATATTACATCTGTTAACAAATCGTCCATATATTTGCCAGCACCTGGGAAATGTAGGATACGTGCACATGCTCGATGGAAGGCGATTGCGATGGATATCAGACTAGGAAGAGGCAAATGTGACGGGATTTTTACGAACGAAATATGCACAAACGGCCTCAGCGTTGTATGTGTTGGGTTGATCCTGAAAATGAGGTATCAGTTACATGGAATGTTCTACTGCTATCGAATACATCCGGGGGGTAGCGAAAGAGGGATGCAACAAAGAGCAAAGAATCATCCTACCATCTAGATGGATTGAGATGATCAGCGCTGGGCTCCTCAAGGAGATGTGTCTGTCCTTCCGAGGCACGGGTGGGGTTACGTGCACCTCGACTGAGCTTTCAAGCTATACAGCCGTCTCCAGCCTTATACATACCAGCAGAGACTCGGAAAGCAGGTAATCACCGCCGTATGCTCTTCGCTTCCAGTGACGTCGGTGTTTTGGGTCGGTACGGCCTGGTTGCATTTACTCGACCGCACAGGGCCTAGAAATCGAGTCGTTTTTTTAGAGTCGTTTTCATACATCGCGCGAATGTATGAAAATCATATCGACGTGATAAGACACACCGTGCTTCAAGCCCTATGAATGGAGCTTAGTGATAAGGACAAGACAGGTGATGTGACTAAGATTTTGTTTTACTTCCTTGTCATAGTCATTTTATTTCTGGATATCGGAAGAGACGCAGTATTTTCAAGTGAAGCAGGAAATGAATTGTCCGAGCGGTCTTCCGGCCCTTCCTCTTGACTGAAAGAATCTCATGAAAACACGGCTTTCGAGCTCGAAAAAGCGAATAAAAAAAGGCTCATAGATTGGATGTATAGCCTCGCAGCGCAAAGTTTAGCGAGCTTCAATTATACCTCATTTCTAGGGCAGGAGTTGATCTTGGAAGCATCGTTAATTCTACTTTCGGCGCTTGGAGCTGCATATGACCCAAGAGTCTCCCCCCGCCACCTGTTGCTTCATGGAGTCGCTCACATACAGTAGGAAACTGTGATAGAGACTCGACTTCCTTATCAGCGGTGTAGGCTGTCTATACTTGGACAGTACAATTGTCGGAAAGAATCACAGGTAGTTAGCCATGACCGCTCGGGGAGGCAAATTGAGAAACTTCAAAATTAGGCATGTCGACGTGGTAATGAGAAGAATTGGATTCAGCGTGAGGGATCCTTTTGGACTTAACATTACTCACGCAGGTGCCTTTCTCCGATGTACAGCCAGTGGTCTTGAAACACAGCACATGATCGCTGATTTCCATATTCAGACTTTCCGGGCTACCTTCTAACTTCCATCATGTTCAAGGCGCGAGAGGCCCAGCGACGATTCGTCAACACCGTGCGGTAAGAAAATGCTTGGATTCAAAAATTGAAAACAACTGACTATCGTCGACCTTGCTAGTGTACCCTCTTGTACCCGAAAGGAGCGTGCATTAGTACGAGAACGCCACCGAACGAGCGGGGGAACTAGCCCAAAGACGCTCGCGGATGTATTCGGGATATCAACTACAGCGATAAGCAATTATATTCGAAATGCTTCCAATGACAACGTTGGCTGGGATCAAGAGTATATCGACGCCAGCAGACCGGATTTCTTCGGCCTTGATTACGGTGTCAAGGGTAAGAGTGGCACTTTTCCACTGTTGTTTCGATATTAAAAGTCTCGTCAGAATATGTAAATTTGAAGGCAGAGAATATTCCAGAAGATCCAGGTGTGTATCTTGTACAAACTCGTCGCAAAAGATCTCTGATCAAGCATACGTGGTGACAGGTCTTTCGGCTTCATCCGCGACTGCAAAGATCTCATCAACCAGTGAGTATTTGAATTCATTCCTTCCATCATATTCTCAGCATTTCGAACAGATGATGTGCCTGAGAAGAGTACCACTGCGAAACGGGTGCCTTCCCAGGTCGGAGTAGAAGCAGTCGTAGCTAGCGATGCTTCTTCGTCGGGTATTTCCTCTGAATCGCAGGTCTCTACCTCGTCTACACCCTCCAACGACCCGGATCCGTCCGCCTCTTCTGATTCCAATATTCCACCTGCCATTTCTCGAAAACGGCCACGATCACCTTCTGCCGCTTCTTTGCACATACCTCCAGCCATTTCCAGGAAAAAGCCGCACCTGGACGCCTGGGAACCAAAAACTGACGTCCAGAATGTTGCCGACTCTGGGCAAGTCACCCTTTCAGCGGTGGAAACTTCAATCTCCACAGTGGTACCTTCAACTTCAACTTCTAAATCGATAACAGCTCCGGTCGGACCTGTAACGCGCCGGATCACTGGGCGTAGGGGCCCGCTCGCAGTCAAGTCTCGTGGTGCACCTCATCCTCCCCCGCACAAATTGAAAGCAGTACAGTCCAACGCCGCCATTTCTAATGGCGCAGCAAGCTTACTAACTAAGGGAAAAGGTATTTGGGACTTTCCACTCATTCATATTTCAATGTGTATTTACCTACCTCTTTGCAGAAGTTCCAACAAAATCTATTCTTACTAGCAAAGATTCGGGCCATCCCTCTGTCGAAGGATTCCTCCGTTCACTCAACAAGCTGCATGCCAAGGCACACTTCGATAAGTGTGGTATACGAACTCACCAGGACCTCCTAGAAGTGTCCAGACGGATCAACGATAACCCCCAAAACCGGGAAGATTTTAGGAAAACGTTTCTAGAGCAGGGAATGTCGATTACGGACTGGTTCACTATCGTCGCAGGGGTGCAGAAGTATGCGGACAGCTCTAACTAATTATTGGATCTGTGTTGGACACCTAGATGAGCTCGTTAAATTGTTCTCGTATTCCGGCTATCATCATGATACCGGTACTGCCATACTGTCAACTGTCAATTATTCTACTTATGCTAACCGCACTCCCAGACACTCTTTCCTACTGTTGTACAGAAGGGCGGCTACACGTATCTGCGGCCTTCTAACCGTAAGAAGAAATTCTTGCAGAGATAGCTCAAGCCTTGGTTCGCATCTCGACATCTATCCTGAATACCCCGGAGATTGCATATCACGGGTGATCCTGCATTGAATCATACCTTCTAGGACCCGGTTGCTGCGGGTGCATTCATATCTCACGCATAACTTCCGACGCTAAGATAGTAAGGCAGCTAAAGTTCCATTCATCGAGCGGTGAAAACCTATATCTAGATACATCTGGTTCCGCTTTTTATAGATCACACTAAGTAGTATTCAGACTTATTCTTGCGTCCCCGGCGCTCGCTGAGATTGGTGCTACATCACCAAGGCGTTACTGTTGGATCTGGTGACCGGAAGATGGCTGTTCCTAAATATTTCCCTAGTTGCTCTACCACTGAAACTGAAGCCAGGAAGGTTACCAAGACGTCAGTTAAAAATCCGTCCAATGAAACGTCCAGGAAAATGCTAATATGGCAGATGGAGGTCAGAAGCGTCTTGTGCATTCGGTCCTATTTAAATTTTATGCTGCGGCATTGCTCCCGTATGTAGACCACTGTAGCGCGATCACTGTTGTTCCTTCAATAGCATTAGTCAATGACCTTTCGATAGTAAAGTAAATCACTCGGGTTCCCTCAAAATCCGCGAAAGCGCGCGTCATTTCCCTTCCCACATTCCCTCTCCTCGGGCCGGCCATCGCGGCCTTCATTCAAAGTGACGGTCACGACGTGACAGCCACACAGTTCTTCAGAATTCATCATGTTCAAAGGACGAGATCCCAGGCAATATGCAGATGGTGTACGGTATGTTTTTACGTGTATATTTGGTCTCCCACTGCTCGAGTTAACTGGTCATTAACAGTGTTCCCTCCTTCTCGCGGAGGGAGCGTGCTCTGGTGCGACAACGCGACCGGCAATTGAAACTCGAGGCTTCCATGATGAGCCGCAATGAACACTTAACAAAAATCGCGTCTGAGTTTGGGAACTCTGCACCGGCCATTGATAGATATCTTCACAATACTACCAAGGACAATATGTCCTGGGACGAGGAGTATATCGATGGACGGCGTAAGGACTTCTTTGGATATGATTTTGGTGTCAAAGGTTGGCCCTCTGCTCAGTGTCATTGAATAAAGTTCTTATACTAGATATGATAGATTATTGCTTAACCACATATACTAGTGAGCAGACCGTGTCGACGTCTCAACGTGAGCTAACATCAGCAACACTAGTCGATGGTCATACTAAACCTCGTGGCGGCAATGCTACTAGTAGTGGGTACTATCCTATTTTTCATTAATCTCATTTCCTGAGACGAAATGTAGTGGCTGCAGTTGACTGCGACTCTTCCGCTACCCCTGGCCTAAAACGAAAGAGGACAGCCGATCCCATCGACTCCTCCGTTACTCCCCAATCTTCTCATCTTCCTGATGCCCCCCTCATGACCGTCGACACTGCTCCCGCCGAAACCACGAGCTCGTCGTTCTCGGGGATGACCTCTGATGATCGTCAACTGGCGGTCTTGCCGTCCTTTAAGCGAAAACGCTTGGTTGAGGAGCCTAGTTTCCCGCTCGACAATGCTAACTCGTTGGATCAAATTTCTCAGCCAATAGTCCAGGACGCCAGTCTGCAGGGCAATCCTGATTCGCTCGACACAAATCTTGAAATTCAACGGACTGAAAACTCGAAGTCTGACCTCAGCTACATGTCTACCTCAACTCGGCCTGGGCGTGTCATTATCTCTGTGCCTAACCTGAGATCTCACTCAGCGAAGCCTGTGACACGGACGGGCGACCCCCAACTTACTGCTCTCAAACCCAGGTTGATACGGCATGTACAGCCACGTAACGATATTCCAAGTCAGTGTACCCTTTGATTACCTAGGAACAGTACTGACGACGCGCTTCCCAGATGACCAAGCACTCAAACAATCTGCGTATCCTACTATCGAAACCTTCCTTCGCTCGCTCAACAAAAATTATGTCAAATCAATGTTTGACAGGGTCGGCATATTGACACATGCTGATCTTCTCGATGTGTCTCATAGGATTCGAATACCCCAGAATCGGGATGATCTAAGGAAGTCGCTCCTCGAACAGGGTATGACTTTATGCGATTGGTTTACGATTGTCGCAGGAGTGCAGGAGTATTCACTTGGCGTATTGTCCATTTAGACTTGTCTTGAAACAGTGCACTTTTCGGACTTTGTTTCTTATGATCAGACCTTGTTCAATATATAATTCCAGTCAATGTTCAGTTCCCTAAGTAGATACAGCAGGTACAAATGCGGTCCTTTGTCTATTGATCCGCAATGGATACATTATCGTTTCTTTGACTCTTCCACAGGTCGATGATTTTACCACCATGGCGTCAGCACCCCCCATAAGAAATGAATAGGTTTCAGAGTTCCTCAATAAAACTACCAATCAATCCTTCTCGTCCACTCATACGCTCTTGTCGGCCACGTTCTCGGAACCACATCCATCGAAAGCGGCTGGTCCTTCTCAAAGACCACTTCCTCAAAATGTCTCTTGAATAACTGCATATCATCATCGGTGTGCATCTGGTACTCTTGGTCCGTGTCACTATCTGATACTGCCGTCACCGGGCTCGGCGGGCGTACGATGCCAAATGGGTTACCGTGATATACCAGTACTCTGAGGGTCTTGATAGGGCACGACCGTTTAGCGCGCGCTTCTGCGATGGTGCTGACAAAGTAAGCGGGAAGCGTGGCGTCGTGCTCGATGCCAAGAGTGATGAGGGAGGGACAGAGGATTTCATCGACATCTTCGTCCGACTCTGAGGACTTTGAGGAAACGTCACTTCCACTCTTCTTGCTCTTCACCGTTGACACGTGGTCATCGTCACATTTTGGTCGAAGTGCTTGCAGTACTGAGCGCGTCGTAGAGGGAGATCCAAAGGCGAGGATCCGAAGTGAAGCAAGACGGGGGAGACGCTGGAATATGTGTTTCCAATTTGATGAAGTCAAACGATTGCTTCTCGCACAGCTATCCCTCACGCCAACGTCTGTTACATCATGCAACGGATACGTGGGTAACACGGACTCGATCTGCGAAGCAGTAAATGTGCCGTACATGTACAACGTCTGGACCGACCCAGCCACAGAGATGCAAGGCGTATCCAGGATGACGAGGGGTTGACGAGCCAAATACCATTTTTTAATATTATGTAGATTGGCTAGACGTGAATTATCAATGGGAAGGAGTTTCCCGAAATCTTCGTCGGAATCACGAAAGGGCACCCCCCAAAAATACATATTCGTGTGTTTGGGTAACACCAGGTGGGAAAGAAGCCTGGATATTATCGTCACAGAGGGCCAGTCCCCAAGGTCCAGTTCGCGCAGGTGAGGAAGTGGGATGAACCGGTTTCGTGGGGGAGCAGGAGTATCAGACGCGTCCGGCCTTATAGGCCCTGCACGAATGAGATTTAGCTCCTCTAGCCGCGGTGATTGCTCTATGAAATCCAGAAACTCCGACGTGGTCATACGACCCACATCGCTTTGGTCATGCAAACAGAGGTGGGTTAGATTGGAAAAAAGGCCAGTAGGCCACGAAGTGAAGTACGCGAGGCAGAGTTGTCGAATATTGGGCATCTGCCCACTGAATAAAGGGGGGAGGACACCCCCGACGACGTCCCTGCCTTCGGTCATGATAGTCAGGCTGGCTAAATGGGGAGCCGCATCTGCCGCGCACAGACGTGGATAAATAGACGTGCCGCCCTCCCACCCATCGACAGCTACATGGAACTCTCTGAAGCGGCGTGAATATTGCAATGTGGCGTCTAGGACCTTCTCTGAGACCCCAGGTTTCCTGATGCCCAGGTACAGTGTCAGCGGCGCAGATGCCGACCGTTTCAAAAACTTTTCCAGCATCAACGAGGTGTCTACGGAGGCCCAGAGAAAAGGGGACGAGGCGATGACTCCCCTCCAGCGGCGGCAAACGTGAAGCAACGACAACCAGTCACGGTGGTGTTCGTCGTATTTTGAGACTGTGCCGTCGTTTAGCATGGGGAAGAAGCTCGGAAGGTGCTGCTGAGTCCCATAGAAGATCGTGGCCAGTAGTTCAGGTGGAAGCCGGTGGATAGGCTGCAGTGAATTGCGGAAGCCGCGAAGTCGCGCAGCTGCGATCTGAAGCTGCTTTTCCAGTTCATCAATCTATTGAATGCCCTTTAGTGGTATTCAAAATACGTTCAAGTAGAGCACCACCTGCTCGATGAGGCCGTGGACAGTCTCTCTATTGCGCACTGCGTCAGAAGTTATAATGATCGTATGAGACGCCGGTGACTCACTTTGCTTTCTTCTGGGCGGCGACTACTTTGTAGGTCAGAGCATCAATCAATTGTTGCAAAGTTAGATGCGCGCCAGCGGGAGCCATGGAGGGGAATTGAACTTAGGCTTGAGCGGTGGTCGTACAATTACAAGTTGATTATCCGACCCTCGAATTCACGTCCGCGGGAGCTAATCATTGGTGGCACGGATATTGCCGTGTCCGGAGATACCGGCCCTCATTCCATGTTTTTCTGTTCTGATCAAGTTCTGATTCGCAAAATAGAGTGCTCCCTTTGGTCCTTGTCGGTGAGTTCGCCACGATCCAGAAACAAGGAAAACAAAAGACAAGTATCCACCAAGTGAATTTCGTTACGATATTTGAATGAGTATTTTTATCTTCATCAGCAGAAAGAAGTCATTGGATGCATAGCCAGATAGCTGTACTCGCCAAAAGAAACTATTCGGATAAGAAGCATCAAGGGGAGACTGCAAGGACTACGAATCTGAGCTTCCTGATGAAGATATGGGGGTGGGAAACAAATCGAGATACATCATAGTAGTACAACAGTCTGCAATAAATACAAGCTATATATGGACAGACTATAAGCCCGTAACATGGGCACGAACAGGGGTCGACACCTCCCATTGCATCACAAGGCTCAGCTTACCCTGTGGTGGGACCGTGCATAGCCAATTAATCTTCCCATCTTTACCCAGCGCGTCCACGTCAATCCCGCTCTCATCCGATCCCTCCCATCGTGCCACTACACCTTCGCTGACCTGGACGTGAGGAATAGCCCTCGACGCATTCGTCTTGACTGTCCTTATGCTAGACCCATCAGGAAGCGACAATGCGGGGCTAACTAGCTTGACGTTGATCTGCTCGTCCTCAGAGACAGGAATTTGGTCAAGGATCTTGAGGTTCTCCACAGTGGTCGTCGCCTTGGTGTTGTGGACGGAGATCCGTTGGACGTAAATATAATTGGAGGATTTAGTGTAGAAGCCACTTTGGGAGACCTTCTTGCTTTGAGGGTGGTAGGTGATACGGAGAGATGGGTCCAGCCTGCGAACGATGTAGATGAGTAGAATTGCTGTATTTTCTGAACGTACCCAAGAGGACAGTCAAAGCTTTCTTGAGGACTAACAGCAGGCAACGACGATCGCGAGATAAAGCTACCATCAACGTAAACGCTCGCTGAACCTGCAAGCAAAGTATAATCGGAAGCATTGGTAATTTTGGCCTACGGTTGGTTAGAAAAGCGTGTCACGACGAGCAGGACTGTTTTAAACCTTCAGATGGGTCTTTGTATCAACTTTTGGGACTGAAACCCACGACATGGATGCGTCGAGGTTCAACTCGACTATCGTAAAGGTGTGCTCAGTCCCATCAGCAGGGATAGTAACACGTCCAGGAACCCTGTATGTTGCGCTAACGTTTCCCTTAGAGGTCACAGTCGATCCGATATGCGGCATTCCTCGAGGACTCAAGTCAAAACTCATGTCCTCGTCGAGTTCGAACGCCATAGATCTCTTGCGGGAAGTGGGACCGGCGCTTCGAGTGGCTCCGAGCATCATGGACTGCGGCATTAGCGGTGCAGGCTTGTACATGGATAGTGTCCAGGGACTGAGGGTGGGAACACCAACACCATAAGTCGGTGTGGCAGTTTCGAGCGTGAGCGGGACGTCTTCCCAAGACTACGCAACATGAGATTGGCAGCAGTGAGATCAATGCTGCTCACCTCGCCAGTAGCCTGCTTGATATTGGCTTTATAGATGAGAGTAACAGGAGTTTCTTTCGTCTGCATATTGACTCGGACGTCGTACCCGGCATACCAGCTGGCACGGTTCACAGCTGCGCGAGATGAGTATACATAGTATGAAACTCGGAGAGAACGTGCCATAGATTAAGACAAGTTCGACCTCGCCGCCTGTGCCTGCAAACACGCCAACGGACACGCGTTGCTTCAACAGGCTGTTTGCCTCTGGCGGGCTCGATAGAACCAGCTGCTCAGCTCTGACAGCATCCTCAGTGTCCTTGAGCTCCTTTTCCAACGTCAGGACTCGGTCATCGAGTTTCTCAGCGGCAGAGTCGTAGTTTTCCACGACGGCGGTGAGGTTGTTGGGGTTGACGCTCTGCATGTTCATTGTGTTGAGGTAACTCTCGATGGACTCGAGGGCCTTCTTGGCCCGGCCCAAAGCTTTCTGTAACTGGTCCCGTTTGTTCTGCAGGTCAACGAGTTTGGCTGAAGTTGTCGCGACAGGAGGCCGAGGCATTGCAGAGAGGACGACATCGTGTATAGTAGCGTTGCCTCGTCCTTCGACCCTTCATCGGCACTGTAAGCATTCAGTGAAACGAAGAGGAGAGGTGATACGTACCTCAAGGATTGTGCCTCGAGAACATCTGGCAGTCCATTGATTTGCACCAAGTTCTGCCCCGTGCTCACGGCAAATTTGCAGTGACGAGTAACCTCCGCACGACTGCTGTAGACGCTGACTTTGACGATTTTACTGTCCTTGATGGAGGAGAGCTCGATGTTGTTGACAGGCTCAAACGCTGGGGGGCTGTCGTCGTTGAGTTGGGTGGCCATCACTGCAGAGAGAGTGATTCAGGCGGCTGGTGTTATATAGCCTCGAGCTGACTCAGGCTGTTGAATGTGACTCTGAGATCGGTATTATTTTAATTGCACAGCGATGCCACATCGATGGTCACCGACTGCGAGGATGATTGTAGAAAGGAAGGAGCCTCAAATTTTCATTGCCCGTTCAAGCGCCACCTGGTGCTTGGGGATTCCCGCCTAGCTGCTGTTTTTCTGTGGAATTCCAGTATACTCTTAACCGCCCTCCTGCATTCGTCGAGCTGTGGAAGATTCTAATCAGTTACCTGCAGCCGTTCCTGATTGGGACCTATACGGACTCTGGTTAGTTACCTTCTTAGGGACAGCAATCAGAATAAAATTTCCTCCTCCTCCTTGTCCCGGTACACCACATAGGCCACAGCACATAGTTCGCCATGTCAGGGCTGTGGGCCCGGCCGTCCCTTATTGGGACCTTGCACCGGTAACAACACCAACAACAACACCAACACCCACCACACCACACCACCAGGCCCACAAGAGAGCCACGTGCAGCATCAATGTTAAATAAATCGAGAGCCAGCCGAACAGAAACTCCTTGTGCAAAATACAAACAGTAATCTGAGAGCGAGCGATGCTTTAATCAGACTCACCAAAAAAGTGCCTGGGGCCAAAGGAGGGATGCGTACTTCTCACTAGGTACAGTAGACATAAAGTAACTAGGTTGGATGTACAGCTGGAGGACTGTAGTACGGACGCCGGCACGCTTCTGTTGAGGAGCACCGTCGGTAATAAAACTTCCTTCCTTCCTTCCTTCCTTCCACTCCATCCTATCGAAAAACAGGCGAAACCTTATCTCGTCTTGGGAACCCTTGGTGCTACTGCCATGTGCTGTAAAGAAGGAGAAAACGTGCCTCACATTTTACAGTAGTTGTGGAGTAGGTACTAGGTACATATAGAATGGATTTGACCTACAGCATGCGTACAGCACTCAAATCGAACGGATCACAGCTTTGAGCAATTCTGGCACGACCACAGGAAACCTGCATTCCCTTTCTACATCCTCGAGCACGTTTGCTGTATGCCTTCTCTCCATCCGCTCTCGAAGCAAATCCAGCTGTGCTTTCGCGAGCAATTTCGGCATATCTGCTGTAAAATTCAGGTACCACGAATAAGCAAGAGAGAAAAGTACACTTACCTGCTGTGGCCCGTTTCTTTAAGGGCTGTATGGCGCCCATTCTCTCGAGACGTTCTTCCACCATCTCCGCTTGGGCAATGATGGCAGTCATCTTTCTACGCGTGTCCCAGTACTCCCTTATGAGACATGACGCGGACGTTTGTTCACTGTCTGGAGGAGGCGCGGGGTCTTTTGACGATGGCTCAGTCCTCACAGCGTCAGGAAAGAATGTCAAGAATTGATCTGTCGATGTCTGAAGCAATTATGAGGCTCATATCAAGGATCTCTCTTGCAAGCCTACTTTCGATGCTGGCACAAAACTTATAGATGCAAGTGGCTTCCTAGCAGAAGGTTCTTGGGAAGGCTCCTTCGAAGGTGACATAGACACTTGGTTGACTGCAATAGCACACGCGTCCTGCAGAATTTATCTTATCGGCGATTCCACATTATGAGCGGGAGGTCACACACCTCGTACTCTTTTGCACGCTGTTCAAAATCAGTTGCCAGAGATTCGCGCCGTTGATCGGTTGATTTTCCTTTCTGTGCGCTGTCGGACTGAGAATGGGAAAACCGTGAATCCGAAACGCGTTTGGCAGCAGCTGGCTTTGCTAGTTTTTCAAAATCTGTCGGGGGTCTGTATAAGGGGGATGAGCTGGATATATACGCAGCCAGAACAATATTACTCACCGTTCGGAGACAAGGATCTTGTCACTGGCATCAGGTCAAAGCTCGGACAATAGTACTGAGACCGTCCTGATTAATTACTGACATAGAGCAAAGGATCATCGCCTTTTTGCAGTCCATCGTGTCATCATGCTGACATTTTTCAAGATTGCGAATCACACTGTACACCGGCTATTGTCGTCAGATCAGACAGATGTCACAGTGACGGCGACGTACCGAATATTTTCTCGTCGTCCATGAGAACACCACACCTTCGAGACTCGGTGGTCGTATATTGGCCTCTGGCGGGTGAGGCATCTTTATCGCGTCCAAATCTTTACGTAGCTCCATTGCCAGATCCTTCAGATGGAGATCCAGCAGCCTCGTGGCCTTGTCGGGCTTGTACACGACGCAAACCACCATGTCGAGGGCACGTCCAGGTCTGATCGACATGGCTCAGATGAATGAAAGAAAGATAGGGTGATGGAAGAAGATAACGATGACATGGCGTGGATGGAAGCTCAAGTTAAATTATTTGAAATTTGGAAAAGAAGACCTAATTACTCATCACGTGGCCGCGATCTCCGCGCGCTACGACCTGCTACGACAGGTTGCAACTTGCAACTCGCTTCGAAAAAGTCGTCTGATGATGTTCTTGTAAGCACTTATATGACTTTAGAACCCGCATGGATTAATCTGGGATTTTCCGAAGTATCGAGTATGTACAGCAACTAGATTATCTGTACATCAAGTACCTTTACTATGTGCTGCCATTGATATACTTTCTGATTAATAAAAATCATATTCTTTGCTACACACTGACTTCAAAGGATAACGACCTATGTTACAACATCATCCTGCCTGCAGGCTGAAGTAGCTGACATACTGTCTGCGGATATTCTGAGTCCAAAGAAATACGAGATTTACTGAACACCAGGCCAATGGGAGTTCAAGCAAAAGTAAAGCACGCATTGGAGGAACGAAACTACTCTACTACTTTGCAAAAATGCCCAGCTCTTTCAAACGGTATCTAGAAAGTCCGGCATGAGCAAAGATATACCCATCACTGAAACTCAAGTACGCGTCCAACGCCTCCTGGTTGGGTTTAAGGATATCCGAAATGTTGTTGTGAGCCTCAACAGTAGAATCACCGAGTCGCCTCAAAATGTCGATCTTCGTAGAATTGTCGCATAAAGCAAGGAGGGAAACCCGGTTCAGTTCCTCCCCGGCAATCTCTTCCTTGTAGAAAGAAAGAACATCACTACGACTAAGGTAAGCTATTGCGTCAGGTGGGTGAGCGAAAGGACTGACTTTGCGGACAACATGAAAACCATTAGGTCTGGAATCGCCGCAATATATGCAGTCACCGGTACAGAAGCTGGAAATATAAACACCCCCATAACATCGGCAATACCGGAGATATTTCTCGTGAACGTTGTGTATCTTTTAGCCGACGCCGGCATCTACAATTCGCAATCAATGAGCACATTAGAAAGCTGATTGTCGACACTAACCTTCATGCCTTGGGTCCGATAGTCAAGACTCGCGGCGGTCACAAAATTAAGGGTACCCGTGATAACAATATTTGACGCAGGATGATTAGGGAAACATTTTGGCGCTTCTATCATTAAGTAACAGAACAGCTGTTGTAGAGGATCGGCCGGGGACGCCTTCCCGATCATGCACGCAAAAAGATCCTGTGCGATGTTATCAGAGGTAGAATATTCCGGGATGAATTTATCGTCAAAGTAGAAAAAGCAGGCGATATAGAGGACGATGTAGATGCGGCAGTTGATATCTTGGATGTGGTTGTAACAGGTGGTGACAGTATCGGTGCCGTGTTTAATGTATGGCATAAATGATTTCGAGGTATCTTCGTTGAGGATGAGAGCGTGACGAGCTACTTCTTCGCATGCTAACGAAAACAGCTCAGCGTCAAACGGAATGGCTCGCTGTATCTGCATGTCGACAGAGCATCGATCTAATAATAGTCGTACGCTCTCTCCGATATCGCGAACCTCAAGATGAAGGATCAATGAAAATGTGGTGAGTAGAGCAGCGGGATAAGCTCACTGTGTCGGCAAGCAGGTTTGTAGAGGCCATTTGTGTACGGATCATTCGAATACAAGAATCTCCATCCTTTTTATGTGGGCAAGTGTATCATGGGGAGGTACCCTGAGAAATCACATGGTGCTTCTTCAGGAAGAGCCAGAAATCCGAAAGAACCATATCTGCGACACGAGGAACTCCGCTGCATTTGAGATGTCAACGGTTTGGCAGAATGTGGGTGTGGAGACCTTTGGGAAAATGAAGGAACACCTAGCTACCGAGGTCCATAGATACAATGAATTGCACTTACTAGCTACTACAACGGATCTTAGCATTGATATATCGACGTATCCTGGAACCGTGCGGCTTTTGAATATAAGCCGCTAGGTGTGCGGTATGGGAAACAACAGAACGAGAGTAAAGTTCAATTTGCTGCTTTGAACAATGATGAGATGCTCAAAAAGGAGAAAAAATGTGATACCGTACTATCAGCCTTGACTTCTCGGTCTAGCTATAAAAAACCGATAAGGAAAGGTACACTTCCGGTACTGATTCTACAGTCGGTTCCATGATACTTTTAAGCAACCAGCAGCTTGGGGAATGAAGAGAAAATGGAGTACTGGATGAAAGACGGTGTTCTGCACAAGGATGCATGAGAAGGTCTTCATGTAGCTCAGGAACCACTTTACCCGTCTGCGCCTCAGTCTTTCTCGGGATCAAGGTGTGTCCGATATCATAAGCGGAGTATTAAAAGGATTTCCGTACCTTCTTTCTCCTTTAACAAGTTGGATCTGGTGATCTAGCCACTCTGCTTAGCTTTCTTCTCAGGGGCATGAAAGCCAGAGTAAACCACCACCCTCCCTTCGTTTCGTTGTTCAATCATACCCACTCAAGGCCAAAATGTGGTATCTTGAATGAAGTCGTGGACGCTGGTATATTCATAAAGCCGACCTACGAACATTGGAACTTGGGGTCCACGACGACGACAGTGTAGGTATCGATAGAGATACTTTACTAAGCTGACGCGTTGGCGAGTAATGGTGTCGATGCAGGTCGGGCCCGGGGCCTCGTGGCCGTCATGAGCAACATCGAGAGAACCATAGGTGGTTCCTCTTAGCCATATCTGTGACGCTGATAGCGATGCTCACATAGTCTTTAATAATCCCTGTATGTGGTCATTACGAAGGGCGCCTTAGAGGAAAGGTCCTGTATCCTCTCACTGGATAAAATGAATGAACGAATCGGTGAAAGTGCCAAATTCTCTGAATCTCAAGGTACAACAATTCAAAGTTCCAATACCACTAATGATAGCCACAAACCTTAAATTAACCGAGAACCATTCCAGTAACATCGCCAAACCATGCTTTTTGATCTTTTGGGGAAGCCCAGTCTTCCGTATGTCCTGGGATACATTTATGAGACGGAATTGCAATGGGGCGGATAGCGACGAACCTCCAAAGAACGTTTGGAAATGCATTCCTTTGATCTTGGTTTCCTTTGACATCTTCATAGTCAGTCCGTGAACGGAGATGACAGGTTTTCCATCGATATAGAGTTCAAGCTCGCCTAACATCATTGCAGGAAAGATTATACCAAAAGACTGTAGAAACTGACCGTCTTGCTTATTTATCTCATTCAATTTGACTCGGAGCGCGACATCGACCCATCTTCCCACCGGCCAGGTAAAGGCGCCTCGCCCTACGGAGAAACCATAATCGGGATTCTTCCTAGACCCAGGAACGCGTAGAACGGCTGCTTCATTGCCCTCAGTCAAGGGAAAATATGTATAAATCTCCCCGGTACCATGGGGCCTGGAACGCGTCAGAGGGACGCACTTTACGAACGGCAGACGAACCTCCACATAAGCCTGGCATCAAAACATTGACATCTGTCGTTCTGACGACCACCACTACACCGATAGGACGCGTCGCCGTCACCGCCGACTGACCGATATGCGTCAGAGACGTCTAAAACAGCGAATGACACTCACAAATGCCAGGAAGTTTACCGCCTTTAGCCCATTCCCATCCTGATTCGAAAATAACTCGATAGCTCATGATTGCTTCGTTCACTGTTCCGTTTAGGAATCCGGGTGGGCCAGCGACATAGAAACCGAACCCGCCTACAATGGAAGCCGAGGGGTTGATACTCCCACGCGGATAGAAAGCCTCCCAGGCTTGTTCTGGGCGCTCGCCGTCGTCAGGGTTGGGATGAGACGGCACCGGAAGTGAGACGACGTTATGAGAAGTGCGATTGAAGACCTTGTGCACGCCTAGGGCAGAATCGTCGAGAGGGACGTGTTTTATGTTGGCATTGCCGCTAGACTTGGCCAACGATGAGGACGAGGTGAATCCGTTGCGAAGGCGATCACTGGGCACTGGAATTAGAGGGTGCATGATGGAAGAGAGTGTGTTGGTCGGCCCGAAATCCGACGGAGATATTTTGCCAAGTATCCACGGAAGAAAATACGAGATAAGCAGATTGGCCAGAGAGTATATGTCCATTATGATATTTTCGCCCAAAAAATGAACATTTCAACCAAGTACGATGGGTTTGCTCTTCAGCCTTATAGGATAGGAGTTGCAGAAGATGGAGGACTTTGGGAGGACTTCGCGAGAAAAACTCCCGCTTACATAAGAGCATAGCTTCGACTTCAACAACAGATCCCCGAAATCTTCTCTTTTCACTCATTCAGCCATTACTCCCTCTCACCATGTCGTCGTCGTCGACGTCGATGAGCTCAAAGTCCCCACGATTGCGACGGCCGAAAGGTATCTCAGGCTCTCCTGGTTCTCATTTCGAAAATGTTGAGGAGGACGAACACTCGGACCACGTGTATCAGAATCCTGTATGTTTTCTTGTTTTGCTGGGAACCTTGCCTTGACCGAAAGGACAGAACAATCGTCATCCTATAGAGCGAATTCTCGAAACAGAAAAGGCTAGTATTATCGTTGTAGGAGTCTTGACGACGCTGGCGTTCGCGCTGCGCCTGTACAAACTCAGCCACCCTGACCAAGTCGTGTACGTCAATCTCTTTGTCTTTGTGATCCTGCATTGAGAGTCGTGGTGCAGTTTCGACGAGGTCCATTTTGGAAAGTTTGCCTCGTATTACCTCCTGCGGACATACTACTTCGACGTACACCCTCCTTTCGCAAAGCTGTTGTTCGGACTTGCAGGCTGGTTCGTCGGATTCGACGGCCAGTTCCAGTTCGAGGAGATAGGCGACAGCTACACGGTCAACCATGTTCCCTACATCGGCATGCGCGCCCTACCAGCCATTCTCGGTAGTCTCACAATCCCAGTTGTCTATGCTATCATGAAGCAAAGCGGGTACTCCACAGTCATTGCAGCATTCTCGGCGTCTCTTATTCTCTTCGGTCCGTAATTGCCTATTTCGTGTTTCTATCAATGCTCATCAGTGTCCAGACAATGCCCACATCGCACAGTCCCGTCTTATTCTCCTTGACGCTACACTTATCTTCTTCATGTCACTCACCATATATTCCTACATACGATTCCAGAAACTCCGTTATTGGGAATTCTCGACAGAATGGTGGGTCTGGTTGATTCTTACGGGAACCTTCATGGCCTGTACTTGGGGGTCCAAAGTCAACGGCATTCTCACGGTCTTTGCAATCGGTGTTGCCGTTCTCATTGACCTCTGGGATCTTTTGGACTACAAGAAGGGAAATACTATGGCACGTGTCAAATACACATTTGTCGATTGTGGACTCAAGTATTTCACTTTAGGACCATTTCTGGAGACACTTTACCGCTAGGGCGATTGGGTTGATAGTCGTGCCTTTCGTGATCTACCTGTCTTTCTTCTACATCCACTTCGCTATTCTCACACAATCCGGGCCCGGTGACACATTCATGAGTCCGGCGTTCCAAGAAACGCTTGCAGGTAACGAAATGCTATTGAACAGTCAAGGTATGTGTGCCGAAGATCGTTCCCATAAAATACTCACCATGTATCAGATATCAAATATTTCGATACTATCACTCTGCGGCACAAGGACACTAAAGTGTATTTGCACTCGCACCCTGAGAAATATCCTCTGAAATACGAGGATGGTCGTATCAGCAGTCAAGGTAATATCTCAGACCTTTTGGCATTTGAGTCATGCCTTGACTGTTCACAGGTCAACAGGTTACTGGCTATGCCCATAACGATACGAACAACTTTTGGCAAATCATACCCACCAAATCGCTTCCTGAAACTGGTCGTGGTCGGATTGTACGCAACGATGACATGATCCAGCTTCTTCACGTTAACACCGATACACTCCTCATGACGCACTGATGTCGCGTCGCCACTTATGCCTACTAACGAGGAATTCACAACGTGGCCAAGGGATGACCACTCACGATATAATGACACGTTATTCAAGCTTGCCCTCATCGACTCTCACGACGGCGAGGCCTGGAAGACGAAATCAGGATACTTCAGACTGGTCCACGTCCCTACTATGGTTGCGATGTGGACTCACAACAAACAGCTTCCTGAATGGGCGTTTAAACAGCAGGAAATCAACGGTCATAAAAGCGCGACAGAAAAGTCAGCTACGTGGTATGTTGACGAGATCATCGACGGGGAAGGTAAGCCTAACGCATGCTGGAACGCACAGTATCTGAAGCAGATCTTTACCTCTAGATGAGGACGACCTGAGTAACCGCACTGAGCCTGCCGTTCCGAAGGTCCCAAAGAAGATGAACTTTTTCCGCAAATGGGGGGAACTCCAGCTTTTGATGTTGCAGCACAATGCAGGGTTGACCGCTTCTCACCCCTACGCTAGTAGCCCGATCAACTGGCCATTCTTGTTGAGCGGAATCAGTTTCTGGACTGAGAACGATGAGCAAAAGCAAATATATCTAATTGGAAATCTGGTGGGCTGGTGGACATGCGTAGTTATGTTGTCGATCTACGTTGGTGTCCTCGGTGCCGACCTTTTGGCTCGTCGCAGAAACTACAATCCTATTGAAGACTGTTAGTACCAAGATTACTTATAGTTCTTGTGCTAACTATTGTCCTTCTTTTTTCAGCTGTCCGCAACCGCCTTTGGAACTCGACAGGATTCTTCTTTGTCATTTGGGCAGTGCACTACTTCCCTTTCTTCTTGATGAACCGACAACTTTTCGTCCACCACTATCTCCCTTCGCATGTGGCCTCTGCCATGATTGCCGGCTCCGTAGTTGAACTTCATGCTCTCTGATACGGTTAACTACCCTTCGTCGATCCATGGGCCATTGACTCGTCCAAAAGCTCGAACCTATGCGGACATTGGCCTGAAGGGACCAATAATCTTTGTAGTGTTTTGCATCGTACTGTTCTCGATGTTTGTGTTCCTGGCGCCGTTGACCTATGGAACACCTGGGTATGTTCTTTTACGCCATAAGAATCTTCATTCTGATTGTGTTATTTAGCCTCACTGGAGACCAAGTAAACCAGCACCGGCTGCTGTCCACGTGGACACTCCATTTTGCTGGCAAAATAACTGCGGAGATTCCGGCTTAAGCGGAATTTTTTTGGACGCCATGGATGGTGCGAGTATGTTACCCTTAGAGAGAAGCGTAGGTCGTGGACCATCTTTTACTTATGAGAGGCTTGGCTTAGTGCATATCTATCTCCTATGATTGTCGGGTTGGTAGCCTTTGTAAATACGTGGGGTGGATGTCTTCTAGTGTTACCCATATTCAAACTGTAAGCTCATTTTACTGCTTTTCTTGATGAGCTGTATATTGGCCTCAGCGCTGTTACGCAACATCTCAGAAATGTTTGGTGGGTCCATGCACATAATTGCAAGTGTTAGCAAGCCTACTTCGACGATACACGAATCGTACTAACCCGAACACTCCATCGGCAAACACACATGAACTATTTATCACTCCGGACAGATTCGCGTGTATTTGGGACCTAAACTCATAGAATTACTTCAATCTGTCAGTAATAATACTTAGTATCTTTCATTCTTCCATTCATAGGGTGAACATTGATCTGTAGGATTGGAGTTTTGTATTGGTCCTTACAAGTTTCCTGCTCATCTAAACAATTATCCCAACACAGTGGCACGCTTATGGCATCTTACGAACAGTTTTTGTAGGTATATGGTATTCAGATTCAGATAGATAAGACATTACAATTCATTAACGGCGCAGCACTGAATGCATGCGCAAGAGACATTATAGGCAAATCGTAACATGCGAGATCAGATAGTTCTATCGTTTCGACTCGGAGTTCAGTTATTTCCTTATTGTTTCACGAGTCCATCAAACTAGAGGACGCGTTAGGGTGTTGGAAACAGTTCAGGTATTGAATGAATTCTTACCCGCACTACCAACGATGTGGGCCACGGAGACACCTCCAAATTGCTGTCTAGGTAACCATAGCGAATATGCTTGTCGTCGATCTTGAACCTTTACAGCGACAATCAGCTTCGGTTTTTCGAGGTCGACGGCCGGTTCTCATTTACCTATTCAGTTTACCGCCGTCGCCGGGACCGCGAGATAAGCCAGGATGGCTAAGCACGGCTCGCAGCGTTTCACTTAAGATCTATCGAGGTATCAATAAAGCTGAGAGATGAACATGAGAACAGATACAAACCTTCACAGTCAAAGGCTCCCCTATGCATCTAGAAGAGCATTTCGTGAGATGTATATGATAAATTGGATCAGCACCTACTTCGACACACTGAAGATCTCTTCCTGGACCTGACCTTCGGTAGTCGGCGCTGAGTTAGCTGTGGTGGATACTTCGTCAATCAGGTCCACACTACACGCACGAAAGAAGAGAAAGTCGCACCTGATCCATGGAAGGTGGGTTCGAGACCTGTGTTCTTCGTAAGATTCCACATAATTAGGTAAGCTGATGTAGTAACGTACGCATTACTTCACGAACTCTTGCTTCGCTTGTCGCGGATTTCACATTGTCAAGGCAGATGTTAAGCATGTTCGTCATGGCTGGATTGAAAGCATGAGTCCTGATAAGCGTTGACAGGATACATCACTACTGACCCAAAGAAAGTTCGACCGATGCGCCGACCAAGATGGCTAAGACCGTGTTGTTGACTTCATCTTTCTGTATTCCAAGCTCGGCTAAACGTTTGATAAGCTTCTCATCCTTCTTTTGACTTTTGTTGGACGAGAAGGCACTCTCAACCAAATGGACGATGGAAAACTAGCATGACACGTTCAGTTGACATCTCAAGGAGATTGCATCTGCTGGGACGTCACCTTATCGGCGGATTTGAGGTGGCTGGATAGGTGCTTGACATCCTTCTGCACTTTCTGCTGGAAGTTCACTAGTTTGGACTCCTCTACATTCAGGAATACGTATCTGTTTAGATGAGAAATTATTAGTCGACGAATGACGGACGAAACCTATAGCGCACTCGTAGATGTCTCCTAGGATGTCGTACAGCTCAGCTGGGGTATACGCTCCATGTTGAGATCCCTTTGTCAGTTGAATCCCAGCCTGCAAAAACAAAGAAGTGAATCATAAATTCAAGGGAAATTGAATATGAAACGTACCACTTCCGTCGCAACCCAGCCGACCGTCAATGGTTTGAAGGACATCACGCACAACATCAACGACGCGCGTTTCGCTTCCCACCAAGCGCAGCGACTGCTCCGACATGAGGGACACAGTCTGAGTGTAGAAATACTGCGCTATCTTGTCCTCTGCACCTATAGCCTCAGTGAGCGCGCGGACGACAATATCACGGCGTTTTTCGTCATTTTGGGCGATATAGAACCTACACCAAACGCTCGTAAGGAAACCACTTCAATGAAGGAAAATCATCTCACCCTTTGCCTTTCACGTCAAGTATCTTCGTTGCCCTGTTCACATACTTGGAACTACCACCGGTGCTCGCAAACGCGACTGTCCCAGGTGCCTTCTTCACCGGCCTCGTCAAGTCATACTTATCAACCACACCCATCTTCGTCAAATGGACCTTCATCGATTCCGGTGTCATCAACGGGAAGAATGCGTACACGCTGTTCCCATTCCTCCCCGAAACTCATGCGGCAGAGTTCGCAGGAAGAGCTTCCCGAGGGTGCTGCCGAATCCAAAGGCGTTGGGGTCGCGCTGACAGTCGGCGAAACCCCACGACGTGAGATTCGCGGGAGTGAAATCGCGTGTGAAGAATCGGTCACCGCGAGTGAGGGCGATGGCATCGCTGAGGATGGCACGGCTTATCGTGTACCCTGCATATTATTGATCAGAAGGATGAGAGGCTTAAAGAATCATGACTGCTTACCAGGACATAAACCGGCTCCGTCAACGAGGGGTTTGGCTTCCTCAGCCTTGAAGACCGACATACAGCTCGAGATTATTGATGTTCCCGTACAACTTCTCTGCAGTTTTGGCGATCTCAGGGTCGGAATTCCACTCCAGGAATGTGGCATAGGCTGTCAACGTCCTTCAGGGCTGTGAATTGCACTGATGTCGGAACCGCTTACTCTTAAGACCTAGGAACTAGATCCGTGACACGCGGTTAGAAGAAAGGAAAAGAAGTGCGAGGATAGGGTATGCACCTTTCTGAACTCATTGAGAGAACATACTCCCCAGCGTCGGTTCTGTTCTATTCCGAGTATTTCATGGAGACGCATGGAGGCTTCAGAAGGGTCAATTATCATACTCTTTTCATGTACGGAGGGGCGACGTACGGGGTGTCCCCCTTGCCCTGAAAGCGGCCGCAGGCTCATCCGTCCTATAATGACAGTTAATGACACTGACTGTTCCCTGGATTTTTATTTCTTACGCATCCTGCAGAATCTTGGCTAAATCTTCGTCCTTGAAGGAGCCATCTACTTGCCGAGTCATTCTAACAGAAACCTCCTTAGGCCACTTTCATTTGGAGAAAGCCAAGTACTCACTCTCCGAAAGTCCAATGAGTCAAGTCGGGGTCCATTTCACTCAGCTTCTTCCCGACGGCCTTGAAATCTGCCATGGTCACATCATTAAAGTTTTTCCCTTCAAACACATTAGCCATGAGTTGCTCCACCCATTTTTCGTCTTTGGCGCTCGTGGTAGCATGCCATCGGTAAAGACAGTTAAACTAGATACACTTAAGGGTCAATGAACGCTGGAACGAATGATGGACATACCTCAACGCTACAGACAGTTTCCTTCTCCACGCTCGAATGTTGCATGGTCATGCTTTCGGAATTCCTGCGGATTTAAGATGAGTATTATGTCAATCACTGCAGACAGGATACGTACACCAAACGGATTCAAACTCCAGCTACTACCCTCCCGTACAAGCCCCAAGATACATGAGAAGTAGTCGGAAAACACAACTAGTAAATGTCAGTTCCTTCTTTAACATGCAACGACGATGGGAAGCATACCACCCCCGAACCATCCACAGTTAACCAAACGGGCGGTCTGGAACAACTCTTCGTCCTGTTCGCGGGCATCTTCCTGTGACAACGTCGATGGGTCGACGAAAGTCCCGTGTTCATTGACCTCAAACAGTTTCTGGGCGATATACTAGAGAAGATAGGTCGGTTCCCCCCTTATATCCACTGATGAAAACTCACTCACGTTATGATTCCTAGAAAAGAGCACCAGAAGCACGCAAACGGCGGGTGGGAGTAGCGTCAGCCTGTCTTCGGCGAAGGCGTCCTTGTGCAGCTTTCCATATCCGTCGCGGTTCCGAACCTTGTCTTGGGTTTCTTGATTATGGCCGTATAAAGGTGCGAGATCAACGTAGGAAGACGTTTCGTTGATGCTGACGTCAGTGTGGGAAGTTCGGAATACGCTTGAAATCTATTATTAGCGGGAGTGGAGATACCATGGGACGGTGGCACCAACGTGTGTATAACGAGAGCAGGCAAATGCGAACATGAGGGATGACAGTCCTCCTGGATGCTTGACGAACTACAAACTGAATTAACATAACGTTGAGAGGGAAAGGACATACTTACACCATCACGTTTCAAGAGACTATAAGCAACCGAATCAGATACTATGTCGAGTAATGATGGACAGATGATTGGCTCACGTATCGAAGATCAGTCCTGAATCTGGCATATTTCGCCTTGGCAGTGGATGGGTCTGTTGTACACTTCTGGCGTAAGGTGTTCCAGCCTTTCCCATGTCTGGCGCCAAGACGTTATTGTTCGAGCCGTCTGCCTTGCGGAATTTGTAGTCATTTCCGATATATGTGGCCGGAGGATGGGCAAGATCATTGTATACTTGGAAAGCATTAGCCTTGGTGATCGACAAAGTTGGATATAACTTACACAAAGAAATGACCTTGTTCTGAAGGGTATCGGCAAACGACCCAGGGGGAAGCCGCGAGAGGAAAACGAGGGCATGTTCAAGCTGTACACAGTTTGAGCATGCGAACTAGATACACGGGAAAGCGTTTACCAGAAGCTTCCGATCATCCAGACTATCTGTGTTGTGCACAGCGTCTAAGAGAGAAGTCTGGTTTGTTTACATGTTACCCTTTTCGCACCACATATAAATAATGTAACTCACTATTGTCGTAGGGTCTAACGGTCCCGGTAAGCCTTTCTTAATCTGATCTAGGAGGTCTGTCAAAGCTTTTGGAAGCCCGGTACCATGGCCAGCGGGCTCGTCAGACTTTACAGACGGTTGGGTGCCATTCGCCGCTGTAGCATCGGTTCCGTTAGACTCGACATCCTGGAATGAGAGATGATCAAGACCCAGTCCGGGCAACGACAATGATAAATCCTACCTGCGAACTTATTTGGCGGCTACGACGACGAAAGAGGGAGGTCTTTCGTGGGAGGGCACTGGTGGGAGCGGTCATTGCTGGATGTGAAGAAGGAAGGGCAAGAAACAACGTACTTTCAAGGCTGACTATATATAAGGCGTCTAGAGAAGCTTGATGAAGAGATACGTAATGATAATGGTCCTGACGGAGTAAATCATTTAACCGGCTTTGAATGTTGTGAGTGTTGACAACATGAATGGACGACATGTGCTTGATAACATTGTTATTTGGGAAGCAGTGACGAAGCGAAGCGACTTACCCACTTGTTATTACTTAGCTTCCATTGCATCCGTAGCGCGAGAAATTGAAGCCATCTGACCGCTACAGAAGGAGCTCTGGTTACGACAACATATGCTAAATCAATACGGACTTCGATTGTTTAGCTCGCATGTATACCTGGCGCAGCTCCGGGGATGGAGGGGCGCCGGATGGCAGATTTTCATATCTCAGGGCGTTAAAGCAGGGGCATTCTTCAATCGGAGTCATTTGATTCGCCCGTATCCCTAGGATCGCGGATACACTGAAAGATAATAAATCGCACTACTTCTTGAAATTTACCACACCGTAGGGCTGTGCTTACACACCGACGCCCAGCATCCAAGCCAATCTTTCCTCCAAGTTCAAGTTCAAACAGGCTTACAACCGGTTAATAAGATTAGTTTTCAAACTTCAGGCAGTGACAGCGACAGATCAAAATTTTAAGGAACCTACTGCCATTTATGAAGTTGAAATAATTTGAGCGCATCCGACTTGACCGTTTTACTGTCTGTCGTGCAAATGGAACTAGGCCGTCCCGTAGAATTCGCTGCAAAGGTCATCGGGATGGCGAAGAATCCAGCTGGGAATCCGAGAATCGAATTTAGCTCCGCAGTAAAGCGATACCGTCGCTACCGGAAACAAGCATATCACAATCCCGCGGGGTAAGCTTGATATCGTGGCCACGTACATTTAGATACATTACCAGAAAATATCTAGAATTACCGAAATGAAAATCTGTTCAACGCACCGCCGGCCTCCGTGGTGGTGGCAGAGAAGTGATACGGTCACGGGCGTCACGCTGATCGCAGGTTGCCACCAACGTCCACGACAGTGCCAGTATCCAGGCTGTGTTTCCTTTGCTAGGTGATAAAAGCTGGTTCGGTTTGCAGTTCAGTATGGCTGAAACTGTAGCTGGCCTACGTGACAACATGACTGGTTCGTGTATTACCCTTTCTGACCCTGCGTTCACTCAGTTTCTTCGCAGGAAATGCTCAGAGCTCTCTTTCATTCTCCCAAATCGACGCTGAAATACTCCACCATGAAGAGGCAGTCAGGCAACTCAAATCGCGACGAAATACCCTCGCGCCCATTTCCCAGCTCCCCCCCGAAATGCTCTCCAGAATCTTTCTCTTCGTTTCCTACCCTCGTGAAAGACCACTTTTGTGGATCAATGTTTCTCATGTCTCGCAACATTGGCGCGCCGTTGCGCTCGGCTTCCCGGCCCTGTGGAGCTCGCCCCCCTTCATGTCCCCTACCTGGGCCCATGAAATGCTGAAGCGATCGAAGATGGCCCCTCTCACCATCGTTGCCGATCTGACCTACATGACCCCCAAAATGCTTGCTGTGTTCGACGATGCCATGAGCAAGGCTGATCGCTCCGCTGAACTGAGCCTTACCGGTAGCAAAACCATGGAAAAATACCTCATTAGCGCAACGAAGCGGGCGCCATTCCTCAACAAGCTTTGTATTTCTCAAATCTATACCCGCTATGATGGAACCGAAGAGAGGATAGCCCTTCCTTATGATCTTTTCGATGGCCAAACCCCCCGGTTGCGTCATCTCGACCTCAGTCGATGTCAAGTACACTGGGATTCCGGCCTGATGCAAAACCTCACATACCTGAGGATAGCGGAACCAGGCGAATTTAGACCTATCATTTCTCAATTTGTGGATCTGCTCGAGCAGATGCCTTACCTTGAGACGCTTAATTTAGAGCATGCGTTGCCCATCGTTTCCGAAACCACCAAGACTCTACCCAGTCCCTCCCATATTATATCCTTGCCTCGCTTGTCACATATTCACCTTGTCTCTAGCGTTCTTGAATCCGCTAACCTCTTAAACCACATCGATTTTCCGTCCACGGCGACGATGCGACTCATCCTAGACGGTACCAAAGGGACGGGAACGGATTTCTCTTCTCTTATCCCGACGATCTCTAAATCACGAACATTCACTTCCGACAATGCCTTCACAGGTGCACCTTTCAAAGCGATGTCTCTAACAATCCCGTATCACACCAACATCCGTTTCTCCGCCTATACTGTCACCAATACCTTCCCTGGCTCCATGCAAATTGCCGCGCCGGCTCTTGAACTGCAACTTTCGTGGCGAGCCGACTCATCTGGCACGAAAGAGCAAGTCGTACGCACCATTTGCCAAGCTTTACCGCTTGCCCAACTCCGAGTACTCCGAGTGTTTGACCCGGAGTGCGATTTTAAACATACGACATGGGTAGACTTGTTTGGCTCCTTGCCCAAGTTGCAGAAAATCGAGTTGACGGGTTCGGGCGTTCCAATGGCCTTCACCAAGGCTCTGAGCGAGATCAAGCCCCCACCGCCCGTTGATGCAGACCAGGGCTATAATCTACGAAGGAAGAAACAGATACCTGATAGCGTTTATTTCCCTCGCCTGCGCAGCCTTGTCTACACAGGGGCCCATTTCGCAGATCTTTTGGACGTGTTCTTGGACATGTTGATGGTGCGGGCAGAGTGTGGGACAGAGATACAAGATCTGAAGTTGACAGACTGTTCTCATTTGTACGAAGAGGACGTGGAGCTCATAGAAGAAGTTGTCGTGGACGTTGAGTGGGATAATTATGTGCTGGATAGCGAGGCGTATGACAGTGATGATGATCGGTTCTCTGATTCGTTCGATGATGAGTATGAACATAGCCTCTTTCCGTTTTTTGATTTGTACGATGAGGATGTCGATTGGTACCCACCATTTTGAACACTCGTTGTAAAGTCGGCGCTGAATTTTCTGCAGGTACCCCTATTATGGATTGTAACAGTAAATTTCTCCTGTGCTTCTATCTATAAATTTGAAATGTACATTATATTCGGACAGCTATCTACCTCGCTTCATAAGCCGATTTTTTGCAAGCTAGTAACCTCGGGTGGGCATCGGAATATAATCGGGTGGCGGGATGTCGAGGTCCCGTTCGGCCCGCCCTTGGCGCGATCGACGAGAAGTCAAAAGAACTAGATGTTCTTTTCCACTTTTCTCGAACGCACCTGACGCTCATTTAGGTTTTCCTTTCTGCACAACAGTACTGCGATGAGCAAACGCGGACCGTGTAATTACTCCGAGGGCGTGTTTAAAAGGATTGCGATGGGAGATTCCTAGGATATCTGCTATCTTCACGAGTGCCGAGGATGTTCAAATTCTTCGCTTTGCTCGTCCTGGTCTGGCAATGCTTGTCTGTCCAGTCATTTAAGAATCCCTATCAAGTCATCTGATGGATCTGATCCTTTCATTGTGAGTATGCATTCTCCCGGTAGGGAACTCTTCTAACCATATCTAGGTATACAGCGACGGATATTATTGCACGTCTTTCATCCATCATTTTTTTTTCCCGAACTGACTTTGCTACAGATCTTACTACAACCACATGGACGGATATCCAAATCACGCGGGGCACGACGATGCAGGAGTTGAAGGATGCGACACCCAAGGTCGTATGGTCGGATTCCACGTCGTCTAGGTGTTGCAATGTTTGTGAGTCACAGCCAAGAGTTTCGTATGCTCAGCTCTCGTTGATCTTGTTTTCCATTTCTTCAAGGGGCCCCCGAAATTTGGTGGTATGGATACTGCTCACTGGAATTATTCGATCTACTGACAGCCGGTCAAGGTATGCTGCCGAAAGCTCTTGGTTCATGTAAGTCTTCGTTGTACAGAGCGACCCGTTAAGATGACTGATATTCTCCCAGTTACTACACAGCTGGCGTCTCTGGTACTTTTGACGATCAGTACCTTCACGTCCTCAAGGGATCCTCCACCAGCATTTGGGACTCCGAGTGGAGTTATGAAAGTCATTCACTTCTCTCTCATCGATATTCCCTTCAAGTTCTAACTTCTTTATCAGGCCGGATTAGCATTCCCAACAGAGATCTCTGGTCCATCGATGGCACCCTCTTGTTCTATGGAAGCGCGACTTATTTGGTGTACTCAGCTTGGGACGGAGCTTGTTCGTTCCCCTCGCGTGACATACAGATTTATTTGTCCTAACCTTTTTTTCAGATCAGTGCTTATTTATCGCGTACGTTTTCCTTCATTCAGAATACAGTACACCTACAACACACGAAAATGCAGACAAATGACGAGCTCCTCCACCGTCGGAAACGCCGTCAAGATCTCTACGCCCACATACGACTGGGAAATGGTTGGTGCCAATGTTAATGAAGGCCCCGGCAAGTTGACATTATCTCGTCGTGGCATGAGTTTATAACTGACATCTCTCTTCGGTTTAGCGGCACTGTACTATGGGGGTCGCACCTTCCTCACGTTCTCTGCTTCAAACTGCGCAGGAACGGGATACGAATTAGGCAGATTGGAGCTCACGGGCACGGATCCGCTTAGCGCATCCTCTTGGACAAAGTACTCTGAGCCTATCTTCACCAGTGCCAACGGGTAAGTCTTAAACGCGTTTAACCTCGACGATGTGACTTATTGGATAACGCTATAGAAACTATGAGGTTCGAACTATGCGATATCCTAGAAATGGAATACTGATTTGCCATGTAATACAGCCTGGTCACAACGGATTTTTCACTAGCGAGGATGGTACCGAAATCTGGATGGTGGGTCTTTTCTTCGAAATATTCATGACTGGATTTTAATGAATCTTCCCTAGGTTTACCACGCTTCCTCCACTTCTCCTGGTACTTGCGATGGTGCTAGGTATACAATGGTGCAGTCGTGAGTGTTCAGTCGGGTTTTCAAATAACGTTCGACGCTGATCTTGAGAAATAGTATTAGCTGGAACAGTGATGGTACACCCAACTTGGGCTCTCCTGTCTCTGAAAGCACTTCACTCTCAGAGCCAGCGTAGTTTCGCGCCATTGTAGTGCGGTTAAATGGCCTTCAAATAGCAATGTTTCGAAGCTAAGATAGCCGTTGATGCTGCTGCGGTTCGAAGTCAATGCCGGTTCAAGGAGATCAAAAAGTTCATTGACGATGAGATAACAACTGTGAATGTGGCGACATCCAAACTTGTTCGTGGCCCAGCAGTAAAAGTCCCAAAATAACCAAAATCAAATGTCGTGGAAAAAAACTCATAACACATAAGTAATCGATACAGTCAATAGTTCGTAACGTTCGTTGCATGTCGCTGGAAAGGTGTAAGCGGGGAAAATGTCATATATTACTGAACTCACTGGTGATATGATTGTGAGAACTTCACGCCCCCTCTGAGGCGTTGGGCGACGCCTCCTGAGCTTCGGGGGCTGCATGTTGATACTCGACCCGCAGGTCAAAGGAGCTTTTCTTCTTGTGTAGCGTCTTTGGCGACGAACCGCGAGACGCGGCACCCTCCTCCTTCGGCGCGGCTTTCCCCTCGGTGGCAGCTACACCAGATTCTGGCGCCTCCGTTGATACCCATTCAGCTACGGTTTTCTCGAGATCGTTGGAAGTGGTCATGATCATAGTGATGGATTTAGCGTGAAAGATCGTGAAGTTGGGGAATACAGGTACGACTCGAGGGTTGATGTTGGTGGGAGAAGGTCAAGAGTTGAGTGGCAGTTTTTTATAGGGACGCGGAATATTGAGACAGCACAGCCCCCAGCCTTTATAGGAGTGGGAAGATTCACTCATTCCACGATCGAGAAGGACCTGTGAATAATAGGCCGAGTAATCTGGTACAAAAGTTACCTCTAATGTTCAAAGACTGGGTCACATTCCTTCTACATTGTTCGACAAGGATAAGATCCGGAAGAGCCAAACTTGATCTATGCAATGTTGACAAGCGGCCGTTCCCGGTATGTAGGATGAGTGAAAAATCAGGGAAAAGATCGTTATACAGCAGCGGGACGATGGAAGTCGGAGAATGAGCACCAAGTGACCACAAGGACAATAAATGAACTGTGGCTAAAGGGGAATACTAGCTCGAGAAAACAGACAAGTCAGGGACGGGTAGGCTGAAAGAGATCCGAAGAATTGTGAGACGCAGTGGTCGACCTGAGATAAATAATGAGTACAGTACATTTCACGCTAGTACAAATGGGTGCTCAATCTTTGACAGCTTTGAAGCAAATTGTAGCAGAGGCAAGTGACCTTTGGTCAGTGAGAAATTGGTGAGTAAGCAGGATGACCGTGTAAAGTATGACGCGTTCACGGATCACTCGGCGCGGTACCTTCCCTGCTTACTACTAATCCTAATCCTTCGTATACCACCAATCATTTCTCTCTCCGTTAATACCGTCCTTATGTCTTCCTATCATCTCATTGTTCTCGTCCATGGAATGTGGGGTAATACTTCCCACGTAGGCCGAACTGAAGCGTATCATGCTGGAAACACACGCGCAGCCCAGTGCCGAAGGCATTGAATAGCGACTCCTGGCGGCAGAAACCAACCAAGAAGCGTCTACATATGACGGGATAGACTGGGGAGGTGAAAGGGTAGCGCAAGAGGTAATTCTCCATCATTCATCCACGGTAGTAAACTACTGACCTGTAATATGAGATTTTGGACGAAGTGGAGAAGCTACAACGAGACGGCGATAAAGTCGTCAGATTTTCTATCACGGGCTATAGTCTTGGAGGTCTTGTTTCGCGCTATGTAGTTGGGTAAGCTTCAGTCCCTGATGCCTCTCAGAGAGCTCATGTCAAATTATATCTTCAGCATTCCTCAACCGGCGTGGTTTCTTCGAAGATGTCACGCCTATCAATTTCAATACAATTGCAACGCCTCATGTCGGGATTCCGACATATCCATCCTTTGTGTCGACTTTATTCTCCACACTTGGGCCTAAACTTCTTTCGCGAACGGGAGAGCAGTTTTATTGTGTAGACAAATGGTCGAGTACGGGACGTCCACTGCTAGATGTCATGGCAGATCCAGGTTTGTCCTCGATCCATTCCTGGCGTGGCCTCACCTCACCATACATCTAGATCAAATATTTTATAAGAGTCTAGCTGCCTTTAAAACGATTAGAATTTACGCAAATTCGTGAGTGTTCGATTATATTTTAATTAATGCTTACTCACAATGACTCGAAGAGTAAATGATCGTACTGTACCATATGTGACCGCCTGCCATAGAATTGGAAGACAACTTTTTGGATCATGCAACCAACGGAATTGAAATGTACGTTTCCGCAACGTGTTCATTAGACTGGCCGCCTAATAGTCAATATTTCAACAGTCAGCTGGATGAAGAATATAGCCCTATAATCAAATCATATAGTCTTCCTGCCGTATCTCCTGCCCCTACACCAAAACCGGCTATACTATCCAGACAATGGCTGAAGAACAAGAAGGAACGAACATATTTACCGCCGTTTCTCCAGTTCCGCTTCCCCTTTAACTTGGTCAGTTATCCAATGGCACAATCCATGGCATCACTAATACGTGTCGCGCAGGTATTTTACGCACTACTTCCTATCCTGATCCCAATCGGCGCATCTCTAATTATCGTTCGTCTGTCTCTTGCGTCACGATCTTCCAGAGCCCGAATCAGACTCCTGGAAAAAGAGAACGAGTCCAACGGCGACCGTTTAATTCACCTACTGTCCGACCTTGAGCGACAAGTAGAAGACGCTGTCGTCGGCATCATTGACGATCCTGGCATCACGTCCTCGTCCAAGAATGTTCTTCCTGAGAAAGCAAAACGCAAGACGAAGGGGGCTTCCTCGGAGCCCAAGGCCATCCTGTCTCCGCTTCAGCAGAAACTCGTACGCGCTTTGAATACTCTGCCGATAAAGAAGGAGCTTGCATACCTTAATATTGGCCATAATTCCCATGCTACCATTGTTTCACGAGACGTCAAGCGTTTCGAGATGCATCGTCTCGGGCACGGTGTCATCAAGCACTGGGCGGATTCTTTTATTCTGTAGGCATGAAGCCTATGATACCTTATTTATATCATACACATACATGGATGGTACATACACAGCCGCACATATACCTCTTAGAATTCTTATCATACACAGCTAGTCAAAATGGACCTTCTTACTTAGAAATTGGGTATTTTCTGCCGTCTGCATGAAGGATTACCGTTATCGGACATCATGCATCACCCCTATACACTGCTTACTTCTTGACGCGTAGCACGCGTATCTCACGTGGACATAAATATTGCACTTCCTTCTCTCCTCTTCACCCTTCTTCCCACTCTTTACTGAAAATTCCTACAAAAGAGACATGTATGGAGTTGTAAGTGATCTGCACGTCTCTGGCTTTTCTTCTTGCATTGACGAACGCCTCAGGTGCGATTTGAAGATACCGAACTTCTTCCGGCGTCTTCTCCAGAAGAATAGTACCCGAAAATAATCAAGTCTGGTATCGAAGAGGGACAGCACCATTTGTCATATGCTATTACAGGACCCGGTGGCATTGCTACGCTGCTCTACCGACTAGGCCGCCCCGAACTACTCGAACGCTTATTCGATGTCGAAGGTACTCACGACTTCGACTTCAGCATGCACATCGATTCGAAGTATATCCAGGACTCTTATGACCACTGTCGAGAGAGAGTAGTCGAGGTTAGTTGCATATTCTATCTACATGGACGAATACGGGGAGGAGGCTAATCACGGCGTTCGCTACCTCATTGAAGATCCCATCCCTCCTTACAGAATCGGAGCATGGAAGCCCATTGGTACTTCTGATTTGGGCTCATCCTGGGGAGGCTCCGAAGTATGGGTCCGAGCACAAGGAGAGGCAGTGGCTAAAGGTACAATCGACACTGGAATGGGCACTCAATTTCTGTTCTGCACTGGTCTGGCATGACGGAAGAACAGAAATAGTCGCTAGATCATTTCAGATCCCAGTTTGCAGACAGGTCAGCTGAAAGGAGGAAGAAGCAGAAAGCTGAGGACGACAAAGAGCTAGAGTCTTTCACGTGGATGGAAATGCCTGAGGTGGAATGTGGTATGCAGCGGTACTGGAAACTTCAGCTGCGTTGTCGAGCAGACTGTGGTGTTGAGAAAGGCAAGTTTAACTGTAGCCGATGCAAGAGAACTCGTGAGCGGCGTCCGCCGTGCCTGACAACCTTCTCATTCACCTCTCTGTAGGCTACTGCAACATCGAGTGCCAACGGGAATGGAAGGTCGGTCCTCCATTTCCTCCCTATCTCACAAAGAAGACAGCTGATTTCCTTACCCAGTACCACAAAGGCTACTATTGCAGAACTGAAGGCCCGATGCCCATACAATACCAGCTTTAGTGGCCTAGAATTTTAATCTATTGAATCAAACGACGCGGTCAATCGCCGAGCCGTCAGATTCCATTAGTATGTGAACCTTTAGATCTTCCAGGACCAATGGTTCCGGGAAATTTATGCATATTTCCCCTTCACTCTGGCCTCGAAGCAGCCATTTTACAGATTCCCGGATCTAGGAAGAATGCCACTTCGGTTTTCTAAGTATGCCGTTACGCGGTTGGTGCGTGGGTCGATGTCGCCCCGTGGATCAAACTGAAAGAGATCAACAAGTAGGGTTTGTGGCTATCATTGGCATTAGACTGACAACCCTTCATCTAGCGGCTGCCGCACCATTGCGTAAGGCGACATTATCGCGCAACGACTGTATGCATGGCCATCAGGATTCAGCGCCTGAGATACAGTTTAAGGAAATACCTATGAATATGCTTGATAACGGCCAGTTCTGTCAATGCTTCTCTTAACGATCTGTGATGTACCCTACGTTTCATTCATGTAGATCGGTTTCATCCATGATTACGGGGAGCCTAACCGCAGCATTTGTTGCCATCTTCAAGATCCTACTCCTGAGTCAGCACAAGATATCCGTCCTAGGAAGGGCTAGAGACTCTGAAATCCCGGACTTGGGACTTGGGGCTTGCAATATTGGAGCCTCTGAATGTGTTTCAACTTTCGAGCAGCCTAGAGGAATGTAAGGTTGACTGCGGCGGTCCGTAAAAACTCGTGCGTGACGTCCTACCGTTCTCGTGCCTTCTCATTCATTCTTGTGTAGATTAGAAGGCTGATCTGCCTTCAATATTTTCCCAACTGCTCAAGTACGCCTTACCCAGGACCACAAAAGCAATCGTGGAGCTACAGTTTCGGTGCCGAAATCGCGCCGTGACGTAGGTTCTAAGTAAACCATTGGAATTGCGTTCTCAGACGAGGTGAGTGGCAAAAAGGGTACATCTTTGGCGAAATCTCACACAAAATGATTCAAATTTCATCCTCATCATCATTTCGCGCCCTTCATGTTACGAATTTACGGCCTTCCTGCTGGCCATAAATAATAAATTTTAGTCAAACACCGAAGCCTTTGCGGTCATCCCGACGTTCAGATCACGGAAACTTCATGCACCGAACCTTGGACCACCGTTTGGTACTCAATATTCAATGCTAGGCTTCGTTCTATCAAGCCAATCACATTTCAGATTCGTTGTATTGTGACCCACGCGACCGTTGACATTGCTTATGCAGTGGAGATCCTCATACGTCGCGGGAAAATATGAATGGAACTGGGATGAAACACGTGTCATTCTCAAAGGGATCTTGGGCTTTCCCTTTTCTGAGGCCTTACTTTTCTGGTATAAAATAAATTTAGAATTGCCTCGAAGGATTCGTCTTCATCAGGAATGGCCTCTACCACCTTCCCCTCTAACATGGTGAGCTCGGTTCTCTTCCATCATAATCTCACTCATCCCCCGTCTTGAGGTCTGCGAACTCAGAGAGAGCGTACGACTATTATTAGATCGATGCTCTGTCGACATGCACACACAACGTGCTATTCCGTTTGACGACGAGCTGTTTTCGTTGGCATGCGAAGAATTAGCTCGTCACGCTCTTATCCTCAACGAAGATACCTCGAAATCATTTATGCCATACATTAAACACGGCACCGATACTGTCACCACCTGTTACAACCACATCCAAGATATCAACTGCCGCATCTACATCGTCCTCTATATCGCCTGCTTTTTCTACTTTGACGACAAGTTCATCCCAGAATATTCTACCTCTGATAACGTCGCGCAGGATCTTTTTGCGTGCATGATCGGGAAGGCGTCCCCGGCCGATCCTCTACAACAGCTGTTCTGTTACTTAATGACAGAAGCGCCAAAATGCTACCCTAACCATCCTGCGTCAAATATTGTTATCACGGGTACCCTTAATTTTGTGACCGCCGCGAGTCTTGACTATCGGACCCAAGGCATGAAGGTTAGTGTCGACAATCAGCTTTCTAATGTGCTCATTGATTGCGAATTGTAGATGCCGGCGTCGGCTAAAAGATACACAACATTCACGAGAAACATCTCTGGTATTGCCGACGTTATGGGGGTGTTTATATTTCCAGCTTCTGTACCGGTGACTGCATATATTGCGGCGATTCCGGACCTAATGGTTTTCATGTTGTCCGCAAAGTCAGTCCATTCGGCTCACCCACCTGACGCAATAGCTTACCTTAGTCGTAGTGATGTTCTTTCTTTCTACAAGGAAGAGATTGCCGGGGAGGAACTGAACCGGGTTTCCCTCTTTGCTTTATGCGACAGTTGCGCGAAGACCAATGTTTTGAGGCGGCTCGTTGATTCTACTGTCGAGGCTCACAACAACATTTTGGATATCCTTAAACCCAACCAGGAGGCGTTGGACGCGTACTTGAGTTTTAGTGATGGGTATATCTTTGCTCATGCCGGACTTTCTAGATACCGTTTGAAAGAGCTGGGTATCTTTCCAAAGTAGATTTTGTTACCATTACTTATACCTGGATACATTATTTGAATGATGCGTCTCACATACAATAGCGCTATTGTGCAGCCTTGAACGACTCTGCCCCACACGAAGACCGATGCTTACGTTACGGTGATGACACTGCTTACATGGGACTTACTCATGCAGAAATGGACATATATAAGGACGCGTTCCGCTCTCCCACAGAACTACCACCATCCTTTGAATCATGGCCAAATATCCTTCTCCTCTCATCGGATTCGAGAATGCCCCCCCTCTACCGACTGGCATCAACCCAGACGGCAAATCACTGACAAACGACATACAGAAGGACGAGCAAGGCAAACCAGTGCTCAGCAAGGCGTACGACGAATTCGTGGATCCTATTGATAAGAAGAACAATGGATTCGACTTTCACAGTGAGTCCTGTGGCATTATGCCTAGGATCAACGACACTAAAGCCTGGACGGCAGTTTATTATATGCAACATGCCCCAGACGAGATTGAATATGCCAGAAAGCTGCACGAAAGAATCAGGAGAGAATTTCCTGAGGTGCGCCTCGATTTCTGCTTGCCTTTTTTGGTTTTAACTTCTTCTGTGCAGATGAGAATCTATCGATTCTGGGACCGACCTGTGGGGCCTCACCCCGTTCCAATGTTTGAAGTGAATACTTTCACGCCCCATATGACGGGGACGCTGTTCTCCTGGCTGGCGGTTAACCGTGGACCTTGCTCGTGAGTTTCACCTTTCTATGCATGCAACTGACTCCCATTTCTCGATCTCAGTGTTCTCGTCCATCCCAATACTGGAGACCAATACCGTGATCATACAGAGCTTGTGACTTGGATGGGTAGGCCCTGGCCGTTGAATACCGATTTGTTGAATCGCTAAGACCGTTGGTAACTTCCTTTCTTCGTTGTCTCGGCGATAGGCTAATCTTGTGCGTCTTGGGACCCTGTTTTCAGCCTCCAACCAGTGAGGAAAGATGGTGTCGTAACAGCTCGTCATGTGGAATCGGACTGTATTTCTAGCGGATTTTGGTGGGACATCAAAACCAAGTACATGTAAACTAAGAAATTTCTCAGAAAATTTTGTTCTCAGACTGTGACAACCTATGCTGAAACTTTCGACCTCGGTTACTAGTTGGTGGAACTGTCATATCGTGTATTGTGCTATTGGTAGTAGTGCGCACACTGCAATCCGCGAGGAAGCGGTCATAAGATTCCTACGAATCCCCATGGATATTCGACTCCCGCGTAAACGTATGGGACTAGTGAAACCATACGACTTCCGCCATCTCGTAATTAAGTGACTCGTGTCTTTTGCGATCGGGTGAAGGGACCACTCATCCGTTCTTGATTTTAGACCGACAATCGCCTCCATCTGAGTCCAAATTGAAGGGGCATCAGTATGATAACACTACGTACACTGGTTCTCAGATGGATCATTTCCATCTACATAAGGACATCAGTGGAACACCTCAGATCCGTCCACTGTCAAGTAAAGGTGAATGGTTTCGCCATTTCTCACCCCAACTTTCAATACCTGACCACGTCTCTCACTACTGATATATGCCAGCTATCAATATCAGAGGCCAGTGTGTTTAGGCTGGTAAAGAATGATGCATTAAAAGGTTTTGCTTTAGCGAAGCCTTTCTCGGTCCTGAAAAGGCCATCAGCAAAACGGTACGAACATATTTTCCCCCTATGGAGCAATGGACTCATTGTTAAGGTATCTTCTCGTTATACAGCGCCCAACGCACAGGCGCAAAAACGGAAGCTGAAATCTAAACATCTTCTATCAAAAAAATCCACCACTCCCGGAGTGCAATATTCCGTCGCCGGTCTTTGATGAAGTATGTCCCGATTCGTGCTTCGACAACAGGTACTTCCTCGACTCTGGTGTACGTTCAATAATGAACTGTATAATGGAAAGATATTCTTATCCAGTCTCCCGCAGCAGCAGTTCTGAGCGGCATTTTATGTTCTTGACCACCGCACGCAAGACAGGAAAGTAACGCTCCGTTCCATTGTTTGAGTGAGTGTTCTCGTCGCAAATACAGATTCCTATATTGACGAACCATCCGTAAGAGATATCCCTGATGTCTCCTACCTCTCCTTAACTTACGAATATATCTCCGGCGTGCCGCTACATCCATCGGCCACGGCGCTATAAGTTCCCTAGACCACATCATCTCGGCATTCCAGTACGTGGATGCTGCTCCCAATCTGAGCGGTGAAGTTTGTGCCAGAAACTTTTGAAGACATCCAGAATATTATCAAAGGATGCTGGTATCTGAGGTGGGCTGCATGCAGCTTCAACAGCAACGAAGAGCTTTTATTCTCTTTTAAATTCCTATGGACTAGCTGCACCAACAGCACAACCCGGGGTTGAGACCCACCCCAATGATGGATTCGTAAGCTGGGCGTGCTTTCTAGTACTGTCGCCGGTGTGCCCTGGTGGAACTTTTGAAACGTCCTGCCGAGTGATCCAACCTATCACTTTCCCGGAAAACACGGTGTTCAATGTGCATTACCATTCATGGGAAAACGAATACAGGTATATATATATTGCATGTTACTTTATTTCATGCAATATTTTCCACGATGGCCCCTTCTACCTTACCTGTAGACACGGTGAGGTGATTCCTTCCTTCCAGTGGACTGGTCTAAGTCGTTTTCAGACACAATCTCTCAGACAGAGCATACACCTGCTCTTAGATCAATGTTCTGTCGATCTCCAGACACAGCGAACCATCCTATTCGACAATGATCTATTCTCATTGGCGAGCAAAGAAGCGGCCCGCCATGGTCTCATCGTAGACCATGGCATCGCAGCGTCATTCAGGCCATTCATAAAGCATGGAGCCGACACTGTCACCGCCTGCTTCTCCCACATTCAGGACACACAATCTCGCATCTACATGACACTTTACCTTGCGTCGTTCTTCTGCCTTGACGACAAATTTGCTCCAGGATACCAATCGGATGCTGAAAGTATGGCCCAGGAACTTTTCAGTAGCATGATGGGGAGAGTGACTCCAAGCGATCCCATGCAGAAGTTGTACAGTTTTCTTCTGACGGAAGCTCCGAACTGTTTCCCGAATTCCCCCACGTCGAACATCATCGTCACAGGCAGCCTAAATTTTATAACATCCGCCATCCTTGATTATCGTACACAAGGAATGAAGGCAAATGTCATGATATTGTGTTGAGTAGAACCGCTAACCAGGATCCTAGATACCCGCCTCGGCCAAAAGGTACACAAGATTCGCCAGGGACTTGTCTGGCTTCAACGAGGTCATGGGGTTATTCATATTCCCTTCTTCCCTTCCGGTCGTTGCGTACATTGTAGCTCTGCCAGATTTGATGGTATTCATCGGATCTGCCAAGTCAGTTTTTTTGGACGTGATTAACGAGTTCGCTAATAGTGCTCTAGTGACGTTCTCTCTTTCTACAAGGAAGAGAGCGCCGAGGAAGAAATGAATCAAGTTTCTCTCCTCGCTTCATGTTCAAAATGCCCTAAAATCGAAGCTGTTAAGCAGCTCGTGGATAACACCGTCGGAGCACATCGCAACATTTTAGATATACTTCAACCAAATAAAGCTGCGTTGGACGCGTATTTGAGTTTTAGTGATGGGTATCTTCGAGCACACGTTGGAATTTCTAGATACCGCTTAGAGGAACTGGGTTTTCGTTCAGGATTGGTATATTCCAACGCTATGCCATGTTTGTAGAATACTCCCGGAATTTCAGCATCATCCATGTAAACAACCGTCACAAGCTCATCTCAACCATCAGTTCGAGAACTTCCTTATTTATTGTGACTGAATGCTATTCAATTAAACTCGACTAATCTTCGTGCCTAGAGTAGATGTGGCGCGGAAGATATACTCAGTAGGTACGGACTCCAGACTTAATAGAGAGTAGTTGAGTCCTAGATGGTCTTAAAGCACTTTTACAGAGCTTGACAGTCAGGAGCATTCTTGGAAGCTCAGACTTGGTCATAAACCGCGTTTTGGGAACTTCGAGCGCAACGAAATGGCCACCAAAATTGCCGAGATGGCCATAAACCACCCACAAACGCGTTATCGATGCTCATGCGCGCAGGGATGGGTACGATAAATGTTATAGTCCATCAAGAGAAATTTCGGATGGCATCATAAGAGAATCCACCAGCCGTTATATTTCTGATTTGCACACTGGGGTCTGCCAGATATAAGCTCGCGTGATCCAAATAATTTTAGGATTGATGATACAGATACTAGAATATATCCTAAAACAACGTGAGTGAATTGATATGTTAGACAAACAGCAGGTATGTGCAGGTGCGGGTTAATACGGGACAAGGGAAACACCAGAAGGACAAAGCACAACAACGAACGAAATGAGAACGAATCGGAAGGGAGAGCCGTCGGATGTCACCGTGATCCGCGTGATGCCATCGACACGTTATCTGACATATATCTTGCGCCTGGAACTGTTCGTAGAGCCAACACTCGGTCGTCAGAGACCATCAGTATCTCGTCACGACCGGCCCCAAGTGAATTCCGATTGTACTGGTTCGTGTTCATGTTGGGATGATACTGCACCGGTTGCGCCTGAGGCTGTCCGTAACCCCCATAGCTGAAAATGCATGAGTTTGAGAATGCGGTTGCATATTGTTTATAACATACCCAGCTGGATAAGAGTTGTAGTAGGCCGCACCACCATTGTTAATGACGGATGGTGGGTTGTCTGCAAATAGCAACCGTAGATTAGAGCCTTGTATGACTTGTGACATTGCGCCTGTGTCTATGTGCCGTATTTCTACAAATGATGGTTCAAAAGCTAGGACGAAAGGCTCATGCAGCGCTAATTTCACTCTGTAAGATGGAACTCATAGAATGTATAGATTGCTCACCAAATCCGGTAGGAACACCCTCCCAATGTACCATAAAGTCCTTCCGTGACATTCGACCAGACTTGTTGACATAAAAAGCAAACTCTGTGGCTTCATTAGTCGACAGTTCGAGCAACAGAACGGGCCTTTTTCACCATCATAGCACAATAGAAACTCGTTCTGTATGCGATAGATCGCCATAGGCTTCAGACCCTCCCTTCTTCGAACAAATTCCAGAGACTCGTCACTGGGATCCAAAAGTCCCTGGGTATCCAAAGTCTCGAGGTCCACAATCTCAAAGCCCTTGGGGCACCCGACACACATTTTCGTCTTGAGGTAGTGTATCGACGTAGACTCGACCGGTATGTAAAATTCCTGAACATGAAATTAGCTACTCCAGATCTGGCAAGGAAAAGATACCGACCCTAAAAAGCTTCAATGTATCGTTACCTCCGTTGATCAACTTCTTGAAAGTCGGCTTGCTCCGTCCACGAACAGTTTGATCTATGGGCTCCAGAGTCTTGAAGGTACTGGACAACTGTGTCGATTTCACAATGCACACCAACATCTTCCCTAGGCAATACCCTGCTTTGAAGAACGACGTGTGGGATGATATGCGTTTCGCCCGTTTGATACCAGCATTAGGATCCATAGGGTCCAGGGCATCAAGCGGTACGGTAAACACTGATCGCTCTGAGAGTGCCGTTAAACCTAAGAATGCACTACCCAAAACAACGGGACACGTACCGGAAAGGATAATGAGTAGCTGGTATGCTTCCAATACGTCAATTTGCATGACTTCCAACAGCGCCAATACTTTTACGGGATCCTTAGACATGTCCCTTAAATCACTGATATAAATCCCATCATCGGTCCCATAGGCCATTCTCCTGCCTCCACTCAATGGAGCCACGCAATTGACCTTGTTCACTCCAGTGAAAAAGCCCTCGCAAAGCGTCACGGTCTCAAAAATGGTACTCCGCTCTCGCATAGCCTGCTGTTGCTGATAAATATTTTCAAGCCACTTGCGCTGGCCTAATTGGGAATTTGACCATAGGACAAGGTTGTAGAACTTCCGACCCAAATGGATGAAGTTGATCCAGTATTGACCTTTCGCTCCTTCCGGAGGACGCACTGTTATGGAAGGGGCATGAGGCGATCCACGACTGTCCCGATTGAAGGACGTCTTCTTGACGAGTCCTTGGCGTTGCCGTGGTCTGACGGTACCGTTTCCAGTGTTGCTGTCTTCTGATGCGGTGATGAGGAGGAGTTCGAGAGGTATTGGCTAGATCATACAAGTTAAATAGAGAAAAGCCACAGAGGTAGGGAAACATACTCGACGGTAAACTTTGACCTGCTCATGCTGTTTCGTCTTGACAGATTTTGTAAACAATAATGCGTGATCAAATAAGTACACTTGGATTTCCCCGTCGCGTTTGTTCAGAGGACCCTTATAAACCATATCTCGGCCCTCTTCTCGGAGTCGAAGATTCTTTGACCCTTGTCACTGATATTGTAAAGACTATCAAGCGAACCACTCACCACTTCTTCTCCAGGTTTGAAGACCAAAGCCTGATCAAGTTGGATCAGATTAAACCGATTCTCCGTCTTGCCCGATTCCGTGTTGACGCGACCCAAAAATTCTCGCACAAGCGCGATGGCCTCAGGAAGCAAGGTCTTGTCTGGATTGTCCTCAGGCGTGTGTTTCAAAACAGCCTCTAGTAGCAGAGGATACCTTGCCAATCGTGTAGTCGGCTTGGTGAGATAAGCGTTGAGCTCCAACTTTCTCGACTCCGGCAGTCGTTCCGTCGTCTCAACAAACTGAGCGAAGGCCGCATTGGCGTTCTTCTCCTTCTCGAACTCGTACTTGCCATACAGTTGATGGGCACCGTAAGATACGAATGGCCCGAAGTGAGGAACGGCTTCCAACAAGATGTCACCGATCTTCTCCACGACAGCATAAGACTTTTGGCGTTTGTTGAGCGCGTCCCGAAGACGTGTATTCACGGCAATAATGTCAAACACGTTCCAGAAGACTTGTTCCAAGAAAGCCGTTCGTCGCTCAGCTGGAATGACGTCGTCTTGTTCTTGGAGACGCTTGATCCAGATCTAGGCAGATCTGATAAGTACGTGTTTACAACGAGATTTTTGCCACTCACATCTCGAAGATATTCCATATCCCTCACAAAGTCGCGTTCTGTATAGATGACTTCGTTGATTGCTTCCTGTCTCTTCTTCTCTTGGTCAGAAACACTGTTAACCACTTCCTGTGGTACTGAATGAATCCAAAGGGTCCCGGCATCTGGCAGATCACCCAAACTCTCTCGGCTAATTTGCTTAGATAGACCTGGCTGTGGTTTCATGTTCAGTCGAGCTTGCTGTTCAAGTCTACGGGGACAGGCTATGCTGTAACACAACTGATCCCGGGAACATGTAGGAGAATAACAGTCGGTGAGAAGGGTGAAGACTCCAGATGGTAGTTCGACCTCATCAGAAGTCACTGAACCTTTACGCGGTCGAGGGAGGGGAATGGAGGTTGATGGAGATGGAGATGAATCATTCTCGTCCTCGGTGAGAATTTTGGGCAGAATGGGCTCGTTATTTTGGATACCTAATTCCCCGCTGACGAAAGGGCTTGGAAGCTTTGTTCTGAATCTGTAAAGTTCACTGGGGCTGTCACGAAGACGGTGGTCATAGGTGACATCGTGGAAGAACTTCTGCGCATCGAGAGCACGCCCTAACAGCAAGGCAAGGTTCCTGTCCGTTGTTTTGATGATGTATGCGATCTTATCGACCGCTTCACGTCCGTCAAATGCCTCTTTGTACTCCAGCCCATCCTTGATACGGTCACCCAAGTTTATACGATCTCGGAAGGCTTCAGCAACACGGGAAAGGAGAGCAGGGTAAACAATGGGGGACTTCTTAGGGACGCGAATAGAAACGGGAGAATCACGCCCTTCCTTATGAGCGGGGACGGGCGGGCGAGTCACGGAGTTGCGCACTGGTGTCGTCGCCGCAGACATGGACATGGAACGATCTTGTGGAGCCCGTTCACGGCGGGGACCGACGACGCGAGGAATATGAGTGGACTCCGAGGACCTACGGACAGTTACAGTGGAGACCGTTGATTCTTCCGTAGGAGGATGCTCAACCATTGTAAATGAAGACGGAGAGGCGCTGGTTACCGAGGAACGGATGGACTGGGCAGAATGCGTGTCGACATGAAGAGGAAACGGACTCTCAGACGATCCATGGGAAAAGCGGCTGTGATGATGAGGCGGTATGGGGGGAGAAGGTGCTGAAACAATGAAACATTGAAGAAGGATCAGAACAAGACAGGAAGCGTGGACTCACTTGGACCCTTGCGAGCCCACGGAAGCTCACTGCTGTCATCAGTTCCGGCATCACTCAAGTTGGAAAAATCCACATTGAGTCGTGAGCTGTCGACGGGGATTCCGAGCCTTGGTGGATCAGGAGTGCGACTCTGGGGCATGGGAGGCGGCTGGTAACGTTGTGGACCATTCAGATAGACCTGGGCCTGGTATGCCTGAGCTGGGGTAAGTCCAGACCTTGTCAATGCGTCGAGGTTGGGATCTGGCGGCTCTTCTGGCAGAGGAACGATGACGCCCATGCCGTTCGGGTTGCTGGCGACAGATCTCGCGCGAGTGATGCCTGTCGGCGGCGCCAAGGACGATCCAGAAGGGGCATATGGATACCCGTATTGCATAGGCGGTGGTTGCCTGTATATATACTGCGCGTTGGGCAGCGGTGGGGGCGGCTGCTGGTAAGAGACATATGAGGTGCGCCGGTCCTGATACTGAGGATAATATTGTGGTGGGGGCGGCGGCTGGTGATGAGTAGGCCGCCCGAAAATCGACTGGTAGGCCGCATGCCGCTTGTCTGGCGCCCCATCCATGGTCAGCGCCGTCGTCGTCGACGACGTTCAGATAGAAATACAGTGAAATGGGTCGTGCAGCTAAGGTTGCACCGTTACACGCGTCACACGAGTGACAATCACGTTCTTGACGCCTTTTAGCCTTTGTATCACCAAAACGTTGGTCTGCTCATCAACGACTTCAGTCCAAAATCTCGTTTACATATTTGCTGGCCTGTAGCTCCCTTAAGGATTGCCGAAAATCCAAAAATTATCTCAAGTCCAGCTGAACCTCCTGAATTTCAACACGGAAGTTCCCAGGTGGAGCCCCAGTTGCTAGCGAGAGAGGATACCGTTCCGACGCGCGCTCCTGCTGCAGCTCGTATTTTCTGCTACCCTTAGTGCCATACATTTCGCTAACGTTGTGATACCATCACCGCGCCGGCGACCCCGCACAGTCCCCGCATCCACAGAACGGATGATGTCATTCAAATAAGTTAGGGGCAGTTAGCTGGGCTACATAATTGAGCGTATACTTTAACTATGCAAAGTTCCGGACTCGTTCGTGAGGCTCCTGGTATGGCACATTCAAAATCTTAAAAATTTCCTCCTCGGTCTCCGACGCCTTTATGGTGCCTGCGGACGATCGTTAGAGCTTCGCGAACTCCTCGATTGTCGGTAAGAACATACCAGTGTTCAACTTCTTCGAGCGGTTGCTTGGATCACGGATGACCCCCTCCCACAAGCCCTTCTCGTTCAGAGAATATCCCATGTGATTGGCCTTGAGGCGCAGAGCCCGATTGAACTGGGGAAAAAATCAGTAAATATGACAACGGATGACTTCCGATATAGAGGCCGCACAATATCATCTCCCTATGGCAATCAATTAACGATCAGAATCGCTCAAATGAAACAAGGGATAACGTACTGTGTAATACAGCAGGGCCGCACCTCTTGATTTCCAAGGCATAGTTAAAAAGTCAATGCGCCTTTGACGGGATCCTTGTTGTGGAAGATGACAAAGACCGCGATAAATCGCTTCTAGATCGCGAATGTTCTCCGGAACTGCCAAATCCTCCGTTATTATATCTGCTTCACGGAGTTTCTTTAGCAACTTTCCAAGCACGCCTAAATTCCCGGGTCGGTCAAAAACATATCCCGATAACCTAAATGCAAAGTCTCCACCCACCGGCGTGCGTCTTGCCGTCGTCGTCAGGACACCTAGTGATCATGATGTCGATGTCGCCACAATCCGCCTTACCCCGTCGGTAACTTCCCATGATTTCGACGAAGAGTTTGGGGTCAATGGATAATGCTAGATGGGTCTGGTCGTTCATATATTCGTTCATCCAACCTTACAGATTGACAGATACCTATAGGTCTGATTAAATCAAACAACGCTTTAGCTTCATCGCGGGGCATGCGGTTATTGATGTCTGGCATCTGCGTCAAATTTCTTGTCGCCGACAACAAATGCAAATGAAAGGTTACCGTCGTAATATTTGAGCCCGATCTTTTGAGCTCTGGACAGCTTAGTCCCGTATTTCTCCGTCCTGATATCGTCGAGAGTGCAATTTCCAGCACTGTACCATAGCAGAGAGGTCTTGAGGCCTTAACGTTCCTCAGTTTCTCGGAGTGGAAAAGAAGATGATATAAAGGCCTACCAACACCGTAAATTCCCTGAAAGATACGACTCACGATGACTTCTTCTGTCGTTTCGTATTTGATCCGTCGAAGACCTCCCGTTTGCAAGATCTCCCAGATCTTAATACTGTTAACCGAAGACGCTCAACTTCATACTATGAAAAAAACCCACCTTCTCTGCACTTTTTCGACCAATACCTGGAAGAGAAAGTACTTCACTTGTCCGCTTTATACGCTTGGGATACACGCGTATAGCCGAGATTACTAGAAACGATTAGGTACGGTGGGAGACATTTGCAAAGCAAAACTTACCTTTGGTGTATGCGAAAACCTTCCAGCGATCGTCATTTCCTGCTTTTGCCGCGTGCAGGCCCTTAAGTTCGGAGAGCTACGAAAAACGTCAGTTCGGCACCAGAGCACAAGATGGAGATCCATTACCCGATCGACTACGTCTTGGTTGGGACAGATCTGCTTCACTTGCAACCCCTTATCATCACAGGGATAACCCTAAGGTGGTAAGACTTTCAGCTAGTATAGTATATTACACCAACTCACCCGTTTCATTAGTTTAACAGGTTTATGTTCCGGTTCTAAATCAGTTTCAAGCTGGTGGTCTTCTTCGGCTTCGCCGTAACGCGTCCACTAGGCAGGCACAAAGATAATTTGGTTCATGGTTTGAAGGTACAACATAACGTCTTAAGACCAACCTGGTTCTCATGCTCCTCTCTTGCCTGGTCATAAAATTGTGCAAGAGGATCGTCTTTCGACGCTTGGAAAGGTTCCGACCCCGAGACACCGAGCTTGGAAGTGGAAGTCGCGTCCTTCACATTGTGGGAGAAAACCTTGGACGGTTCCACCTCATCTTCTGATTCTGAATCATGAACGGCATCCCGGCTACTAAGAAGGTGGAAAACACCATTGTAAAACAGGTTGAAAAGTCGGTGGTAGTTGAAGACTCACTTCTTCTGGGGCCGTTTCTTCGTCGATGATGATACCTGACCAATCCTTTCACCTGAAGCGGTGAAGCCTTCAAGGCCAGCATGAAAGCGCTCGTGATACGCTGGATGACGATCATATGGCAGCAACGTTACGTTGCGATCTGGCCCTTTTTCGGCTTGCCCTATACGGTCAGAGACCCATTCCCATTTCAAAGTTGGGATATGGTCAGGGATATCACTTATTCTGCGTAGTCCACATTTGCGAAGTAATGTACCCAGCGGACACACTTCTGAGACAATGATTTCCGTAACGACCTTTGGATCGAAGTGTGGCTGCACATTAGCACCAAATTTCACCAACTACAGAATTGATGAATCACAGCCGTTAAACACTAGTCGACTGACTCACTATCCTCAAGCGGTCTCGTGTTTTTGACAAAGCGACATCCTGGTCCCCGCCACAAAAATAGATGTTCCTTCCGGCCAAGAATCGAGTGACTTTCTTCTTGATGTTAGTGTCAGCATCTAAAGCTTTTTGTTCCTCCAGGAAATAAACAGCCCATTCCGCGGGAGTCTTTTTTATATTCTCCTCTTTAACACTCTTCTTGGCTTTGGTAACTTTCTTGACGTTATTCTGTCGCTTGCTCGCCGCTATTTTCTTAACTGCTGTTGTTGAAGGTTGTGGTGAAGACGAGTTGTGTATTACTGATACCGAGTCGTGGGAGACGGCAGATGAATTATTACTGAGAGCGGAGGCTTTGTGCACCCTAGGTTGCCGATTCTTACTGGAATGATTGGCGATGCATCTAGCTATGTCAAGTTCTAGGTTACTTGCGCTCATTCTTGCCGAAGTGGATGAAAGTAGATGAACATCGCCGGGCGTCGAAGTAGATGCCGGGCGTTCGATAGCGGCCTGACGCGCTGCATGTTGCTTGCGAGCGCCTAATGCCTTGTTGGACGTTTGTTGCTTGGTCTTTGTCGTCTTCGTTCCTTCATCAAAAGAATCCCTGAGCGGAGATGAAGTGAACAGGGTCGACATCGGAATCAATCGACCGACCTAGATATCTCTTCGATGGAAGATGTGGGAGTAAGCTTAGTCCCAGGAGTACGCCGTGCGTTAGACACAGACGGACGATTGTGTGAAGACGTTACGGAATTTGCCGGCGGGTTAACAACTGACTCCAGTGAGGTTTCTTCGAGACGGCTAACACAAGCTGGCATAGGCGAAGACGAACTTCCCTTGACCATCAGAATCGCGGCGCAGTTAAATGACGGAGGCGCTGACCTCATTTGTCCAGACGCCGTCGGCGAGTGCGGTGGTGGTGGTGAATATTCATTCAAGTCTCCTGTTTGTTTTCTGCGTCGCTTACTGGGTGAAGGACTTGCCGCAACCGGCTCCGACGTCTCCTTGCGCTTCTCCCTGCGAGAGACAGATTATAAAATGATAACGACTGTCAGTGACAAAGAGCGCCACCTGGGAGATTTATCAACTAAGTCGACGTCCATATCTAGCTCTGGCGTTATGTCAGATGCTCTTATCCGTTCAGATGAAGGCATCGATGATGTCCTTGGCCGATGAGAGACTTCATCATTACTATTTAGTGCGTCAGCTAGGTTGGGTGTTCATTGAGAAGGACTTCTGCACCTTGTGGATGATTTCTGAGACAGGTACTGTTGGAATGCATCCCGAGAAAGACGCATGTGTTCATCTTGCTCGGCGAAAAAAACCGAGAAATCGGGGTTCATCTCAGAGTTTTAATAACGGCGAGGTGAAAGAAACAGAAAGATGATGTGAGTGAGAGAACAAGAGGGGGAACTAACGATCGGGCTGAGTCATCAGAGTAAATCGTGGCAAGACGACGCGTCTATTATTAATACCACGTGACTCACGTGATGTGATTGATGCTAGATTCGGGAAGATTCGGCGCAAGACGCGACCCTTGGCACCCTATCACTGACAGGTCCGGCTTCGAGATCGATAATCATTTGCAGCCCTCTTCCCTGTCCAGCCGGCGGCCATACGGCAACGTCCCTACTGCGATTCTGGATCGCTCCAAATCAAGGTCCTGCAGGTCGCACACCAGCACCCTTCTCGCATGCCGCCTCTTTAACAATAATTTCCGCCGTACAATGCTCACTGCAAGTCTTCTTTTTCGAGGAATGTTCCGGTGTAGAGCTTGCACTGCGCCTATTACCTATGTCATCAATATTTCTGGTCCCTGATCAGAAGAAGAATGTTGATGTATTCTATCGTTTCTGACTTGAGATTGCACTTGTACTTGCCAGAATAGTAGTTCTGGTTTATACCGTAGCGACGGCACTCCCTGAGTCTCCCACTCACCCTGTCACTGTCAATAATTGCACACAAGACAAGCAGGGACCTACATGCACTCCGCAGAACTTTCCGACATATAACTACCTGACTGTCGTGTCTTCTCTTTCTCTAGCATCTCGAAATGCCAGGACACATCCAAAGTATCGAATCCTACTCCGCTGAAGATAATTCCTCTGGCTTGGATGACTCTGACGTCGAGGAATTGCGTTCGGACGAATTTTCCAGCTATTTCGTTGAAAGTAATGGCCGCCTCTTCCATTCTTCGGGCACATGTCCATATCCTTTACCAGTCGATACCCCGGAGCAACAGGTATTACCCTCAGGCAATCCTGTCCGCACGTACTGACCCGTCGGTGCCTATCTCAGAGGCTTAATGTCATACACAACGCTTTGTTCTGTCTGATAGGCACACACTATGTGGGTCCAGTCCCGGACCTCCTAATGTCGGAGCCCGGACGCCAGAAAATCGTTGTTGATATGTGTTCCGGGACCGGAAAATGGTAAATCCTTCTTTTATAATGATAAATATCTACATCTAATAGAAGGACATCGGCCTACAGGGTTATGGAAATGGCTGAACTATATCCTCACATCCACTTTTATGGCCTCGATATTGGTACGATAACCTGACAAACTATCTCCATATTACATTCTCTGACTCGATTTTTTTCTCTAGTTCCAATCGCTACCCGGTATCCGCACTCCAACGTCACCTTCGAACTCCATGACGTAGCGGAACGTACCAGATACCAAGACGGTAGCATTGACTTGGTACATGCAAGATCTGTCTCCATGACGGTCAGTTCTATTCAGTCTTTGTTCCATTACAAAGCCGATGCTGATCCATGATTTTTCCAGGTTCGTGACTACGGCGAAATCATTCAAGAAGCAAAGCGCATTCTCCGTCCAGGAGGGATGTTCGTTTCTGGAGAGTGGGGTCAACATCCGTCTTTCCATCCCAGTTACAACCTCGATCCTGCATCACAGATGCCTGCTCTTTCTCACTTTTTCCAAGTTCTCCATCGTGCACTGGCTCGACGCGGTATTTCCCCCGTAGCAGGGAATATACATGCCAGGCTTCATAGCGCCGGGGGATTTGCTGATATCATCCCTCAAATCCACTACCTTCCTATTGGGCCGTGGAGTAACGATCATATTATGCAGAGAATAGGGAAGGCATTCCGCACGGTCCTATCCAGGTACATGGACTCTGTGCGACCGATCATTCTAGACCTCGGAATGAATGAAAGTGACCTTGATCATCTTTACGCTGATGCTAGGGATGAAGTGGCTAGCGCGGAAGGCCTCGTCGCGGTATACTATTCAGTGCACGCTCGTCGAATTTAAATACTCCAGTTGAGTAAGTTTCCAGAATGTTGTTGCCTGCCACCGCGCCCCGAGTGGATTTTCTATAGTAGTTACACTGTTTTCATACGATCAGCATGATCACACCATAATATAAAAAAATAAAGTACGGCCAGCGATAAAAATTTACATGAAATCGTCAACTCGTCAAAGATCTAAATCATCCAACATAAGATAGTAATAATAGATACCGCCCATCCAAACTTGGTAGTGCTCCCAAGTTGCTGTGTACTGTAGCCATCATTTTGGCTTGTCAAAGTCACGCCAGCAGCAGCAGTAGCCGTCTGGATAAACGCCTCCCAAGCGGACCGCGTTGCCGAAGGGAATACATACGTCGACTGAGTAACACCCGCGCCGTAATAGATTTCGTCCCCGCCAGGCAATATGTCAATGGCCAACGCTGAATCTTCCCCTCCAACTACACGGTCACCGTCCACCAAGCCGGTCTCATTATTGCCGAAAATGAAGTCTCGAGCAAGTACAAAAGCCTTCATTGAATTGGTCAGCGTCGAATTTCTATTGAAGTCCAATGTGAACATGCACCTCATTAGGCGAGTCTGTCGTAACCAAATGTCCAGCCCCACTGACCAAGACATACTTCCAGCCTCTCTCTTGATGCACAATACCAGCAAAAGAGCCTGACTCGTTGTACCAAGGTGTCGATGGCTTCTTGGTAAACCCTTGGATTCCTCCGAATGTTGTATTCTGCACAAATTGTGAACTTGTGTCTCAATGATGGTCAAGCGATTTACCTGAATGGCAACTATCCAACAAGGTGGGCATAAGTTTAGATCAGGAAAATATACGTCGTGACATACTTTCTGTCCCACGGTGCGTAATTAGAGAGTCATCATTGCCTGAGTACAGGACGACGGTGATATTCTGTGCGGTAGCATTGGTTGCGAGCTCCGTCAAGAATACCATTGGTCTAACAAAAAATTCTCAGCCTCGTTCTCGACTTTACTGGGGAAATGCCGTACTCGGGACCTGAAAAGAACGCATAAGTCAAGTTCCACGCACTTCAATTATCGGTGAACACTCACTTGGGTCAACAAGTCCTGAAAAGGCAAATCAGCCAAGTCGTAAGAAAAGTTAATCGATGATGACCCACCGCTTTGGCCGAATGTGAATTCGAAGCTGAGGGCCCAGTCCTTGCTCGTAGGTGCGTGAAGTGCAGTCCTGGTCTGATTATCTGGACATCACAATTTAGTTCAGATAAACGATCTTGATGCTAAGCTGGCTGACCGTTTAAGAACACAGTTGCGTCTGTAGTCACTTCGGGGTTGAGCGCATCCTGTACGTTATAGACCTGTGAACAGTAAGTCAGATAATGTAACTGAGATCACGATGGCTTAATCACGTTGAACATCTGGCTGACATCTGAAAAGTGGTTGTTAATGATTATCAAAAGGCATATTAATCTCGGCTTACTCCAGGGGTACGTATAGTTGAGGGCGTAGTCAATGAATTCGTCGAGAAGCAGACAACCATACTATCAGATCGATCAAGTTCCCTCCCATCCAACGAGAGAAATATGAACGCACCCATGCATCGATTGTTCCATTTGTCGGCCGTCCAGTAAGGTCTCTCTTCCATTTCTCACGTCGAATTGCCTGATCCCGTCTGCTTAATGTATCCACCTCATCAGCCCGGACAGACAATTTTGAAAGCAGCTGGGATTTGAATGATCGCATTCTCATCTCCGAGAGGAGAAAAACAACATCACGATCTGTGGGCAGGACCAACGAAACGCTTGGGATGATGCCCCCCTGAGGATACGTGAGATTGACGTCGTATCCACATAATTTGCTCCTGTTGGATATTTAATCCTTGGATATGATGCGATGGAACGGTACCACCCACTGCTCTTCAAAGTATTTATACACCTCGGGGTCGTAACCGATCAACTGAGGGTATGTTTGTATGGTATCAAGCTAGGGGACGATGTTTCAGAGAAGGATTCGCCACAGTAATGTACTTACCGCAGGCAATAGCTCAAATACTTGCCCAGAAGTGATCGCGCCGTTCCCAATCCCCACTCCGGCAAGATTGACGGGAGGATTTGACATGGAAAAGTACGTTTTCATGATGTAAGGCTGTAGAGAGGGATTGTCAGAATGCTGGCACAAAGAGTTTATAGAGCCTACTATGTAAACACCAGCATAACTTTCCCCTGTAATATAGAGGGGTCTTGTGGCAAGACTCGGAAAAACTTTGACGAAGTTCCCCAGGAATCCCATGAAGTCCTCCCCCACTTGCTCTTCGTCGGCGACTGTGGCGACAGTTGCATATCAATCAATGATGTATCAAGGGACAGCCTGTGTTCGGAACGCACCATATCCGTCAGCATCTGCAGTCGCAAATCCGACACCTCTGCAATGTGTGAATTTCTACAAAGCTGGGGACGAAGGTCACTTACACCGGCTGGTCGATCCACACGTAGTCCGCGACGTTCGCCCAAGTATAATTATTTCTCGACGCACTGTAATCACCGCCAATATTTATAGGTCCGTTCTAAAACTGGGTGAGCGCGAAACACGGCGGAAAAATAGAATACTCACGCCGAAGAGAAGGCCGTACATACTCGATGATCCCGGGCCCCCGTTGAGCCATATACCCCACGGTTCCGTGTTGGATCCGTTGGCGTCCGCGGTGAGCGAGCCTTCCTTTTTTTCGAATGCCCAGAAGAACAGGGTGTTATTCGGATGTTCTTCGCGTTGAACACCAATGTTTCCAGCAAAACTACGTGACACGTCGAATGTAACATTGGGAAGAGGTTCCGTTACCTCAAAGTCTGACGAAAATCAATGGGAGGTTCATACAAAAAGAACGGCGAAGTCGTCACATTTCTGCCAATCAGGACCAAGATCGGTGGATGGTTCATTGGAATAAACTTGGGGGTATGAGCTTGGAAGGGTATCTGCCAAGACCCTTGTGAAGGGACTCGCGAGGGCCAAGACAATGGCAACGCGTCGAATCATAGACATGAAGACGAACAGGACCTGAACGAACGGTGGTCGTCTTTATGAAGGAGACCACAATAAAGAAAATCGCACGCTGCACTGCATAATTGCGGCGGTTACTTATAAATCCCGAGTGCCCTGGCCCGGTGATAGCTGCGTAGTTAAGTAGAGAAGGAAATCAACGAAAAGAAGTCGCTTGAACGGAAGCAAATGACCGCAAGGTAGACAGCTATTGTTTGTCATTTCGTGTGACGCGAATATTACGGCACGAGGTGAAGATACGGATCGCCTTGCCCTATTGTCTTCCCTTGCTATGAACACTGAAGGGCCTGTTCATCATTCGTGACAGTTGGTCCCGTATCTACAGATGTGGTACTTTTATAGTTGGCGAGCCCGAGGTCAACAAAAGAAATCCTTGATGGCAACTTGATAGAATCCTGGATCATCTCCAGGGGAATCAGCAGCTGGCAGCGATGTTGGTGGTTGAAGTAAGGAAGGTGTCTGTGTGCGGGGCCTTCGGTTTATTTTTGAATAGTACTTGCATGTCCCAAATTAGAACGATAAGGTGCAAAATTATCGCAATCTTCAGCTCAAATCGAGAGATGCCCATATGAGGCGGGAGTAGGCGCTCCTCTTGCCGGAAAAAATGAATAATCAATCACCTTGAATTCCCACGAAGTATGTTCTCTTCCTGAGTCTTCACTAGCAGGCCTTCCCTCCCCTCCGAAAGAAAACAATCTGTCATTCCCTATATAAATCTCATTTAGGACATCCCATGGACTCAACAGATTGCATACGGACAACATCCGGCGCTAAACTAGTAGAAGATGTCAATCTATACGAGACCATTTGAAGGTTATGCGGATGGTCTCAGGTTCTTGGCATCTAGACAGGAGCTGCTCTTCCTCTGCCATGTCATACTCGCGTCCTCACTGGGGCTGGTTTCTGTGTCTTTTCGTTCTTTCTCTTCCCCTCTTTTTTGGTTTGTTCTTTGGGCTGAACTACAAAGGTATGTACGACTGTCCACATGTTTACACCGACTCACGTCACACTAGAAATAATACGGAACGGTTGGCCCCTGACGACTTGTACCGTCAATAATGCCACACTTTCTACGCGATATTGTTGCTATTCAGACTGTTCACCCAGCTGTTTTTCGAGTGCACCAAATGGCGCAACCACCTGTGGCGACCTAATCAATCAAGTAAATGGCGGTTACAGTCCGGCAGCCTGTGCGGCGAACAGCTCGGTCTGTCCGGAGGCTATCGGAACTATTTGTGACGGAGGGTAAGTTCGCTGCCTACTATTTGCGACTGTACGCGTATTGACTTCCTATGTTATCCTAGCTATCATTGCTGTAATCAGTGCTGTAGCACATGTCGGTCGTGCACAACGAGGTATGCTTGTACTCGAGATGAGTATTTTTTGCTGAACGAGGGTCGCCATGTAGTTGCCCAACGTCATCGTCGTCTTGTAGTCAATCATGCACAACGTCGCCGTACGTCAATCCTATTTGCTATTGACAACCTCATTATAATACTTAATGGAGCATTTCAGATGTAATTGCTATTGCTGCAGTTCTACCTATCATCGCCAATGCACGCTCCGCTGCCCTACTTGCTATTCCGTCAATCTCATCATGTCTTATTCACCGTACAACGGCTACACCCAATCAAATGTTCCCTACTCGCAAGACTTCTCCCAAGATTCAAGCAAAGCCGAGGCCTTGTTGGCAAATCACCCAGTCAACTCAACAACTAAATGCTATTACAATCCCAAAAGTTTGACCGAGGTGCGTCAAATTCTAGCGAAGACGTCACAGTGACTAACATACTGACAGCTGTCTTTGGACGTTTCATTCACGGCTTGGAAATGGGCAGTATCAGCAATCTTCGGAATGATCCCGATCCTCTTCGCCTTGGGATTCACTATGTTCCATTTTTGTTGCCATCCAGTATACGCAATAGGCCGGCGGCTTCAGGGCGGACGACGCGGTTCCGGGAAACCGCGCGCAGAACACGTCGCAGAGGACGCAGAATCTCAACCAGCAGAAATAGCGAATGATCTCCACGTGGATAAAAACCAAGATGCGGCACCACCACCGTATGAGAAGGAACAGTAGTAGTACCATCGTAAATACCTTTGATCCCTGTTTTTCCATTTTACATCTCGCTGTTTCAGCGCTTCATGTATTTCAAGTTACCCTGGGATCCAAGTACGAAGGCAAACAGAGCGCCTAACCTAGCCACTGTCGCTTCAGGTTGATGACAGATCGGCCTCTGAATCAAGTCTTCACAACGGCCTGAAACGCATTGTATCGCTCTAGAATTATCTTTTACCTTCTAGCCTTCCTTCAAAGTCCGCGACGCTCACATTTCGCGGGTAACCAAGTCCTATCCGTATGTCTCGGAGGGAACGAGTATCTGACATCCCTGACTTCGGCTAAGCTTCGTTCATCCGCTAAGACGGTCATCGATTTCGAAACAGGGAGTCGAGGCTCCATCTGTACAGTCTCAACCGCTAGCACGTAAAACCATGGCATCCAAAGAAATAGCCACGTAATCCTCTGTAGCACTTCCAACACCTTCCGGAGCCGCCCACACAGCGTCGTCCAAAATGTAAACCAAAAGACCGCCCTTCCCGTCAGCCGACGGACTGACGCGAAACAGAGGCATCCTCGACTTCTCATGTGCACGTCCAGTTGGCAAGAATAAGAGGTTATGAGACGCAGCAAACTCCTCCACAATGGAGCGGAACGTGATTTCTTGTGTCCTAGCTGACGGTCTCGGTTGTGCTTTTGACGTTCCATTTCGTGAGGAAGCGTTAGACGCAGCTGCTGCAAGGAAGTCAGGTTTAGGAAGACGTGTTGGCGCGTCCGGTCCTAGTTCAAGTGCCTTGTTCATTAACTGCAATCCGCACGTGAACCCGCGTGAAACTCCCGGCATGCTTTGGACATCCTCCGGAAATGCGGCTTTCCAAACCTCCGAATACCACCGCGCCACCTCCTCAAAATTGACGTTTGGCTGTATGAGCCAGATGTGCAGAACATCCAGCCACTTCGGAAAGAATTCTGTCTCAAGTAGCCGTGAGAAGACATTCGGACGGATAAATGCTGCCCACTGAAGGACATGTTGCAATGGTTCCATCCGTTGATTTCGTGGGTTGATGCGGAGGTCATTTCTCAGCGTCGAGCCCAACTTGGGAACAACATATTTCAGCAGGATGCCATCCCAATCGCTCGAATCGAACACCTGCAGTAAATGATAGTCAGAAGATGCAGAATGACTGAAGAGAATGCGTCGTACATCTTTCCAAGCAATGAGATCCTTCGGAATGTCGTCGCCTGCCGTCCAACTACGGAGTAGGCTCTTGACTTTCCGTCTGGCATCACCAATGACTTCCTCTAAACGGAGGCCTACATAAGGAAGCCAAGGGAATACAATTTCTTGGAGAGTCACTGTATCATGCTTGGGAGACCAAGCCGCTACAGCCTTCTGAACTTTCGGTAAGATCAACTGGTCAAGAAAATTGTCCGAGATGAATGGTGGTAAGAAAGAGGACCAGGCTTCGTAAAGTTTGACGGCGGAAGTGGGGCTTTGTGCAGACCATTCGTTGTTGATATACGTACGAACTCGGGGAAGCCATACACTCCATAATAGACTTTCGAAGGGAGTCATAGGTTTTTCACTGCACCAAGCTAGTGAGTGAGAGATTCAATGTGTCGGTACTATGCAACTCACGTTTCGATGACAGGTGCCCGGGTCACTTGTGTTCCATAGACATCTACCTGCGTTTGGGGTTTCTCGGGAGGCGAGTTAACACGGAGAGCAAGTCGCCAACTCCGAAAGGTGGAAATAAGGAAAGTAGGGTCTTGTAATGGATCCCATTGGGATACCATTCGTCGCACCTGGAAAGCGGATTAGTAATGTACTCCGAAAGCTGAACGAAATAGTAGTCACTGAAGGTGCTATGGCCGCGACAACGATTTCATCCAACCGATATTTGTCATATTCGTTCGAATACTCGCTCAAAAATCGGTAAACCAGGGGAGAGAATGGGTCAAGCGATACTTCATAAGCAGCGGCGAGTTCTTTGGATTTGGCATCAAATTCGTTGGCTACAAGCTGCACTTGCTGCAAACGTGCGATGACTATGTTTGGGTTAGAATCTGAAGGATCAGAAAGGATTAGGTGCTCACGTTCAGCCTCTTCTTCGACCCTCTTCCGCAGTCGAGCATCCTCTTTGACAACCCATTTTTTCTTGTCATCCAAAGATTTGGCCTCTCTTGCTAGTCCATCAAGATCAGTCTTACAGGCGTCAGCGATCAGTCGGATGTTATGGCGGACTTCTGGTATTCGTGTAGGGTCGTTTGACGGTGACCAAGTATTCAGAGATATGTCGGCCAGGGAGCTAACTTCTCGAGGCTGCGGTGATACAAGGCAGTCAAAACCTTGGATAAAAGCAAAAATAAGGTCACGTACAACTGCGCCTGTAGCATCGATAATTTGGCCAACACCAGGGGCTGTCGACACATTTTCTCCGGCGTCTGCGAGGATTTCCTCGTATGTTTTGTGTTCTATCTTGGTCTTGATCTTTTTGGGATGCTTCCAAACGGCAGACCTTTTCTCCTTGGCTGCCTTCTCCTTCTTTTTGGCCTTCTTCACTTTCGGATCCTCTTCATCGTCACTAACAACTTCTCCCCGCCTTCTCGCCTCCATTTTGGACTGCTCCGTCCTCTCTTTGAAGCCGCGAAAAGCAATACCCGCCCTGCCAGGCCGCATCTTGGTCTCTACAGGTGTGACAATGCCCTCTCCCGTCGTTCCAAGACCCGTGCCCGCCTGCCATCCCATCTTTGCTAGCATTCGTGCACCAAAGGAGCCTGATATATTTTGGAAGTGCGCTTGCTCTGCATGACTGAGAACGGGCTCTGGAGTAAGGTCGGAGTTGCGTAAGAAAGACTTTGAACGATTACCGCCAAAGGCTGAAGGTAGATCTTTGGAAGGGGGTGTGTATGTGGAAGTGAATGCGGTAGCCCGAGAGGTCTCAGTAGATGTAGATTTGGCGAAGGGAGAGGAAGCAGCACCGATACCGCCCTTAGAAAAGGCAGACTCAATAGTTGTCGATTTTCCAGAACCAATGCCACCCTTTGACAGCGGTGAGGAAGTCGAGCCAATACCTGTGACCGAATGTTTGGACCCTAGGCCACCCAACGCTGGTGTGAACGACGAGTCCTCATCCTCATCCTCGTCCCGAACTCGAGGCGAGGGCAGCCTGGAAGGTTCAGACTCATCAGAAACGTCCTGGGCATCTTCACCTTCCTCACCCTCGGATTCAGCAGCGTCGGTGTCGTCCTCTTCCAGCTCGTCCTCTGCATCAACATCCATAGACAAATTCTCTGGCTCTTTCTGTGAGACAAATGTAGGTTGTTTCATCTTCTTCGTCGGCCGTCGTTGGTAGACTTCTTCGTCGCTATCATCTCCAAATACACCGTATATTGCATCTTCCTTGCCATCCTTTCGCCTTCGTTTCCGGTGATACGGGTCGTCTTCTGTTCCCTCTCCATCGGATTCAGATCCCACAGAGGAGTCCGTGTCATCGTCGTCCTCTAGGACACGCTTTCTACGGGCCATGACGAGGAAATGGAGGTCGTGGTAAGAGCAGTGGTCGAGTCAGTTGCCAAATTTGGAATTTACTCCAATGACTTTCTATTGTTACAGATTATTGGATTTCAGCTATGTAGAGTATGGGTGTGTAGCAAATAAGTATCGGAAAGCAGAGTAACGAATACACGATTACGACGATAGATTACATCAGGTCTACGGTCATATTACGAAGCTGAAGCTAAAGAAAGTTCATCGTCTTGTTGACGTGCATGACCGTCGGCAAAAGGATTGTCATCCAGACTTGAGTCAGAGGGAGAGGCTATCCTATCGATGCCTAACTCTGACCAAGTAGGCGACGGCGCCCGCATACGAAAGGATGAAGAACCCTGCCAATCATCATCCTCCAGGTCTGGATCAGTGTCAACGTCTGCTTCGGCCTCCACGGATGATGTTGGGGATGTGCTGCTAGAGGGATCAGGGAAGTTGTAGCCGAGTTGTGACTGTGTGAGGGTATGGTTATTGTAATTGCTGAGTATGTCATTAGTGTCAATTGATTCATCAAAACCTGGTGGGTCATCAGCTGCTGGCGAGGGTAAAGAGTATGGGGCAGACGAGATTGAACGCCAGCGATCGCTTGATGATGTGTAATTGTCTGATGATGAGGGTGTTTTCGGATACACAGTGCCTGAGTAGGTATCGTCTTCGTTGGGAGGTGTCGGCAACTGCGTATCCGCCGTTGTGTTCGCCTCAACGCTCTCGTCTTTAATGAGATTTAAACGAGCGGCTTCCACCTTTGCATGGGATTGCCCGCCCAACGGAGAAGATGTTCGGCGTCGATAGAAAAGTAGATATGCGTTGGCATTCTAGGAAAACAAAGCGATCAATAGACCAAAGTAGAGAAATCGTTTTACTCACCACGGCATCCGTCGCGCGTGCCGACGTTACATAGGAATCATCGAAATGATGCCATTGCTCGGTGAGGTGATTCATGGCATAGGCACGGTAGTGACCTCCTCCAAGCCCACCCATATGTTCGTCGACTCCAAAAAGGTCATATACCAAAGGCTCGTCCAGGTTGCCGAGTTCTAGAGTGTCTGTTGCGATACCATTGTCCCCAAGCTTCTTAGCCACACTCCGTTCCCCAGCCATTGCTGTCAAATCTAAACCCTCTACAGGAAAGTCCACAAACGAATCGATCTTATCACGAAGGGTTCGGCTGTTGCTGAAGCGCTTGAGATGGACGACGAGCACATCCGGTACTTTCCAGAGATCGAACTTCTTTGTGGCCTGTTGGTGCTTCTTGCACTGAGGACAATACCACAGGTCATCTTCGCCAAGACGCTCCTCCTTTGTAAATTCGTCAAGACAGTCTTGCAAAGAAATATCCTTCGGCTTTTTCCCTGCTGACGCCTCCTGCACTTCCCGATACTCGGGATGAACGTGGATTCCCCAAGTATCCCATCGGGCATGTTCAAACTGCCTCCGCTCTTCACCAAAGTAATACGCCTTCATGTTTTCGTCGAACTCGCAAAATAGAGCATCGTTCTCACGGAGCAACACAGGGTTCGTTGTCAATGTCCTCCTCCCTCTTGTCCCAAGATTCATAGGTCTTCGTCTGGTAATAGCCAGTCTGACTAGACACGTAATCCTTGAAATCGGGTTTCAAGCGCAGCGTGAAAATGCCATTCTTAGGACCGACTTTGATAGGTTCCACGTCGGACTTGGTTTGTGAACCATCCTCGCTTATCAAGTCATCGTCTTCGCCAATGATCATGCTCTTAGCGTCAACTATATCGCCCTCTTCAACGTCGACGTCTTGAACCGTGACGACGTCACCATCCTCATGAATCTCGGTAAGCGAATCGGTCACTGGAGCGCCACTGATCTGGATAGGATCAGCGTCGGAGCCTTTGGAAGTTTCGCCCTGCCAATCATACAGATCTCGAGTATTCGCGGTCCACCGCTGTAACCGTTCAATTGCCGCGTTATACATGAGATCGACGCTCTTAGCTTGCTCTCTATCAAGGACAATGATTGAAGGGTGCCCGAAGTATCCATCTCCGCGACTGTAACTGGACTTGAAAGACGTAACATGAGCGTCCGCTAGGAACATGGGAACGATGATGGGGTCATCCGGCTGCCTTTTGTATGTTCGGCTTTGTTGGGCATGGCAAGGCAGCTCATAGCAAACGACCACATCGTTATCCTGTACTTCGCCGCAAAGTACCGAATCATTCAGGTTTTTGTAGAATTTGTGTTGGAATGTTTCGAGGGTGAGGAGCTGAGCGCAGGTCCTATTAGCGATGCAAAGGAAAGAGCGATGTAGCGCGTACGTGATCAGGGTCGACGCCCATCCATCTACCAAGGAGAACACGCAGGTCCTTTAATGAAGCGTCTGGTCCCAACTCTACAGGTATCTAATACGGTCCTGTGAAAAAAGAGAGAAGGAAAGCAATATGACTATGCTTACCTTTACGTGGGCCTTCTGGACATCCCAGGGGATGTAAAGGATATTGTGTCTCCACTTCTTCTTTATGGGTAGTGGTAGCGTCAAGTACATGAAAGGATCGAATGTGATGGAAACCTGGCGGGAATATTAACTACCTGAGAAGTTCATAAAATAAACTAACTTACCTTCTTGCATTCTGGACAAACTAGAGTGCTTTGATATTGGCCTTGAAACAAATCGACGATGACGCTATCGTTCCGCTTCTTATAACCTTCCCAAGATCTTTTGGCTAGCTGAACCAGCTCAAGTTCACCTCCGCCTTCCCAATCAGGATTTTCGACATATGGCTTTTTTAAGACCCGATTCAAGTCCTCGTGTAGGCCGTCGAGAAGGAATGCTACCAGCTCTTGAGAGTCGTGCTGTTGGTAACCACTGAACTGAGGCGCAAAACGCTGAAGTTGGGATTTGAACTCGCGAGGGGAGTAAGATGATGCTATGCCGTTCTCGTCCCAAATGCGATCCAAAAGTGCACCGAAAGCCTCAGCAATTGCTCCATGCATACCAAGGGGATTATCGGGATTTAGTTCGTCCTTAAAAACGCCGGCTTCCGATTGCGAGTTAGTTTGAAGTCATCTCAGTAGAGGGTCGACATACTTAAGAAGTATTCTGCGAGTTCTTTGGTGTGTGCTAGGCATTGCAATGCAGAGTTCATGAAACAAGTATTCCCCCTGAGAATGCGGTGAGTCTCGTAAGTCATTAAAGAAGGAAGGAAAATTTACATATTACCCAATCCCAGCGTACCCGGCTCTACCGTTCTATGGACCCTGCCGTTTGGCTTCGACGGCAAGGAGGAAACATAATAATCATCCACCGTAGCCCGTGTCTTCGTTGTCGTCACTGTCATGTTATGGTTATTATTATTGGCCATCCGATTGAAAAAACTATCGTTGGAGTTGAACAGGGGCTTAGACTCTGGCTCAAACGCTACCGTGGTGGTGTTGGGCTTTAGCGGCGTATCTGAATGCCACCCATTCTCTCGCTTGAACTCCACTACAAACGCATCGTCTGTGTCAATAAGCTCGTCTCCTAAGGTCTCTTCCGTGGGTAATACTCGTATACCGCGGTTGATGTTGAATTCGGACAGTGGATATTCTGGATGATTGAAATCGTCGCCGGATGGTTCAACTTTCCACACACGAGATTCAGGTAGCGGGATAGGAGACTCAGCAGCGACGACGATGGCCAAACGCTCGCAGAGCGTTTTCATAGTGTCTTGAGTAGAGAGCGTGACATATGGATGGGAAGGAGCGTCAAGATCGGGAAGAACTTCGGTTTGTGCGAGACGAAGCACTCTGAGACGGGGCGGCTGAAGCTCCAATGCGACCTCGTTGGAGCGCATGATAGCGTTTCGAGGCAGTACAGATTGTGGTTCACCATACCTACGGAAGGCGAGGTGAGAAATGAAAACCAGAGCGATGCGCGGCATTGAAGAATGCAGCTTTGCCGCTGCAAGGCATGTACACCCGACGCACGCGTCACAGAAAAACTGACTCACCAAGAAACAAAATGGTTCCATGCTTCAGCCGGGATGAATTCCACATCATAGGTCTCGACAATCGGAGACCTCAGATTACCGTACTCATCGAGAAGAGAAGAATTGTCCACAGCGCCGAGGTCTTCCTCTTGATGAAATCCTTCTTTGTCGACAGTCCCTAAACAGGCCTTGCGCCATTTCTCCCACCACTCCTTGCTAACGAGGTACCAGGTCTCTCCGACCTGCATCTTCTTGAGGCGAATCTTGTTGATGATCTCGAGTTTCTCTTGAGGTGGCGTCGCAGCAAATGTAGGAGTATTTTCTGTTATGGGTTCGTCCATGTCAGTATCGATGTCGTGATTCGGGTCAGAAAGCGATAGAGTTGACATCTTGTCGGTACGAGGACTGCGACCCGAGCTCTCCTGAGTGGCAGGATCGGATTGTGTCCGTTTCTGTGAGGATGATGAGGTATCGGACTCCATGGATTGCGACCGCTGTCGTTTGCGGCTCTCTAAAGGTCGAAGGGAAGGCGAAGGAGAGTCTGCTGGCGAAGGAAGCGACTGGGAAGGGTTCATAACAAAGAGTGCAATGCAGGAAAAAAGAAAGAATTTGGTTTTTTGTTTTTATGGTCAAAGAGTTGTGCTGAACGCGTATTATGTCCAGGCTCTTGCCAAACAAGCTGAATTTGCTTCCATGTAAAGCAATGTTATATAATAAGTATACTTCGCCCGGACTGGGTGCAGTATTTTAGACGAAAAAATTCTGAGCATTATTTGTAGCAACATCTCAACCTAAAATGTTTAAGAAATAGTTGAAATATGCTCTCAATATTTTTGATATTTCTGACTTTGGGGGAGAACTTCCCGCGTATGGACAATTAGAAAGCTCAGATAATCAAATATTTTTCAAATTGAATATTTCAGGCTCAAGCTTTTGGACACCCTCGCCCTGATAGCGCAAGCCTCAAGGACACTACTTTTGTAGTTGTTTTTTGACCAAGATGTATTGCAAATTAAGTATTTCCCATTATTCGTAAGTCTCATTCCAAATCCCAATACAAGGTATGTGTTACAGGTTCATGAGCGTCAAAAAAACTCTTTTCAGAGCACAGAATCATTCAAAGCGAAAGAGAAAAAGCGTGTCTTTTCATGAATCAAACCCGAAGCTTCTCAGGCTCTGAGGCGTCCTCCTTGTGGTCGATGTCGTGTTTGAGATCTTGACCTTCCGCAATGAGTCGCGCACGGTATCTCAGAGAGTTGATGGGCAGCGTGTGCTGATACATCAGATCAATCTGTTCGAGTGACAGTCCCTTGGTCTAATAACATTTATCAGTACCATGTGGATGGCGGTAAAAGAGGGAGAATAATACCTCAGGGATGAAAAAGTACGTGAAGATACAACAACATGCACAGGTGCTTCCCCAAATGAAGAAGACTTTTGATCCCAGGTCCGCATTGCCGGCGCCAGGGTTGACGAGGTATGGCGTGGCGTAACCAATGGCAAAGTTCCACAACCAGTTGCTGGCCACGGAGAGCGACATTGCCTTGGCACGGACTTCCAGTGGGAATATCTCTCCAGTGATGACCCAAGCAATGGGTCCCCATGTCGATGCGAAGATAGCCTATGGCGCTGTCAGTGAATACGAAGGAAAGAATTTTAAATAGTGTTACTCACGATATAAATGCATACAAAGGCAATAAGACATTTCTGACCAGTAACGTTATCGACGGAGATGGTAACGCCGACGATTGCGACAATGAATTCACAGATACACATGCCCGCAGCTCCGTAAAGTAGAAGGCTACGACGGCCAACTTTCTCCACGCCGTAGATGCCGGGGATGGTCATACTGATGAATTGCTGTTCAAGAACCAAAAACAGAAAAAAGACGCAGGGACCACGTACAAGACATTGACAATAGCAGTAGCGATACTGATCAAAAATGCGGAGGATATGCCAGAGTTTTTGAAGAATGTCGTGCCGTAGTAAAAAATGAAGTTGACTGTAAGATGGCGTCAGCAAGCGCGGGAAACACCGTCGAACATATACGTACTTCCAGTTAATTGTTGCCAAGCCTGAATCAAGATACCTGTCCAAGTTCGTAGGGCCATCTTGTTTTTGGTGTTGCGGAAACAGTCAAGATAGGATCTCTCGCCCATAGCTTGTTCTTCTTCGAGGTTAGCGCGAATCTCAATGAGATCGGCCTCAAGATCAGGGTGGTCAGCAGGAAGGCCAGTAAGACGGCTGAGCGAGTGAGCCGCTTGATCATCTCTGCCTTGCTTGATCAACCAACGCGGAGACTAAGAAAAGACAATTCAAGGTTTAATACACAAATCGGATGCAAAGCTATTTTGAACATACCTCGGGAAGGAAAAGCATTCCAGAAGCCAGAACAAACGCCCAGACGAATTGAATTGCGGTCGGAATGCGGTAGGCGGCATGAGTCGTGAAGTTGTGCGTGGCGTTATTGATAACGGTAGCGAGGAGGAGACCAACGGTGATTGAAAATTGGTACAGGGATACGACAGCACCACGAATCCATTTTGGTGCAGTTTCAGACTGGTACATTGGCGCCAAACAAGAAACGAGACCGACTCCAAGACCAGCGAAGACTCGTCCAACAACCTTCGCGAGGAATATCAGTCACATTTCTGACAATCTGATGTGTGGTAAACTTACAAACAGAGGTATGGCAGTAGACGCGGTTTGCATGGCCACACCGACCGAGAACACGAGGCATGCTATGATAATACCCCATTTCCTTCCAATATAGTCTACCGCACATCAATCAGTCCCGTAAGGTAAATGAAAGAAGCTGGCATACCAGCAACAGGGGCACCAGCGAGGGCACCAAAGAAGGTGCCAGCGGACAGGATCGAAACGACGAGAGACTCAGTAGAAGAAGAGATGGCGTAAGGAGTATCCGGGTTGCCTGTCGCGTATCCAAACGTTTGGAGCCAGTTATTCATCTCCTTGACCCCATTGATTACACCAGTATCATAACCGAAAAGGATACCGCCAAAGGCAGAAAAGCAGACCATGATGAGGCCTGCGACTTTGTTCTACACATGCAAGGTCAGCACTGGGGGACCACATGGAAGGATTGAGATACCTTTGGCGCGTTGGCCCCAATACCGGGGCCGGTAGCTAGTGGACCTCCAGCCATGAGTGGTTGAACGATAACTGAGGGTGCGGTGATGAGGGTAAGTTTGAAGTGTCGGGGCGTAAGACTGGCATTTTTAACTCCGGTTTATATACCGAAAAAAAAGTGAAAGAATGGGATCCGAAATAGGTGCCTGTCGAGACTGTCTAGCTGGATCGAGATGGATGGAAACGGCATGGAATCTGCGAGTAATTTTGATCACCCCGGATCATCACACCACAGCGCTTCTAGGAGGCGGGGAAGTGTCTTCCTGTGCTTCGGTTTACCCCACATTCTTCACCGGGAAGTTGACACGCCACATTCGTCAGTTTAGTGACAGAAATGTTATTGCTGTGCTGAACAAGTGCCCTGCAGAGCAGAACTGGTTGAAAGGCATCCCCGGCGACCACGCGGAGACCAGCTCTGGTCTAAGATCATGTCGGGGGTCGTCCTAAAGGGTTTCCCCGAGATGCGTTCTCCACGCATGTCTTTTCCAGAAAAGAATGGAGAACGCAATATTCGTCTCTAACATATCAAATCCATCAAAAACGGTCGAGACTCCGCATGGACGAAGTGGTAATCGCACGACTTGACCAAGGAAAAAAAGAACTATATTCCGACGGATCTTGGTCAACCGGATTCATTCTAGAGACGGCTGCATTTTGCGCGGGTGTTAGAGCGGGAAAACGTTGAGGATTCATACGCACTCATGTCGCGTCTTGCTTGGATGCTAAATGATGGCGGCCAAGTACCACATGCATGCAAGCGCCAGAGCACCGATGACCTGATTGATGGGTAGATGTGCCTTGATACACGGACATGGAAACGTAGCGCGAGGAGTACGTTGAGCTATTTCAAGACTACGATGTAATTGAGTATGGGCTGCCGTGAACTTCGTGAGAAAAGACAGAGGCGTGACCAGTCCAGGCGATCGCGAAATGACTGGAATGAGATGCTCCATGTTTCACGACTGCTCCTCACATACTGACACGTAGACGTCAACACTCAGACATCAGTGGAAAGCCAGAATGACGGAAGCTGAGGTAAGTAGAGCTTCGGCCGATCAACAGGTGGAATGTCCCCCGAAGACAAAGGGCGGCTAACAGTTCACCGGATCTGCCGCAGCAATGTAGACAGATACTCGAGGAATGCTTGTGAGGACAGAGAACACGATAGCTGTGCAGGCGGCTGAAAGGAGGCAACAGCCTAGATCTGGGCACATTTCGCTTGAGAGTAACGCCCTCGAGAGCCTGTAAATTGTCCCGCCATCCGTGTCGGAGGGGACGACAGATCGTGGGGAAGTTGAGAGGGGATTCAGGGGAATGTGTGGGGAGGAATGGTGACCGGCATCCGGGCCGATAATCGGACAAATGCGGTTGAATCACATGTTTTCTTCAACGTGACCGAAGTTTACCGACTCCGAGTCCCCCGAGGTACTTACCACCATGGGCCAGACGACGTCAGTGCCAGCAACGACGACAGCGACGCCTCCGTCTGGATGTCCAATGCACCAGGATTCGAAATCAGCCCAGTGCCCCGTGGATCACTCCAAACCCGCCCAATGTCCTGTTGATCCTCAGGCGCTCAATTCACTGAACCAAATGCCAAATCTCTCCCAGGCGCCGGCACCCAATCAGACCATTCATCTGCCATTGGACCGCACGGAGTCCTCCATTCCTCGTGATCAGTCAGCCAAATGGGAGTATCCCTCACCCCAGCAGTTCTACAATGCGCTGGTCAGGAAGGGATGGGAAACGCCAGAAGAGCACGTCGAGGTGATGGTCGAGATCCATAATTTCCTGAATGAGCAGGCATGGCAGGAGGTTTTGAAGTGGGAAAAAAGAGCCTGCGAGTACGTTATATACTTGTCTTCCGTCTGACTTGTCACTAATCTTGCTTCAGTTCAGATGACATCCAGTTGGCTCGATTCAAAGGACGACCTGGGGAAATGTCACCCAAGGCACGGTTCTGGATGTTTGCCGGCTGGTTGTTACCTTCTCGATTCAAGTACGTTCTATATTTCATTCCCATCCGACTCAACCCAAACTTTTTCCATGTAGTACCGAACCGCCTTTTGACCGCCATGACTGGGTAGTTCGCCGACCAAAAACTGGCGATGAGGTCCGCTACGTGATTGACTACTACTCTGCCCCTCCCGAACCCGACGGCTCGCCAGTTTTCTCCCTCGACGTGCGTCCCGCCTTGGACGGTTTTGGAAGTATAAAGGAGCGCATTGCTGTCGCTACTGAGGATGTCTGGGCTAACTTCAAGGAGAGACCTTCGAAGCGGACATGATGAATAAAAGTATTATCTATAGATGTAGGCTATTGTAGGTATCTAGATGTACATTTAATCAACTTTAATACGCTTTCTCAGCGGAAAGATGCGGAAATAAATTATTTGTGGCACGTGGTAATTTTTTTGGCGATCGGACTCGGAGCAGTTACGCGAACCCATTCTTGTCTTCCTGACTTGTCGTTCATGCTACCTCGTCATCTACAGAGCCTCGTCCTCCGCTCATCCCTGCGCAACCGTGCAGTTCTCTCTCACCATCATTTAAGGAATTTCCCTTCCCGGATTTCACCCATCCTTGGCGCACCAAGAGCCAACTTTCACGCTTCCTCCAGACAACTAAATGAACCTCCAAAATCACCATTCCAAACTTTCGTTGACGTTCTAAAGGATGAGCTACGGAAGAACAGGGAACTTCAGGACAATGTCAAATTGCTACAGGGTGATGTTGACAAGTTCTCCGATTCAGAAGCCATGAAAAAGGCCAGGGCAGCATACGAGAGAGCCAGGGTACGTCTGTTGACCATGCTCTTTGCAATAAGGTGCTCATGCTATTATTGTGTAGCTCACCTCAAGCATCAAAGAAAATCCACGGTTGCGCGCAGCTGCCGAAGAGCTGAAGAAGACCGGTGTCAAAGTCGGAGACGCTGTAGGGGAAGCCTTGAAGAGCATGGAAGAGAGCGAGATCGTCCGGGCAGTATGTATCTCCCCGCAGCATTGACCTCACAGCTCAAGTCGACTAGATATCCCGAGCAACGGGTGCCGTCTCCGAAACGATAAAAAAGTCTACCGAGCCCATTCGGAATACGGCTGCCTACCAATCTCTGTCAGAAACACTGATCGACGCGCTCGACGATAGTGGTAGCGCGAAACACGCTGGATTTGAGGAGAAGGAGGCCCGCCGACTACGTCGACAACGCCGGCTAATCAAAGCTGGGAAGGACAGCGGCATCGGACCGGCATCAAAACGAACTGCTGCTAATCCCGAGTGCGTAAGCGCCTCTCGTCCATACTCCATCTTGCTGATTCACCTTGCCTAGAGCTGGCTCATCTGTCGTTCTCCACAAGGACTCGCCCCGGCAAGAAAAATGGAACCGGCTAAAAGAGACGAACCCCTTCTTGCGGACATTCGTGTCGTTGCGGAACTCGTATGAAGAAACGGAAAATCCTGTCGTCTCGTCGATTCGGTCAGTGACGCAGACAGTCGGCTCGTGGTTCGACGAGAACGAGACTGCCCAGGTCATGCGTTTGATGAAGGCGATGGATCCAACATTTAACAGAGAAAGCTTTGAGCGTGAGCTGAGGGAGTACATTGTGCCGGAAGTCGTAGATGCATATCTGTCCGCTGATCAGGAAGCCTTGAAGGCCTGGTGCGGAGAGGCCGTAAGTCTCCATTAAATGCAACTGTTGAAGAAAGCTAAGTTCTTTGTAGACATATAACGTTCTCTGGGCAACAATGGAGCAGTACCTGCGACAGGGACTAATCAGCGACAGCAAGGTTCTTGATATCCGACAAGTTGATGTTTGTCATTCCCCATTTCTGTCTTGTTCTCCCTTCTGATACTCAAGGCATAGGTTTCTGCCGGCAAGATTTTGGAGAATAACATTCCCATTTTTGTGATACAGTTCAGCACACAAGAGGTACTTCTCTTCCGGAATGTCAAGACGCGAGAAGTCGTTGTTGGTGCTGAAGATCGGGTAGAGCAATGCACATATATTGCTGCCATCACACGATTAGAGGACGAATTGACCAACGAACTTACTGGCGGATGGAAGGTAGTCGAGGTATGTTTATCTTCTTTTCTCTTGGCAGACCACGTCCTGACTGCTACATAGATGGGTCGCAGGAGTGCAAGAGCATACCTATAAAAGTACAGTAGTAATATTATTATCTACGTAGTTATTTAGCAGGACGTTTGATAATCACCACTCAACGCTTAGACACAACAGACCCTGACGTGGCTGTGCTTCATTCTCATCGCCGTCCTTTTTGGGAATTCCGCTATTATTCCTCTCCCCACGTCGTATGGACAGCAGATCACCGCCAAATCTCCTGTACTTGACAATATACAATCCGACACTACGACCAGCCGATACAGCGCCTACAGATGACGAAGATGCAGAGGAACAGGCGCATATATTGTTCTATACATCGAAGGAACGGGCCGTCTCGCGCGACAGGATGCTCAGACAGGTCGGATTAGCCAAAGCTCTGGTGAATTTCTCAGAGTGAGTATATGCGGCCAACTTCAGGGTGAATTTGTTCATGTCGCACAGTATGTTCAACCCAGATGATGCCTGCAACAATATCCATTCCCAAGGCAGGCGCATGGTCATGGTGTCTCCAGAGCCCGACTTTTGGATAACTGCAGTAGGTGCCGTTTCCTGTCTGCGTTTGCGGTCATATTAATTCAGTAGGGCGGCCTAGTGCGTTGAGCTGGCAAAGACGATTCGCACGCCTACCGTTGGACGAAGCAAGGGCAAACAGAAAGCCAAGACGGGCAAGGACGTGGCCCTGGTCTGCGACTACCACGATTCATCTGTCGACGATATATTCCTGAGAGCAGATATCCGCCGTGGATACGAGCAGTTCAAGGTATGTGGTCGACTGACCATTGGTTTCGGGCAACACTCAGTTGTATTGAGTACAGCTTACACATGGTTCATTCACGAGCATTCTCTTAGTGCACGGACAGCAAGGGTTAGAGCTGCAACTAGAAAGATTCTTTACCCCGTGGGCGTGGTCCTGGGATCTGGAGTGTGACCGGGGATTCGGAGACCACTTTGGTACGTACGATGTCAATCACGTCCTTCATTTTAAGTGACGCATAGTATAGGCATACCATTGCACCCCCAATACCGTACTCTGGTACCCCTCTTAGACGAATTCGCATCTCAGATACCCATTACAGCATCGTCAATAATAGTTACCCCCTCACATGTGATACCGTCCGCGTCTTTTGTCAAAGCACATTATCCTTCCTCTTTCCCAGCGCGTCTAATGTGCCTGGTACCGCCCCCGCCTCCACCGTCGCCCCAGTTGCCACCGGGTTCCCCTGTAAAGAAGCGGCCGCCTGACCCAGATGCAGGCACCCAACCATCTTCATTCCTCGGCATGCCCATGAATATGAATATGAATATGGATGTTCGAAAGTGGGGGTGGCCTGGGTATCTCACGTTCAAGGGGTCTGCAAAGCGGCCGGGGATACCAACGGTGGAGGTCAGGTCTCCTACACCCCAGGATGGAGGGGAAGTTGAGAATGTTGAAATTGACAAGAGTGCTTTGGACGATGCTATCCACTCGGATGTCATTTCTGTTCACAGTACCCAGCGTGCGAATGGCGACGCCTCGATGAATTCTCATGGTGACGAAAGCGCCGATTCAGAGACTTCGGCTGGGAGCTCATCGTCAGTGTCATTGGCTGTGTCATCATCCACGGACGAAAAAGCTGCTTTATATGATTCGCATGACAATCCCGTGGAGAGCTCTACGTCGTCCCATGATGATACTGAATCCCTCTCGTCAATGGAGGGGAGTATTTCTTCTCGAAGCCTTGGGCCTCATCCAGAGCTCTCTAGTATTACGCTATATCTCTCGGATCCGCCTGACGGTCTCAATACAAGACCGAGCATAGTAGTATACATGACAGTGAGTCTTGACCCATTTGAGTATTCTGTCTTTAATGGACTTTAGCAACACCCTGTCCTTGTTGCAGTAGCTGGGCTCGAGGGCGTTGACAACGACCCAGGTCTTGCTGCAAAGATTCCACGACCTATGCATGGAAGCAAAGAGAGCCCTCGACGACGATGCATTGACGAGGTGAAAAATAATATTGTGCCGCTCAAACTCATATTTATTTTACGTTCAGTAGTAGCACCGAGACGTTGCCGTCAGCTAACAAGATCCTACAGCCAGAGGATCGACACCTCATTTCCAGGGCCCAATTCACGATGTCCAACGACAAGTTCGCGGCCAAGCCAGAACAGTTCTATATCGCGCAGCATCTGCTCGAAAGGTAGGATACCGTCGGCTCTGAGGATCTGTCCATTTAAACTGATAACATGTAGCGACCCCGATGTCCAAGAAATCTTTTCCAGGGGTGTGAATCCGCAACACTGGCATATCGCTCAGCGCGCGCTGAATCGCGATGCGGACGGAGATGTCTACCTCGAGGTATCGAGGAAGGAGACGAGTTTGTCTGATGTGGATAATGTTTTGGCTGGGGTTGTTCGGAGGTATTCTTCGGTAGATGTTTTTCCGCCATAGATGAGGACCTTTTCATTATTTATTTCTTTGGATCTTTGCTGTGAAATCCAGGTGACTTAGACAGTATTCGCAGACGGGTTGCAGTATGGAGACAACCTTCGTCACAATACAACTTAGACTCAACGATAATATCTCAACAGATGAGGTAGTAATTAGAAGCCTGATATTGTATTAATTAGGAAGAGAAATACATTGCCGCCAGGTTGTTACAAGTTTCGACGGTTTAAAAACCCTTCACTGGGTGGGCCAGGGTGATTCCCTCATATTGCTGAGATAGCTGCCCCAGCCAAGCCAACTGATCTAGAAACAATTAGCAGAACAAGCGGAGTAGGCAAGGATAAGACGCACTCCATCGTTCCTGGGACACCACCCCATATCGTTCTCATTCTATCGTCAACTTGAACACTGTCACTACTATTTCCTCCAGAGTTAACCTCCGGCGGTGCCGGTGACCTGTGCGAGTATCCGTCATAACGGTAGTATGGCGTGTAATCCGGATTACTAGACCCTTGTATCGGAGGACTACTGGAGGAATGCTCGTAATAGCCATATATTCCAGAATCCTGCTCGGGAGTATGGTCAGAGAAAACAGCTTGAGACGTTCGTCCCGACTCGTCACTGCTATTCAAAGGAAGGGTGTAACTCTGAGATCGTGGACACTGTGAGATTATGGACGTCGATTGATCCCATTGAGCCTGGGGGTCTTGTGTTGACGGAGAGACGAATGTTGTGTCCCACTGAGAAGAAGGGGGGAGTGTAGTAGGTGCTGGTGCATAGATATCCATGGGTTCGCTGATGGGGGAATACCCCGATCCACCATGACAGTTTCCAGCTATATAAGCGTCCCTTTGAACGTCGGACCTTCCACGTTCATTAGGATCAAAGGGATAGTCGGAATCTCGTTCTCGCTTATTTCTAGAGACAGGGTTGGCCAGCGGTAGATCGCCGGATGTCAGTTGATAAAGAATATCCCTGACGAATAGCTGATTGATAAAATAAACACAACTCTTGGGTAATAGAAAGCCCACCATAATACACCAGTAAATCGCCATCTACAAGTCATCATGTTACTCGATCATTTACTAATGTTATGCAACACACCTTGATTCAAAATTGCGGAGAATCTTCATACATTTATAAACATCTTCCATTTCTTTTTTCAGGTCAATTGAAAGACCAGATTGCTGCCCCTCCCAGATATTGCACAATAGAACCATTGCAGAATTGAATACCATATACTGCAAAGATAAATCAGCAGGTTGAACAACCCCGTACTACTAGGAAACGAGGCTCACGCCAGAAAATGGGAACTTCCCACCACGTTGATGCTGGATACCCACGACATGAGAACATGAACGCGCGGCATTAGTGCATATGGCGAGTGAGGGGAATGGCCATTTCGATGGATGACGAGGAGTCGTGATAAAGGGCCTGTGAATGAGCATTTGCAGATGATAATATGCTCCTAACAACGCTGCAGATTGCTTAAAGTGTACGATATTATCGCGATTGGGGTCCCATCGCACTAAAGTGTATGGTGTTAGTGACTGTTTTAATCAATAGAAAAAACGTACAGTGGTCTGGCAGCGTGTTAATCCATGTATTGAGCGCAGAGTCTAACTCCACGACGATCTGTTCTTTCCAATTCTTTTCAACCTGACCGAACAGGGCCATCGTCCTATTCGTACAGTACTAGAGACAGTCAGTGTTACCGCATGTCTGAGTAACTGAACTGCGTACAAGAGTGCGCAAGCAGATCAGCAGAACTCTGGTCAATCTCATGTGACAATTAAAGTAAGATATAAGCGAAGGTTGTCCTTCCGGCTGGTTGAAAGCTTGTTCTGGATCTGTGTGATCCCAATATTCGTCGTCACAGTCGGCAGGCAAGTCGGTATCAATGCTGTAAAACTTGTGAGACTATGTCCAATCTCATTTGATCATTTATAACGTACTCTTCGTCGTTAATGGCACATGGACGGCCCAGGACAGAACTGATATACCTATCTAAAAACACAAGACACCTGGAACATCGGCCTATCAAGTCAGTTATACCGATCATATGTGAAGAATGTATGTACCAAAATACTCGTCTCCACGATTCCGACTCTGCGTTATTGAGGCTTTCATGGCCCCTCGTTCGATGAGCTCCTGCCTCTTGCGCCATGCGGAGGCCAATGCCTGCCATAGTCCAGGCTGTCTGACGTACAGAACTGCCTACCGTAAATACCGCGATGAGCTGTTGGAACCATTAGTTTTTATCTATAGGAAGGTTAAGTCAGGCTTACGCATGTCGATTGGCAGTCGTACAGTAGCGGCGGACTTAAAAATGGATTTGCTTTACGACCAACAATAATTTGTTGCATCCACTTCCACCCACTGGAAGATGATTCATTATCGATTAAGACGCGTGGATCGGCCGAGTGTCTTGAACCTATAGCGCAAACAGCCAACAATACTGCAGCGAAAACCGGGTCACTGAGATGCACCGACTCTGCGACCGACCGTTCGAAAGTTGGTCGATGCAATACAGGAAGGAAGATGCTGCTTTCCGTAAAATATAGGTCAATCAACGACCACAGTAGATCATCGTCCGGGAAGGTATATTCCATATTGAATTGAACCTGTGAAAAGTGACTGGGAGTATGCCAAATAAGCGGGTCCCAGAACTCGGGTCTTCTCAAAAGAACAGAGTCACAGATATATGCAGGGCGTCCATGCTTAGTATCGAGAGCTGTCTGTACCAACTGGGCATGACTGGACTTGCCGAAAAACACGCCATGAGTGAAGTTTCGAAATTGCCGAAGGTTCCCTTCCAGCGCGCCATCATAATCGTCCTCGGACACGGAATGGCCTTTCTCGTTGGTGATGTCTCTACCAAGAGATCGCATGAGGCTAGGTATCAAGTCACCCTTACCAGAGGTAGGCAGTGCTTGAATAGGCTCCTTGTCTAATTCCTCAGCCAGGTCCGCGTCGGGAGGGAGCATCTTTAAGGCGTCAGACAGGTTAAATGACAAGGACACGAGAAATTTCCTACTTCGCGTAGTAAATTTTCCATTTCATTCACTTTATTTTCAAGGCATTCGACGTAGCTATGGATCAAAGATGAGACGGAAAGGTTTGATCAAGAAAAGCTGAGTTCCCAAACCGTTGAGTCGGAATTCGCTGCCGTAGTAATAATCAGAGCCGTGATTATACAGAGAAACAAAATGATATTCACTTTAGTAGCATCGAGATACGTGCACTCCAAATTGGCGGCAGTACAATTGGAGCACTGGTACTTTCCTGACAGTCGAGTTCCATCACCTATAATCGTTTCGTACATAAGTTGATCTGTCAAGGGACGCAAGACGCGACCTACATCGAGCTTAAATTGACCGTCAGGGCTAACCACGCAATTTACCGGGGAAAATATACTCACTTTTCTTCCGTCGACAGAGATCACACGCTCTCTGTATTCGTCTTTTTCGCGTAGCGAGGTCACCAAGGTCGATACTGTGGTAACGTTGCATGACCAGAAGTTATTGGGTGGTCGTAGAAACTTCTGCAGCTTGATATAAGTGAAATTTTTTCTGGGAAGCGCTGGCAGACCCCTGCGCTGAAACATAATAGCTGAGAACTTCCGGGGATCGTCTTTGAATTGTCGTGTCAGCAAGCATGACGTGAAACTGCTCCCGGCCTCGCATGCGGACCCGTCGGCACGCAGTGGCAGTGCCTCTACTTGTTGGGGGCCTTACTTCCAAGCAGACGGACGCGCCGGTATTCCCACCTTTTCACTCAACCATCATGCTACCACAGAGACTGAATTAATCAGCTTCTCGAGATCTCTTGATGATTTCCTTTTTTTTTTTTGGTGGAGGGTCTTCTTGCAGATTTCATACCAAGCGGGCCGCCAGCTCAGAGCTGACTGTATGTGCACGTGCTCGTGACTCAGCAATTATTATCGACCACGTGAACAAACGTCCATTTTTCCTTTCTCCTCGTTCAATAATGGCAACCTCGACGACCGATGCATCTCCGAAGAAAAAGCCAGTCACCATCATTACCATTGGAATGGCTGGTGCAGGCAAGTCGACCTTTGTCCAGCGAATAAATTCGTATCTACATTCGCAAGATCCTGCGTCGCCGCCATATATCCTCAATCTCGACCCAGCTGTTACTCATGTGCCGTTCGAAGCCAACATTGACATTCGGGATACCGTGAATTATCAAGAAGTCATGAAGCAGTGTGTATATGGCTGACTCTACCCTCGCATCCGGTTGAAACGGTCCGTCCGAGGTACAATCTGGGCCCCAATGGAGGCATCTTGACCGCGCTCAATCTTTTTACGACAAAGTTCGATCAGGTGCTCGAGCTGGTTGAAAAGCGGGCAGAGACTGTTGAGTATGCATATCCTTTCCCTCGCACCCGCGGTCCTTGATTGTGCGGCAGCTATGTTATTCTTGATACTCCGGGGCAGATTGAGATCTTCACATGGTCAGCGTCTGGCGCTATAATCACCGATGCTGTAGCGTCTTCGTTACCTACCGTCGTTGCATATATTATCGACACTCCTCGGACAACGGCTCCCGCTACCTTCATGTCCAATATGCTCTATGCCTGCAGGTCAACTAGTTCCACCTTGACTTGACACCGCGTACTCACCTTTCGTATAGCATCTTGTACAAGACCAAGCTTCCTTTCATCCTGGTGTTCAACAAGATTGATGTTGAACCACACGGTTTCGCGATCGATTGGATGCATGATTTTGAGGCCTTCCAAGAGGCTTTAGCAACTCATGGGGGCACCCGAGATTCTGAAGGCGAGCCGACGTACATGAACAGCCTCATGAACAGCATGAGTCTTGTGCTAGATGAATTCTATAGGAATCTCAAAGTGGGTCACCTTTGTCAGTTTCATCTACGATAAACTCATACAGCTGGTAGGCGGTTGGCGTTTCCAGTGTCACCGGACAAGGCATCAAAGAATTTTTTGATGCGGTGCAGGCGTCTCGGGACGAATACGAAAAGTAAGGCAAATATTGTCCCTAGATCTCGTTGCTGATGACTCTCATAAAGGGAGTATCTGCCGGAACTGGAGCGCGCAAGGGCTGCTAGGGAACAGACACTCCAAGCTGCCAAAGACGATTCGGTGAATCGACTGATGAAAGATCTCGAACTTGACCGAGAGCGCAACCCAAATGCGGCCCTGCAAGATCGCTGGGACCCTAATGAAGATGACGACGAGGATGATGATACGGACGTGAATATTATCGACCGAAGTAAGTCTTTTGCCCGCTGAAAAATGCCACAGAACTCTCATTCCAAGCTTGTTCAGGTGACCATCCGTGGCCCGGGCAGTACATCGATATGACGCGGGCCAGAAGGCATGACGACCAAGGGTTTACCTGGCCAAGACCCGGATAAAAGAAATCACCTTTGCATTGCAGTGCTAAGAATACGGCGTCATGAAGCCAGCATTGGAAGTATTTGTATGGTAATGTGTGTAATGTAGTACGTTTTTGTAGCCACATTTCGTGAGATAAAAGGACCATTTTGGTGTAACTGAGTGGCAACTCCGCTGACCTTACTTTGATTGTGGTAACCTTGCGGTGCCTACCCGGCTAGCCTTTGCAAAGTAGAAACAATTGATTGTTATGACGCTGGGGTAAGATGTTGAATTACGTGATCAACCCAAGGCCTAAAAGGGAGGAGTCCAAACTTTGTGACTTCGACCCACGCTTTACCTTGATCTCTTCATCGCACCGCCGTTGTTTTCTCTGACATTCATTCATTTACTGTTGCATCGGAATACGCATATCCACTGTGTAAAGGCCCATCGCAAGATCTTACCCAATTGCTGCTCAACTATTCGACAGATGGAACGGTGCGTCAGTACTGCAGTGTCTCGATTTTGCACTGACGAGTTGTCCTTGAAGTTACGCGAAGATAGAGAAAGTCGGTGCGTCGCTGCCACCTGAGTATTTCTATCGAATGATTGCTAACAGAAATGATCTCTAGGTGAAGGTCAGTCAGCTGGAGTGGCAGGACCCAGCAGAACTTTACCTTTCGCCTGCAGGCACCTACGGCGTTGTATACAAGGCCCGCGACACCAGTAACAACAGCATTGTGGCTCTTAAGAAGATACGACTCGAGGCAGAAGACGAGGGCGTTCCAAGCACTGCAATCCGTGAAATCAGTCTCCTTAAGGAGCTGAACGACGACAACATCGTGAGGTACGTGTGCTGCATCCCTCGCCCTGGTCCATGCCTCTTGGCTCACAATGCGGCTCAGGCTGCTGGACATCGTCCATGCCGACCAGAAATTATACCTCGTATGCGAGTTTTTAGAGGTCGATCTGAAGCGCTACATGGACCTTGCCAACAAGAATCAAACACCTATCACCTTGGAAATGTCCAAGGTATGTGGTCGTACGCTCTTTCTGGCTGTCCCTGCTGCTGTCGTCGCCTTCTCAACGCGCCGGTTATCGGCCTTCGACGCGTTCGGCGCGTGTGTACTTCGGAGTATCCCGTTGACCGGTTTTGAGCGCTGTTTCTCCCGCGTTCAATATGTCGTTCATTAATGATCAATCTGTCGAGGATAGCCTTTATGTGGCGCTATTGCGCCCCAATCACCGCCGAGGTGGCTCTATCGTGTTCTTAAGATCACGTGACATATACGCGACGCGTCTCCATTCCAACTTTCAAGTCTTGTTTCTGATTTCCTCTGGCATCATCATAGCAACCTCTGATCATACTCCTAGCGGTTTTTACATCAATTAAACTTAGGATTGGTGTACTGTCACTCGCATAGGATCCTTCACCGCGACTTGAAGCCGCAAAATCTCCTCATTGACAAGCATAATAATCTGAAGCTGGCCGACTTTGGACTCGCGCGGGCGTTCGGTATACCTATGAGGACCTACACTCATGAGGTTAGCTCCATCTGTAATAACAGAATGTTCCTAATACGGCCTTTTTTGACGTTTTAGGTCGTAACATTGTGGTACCGAGCGCCCGAAGTGCTACTTGGATCCCGCCACTACTCGACAGCCATTGACATGTGGTCGGTTGGAACCATATTTGCAGAGATGGCTTGTCAGGGGCAGCCACTCTTTCCCGGTGACTCTGAAATAGACCAAATCTTCAAGATATTCCGGTGAGAGCCGTGCTGTCGTCATGGCTGTGTTTATGCTAACCGGCTGAATGTCATAGGATTTTGGGAACCCCGACTGAGGACATGTGGCCGGGCGTGAGTGCTTTACCCGACTATAAACCTACATTCCCGCGTTGGAGTGTGCAAGACGTCTCTCGGGTAGTCCCGGATTTGGATCCGGCGGGGATTGACATGCTTAAAGTGTGTCTATTTTACTTCTTCATTCTTAGTCTGACATTCCTTGATTTAATCAGCGTCTCCTTTCTTATGATTCTGCTAAGCGTATTTCGGGTAGGTCTGCCTTCTCGTCGGTTCTGACGCATCACTGACTCTTGTCGCTCAGCGAAACGCGCACTCAAGCATCCTTACTTTGCTGATTATGAGTCCGACTCGAGTTCAAGCTCTTAATTCGCTCTCCTCTCTTCATTCGTTCACTCTTATTGCGACCGCTTTCGGTGTTAAGTATATAGTACACGGTAAACGTATAAGCAGCCCTGTTATTGGTCTATTTTCCAATCTTCTACTTATCATTCTTCATCATGACACAAGCATATTTCCATTCTCTGTTACATGGCCTGATCCCATTTGTAAGAGTATTGTTTTACCAGTTCCTGTAATGTCGTTTCTGTCCTATTATCCCCGCGTAATGGTTGGAGTATCATGGACTTGACAAGATGTACTTTGTTCCCGTGGCCGTCGTTATGACGCAAATGACTACATACGTCATTCATCAAACGTTTTCTGCAACTATCATATTACTGTCAGTGCTGTGTCAGATACCGATGCCAGTACCTCGTGGGATATTGGAACAGCTGAAACAGCTAATACCGCCTCTTAATGGCACCCTTCACAAGGGCCAATCTGGTTCATAATCTTTCGTTTGGCATTCCAGTCAATTACTGAATATCAGCTCTCTTCCAGGCCGAATCGGTGTCCTTGGAGGCGCTTTAGAGTAAGATTTATCCACTCTAACGCAGTATTTCGACGTTTCACATAACTTGTAGCTACACCGGCGCTCCGTTCTTTGCATCAATCTCAGCGCTGCGCTTTGTGCGTAGAAATGACCCATCACTTCGGATATATGGATCTCATGTTACATTCCTACTAGGGCGCCGATTTATCTCATGTGATCTGCTCGCCCACCGCAGCTGGGGCTATCAAATCATACTCCCCGGATCTCATCGTCCACCCAATACTTTCCCCAGATTCGTAAGCTCCGCTTTTGTATAGTGCCCTCAGTCATACTTAGCACATCACAAAGGACACCGGACCATGTCAAGTCTGAACTGTCTTCCCTGCTCTCTCGTCTCCATGTTCTAGTGATCGGCCCTGGGCTCGGTCGCGAGTCATACATGATGGAGTATGCAAAACTGGCGCTAAACTTGGCACGTTCTCGGGAGATGTTTATCGTTCTTGATGCAGATGCTCTATTCATGGTTGGCCAGGACATCTCTTTGGTCAAGGGATACCATCGTGCTGTTGTCACGCCCAATGTCGTTGAATTCAAACGTCTCAGCGAGCAGGTCGGTGTGGATCCGAGAACCCCTGCGGGAGAGCGGGCAGGGATGGTCTCGCGTGAGCTTGGTGGGGTTACGGTGTTGCAGAAGGGAGCAAAAGACATCATATCTGTCGATACGACTGGCAATAAAGCCAATACTACAGAAGATTCTAAAGAAACGGTGGAGGTCGACATTGAAGGTGGGATGAAGAGATGTGGTGGGCAAGGTGACATTCTGAGCGGCGCTGTGGGCACGATGTTGGCGTGGGCAAAGTGCTATGAAGATGGAGCGTTCGGGTAGGTTATCCCAGATTAGTCTTTCTCGGAACTTCTGCTCACTCCGTCATTAGAGATAGGAAGCTTCCGGTATCTCGTATGCCTCTGCTAGCAGCCATTGGGGGTAGTATGGTTACTCGAACTACAAGCCGCCTGGCATATGCGAAACAAGGCCGGGCTGTCGTCACCGAGGATATGATCCCAGAGATCGGTCCCTCATTCGCAGAAGTTTTTGGAGAAAGCAAGCAAGGAAAATTGTAGGATCCGCAATGTGGCCATTTGTATCAATATATTTGCAGTCTAAATGAAGGATATAGCATTGCAAGTCTAGATCTAGCACCTTAGTCTACGCCTCGCATCTAACGGCCAAGTACATAGTGACAGCAAGAATTATGGGGCCGTTGTTCCCCCAAGCGATACACCCGACACGGACCTCCCTAATGCTTGGACTGCCTGGTGTACAATGGCGGTAACCTCCGTCCGTATTTTCACATCCAAATCGGCGGTCGAAGTCTCTCTCAGATGTTCAATAGCTCTTTTGATTTCCTCGGAGGATATTGGAGCACCAAATGTGACGCTGAGACGCGCGCCTATCCGTGGCATGAAGTTGTATGGAAAGGAACGACCTTCCGGCATGAGCGTGTCGAAACCTGTGATCCACATTGGGATAACCGTTGGTATAGCGGTGGTTGAACTAATGATTTTGCCGCTAGAAAACATTCAATTAGTTCCTAGTGACGTGAATCACGCGAAAACGTACACCCCCCACTTAAAGCGTGGCAGGATGGCTAGACCGTCCTGATCTTTTTGATACGTGCTCGGTTGGTTCACTTTCCCCTCCCCATACAAGTGAATCTTGGTATAGTTAGACAGCCGGGTCTTCTATCAAGGCACAATTCTCACCCAATCTCCCTTGTTCAATTTCTCTATGGCGGTATCAACAGACCGCTGGAATATTCCCCTGCCGCGGAAAGTCTCAAGTACCTGTCCATGGGTAAAGAAGTACGAGAGTATTCTACCTTAGGAAAGGTGAACCAAGCACTCCGGAATGACATGCGAGCCTACTTACGGGTTTGTAAACATGATATCGGAAGCACCAAGCGTCCAACGTGTCATTCGCGATCTAAGGTAGTATTTGGCCGGAAGTACCCCCCATGTCACGGGGTCATCAAGTCTGCAGAGCCGTGATAGATATAGATGTTGTTCTGGAGGCAAGGACGTCCTCACGTCGATATATGGTTGCAAACTTTGCGCCAGCAGTTAATTTTTCGTGATGATAATCAACTAGTAAATGAATTAGACCTACCAGTAACTACGCCGCGTCCATTTTCCCTCTGCGTGCTGTTCAAAGCCTCAACTAGTGTAGGCAAACCATTTACCGTGACCTGACAGAGACCTGAACTGAGGAATGTCTTACACGTTAGACCAATGGTCGTAACGGTGATGGGAGACATGAACGATCGCTGACTAAGCCAGCTTGACCCAAAAAAAAATCGAGGTAAAATTAGTTCGTTATTCTGGCACTGCCACTGTCCCCTTTAGACAATCGAACTCTCTTGATCCACTTTCAAGTTCCCACGGGTCGCGAGAAGATGTGAACACTGTACAGTTTTTTCAGCTAGACCAGCGGCAATTATAGGTCTTACAAGTAGTAGCCGTGAGGAGGGTTTCATGTTGGAACAAACGGCTCAACGGCAAGTGGAAAAGAACTGACATTCACGGCAATCGCACTAGTGACTTCTGCCCTATCGATTACCTCTCTTTGCCTATAATGTGCTAGAATAAGCGATGAACGGATCACTAAAATCAATAAGTGTCCTAGAAAAATGAGGAGGATGAGCTAACAGATGATTCATACCCGCTCAAATTATTAACAGGATCCGGAATCCGACACTTCATGAGCTCAGGTATCTGCTATTGGTTTGTTCTGGGTCAAGCGCTGGAAGTTAATGGATCTCACGGTAAACTGTATGTCTACTGGAGTTTTTTTCCTCTTCGGCGTTCAGCGAACGGTTTATTTCCGCCATAAAGACGACATCATTTGGATCCCTTGTGTACCAAAGAAGATTGCGCTCAGTTTGGAGGTCCAAAGAAATGCACATATTCCCATACGACTGTCAGCATGGATTGCATATGATAAAACTGACAATTGAAGGCTTTCAAAGTCCCAAGGAAGGAATACCGGGTCATAGTTGAAGACAAGGTCATTGGCAGATGATATTCGTGTCCACACGACAGATATGTTAGATCATCATAGGTTTACTCTCTGCACACGAGGTTTATGACAGACAGTTAACATTCTCATTGCTCAACCGCTGGTTTGGTGGGCATTACTCCCAAGGAGATTGAACCTTTCCTGTATTTTCCGACTCGGAAAATGCTAAGGAACAAAGCAGATCTCTCGAATCGATATCAAGACAAGTCATGCCTTTCTGATGGCTGACGGAAAGTAGTACATGAAGCAATTTCTTTCAACATATAGAAAGCATACAACTACCGATGCATTCATTAAATTTCTTCGTTGACTTCTTTCATCCTAACCCACAAGCCTGCCTAGAATCGTCTGTTAGAAGCATGCGTTAAATTTCTAATGTCAGAAAAGGTATACCTTGGCATAAAGAGTTAAATGGAACCCAAGCATAATCTTTTCGCGTCCTTTGGTCGTCCCAGGCATCTCAGTCCAGTTCTTGGGAGTGATACCTTCGGCAGGCTGAGCATCCATAGCAAGACCAAAGGATGAAAATGTCTGCAAGAGTCGAATCAGGTAATAGGACGATTCGTTATACGCAAACTATCAATCATGATGTTAGCCTTCCCACGAACGTGAATTCTCGTTATGGATTACCTGTTGACCAAGGCAAATCCTCGGGCCGGCATTGAAAGGAACAAAAATGAAGGGGTTCGGCGTCAGATACTTATGCAGACGGCTATCAAGGAACCGGTCGGGATCAAACTCAAGAGCTAAGTGGGTCATGAGAATGGGAAAGCGCGAAGCTGGAGTCAGTACCATCTGGTCCCCACAAGTCCGTCCTCCGGTGCATTAAAAACACAGAATATGCCACCCTATTGCCATAGAATATGAGGCTTCATCAAGCCGTTGACAGCGCATTGTACGTGCCTGGTCCTTTTGGGAATAAAGTAAGGAGCACGGCCTTTGTTGGGAAGGGTTGTAGCGGTTTTGGATGTCCTGGGAGAGTGTAATCACGACGTGAAGGCATGATAACATCACAAGGACTCTGACCTGGAATTAATGGGGCTAGACGAGTCCATGAATGTGTCAGTGAGTTGTTTTACAGGTCGGAAGAAGGGATGCATACACCACCGGATAAAGTCTCAAGGTCTCTTCAATACAATTGAGCATCTGACACGGTTACACTCAAAGAAACCGTTGACACACCATTCAGAAATGCCCGGAGGTATTTCATATCGCGGATGTCTGCATACGTAGGCCGCCTCGTACCGATCTTTCCCACAATTTCTGCCCGCAAGTGCTGTGCCATTTTCGGATGTTCGCACATCATATACATAGCAAACGTCAAAAGAGAAGCAGTCTATGGATGGAGTCAGAGGAATATCAATGATTAAAAGAATGCGGACAGTATCTCTTCCGGCAACTAGAATATTGACAAGCTCGTCTTGTATCACTTTCGCATCTGATTGAATCATAAGCGAGGGGCCACCCCATTGGATGAGACTTACCATCGGTACTCCTCACAAGGAGGTCAAGTAAAGACATATTTTCTTCATCGTTCTTAGTCTTGATGCCTTTCGATTTATTATTCAGCGCTTCAGCCAAGATCGGGCGGATAAAACGATCGACTGCCTCTCGATGAGGCTGAACATTGTCTTTCCAGAACTCAAGGAGAGGCCAAGTACCACCGCCTTGTACACGACCGGCGATATGTTCTAGCCCGCGTGAGAAGGCCCTGATGAAAAGATTCGACGGATGGTTCACGAAATTGGGATGATTAGCCAAAGGGGATTCGGCCGGGTAAGGGAGACCTGCGGCGATCGACTCGACGTCCTTCCCAAAGAGAAACTCCGTTGCCGAATCAAAGGTGAAACGAGCGACGACATCCTGGGATGATGAGATTGTGAGAGACTGATGAAATTTCGTTACTTGGTGAACAAACCTGGAAATCAATCGGGAAGCCTTCCCTTAGCCTGGCTTTAATCTGAGAGATAGTGCTGACAGCGTGTCTTTCAAAATTATCGAAATCGGCGATTCTGTCCTTATTAAAGAGAGGTCGAGACATGTTACGATGAAATCTTGATCATTTAGAGTTAGTATGGATACTAAAAACGTGATGTGGGCTGGCGCACTTCCACATGTCACCTGTAGAGACTATTAGTACGGGCTCCGCAGCACAGCGAAGGAATTTATTACCATCGGAGTTAAAGACGCCAGCTCCTAGGAGAGATCCAAAAGCCGCGATAGTGATTGGACCTTCATTAATGTCTTCAATGATCCAGCACTGAAATCACATAATGTAATCTAACCTTTCTCAAAATCCTGAAATTGGGTAGCGAGAAGGGCCTGAGATAGCAGATTGGGTCAGCCACGACAGAAAACCTGCATCGGGACCGCACCTTGACGTGTCCCGGATCCATTGTCACGACCTTCAGACCGGATTTCCTTCAGCGGTAACGCAGCCTATAGGAAGGTCTACTCACCTGACGCTCGGAATAAAGATTGAGAATGAACGTGTAACCATATTCGTTGCTCCACTTGTGATAACTCTCCCCTGGAACGGATTGTTAATGCTTTGGATAGACAAGCAACAACTTTAAAAATGAACCAGGATATCCGTTCTTAAAGTTATACCGTATGCTTCGCACAATGGAAAAGCAGCTTTCTTGGACAGTCGGGATCACGATGGCACCCATCGCAGCTGCGTCCCTTCTGGTCTTGAAGATAGCGACGGAGCCCCGACAGAAGTAGACAATGGGTGGAGTTATCACAGCAGCGACAAGTCGCATCCATGAAGTAACGCTTATATCCGTACGGCGTTGAACACTGTCAAAGGCACAGTACATGAGGACACCGAGGCAAAGGAGAGGTAGAGAGGATCGAGTCAAGTATGTGATTCCAGGAGGGACTGCCATTGTCGATACTGGTAGTTAAGAGTCGAAGGTGTACGCCTTTATATGCGAAAAGGAAGGAAGGCCAGAAAAAAATCTTTTCCACGCCAAGGAGTCAGCAGAGCACTGTAAGGTCGAACACTCCGTGGACGTTCAAAAATTTCCGCGCTATCTTCAACTCGGGCAAGCCTCGGGCAACTTAGTGAGACTTAGTGTTCAATCGGAGTCTGTCGGCATTAACTCAATCGAACTCATGTGTCCAAGGCTCGGCCATAAGGTCGGCCAGCAAGTACTAAATGACATTATCTTTCATGTCCAAAGATGCAGTCGACCCAGTGATAGCCTATGGATGCCTAGATTGACCTATGATAAAGACAAGAAGACGAGAAATAGATTGATTGAGTCTGGCCCAGAAGATCCCAGGAGTTCGATTGCAGAAAATCTCTAGAGAAGGCTCAAATTAAGCACTTGCATGTTGTCGAACACAGTCTTGAAACAGGCCTCCAGAAGCCCCCACAAAACTTTGCTTAGTTTGTAGCATGTTTTAGCCCAAAAAACGCAGGAAAAATGGTCCGGAGGCAGCATATTTTTGGGCTCCAATGAAGAACAGCTTTGTCCGAGTTTAGCATGTTTTGCGGGTGGAATGGCAGGAAGGTCCTCGAAAGAAGGGTGTCGCAGATGATGGAAATTGAAAAACAAGCTATGCTGAATCCACTCTCTAGGCTCAAATTCCACATCCAAGACTTCCGTAGAGCACCGCAGTTCGTAAAAACCGGTAAAAATGAAGCGGAACCGGCAGCGTCGGCAGTTTCGCGCCAGAGAGCTTCCGAGATAGGATATTTAACACGCAAAGGCTGCATATTTGAGGCGTAATTTCCACAAAATTTCCAGACGATGTTTGGCGGGGGCGGCTTCGCCTCTTGAAACCTCTCGAAGTTAACCCGGACTGTTGAACTTCAAGTGGCACACGTGATGTATCCCGATTCCGATTCCATGCGAGATAGCAACATAACCAAACAAAGACCACTTGTTTCCAAACGGCCATCATCCAGCATGGCATCTGAAGCGCAGATGAAAAGTGAAATAGCGAGGCTTACCGGTAAAGTGTAATTTTTACTATTATGTCCAAGAGCTTAATTTCTTCGTTAGCGACCATCAATTCTCACAAGGCGGCATCTTCAAACTCCACAGGATATCAAAGGAGTAATACCTATGTGAACCCCAATTACAAACCAGCTTACAAGGCATGGAATACCTACACTCGCCCAGCAGTACTGCCGACTTCTAGCAGACCGTCATCAGTACATCAAGTAAAGGAAGTTGTTCTTAACGGCGTCGCTTTCCAGTCATCATCGCGATCTCTTGTTCGTAAAGATCGTGAGCTGCGTTTTCCCTTTTACTTTTTAGACTATGTTAAACATTTTTTCTCGTAGTTCCGAAGCCATCGGTACAGAAATCGCCAACACCTACAGCTATGCCACCATCTCAGCCGTTCTCAAGAAAGTCTGGTCACCTAATTGCCAACAATCGCTCATACAAGCCAAAGTCTACCCGCGGCCGACGAGGCGCCCCCGCCAACCGGAATATGACTCTGACCAACGGCCGAAGGCCTTACCAGTCCGTCCCACCGCAGGACCTTCGCCCATGTTCAATCTGATTTTGTTCCCAGGACTCGGAAACCCGCTCAGAAACGCATGAAGTATATTGATAAGCCATGTCCTCGGTTCTCTACAACAGGTGTGTAGCCACCTTTTCTCACAACCACTCATCGAAGGCGCAATCACTTCGGATCATGTTCATCGCGATTTTCTCCTAAACAGGTGTCTGCAGCCGCGGTCTAACGTGCTTGTATAATCATGACCCCAACAAAGTGGCTATCTGCTGGAATTTTTTGCAAGGCAACTGTTCCAACAATGCTTGCCTATTATCCCATGAACCGACACCTGAACGCACACCTCTATGTCTTCACTTTGCCAACAAGGGCCGCTGCAATCGCGAGAACTGTCCTTTTCCGCATGTCAACTGTGGGCACTCGCCAAGGTGTATGCCGCGACTTTGCTGTCCTCGGATACTGCGAAAAGGGACTGGACTGCGATAAACAGCATGTCAGGGAATGCCCTGATTTTGCCGAGAAGGGTACTTGTACAACAAAGGGGTGCAAGCTTCCTCATGTTATCAGGGCTAACCGCAACAAAAAACCTGTAGCAAGTTCAACAGGTGATCCGGCAAGCCTAATCTACAGCGATCCTACTCCCACAACCACCCTCGGATCTGGGTCTAATGGTAACTCCCTTGAGAAACACTCGTCTGCTAATGGCCAGCTTGGCGATGAGTATGTATCACTGACTTTTATCGAAAGTGACGAAGATGACAGCGATGAAGAGGAAGAAGAAGAGGAGGAGGAGGAGGAGGAAGATGAAGTGGAGGATGAAGACAACGTCAATAATGAACAGACCGTTTCTGATTCTGAAATACATCAACCAGAGTAGTTTTGCTTGTATTCCATCCAGAACTTTTCAATATGTATACCTTTGAATTCGTGAAATCGGGACTTGAACGGGTTGACTTGCAACCACCACCAGCCGCCTAGTCAAATCACTTTTTAATGCTTTCTTAATGCGATAATGACCAGAAATGTCGACCCTACTACCGTTTCACACCAAGATTATCCAAGAAGTCCATGACCCGTCTACCTCAGAACTGGTTGTTCTTGCTCGCGGCTTAGGATTACGGCGAATAATATGCACTCTCATGAAAATATACGATTCGCCACAGAACCTCATTCTACTCGTGAATGCCACTCCAGAGGAAGAGACAGAAATTGGAGAAGAGCTGGGCATCATGGGCTGCAGGAAGCCGGGATTGCGAGTCGTTGACTATGAGACTGGGACAAGCAAGGACAGGTGCGTCGCCCCTTTCCTTCTGTTCTCGCTGTCGCCCTTCTCATCCTTACCTAGGCAGAACCTGTACAAGAATGGTGGTCTCATATCGGTCACGTCTCGCATCCTTGTAGTCGACATGCTACAGACTGACATTCCTATTGACCTCATAACGGGCATCTTAGTCCTTCACGCAGAAAAGTGCGTCCTGTTTTCCATATTTTGCTGCTCATCTTTACCCTTCACAGAGTCTCTCCTTTACATCTGGTGTCCTTCGTTACGAGGCTGTATCGAGAGAAGAATGATACCGGATTCCTTAAGGCCTTTACTGACCAGCCGGAGCATATCACCAGCGGTCTGTCACCTCTGAAGAATGTGATGAAGGAACTGAGATTGAGGAAGGTTCACATATGGCCGAGGTAAAGGCACAGTTCTTGTGCCAATACTTCACTCAACATTGTATAGGTTTCATCAAGACATAAAAACGGTTCTGGAAAGAAAGCGTGCAGACGTCGTCGAGTTATCCCAACATTTGACTACCTCAATGGAGGAGATTCATAGCGCCATTGTACAATGTATGAATACGACTTTGGCTGAACTTCGGCGGTCGCGCACAGAGGCAAGTCGCTATATCTATCCTGGCTCTTGTTAGATTTGACGCTGGTATAGCTTGAGCTCGACATGTTGGCCCTTCCAGCGGCCTATTTCTCTTCCTTTGATCACATTGTCCGCAAACAGCTCGACCCAGTGTGGAACAAGGTCGGGTCCAGTACGAAAGCTCTTGTGCGGGACTTGGGCGTTCTCCGAAGACTGGTAGGATACCTACTCGCTTACGATCCACTTCAGTTTCACTCCTTCTGTGAAACGCTCATCGCTTCTAATGGCACCCCCGCTAGCGGTGGAGCAAAAAGCCAATGGATGCTCACTGACGCTGCCAACATTATATTCTCGGTAGCAAAGCGGCGCTGTTTTACGTCGAGTGTCGCTCCAACTCCTCAGTTGGACGATGACGATGATGCCTGGCAAGTGTTAGATGAAATGCAGGGTGGAGGACCCGCTACCAATGTCAATGGCGACCGTCCAAAATGGATTCCACGTGGTATGGATCCTGTGCTCGAAGAGCTTCCCAAGTGGAGCTTGCTCGCGGAGGTGTTGGAGGAGATCGAAGGAGAAATTGTCAAGATCGAGAGCAATCGTGCATTTAACAGCGCCCCTGGGACGAATACGACGTTGGTCATGTGTTCGTCGACGACTACTTGCAATCTTTTGAGCCAGTTTATGGACTCCTTGGATCAGACGCGTCCAAAGGGACAATGGGGTAGAAAGTTAATGATGAAGAAATTGAGGACATGGTTGTTTTGGAGGAGCCGTGCTGCAAAAGACGGGAGAACCCCGACTCCGAGTACGAACCAGAGACAGGGAGGCGATATGGACGATATACTAGACGAAGCGCTGAAGAAGAAGGACAGAGACAAGGCTGATAGGAAAGCCAGTAGGCGCAGGGTTAGAGGTGGTGCGCCTGGTGCTGCGGCTTCTGGGAGACAGCCTAGCGAGGTGCCTGAAGCTATTACCGAAGATCTGTGAGCGACTTCTGCTCCTTGTCTCGTTCCTGTCGTTTGATGCTTTTGTCCAGCTGGAACTACGGCGAACTCAACCTTCTTGCCGACGAAGGCGTTATGAATCTTGCCGGCATTACTTCATTGGATTATGAGCTCGAATTTGACACACAATATGGTCTACTACCGCCGCCCCAGACTGTCGTGATTCGACCGTACTCCGACGACACAGATGATAGGATGTTGGATGAGATCAAGCCACGATTTATCGTCATGTTCGAACCTTGCATGGAGTTCATTCGGAGGGTAGAGGTAAGATTACCTTCCCATTCAATGTTCCTATCTGAGTAGTGGCGGTTCGTGGTAACTTAGGTGTACAAGTGTTCAAATCCTGGTCTATCGGTACGTGTGTACCATATGGTGTACGCCGACTCTTGTGAAGAGCACAAGTACCTGGCGGGTATCCGTCGGGAGAAAGAGAGCTTTGAACGGCTGATCAGAGAGCGAGGGGTACGGCTGTTACTGTTCGCCGTGAAGGGCTGCTAATGTATGGGTTTTTTTTTTCAGTCAATGTTGTTGCCGATACTGGAGGACCCCAAGAGGACGTCATCCAGTGACGAGATAATCAAGACAATTAGCACCAGAGTGGCAGGTGGTAGGAGAGAACTGAATAAGGACCCTTCTAAGGTACGTATACCTCTCTATGACCATCGTGAATCTGCCTTAGTTCTTTCAGGTCGTAGTCGACATGAGAGAGTTCCGGTCTACGTTGCCTTCGTTGCTGCATGCTACGAATCTGCTTGTTATCCCCGCAACCTTGACTGTCGGTGATTATATCTTGACACCGGAAATCTGTGTAGAAAGGAAGAGTTTGGCGGATCTTGTGTCTTCTTTCAACAGTGGGCGTTTGTAAGTCCCACTAAATGCCCTTGTATTCAGAACCTAATGCCTGCGTCATAGGTACACGCAGTGTGAACTGATGTCTGTTCATTACAAGAACCCGGTCTTACTCATCGAATTTGAGGAAGATAAGGCCTTCTCACTCGAGGTCAGTTCTAACGGGTCTCCGTGAAAACGCCGACCACAGGCTTATCATCATCCACAGATTGTATCCGATATAAAGTCTTACGCTAAAACTAACAATCGATTTTCCTCAAAGAAGAAGGCGACGGGGATTCCCACAGAGCACAACTATTCATCACCGTCGATCCAGTCAAAACTTGTGCTTCTCACTCTAACTTTTCCTCGTGTCCGCATAATATGGTCGTCAAGCCCATATGCTACGGCTGATATATTTAAAGACCTCAAGATGGACCGTGCAGAGCCTGATCCAGCAAAGGCAATTGCAATCGGTGCTGAAGAAGATCCTGATGCCGGCGCCGGTATCAACGCGGCTGCCGAAGAGCTACTACGGTCGCTCCCAGGTATAACGGCGAAGAACGTGAAGTATGTGATGAGCAAAGTAAGGAATGTGAGAGAGCTGTGCGAGATGGATTTGAAGGAGGTGCAGGATATTCTGGGGGTGGCGCCAGGGAAAGTGTGCTATCAGTTTATACATAGAGGTGAACGTTAGCAGAAGCCAAATCTCCGCAGTCAGCTGAGCTTGGAATCGCGGCCGCTCAGAGCTAGAGCAGGATATTTTTCAAAGAGACGCAGTGCGACCGACGCCAAGGAAGAGTCCGCAACAGTGATGCCCGAGTAGCGATATTTTGGGATCATAGGGGATAGCGACGGTCGCTGTAATTATGTCGAAAAGGTAGGAGGTGTACGCGGAACCATCATGGTTGATCCGGGAAACAAGCAGAGCGTGTGATCGAATGATATCACCCATTCTCCTTTGGTATAAAACAGCCATGTCTCCTCCGCCTCCGCTGCCTTACTTCTCTCATCACCCCCACCGGTCTACCGTTCTCTTTCCATGCCAGAGTTCTCCAGCACTGTAGTCAGCCTTTTTCGTAAACGCGCTGCTCAGGACCAGGTCAGCAGGTCCTCCACTTGCCTTGTCTAGCCCTTTCTGAATATCTACTTCTGCAGGGAGGTCTGTTGACTGGAAAGGATCCCACAGAGGTCAATACAAACGATCCTATTCGACTATGGATCATACAAGTTGGTGAGCGCGATCGTCGTTCGTGCGCTTGCGATGTCGCCGATATACTGTTGTAGGCGTCATTGTTGCGACAGCAAGCTTGTTAAGCCTTGGACTGCGCAAGATGCGCCAGCCAAAAGTCATCGCAGAGGTTTTGGGCGGCATTATCCTTGGTAAGTTGCTTATTAGCTCTTTCTTTCACTTGGCTCATTCATTTTAGGTCCGACTGCATTCGGTATGTTAGCCGTACACCAAACTTTCCCATTTCTAATACTATATAGGTCGAATACCTGGATTCACAGAGCACATATTTCCTCAGGACTCGCGGCCTTATCTGTCTCTAGTGGCCAACATTGGTCTATGCCTTTTCCTATTCCTCGTTGGTCTCGAAATTGACGCCGGCGTCATCAAACGCAATGCTAGGCTCTCCGCTTCTGTCGGTCTGGCAGGCATGGTTCTCCCTTTCGGTCTGGGGGCCGCTTTGTCATATCCCTTGTACAAACAATTCATCCCCGAAGATGTCGCGTTCACACATTTTATGCTCTTTGCTGGCGTCGCGTTTTCCATTACCGCGTTCCCGGTTCTTTGTCGTATTCTTACCGAACTCAAGCTCCTCGACACGACTGTTGGTATTGTCGTTCTTTCGGCCGGTGTGGCCAATGACATTGGTGAGAAAATGTACGTCTGATGTCCTGAACGCATTTTGATATTCGATAGTGGGATGGACGCTTCTGGCCCTTTCAGTAGCATTGGTCAATGCAGGATCAGGCCTTACCGCTCTTTGGGTATTGATGGTCTGCGTGGGGTGGACTCTTTTTCTGCTGCTCGGTGTTAAAAGGGCCATGGCATGGCTAGCTCGGAAAACTGGGTCAATTGAAAATGGTCCAACTATGTTCTTCATGACTGTGACAATTTTGCTGGTGTTCGGGTCGGCTTTCTTCACGGACGTCATTGGTGTTCATGCTATCTTTGGTGCGTTAAATTCTATTCGACTCATTTTCAGGGCTACCTAAATCCTAACTTTAACGTAACTTCCCCGCAGGTGCCTTTCTTGCAGGAATCATTGTTCCTCGGGAAGGTAACTTAGCTATTCACTTGACCGAAAAGTTGGAAGACATGGTCTCCATCATCTTCCTGCCGCTTGTATGTCTCTTACGCCATTCATTGTAGTTTGCTCTCATGACACCCCACAGTACTTCACTCTGTCGGGGCTATCGACCGATTTGGGTCTCCTAAATACCGGTGCGTCACAGATGGAATCAACGATGACTTTCTCTTACGTATCAAATATAGGAATAACCTGGGCTTATACAGTGGGTATTGTTGCATTGGCCTTTATTGGTAAATTTGGTGGCTGCACGCTCGCCGCAAGGTATGCGGCTGGATTCAACTGGCGAGAATCTGGCGCGGTTGGATCACTGATGAGCTGTAAAGGGTAAGCGTATATCATATCGTGTTATTCCGAGTCTCAAGACGACTACAGGCTTGTGGAACTTATCGTACTCAATGTCGGATTGTCCGCAGGCATTCTGACATCGCGGGTTTTTTCCATGTTCGTTCTAGAGGCTTTACTCCTCACATTCGCCACCACACCCCTTGTCACCTTCTTCTACCCTCAGGAATGTCGTGTACGTGTGGCTGCAACAGGAGCAAACTTTAACAACGTTCCTGATGGAAACGCAGAAGGGGGGTCTTCTGGACGAACTTCCAGGGAGAGCGGCACCGGTTTGTCAAAGACTCGGTTCACGGTCGTCCTCGATAAACTCGAACACATTCCAGGAATGATGGTCATGGCGCAGTTGATCCAGCCATCTATTCCTACTATCTCCACTTCGGACAACAGTGTGTCAGGATCCAAAAAGAGCTTGATGAAGCTGAAGAGCGCAGTACCTTCTATCGAAGCACTCCGACTTATCGAACTTTCAGATCGTACCTCAGCGGTCATGAAGTCTTCTGCGGCCGAGTCGATACTGCTCAGTGACCCACTTCTATCCATTTTCAAGATGTTTGGTCAACTTAACGATTTGGTCATTACCACCGCATTGTCCATCGTTCCACACGACGACCTCTCCCACTCCGTTGCGGACAATGCCCGCGATAGTGGCTCCGAAATGATCATGCTCCCTTGGCTCCCCCCTTCTACCTCCAACGATAAAGATTTACTCGAAATCATGAGTGCTTCTCCTAAAGGCCCTCCAAATAATCCATTCGAAGCCCTCTTCAAAACAAATACACTCACAGAGAAATCCACAGCAATGCATTCGCAATTTGTTAGAGGAGTGTTTGCTCATAGTAAAACGGACGTCGCGCTCTTCGTGGATCAAAGCACTCCAGGAATGCCGATTGGAAGTTCCCATCATATATATCTTCCCTTCTTCGGCGGTCCCGATGATCGTCTGGCATTAGACTTCATTGCTCAGCTTTGTGAGAATCCGAAGACCACTGCAACTATTGTACGCGTAACGAAACGAGATGTAGAGGCTCCTATAGCCTCCGTCAAGGCAGCTCATCTCGGCGACGAAAAGGCCACAATCGAGCACAATGAGCTTACCGTAACATCCGTAAGTATTTTTGTCTTCGATCGGCATCTAACAACACACTAATCCTAATTAGGTTGCTAATACTTTCCCGGATACCGTTTACGGGCATGCGACAACAGAAACCCGAATGCAGTCCGAAACTGCAGATAACATCCTATGGGCCCGCTATACATCGCCCGCGGACACATTGGTTTATCCCTCCCAGGAAGCACTGAAGCGAATGAAATTCCGAGAGTTGTCGTCGCCTATGCCCTTGCACACTGTCATAGCAGCTGCGAATGAAGAGATTGAGTCGTTGCAAGATAAACGCATGCTAGTCCTGATTGGCCGCTCGAGGCGGTTGGCGGTGGAAAACCATTCTAGAGAGATGGAGGAGCTGGTGCAGGAACACGGCCATGTTAGGTCGGAGGTGAACAAGACGATTGGAGACGTAGCGACTTCGTTCGTCCTGTCAAGATGTGGTTCGGGTGTGATTGTGGTCCAGGCTGCGACAAATCAGGACTGATTGAATAATGTGACTTTCACAATGAGTTTACGATATTGATGACCATGGTATGTACGTATACCACTGTAGTTTAGTTATACCGCGTAAATTGTTCCGCTTTGTTTTGATTATGTACCGATCAAAGTCTTCTACCGATAACTGACTCAGCCCAAGCACCTCCGGTATCAAAGTGGGTAAGAAACAAGTAGATTCAATTTCGTGTACGGTACGAACACAAAGGGAAACAACATTTGAACAAGAGGAAAAAAGATGAGCACATATGTGGCAGAGTCTCATTTCAACGTGCACTACGGCCCTTACTGAGATCCCTGCACCTTACCTAGAGGCGTTTTAGCCATGACAGTGAGCACTTCGAAGAGAACCTAGCGTCCAATACCAAATCAACTCCGGAATATTCTGGACAAACGTTGAAATACTTACATCGGCAGCAGCGATAGTAGTGAGCTCCGCGTTGGTATCGTACGCAGGTGCGACCTCAACGATGTCAGCACCGACCAGATGAAGGCCGTCCAAACCCCTCAAGATCGTGCGAATCTCGCGAGTAGACCAGCCTCCAGTCTCCGGCGTACCCGTGGCAGGAGCAAAGGCAGGGTCGATGGAATCGATCTGATGTTCAAATAAACTATGATCGACGGTTTATGAATTTGAAAATCAGCGCTTACATCGATAGAGAGGTATACGGGCGCATCCCCGACGGTCTCGCGGATTTTCTTGATGATGCCATCAGTTCCTAAAGATTAATATATCAAAACAATGGGCTTCTCCTGGAAAATAACGAAAAATAACCGATAACATCAATCTCGCGGGCCTCAATACGTTTGAAGCCAGCGTCGTCGTCATTGTCGTAATCCTCGAGTCCGGAAAGTGTCGTCCGGATGGCCCCGTGCTATAGAAAAAGGACAAACTAGGATCAAAGTACTCGGCAGAGAGAGGGAAACAAAGATAAAAGGGAGTAGGGGATACAGGGTATGTATAAAGAACAGGAAGCACTTGCAATTGATGATCCATTCTTAATGAGGCCTTCTTGACTCGCCCAGTAGAAATATGTGCCATGATTGATGGCAGCAACATCCGACGGGGCTCCACCAAAGATAGAGGGCTTCCAGGTATCTGTGTATGTTTGCTTCAGTCAGTAGGCGTTTAACGGCGCAGAAGGACAGGTAGCTACCCAGATGAGAATCAAAGTGAATGACAGAAATGGGCCCGTAAGCAGAATAAATAGAACGCAGAAGTGGAAGAACAATGGTATGATCACCACCGAGGGTGATGACACGAGGGTGGTGTTTACCATCGATAGAGACAGGCGTCAAGGTTTGTCCAGTAACAGAATCGTTCCCCAGGGGAGAGTACGTTTCGCGGTGTAGCAACGCTTTGTGTCCTTCTTCAATCTGCTTTATAGCGACTTTGTTGTCGTAGGGCCTATGATGATTCGATTAGCATAAAGAAAGCAAACGCGAACTCGATACTCACGTAACGGGAATGTCGCCACAGTCCACAATTTTGAGACCGGACTGGAACGGGTTAGACTCCAGAGGGACGTTGTACCCGCCATATAACGTGAGACGACGAGATCCAGTGCGAATTCCAGCTACAAAATGAACACATTATGGTCATTGATTAAAACCACGATGCATATTAGTTACCTGGACCAAAGCGTGCCCCGGGCCTGTAACTAGTACCGGTATCCTGAAGGATAGATTAGATACTTGAAATAATCAAAAGGTCAAAATACTCACAAAGGGGGCGCCAATGAAGGCGATATCGAACAACTCGCTCTTTTCTTTGGTGAGACACTGTACCCATGGCAATTTAGCGAAGGTAGTAATGCCAGAGAAGATGGCGTCAGCCGTGACTGTAAGATAGAATAAGCCTCATGGGATTAATCGGAGAAGTATGACGCTCGCCTTCGCCGGCATTGGTACGGTACAACGGTTCAAGAGGATATTTGACATAGTCCAATGGCATTTGGTCTGCATGATGATCATGTTCATGTTCAGCACCAGACACAGCCAAGAACGTAGCCAAATATACAGAGGAGAGGAAGTACTTCATAATTGGAGGTACAAGCAGACTCGAGGAACTGGGGTGCTGAGGATGAAGCAACTACCTTCTGCCTGTTTATAAGGCAATAACAGGGGAATTTGAAACCAGAAACCAGATCATAACTTGGCCTCGGGAAACTGTACGTATTCCGCAATGATTCCGTTTGTATTACTAGTAGTCGACAGCGTTCCGTCAGTCTGCGTCGTGTTTTGCCTTGAGGCATTCCACACGTCCGGATGAGAATGCGTTCCAAATCAAATGGTGATAAGAAAACTAAAAATGACTTAAAGCGACCATGGGGATATTATTAGTGCGAGAAAATCGGCTCATGCATCAACCCAAGGAGAGAAACGCCAAGATCTGAGGCGGATAAAGGCGGCTCAGAGTGAAATATATATCAAGAGTCAGGAAGGACCCCTTACCTTTCCAACTGTCATACTATGGCCTCTCCCTTCCTCGAAAACGAGACGACCCCCCTTCTCCAGAATTCCCTCGAGTCCGAAACTGAGAATGAGGCCGACGTTTCCTGTCCTTCATCTTTAACCGACGGTTTGCCGGAAGGAGAAAATGTGAGCCGGGCGCTTGGCCCCCACGTGAGCCTTCGCCTTTTTGGGTCGCTCTTTGTCGATTCGATTCCCGGTGAGTGCAATCAAGTCAATACCGAGATTGCTAAGTATTTACTATATCGATTCAGTTATTTTGTCCTACATACTGCAAAACTCGATTCAAACAGCTTCGATTCTCATTGTGGGACGTCTAGGCCCTGATGAACTATCGGTTGCCGCATTTTCTCTAATGCTGGCTTTCGTAACTGGCTAGTATTTGGTACCTTTCTCTTTACAAGGATGATCCCACTTTATTGTATAGGCTGGTGCGTCGCGCTGGGCGGTACCACTGCTCTCGATACTCTTGGGTCTCAGGCCTTCACCGGTGGTAGTCGTCCTACGGACTTGTCTATCCACTTTCAAAGATGCATCGTCTTGCTGTGGATTCTTCTGATTCCTGTCTGCATTCTATGGGCTTTCATTGAACCCGTCTTACTGGCGCTCGGTCAGCCCGAAATACTTAGCAGTGACGTCCAGAGGTTCTTACGTATTCTTATTATCGGCGCACCCGGATACATTGGCTTTGAGAGCTTAAAGAAGTATCTTCAATGCCAAGGCAAGTATGTTTTATCGAAACGCATGTTTTCTCATCGTGTCATAAAGGGATCATGGGAGCCTCCACCGCTGTTCTCGCAGTAGTCTTCCCCATCAACATCGGATTGAACGTGCTCTTCGTCCATTTCACATCTCTTGGCTTATTGGGTTCTCCCGTTGCCTTATCCTTGACTTACTGGATTGCCTTTGCCCTTCTTTCCGGTTACACGGCTTGGTCTCCTACGCATCGCCAGAATGGTTGCTGGGGAGGGTTGCAATTTGGTGCGGTGTTCCATCCGCACAGCTGTTACCGTTTCCTCAAGTTGGCTATTCCGGGAATCCTTATGGTTGGGACTGAATGGTAGGCAGTAAATGCCTGAAGTATTTTGGGATCCTTACGCAAATTCCAGGGCCGCCTTTGAGATCGTAGCGTTGGCTGCTGGTCGCTTAGGCTCGCTTCCGCTTGCCGCACAGTCCGTTATCATGACCACGGACCAAAGTACGTATACATTTGAATGGGCACGTTTATAATTCTGAGTCATATGTCCGTAGTTCTCAACACGCTGCCTTTTGGTATCGGAGTTGCGGCGTCCAATCGTGTGGGCAACCTCATAGGTGCTCGTTCTGCCATCGGAGCAAAGAATGCCGCACATGCGTCTGCTCTACTGAGTATGATAGTGGGACTCCTTGTCATGATTGTCATGATGGCTACCAAAGACGTGAGTACTACCGTTTTGTTAGCAGACCCGTTGTGCTTAAGGAAATACAGGTATATGGTTATTTGTTCAGTGACGATGAGGGCGTTGTTGATCTTGTCAGCAAAGTGATGCCCTTAGTGGCATCTTTTCAAGTTGCTGATGGTCTTGCGGGATCCTGTGGAGGAGTTTTACGTGGTCAAGGTAAGTCGATATCCACATACGCCCTCAGTCTCTCATGTTCCATAAAGGTCGCCAGCATCTCGGTGCTTTGTTCAATCTCGGTGCTTATTATGTACTCGCCTTACCGATGGGTATCACACTTGCCTTTCGCTATGATCTTGGCCTCCAAGGTCTCTGGATTGGTGCGTACAGCTATCCAGCGCGTGTTTTGATATCTTACCCTCGTCCCTTCCTTAGGTCAAGTTGTGGCCTTGTTCCTAGTCGGATTGGGTGAATATTTCGTGGTATGGCTTGGAACTGATTGGGACCTCGAGGTTCAACGCGGTGTCGACAGAAACCAGGAGGAGGCGAAGCGGAGGTCTATTGATAGGGCTTCTGGTGAAGAAGAGTGAATTAAAGAACAAAGAGATCCTTTGCAGTTATATACGGGACCTGTCAGGTTCCATCTGCACGAACGGATGTTGATTGGTAGCTCAAGCCTCGGGATTATGGCCCGATTAACACATAATAAGTACTAAGGTATGCAATGAGTTCCGAATTATCCTCGCTACTGAACCTCATACAATAAGGTTGTTACAGCGCTAAGGAATAATTTCTTACTACCATGCCAGGTTGCAGATCAGGTTCAAGCATTCACGGACATCGTATTATGTTCTGACATCCACATATAATAGAGACAACTGTTGTGAAAAATTATAAAATATAAGACTAAAGAAAAGACTAAAGAGTGCTCATCAGTCGGTTCTTTATTGAAAGCTTGACTAAGAAACACAACATCTATAGAATTTAGAATACTATAAGATAAGAGAAAACTGGATTGGATATTACCTCGCACATGTAAAACATGTGTTCGTCACGCTGAACTTTTTTCATCTATATTTGTGTCATCGCGGACGTTGTTCACAGGCCCATGGAACCATTTATGAGCTGATGTCACCCACGAGACCGTAGCAAAGATGAAAACAGCGGCGATGAGAACGATCGCGTAATCTAAGTGAAAGATCAACATGTGTCATTAAAGACAGGAAACCATGCAGAAGTCCACGTACTCATGTCCTGGGCAGTGGTGTGCTGGCCGGTGGGGAAGAACAGCAGCACCACGATAAATGTGACCCATGATACTGCAACGGTACCAATTGGAATAGCCCATCGACCCAATGTGAAAGGCCCGGGAACGACGTTATTCCGTCCGGAAGTAATGCGCAAGAAAATGGGAACGATGTAAGAAGTGTACAATCCGATAACAGAGGCGCTGACGAAGGAAATGTGTTAGTATGACTTGTGAAAAATCACGGGGGTGGTGCACACCCAGCAAGGGAGGTCAGAGCAGTTTCTGAGAACCCGAGTAATCCACAAATACCAGCGAAGACCATGACAAGCCAAGCTGCATTGACTGGCGTCTGGGTTCTGGAATTTATTTTCTTCCACCATCGAGAGCCGGGCAGTGCATTGTCTCTACAGAACTCGAAATCAGAGAAATGTAAACCCTTCGTGAAAGGGCACTCAAACCTGGCAAAGGCAAAGACTACACGAGACGCATCTACGCCTTGTGCAGCACCCGTGACATACTGAAAAGATGTCAGAGAAGGCACTGCTTGCATGATCACAGAAGTACACACCTGAACAACGATGATCAATGACCATACGGCCAACATTCCCCGTTTCCCAAGCACATCCAGGAAAACTTGGCCCATGGGGAGAGGAAGCTCGGTGGCGAGAAGATCAGTGACGGAAGGAATAGCAAAGGATGTAGCAATTAACAGAATCCATCCAAGGCCGGCGGTACCAGCAACAGCAGTTATGATGGCGACGGGCGCCGCAACGTCGGCCCCGGAAACTTCTTCAGAGATATGAGCAGCAGAGTCATCTGGTTATAATCTTTGTAAAGAGGCTTCTTCGACGCGAAGAGGTGAACTCACATCCCGTCAATGTCCACATAGGTGCAGTGAAAGCTAATAAGAATGCCCAGCCATCTAGACGAAAAGCTGAGCATGCAAGAGTTGATGTATCAAGCGAAACCTACTATTTGACCAGCCGGTATTATTCTCAAAGAGGGTGAAAGCATCCTTGGTGGAGACCTTGTTGTCTCCCGAAGCAACCAAAAGGGCAATAATTGCGGCGACCGTTGTTCCGACTACAGGCTAAACTAGGATCAGTGCTTAACGGTAGAAGCAATGATGACTCGCCGTTTACGATAACATAAAACAAGTTTAGACGTGCCAAAATCCTGGTAGCTGCGGAACAGACGATGCCATGCGAGAACAAGATCACCAGAAGAATACCAAAAGTCGCCCCAGAAGATAGATTTGTAGCTCCGTCAGAGTTAACAGCAATAGCAGTTGTAATCATTTGAGCACAGGTATAGTCGATTGAACACACGAGTGTAATTTGGCCGGTGATGTTAGCCCAACCTGATGTGAGGCATAGGTAAGCTAAAGTCAGATATACTCGCTACAAAGTCGAACCTGTAATCCAGCTTGCTAAAGCCGAGTATTTGGGGGGTGCCAACTTGGCGGACCAATAATAGAGGCCAGCGCTCGTTCTAATCGGGAGCATTAACACCGGTCTCAAAGATAAAGGTCACACGTACGGCATCGAAGATGTCAGCTCTGCCATAGCAAGAGCAATAGTCATTACGAAGATGCTGGGAATTAACCATCCAAAGACCAAACCGACATGCCCGCCTGAGTGGTCGCGTCAGATTCTGTTGGTTACTAAGGAGGCAATAAACTTACCGCTCACGAGTCCGAACGATAGGGTAGAGGACACAGAAGCGACGACTCCCATGATAGAAAACGCAAATGCTACGGTCTCGATAAGCTGCACCTGAAATGAGCACTGTTATAATTTTTATTGAAGAACGTTGACTAACCGAGAATTCACGTTTGAATTCGCTCCTATAGCCAAGTTCAGCGAGTTTGGCATCGTCTGCATGTCGCGCGGGAGGATCGGAGACATCCTGGACCACAGTATGGACCATAGTATCGCTTTTGTCGCCCTTGATTAAAGAAGACATAGTGATGGTACGAAAGAAGGTAAGCTGGGAGTCCAAGATTGAAAAAGGACATTTTGAGAGGTATTTATCTCCATGAAGAGTCAAATTGATAGGCTCTCACGCTGGTAGCAGAGCCGAGGGGGTTCGAGATAAGGAACTTTTACGTAGCCAAGTTTGTTCGGAAAACTCGCGCGCCTGGCAACTTAAACGATCGGTAGGCACGTGTAACATTTCAAGTGTCTTGTGTGGCAGTGCTTATCTTCGTGCATTAAGGCGCTGTAGGGGAATGGGAGAGCGGATACGCAACTAGCAAGTCTCTAATCCCAACTCGCATTGTTTAACGAATAATGAATCTCCTAATTCAAAACGTCTCGTAAGTGTTTTTCAAGCTTGGAGAATTAACGAGCTATGCCATTCCCGTACTACACCATCCCGACGAATTTCCGTTTGCGGCTATTTCAAGGCACATGTAGCATTCCCCGAGGCTAACCTTGCGATAGGATAAGAGGCTGGTTCCTCATGGGCAGCATGATCTAGCCGCGGCCCCAGACGTGTGGGTAAATATTGGACAATTCGTTTGCATAAGCCACGGCATATCGGTGAAGCCACTAACAGTGACACGGCAGATCTATTCCTGATAATAAGTATGTGTCGGTAATGTTATATTGTACATGTGCGGAGTTTTAGGCGAGCATCAAAGAATTGATATGAGCATTGCGTATTGGTGCAGTAAGTGTCCGAAGTCCAAGGTACGATTAGTCGTCTAATGTTTCCAGGGTCTTGCTCCACTGTATCACCTTGGGATGGGCCATTACCTGAAATCAATCTGTTACTTCTGGGACCAGAATTCACGAATGTGTATATATACCTTGTTTGGATCGAAATTGAGGACTTGCAACCCTTCTAACGACGTAGCTCGGGATAGAGCAACGTACGCTTGGCCTATTTAGATTTAGACAAAATACTACTGTTTGAAAACCATCACACTTGCCTTTTTCAAAGACCTTGCCTAGGTCAACCTTGACTCTATCCAGTGTCTGACCTTGAGATTTGTGGATCGACATAGCCCACGACAGGATCAAAGGAAGCTTTTGGACGTAAGGACATAACCAAGATGTTCCAGGACCGTCAACGCACCTGCGACCGACTGACTTGCAGCTCTCCGTTTGGAAGCTCCACCTTCGAAATTTCAGGCATGACCAAAACCCTACGCCTCGCCCCATGGGGGAGAACGAACTCGACTTCCGGATACAGTTGTACGGTGCCGACAACTGCGCTCTTTTTTGCAGGCTTGGACGGAGGCTTGGATGAAGACTTCGACGAACCATCCTCCGCAAGGGCCTCAACGTCGTCCTCAATCCCGTAGGTCATTGGATCGACGAACCGACGAACACGTCCCATAGAACCGTTGACCAGATTCTCATCGGTGTTCTTGATGAGCATGACCTAGTAAGGGAGTGTAAACGAGGTGTCAAGATTGATGAATAGACTTCCTACTTGCGCGTCCTGTCTCAACGTGAGCACCTCCGGAGCCATGAAGTTCGACAACATCTTCTTTCCCGAATCTGTCAAGGCCAGTGGGCCACCGTCCTGGGCAGTGTAGGTCATCGCTTCTGTCTGCAGACCACTCAAACGTCCACTATTAGCTCTATCGACTTCTTCACGACGCGGGAACCTGGAATGCGGTTCAAATGACACTTGTATATAAAATAAATAGTCACGCACAGTTCAGTTGGCCCAAGTCCATCGTCGTACTGTATGCTCCTAGATAAGGAGCGGAACCTGGCAATTGACGCGGCGGACAAGCAGCCAAAACGCATTTCATTCAGCATGTCGACGAATTCTGTTGGGATAATCAGTGAATAGTATGTAGACGCTAATACAAGCCCTACCTTGATCGGTCTGCCTGAAAACTTTCGTCAGGTTAAATGTTCTCTTGATAGTTTCACTCCACAGTTTCGCTTCAAAAGCAAATTTAACACCAGACTTCCCGACAGGGGGCAACTGGAAGAAATCCCCAGTGACAACGAGCTGTTGAAGCATTCAGTGATGAGCTTGAGAAGGTTATCTGCACGAACTTGAATGCCTCCAAAGGGTTTCGGACTTCCTCTTAATCTACTTCCGACTTGTGCGATTTTATCGAACAGATCGCCGTCCACCATTGAGACTGCATAATATTCACTAAGGATCCATTATAAGCGTGAAGGAATGCGAACCTTCATCGATGATCAAGACCTTGGTCCTTGTCCATCTCGAATAGGCTTTCTTGTTTTTCTTCACTTTATTGACTAACACGTCGACAGATTCGGTACCAAGACCGATGCCAGAGAAAGAGTGGATCGTAACACCTCCAATATTGCAAGCCGCAATACCTGTATGGTAGCGTAAGCAATATTGAGTCAACGCACTTGACGACCTTACCTGTGGAAGCGGTGATCGCAATAGCATCGGAAGAGTTAGGCCACTTCTTCTTCAACGTTTTGATAATCTCGCGTAAAAGCACGGATTTCCCAGTACCTGAAGGGCTGCCTGTCAAACAAAAAGCACAATGTATGCGCAAAGACACGTACCAGCACTTCCCGTGTAGAAAACACTTTGTTCGTCCTCGACCAACTGGAGAATCCGGGTCTGTTCTTGGCTCAAAAAGACGGACGCGACTTTTCGTTTCTTGTCCTTGTTGGAAGACAATACATAGGCTTCTTTAATGCCCGAATGTTTCGTTGCTGACGACGATGAACGCTTGACCTTGGGCTCCGGGGGTGCAGACCAGCTGTCCGGGAGCTTCCTGGCCTTCTTTTGAGGCGCGGGATTGAGGTCGGTGGTCGGAGCGTCACTGGGTCGCTTGTTCCACGTTTTTGACGACGCCAGTGGCTCTTTCGAGTCCGTAATAGTCGAACGATTTTTCTCTGAAGAGACTGACTTGCCAGCAAGAGCGTCCTGGATGTCTTTCAATCGTTGCTGGGTGCCAGGCTTGGACGTTGGTGGGGTGGGCGGCCACTCGATCTCCTGAGAAGACTGCGGCATTGCCGACGACGACGAAAAGTCGCGTTTGAAAGTCCGTAGTCCAGATTGTGCTTTCGAAGACATTGTCGCTGAGGTCGTCGACGATGAGGATGATGGAGGTTTGTCTCAGGAATTGTTTGCAGACACGAGCGTGTGAATTTTCTACAAAGTGAAACACGTGATCGCATTGACGCGTCTCGCGTCCGGTCACGCAATTTTTACAGTTTTCGCGTACAACGACTCTACTACTTTCCCTACTTGCTCCAGCGTATCAATAGCAGCAATGTACATGTTCTGATAAAGAGTCAGTGTAGAAGGAGATTTTTTGGTGTTAACCGACTTACATCAGGCTGAGGCTCGTCGAATATAAGTAGGCATCCACGACCTTGGTCAAGTACACCATGGAAGACCTTGTCCAAAATCATTTGTGACAATCTGTGAATCAGTGAGTGAATACGTTGCAAGAGCGACGTGGAAGCAACCAACTTCGCCTCGACAGCTTGTCTACCTTGCCCGACAGTATCGGCAACATATTCCAGCTCTACCACTGAGTATGGCTCAACAATCCTGAGTAAGTTTTGCTCCAGAAGAGTGTCATATAGCGCCGCAAGATGTGATCGTATTGTAGGGTCAGACGACAATTCTATAGCATAGTATAAGATGAGACAGTCGCATGGACAAGAGGTACACGCACCATCCTTGTAATCCCTCAACGCTTTCTCAAAGTCAGCTAAATTTCGGTCTTGATGAGCCCGCGCTACGGCCCTCATACTTTCAACCTCTTTGAGCTGTGCGTATTTGACGGCCAACTTTATTGAAAGCAAAGCTGTGACATCCTCAGGCTACAATGGCGCATGAGAAAGTGAGAAAGCAAGGTAATAGACGGCTTACAAGGTTGAGCATGACTTTGCACAAAAGCATGTATTTAAGGGCCCCGAGTGCTTTGCCGTCATCTTCCCCTTGAGAAGACAAATTTTCAAAGGCTTCAAAGAAATACGAGTAGGCTGTTGTGTAATCCTTGTCTTCGGCGTGGAGTATACCTGCGGAGAAGCATTAGACGGCGGAGAATTTTAGGCAATGTAATGCCAACCGGATTGAAGATCCAGAGAGGCTTGGAGGTATGGAGGACAATAAATTGAATTGGCGGCGGTCCGTGATGAAGTCAGGGCGGCCTATGATACCAGCATCAGTATCCTGATATATTCGAGTATTTGGAACTTACCTTGGCCTTAGGAAGATTCCCAATCCCTCGATACACCCTACTCTCGAGCAGATGCACCTCCGTCAAGACCATCTTATCATCAAGCCGCTTGAGCTCGGTAAGCAAAGTTTCAATCATTGCCAACGCAGGCTTGTACTGCAGATCCTCCAGTTGTCTGCGCAAAACGTTAAATTGTGCCAGGTCAAAGAACTGAAAATCACTGACAGTCCCACCAGCCTCGTCTCCAAACTATGTTTCAAGAATATCCTCTTCTCCCGCTTGGCCCAATCGATATTATCGTTCAGAACATTCATCTGCACTTGCTGACTGTCAGGAATGGCATTGAAATAGTCCAAAAGGGTGCGAACTGGATATCGCGCGACATTAGCACAAAGCAGTGAATCAGCCAAGTTACTGACTCAGCTTCGCCGTCTTTGCCTTGGCCGTGGACGACATGAAGGATCTTGACAGCGTAATAACTTCCGCAACACCTTGGGCATTCCTGTAAAGTATTCATAGGTTCAATACCCTTGCCAAGCCCATCAGAAACATAGCGTACTTCTGATCTCGATATAGTTGCCCAAGGTTGACAAGCGCGGTCTCCTGGTCCCTCAGTGTTTGCGCCTTCTGTTGCTGGACATCCTGCTTCGACGAAGTACTCGGGGCCGACGAGGACGATGTCAGTATCTGCTTGTACAGCGCCTCCGCGCGTACAGAATCGGTCTTTGAAGCAGCGTCTGCTTCTGCTAAGATCTGGGCGGTCGTTAACGTAGACATGAGGACTATAAGAAATGAGCAAGTGCAAGGCGGACGCGCGTCGACACGCCCTGAGAACGTGATACCATTTTAGGTGGAGGTCATTGGCATGCAACGCAAGCTCGACCAAACAAACATCTTCGTCTTGTCGAATGTCGACCAGGCTAAGGCACCGACCGCAGGTTGAAGAAGAGGATGCATCGGCGCTGAAGCTTGGACCAGGTGCGCATATACCGCCTATCTCTCCTTGCTCTTACCAGGAAAGCGGCAGAATTCAACAACGCCGGTTGTCTACTCATTTCCGAGGTTAAATATCTGCTGGAGAACAGAGACAAGGATGCCCCAGATACTGCGTGCGTGGCATGGATATATTGTAGACGAATATACGCTGAACTCGTTGGGACTATAGCGTGTACAACAAGACACTGGACTATGTGAAAACGTTCACGAAATTCAACACGACGGACTCAGCCAGCGCTGTTCGCGAGTACGTTCCGACGCAGAGACCAAGAATGGACTACTTATATCATTCAAAAGGACCCTTCGAAGGGAACCGGCTCTAACCCAATTTGAGACGGCGCAAATTGCCAATCTATGTCCTGCGACGGCAGAAGAGGCTAAAAGTGTCATTCCAAGGTGTGCAGCTCTCCGATCCTGACGAGTGCCATACTCATGGCCTCTCAGTCCTCGTCAAAATCGATGATGACCGTCTACAAGCCTTATTGGATGAAATCCAGACAATGCGGAAGTTCCAGTCTTAGGCTGCGAGTAGTACAGGTCAGCCTTCCATCTCCTCCAAGGTCTTTTTATCCATTCGAACTTCCTCTTCCTCGCCCTCTTCATCCTCTATTTCGACTTTCCCTTCCTCGTCATCGCCGAAATCTGTTCGATTGAAGATCTTTCTCTCCTTGAAAGGATGCAGACGCCGTTCCCCGTCCTTGATCACGCAAACGTCGGGTATTGTACCCTCTGGGTTGTAATATAGCAAATCATTGCCTGCATAAGCATCCACAGACCGTATCCAAGCATCGAATCTAAGTCATGTCGAACCATCAACTGGTTATCAAGAACACGAATGAACTTACAGCCCTTTCCGGTCCTCAATTCCACGCATACTAGTATAAATGAATTTTTGTTTGAACTCTGCCATCTTCTCAGCTTGTTTTGCAAAGTCTATAGGTGGTCGGAAGCTTGGGTCGGAAGGCTCCAGGTTCTGATTAACCGGAACGACATTCATATTGTAGACATCATAGATGGGGCATTCCAGAAGCAACCCAAGGGCAGGCACTTTCGGAATTACCATTCGGCGCAGACTGTACAGCTGAATTCAGTTAAGTCAGCAGATGCTAGCGCTAGGTGAATTGTGGAAACACACTTCATTGATAATGTTACCGGGTGTGCCCGTCCTGCACGACATGATCAGGGCGAACATCATTTTCCTCTGAGACGGGTAGAGCAGTCAGACATGAAAAATCGAGGTGCGGTAAGTGGGGACGCACAATCTACGCAAAACGTTAACACCTGAGAGATAGATGCATAATAGTAGTACCTGGTGTAGCATGAAGCTTTGGCCATGGAAGACAACTGGTATCCATTCGGTGTCTCCGTGTGTCTGAGGATTAAGAACCTGTATAGTCGTATTTTAGAAAAGACGCAGTTACTGAGCGACAGTGGGCCTAACATCGATGACTTTCATGTATCGTTTATTCGTTCCGTCCTTGGGATTGCGTGCCACGGTAAAGTTGTGGAAATTATGCGTACCTTCGTACCTTTTTGCCGTAGTTCGTAGCCGCTCTAGATGTGCTGCATCCACCCTCCACGAGCGTTTATGGCGTAATTCTTCCTCCAGTGTAAGAGTTTTGAGATCTAAATTGGTCCAAAAATCGCAAGTGGGAGGGACGGGGCCAGAGGGTAGAGTGCTGGTATACTGTTCAATATTTCGGAAGAACGCGCTGCCTGGTTTTGGGGGTATCAGAAGATACGATGGGAAGAAGTACGTGTATTTTCGGCTATCACACAGTCTAAAGAACGATGAAATTGATAATAGAACATATACGGGAATGGCTTACAGACGTGCGTTGAATGCGTTCTTCGTTCGGACCTGTAAGTTTATCCATCAGTTTCCCCGTTGCTTAAAGTCTATATCGCCCTACGAAGTCCCAGACGCGAATATCTGGAGGTAGCTCCTCATTTATACGCGTCAACATGTCGCCCTGACCCGGAACGAAGGGAATCATTTTGAGGGATACAACATTTCCCGCTGCATGTACACCTGCATCCGTTCTGGCAGCGCGTTGTAAATTGACCTATAAAAATTCAGGACTGGGAATACAATATAACATGGCACCTTACTTTGACTGGATCATCAGAATTGTCTTTAGAAATAGCACCGGCTCTAACGAGAGCATCAAATAGTGTACCCTCGATGGTTGCTACTGCCGGACGACCAGATTGCGCTCTCTGACTGGAAGAAAATTTTACACTGTGATTGAAAGGAATCGTAGATAAGACGTACAATTGCATCCCCCTGTATCCCGAACCGCAAAAGCCCAGCAGAAGAGCACACATCCGTTTGGGTAGACGTGGTTCCCTCGGTTGTTTATCTCCTTCTGGCCTTGGGCCTTCAACACGAGTTCCTCTGTTCCGCCTTCCAACATTCTTTTTCTTGCCTTTGCCGTCTGGCGGTTTTGAAGATACCTCAACTGTACTGGTGCTCTGAACGATATCGTCAACCAGAGCGTCAGAAACCGGAAGAATAGCGTCCATGGCATCGGACGTGGTTTCGGCATGTTCTCCGTCTACAGTCCTCGGACGTTTGGCAGGAGGCTCTGGATTCACGCTAGCTTCTTCTCCGAGCCGTTTACCTCCAAGTACGTCGGCAGAGAAAGACATTTTTCGGGTCGATGTCGACGACGACGTCGTGCACAAGTGGGTACGCAGAGAGAAGGGTGCGAAGGAAATGTAGCAATGGCCTCTCCAAGAGCAGATGACCGATTTAAGCATCAGCTCTTTTTGATCTCATGGCGATCATATACCAAAATAGTCCAAACATTAATTATTACTATTAGTTATTCACGGTGCAGCGCTAGCTTGACCGACAACTGCTTCGCCTAGTCTACGTAAAAAAATATCCCAAACAAGAAACCCGTGGTATCCTCAAAGAATCTAGGAAGCAGCAAAAATCGAGAAAAAAAAATCAAACACCGGCCATTCCGCATGCATCGACCACAGCGGCCTCACAAGCCACGTACGATCCAACAAGGTCCGAATACGCCAACGCAGCATCAGGGTCCGGTGTCGCAACACACTTCATCCCAAATGCCTCGGCGTCAACTCCAGAGCACATCTCTTCGAATGTTCCATGCGGCGCCTCAGTTGCCTTCCACCACGCAAACCGTGCCAGCAACGCCCCACCCATCGCAGCAGCTTCCTTCGTAGCGCTAATATACACCTTCATGTCAAATAGATCCGCGGCAAGCTGCCGGATGGTCTGGTTCCCAGACGACCCACCGGAAACGACCAACCGCGAAAGCGGAGGCGAGTTGGCAGGTAGGATGGCGGCAATTCTCGACCGGATAGAGAGGAACTGCGATTCCAGGATCATACGGGGGTGGAGACCGGAGGGAACCTGCGATTCGGCTAGCCCAACTGGGGTTGTGGGATCTGACGTTTGGTAGAAGAATTCGCCCTTGACACCCGGAGGTATGATTTCGGGTAATGGGAAGTATAGACCCATGTACCCGTTGCATCCTGGCAGTGTGGCATCAACTAGATCGTTATATTTCGACCAATGGCCATCAGCATAGCGATCGCGCACTTGCTCTCGGGCAAGGGCACCATTCTTGTAACACAACATAGCAATCTGGGCATCCGGGGCTGTCGTAGGGTGTGCCAAAAGGTGAGAAGTAGTGAACCGTTTTGGGGGCGTCAGAGAAGGGGGGATAGAAAGCAGGAACGTGGTGGAAGTTCCCAGGGAGAGAAGTGCATCTCCTGGGAAGGAAAGTGCAACTACAGTCGCTGGGTTATCGCCAGTGAATGGAGCTACGATGCAGTCTGGAGAAATGACATTCAATTAAATTTACGAGAGTGTCTGGTGCGTGTACTGACGTGGACTGAAGCCCCACCTCTCGACCCAGTATGGGCTTACCGTCCCGAGGGACGTTCCGCCAGCGACCGGCTCGGGCCCAAGTTTTGCACGCAATTCAGGGCCACCGCATGCCCTAATGAGCTCGTTGTCCCACTTACATGAAAGAATCTCCATTAAGTTCATGCCGCTAGCGTCCGATATTTCAATGGGTGCGATCTTGCCAAGAAATAAGGACGGCATAAACGAAGAAATCAATGATACACGGGACGTAGCGTCATACGCCGTCCTATTAATTCTACGAATCTGTGCAAATGAGCGGTCAGGGTGTTTCAGGGATTTTCCACAAGGCCAAGATATGCACCCTGGAAATTTGCGAGCCAGTGAAACGCTCGTACGCGCGACTTCCACTGATATCCGCGAGGGCTTGGGCGCCACCAACGGCATCCTCCAGTTCACGGCATTCACGGGTGGTGGACGAGTCTTGCCAGATGGGCGCTTTCTGCAACGAGAAAGCCTTCGGGGATAACTGGCTAGACAAATTCTTTGACGCATCCAAGTTGGCTAGAAGAAGTTCGGCGTCGTGGGACCAATAAACAGAGCCGTGTTGCTGTCAAAAACTATTAAAACGTTACAACGCATCGACAGAGGATCCACTTACTTGTCCGTCCCCAGATATAGCTGAAATAGCAGAGAAGTCGACTCCCGCTGCCTTCATACGAGTCATAAGAAGATCGTACGCCTCCAACCACATCTCGACCGGGGACGTAACCTCGCCCTCTAAGCCTCGAATAGCGCCGTTGGTGGTTCCATAATGAGATAAGTCGCGGTCAAAGTGTACTGCAGACTCGTGGACAATCGCACAGTCCTCTTGAACGAGGACAGCCTTCAGCCCTTGAGTCGATAAATCAAGGCCTAAAAAAAGGGGGTTCATGGTTAGAATGAGATCGTAGGAAAATACGGGGAAGCTTGGGGGAAACTGGCGAATCTTTTTTAACCCCGCCGGCCCGGGAGGAACAAGGACACGAGAACACCGTCGATGAGTGATATGTTACAGGCCCCGGTTCCCCATCCGTCAAAGAATTCTTTCGTGACTATCACCCTAAACTTTCAGGTGCGGGAGAATGCAGGACTTGGAGCAAGCTGTTCCCGCAACTTGACGGTGTTCCAACTGAGGATGTTTGCTGGTTAGAAGAAAACTTCAACTCCGACAATATTAGCCCAATCGTCACAACACAAACAAATCACCTACAACTATGATTGAATTCTCTGACAACCTTCCCCGGATCTTCTTCTCCTTCTTGTTCCAGACGCGGATCTTAGGACTCACGATAGCAAAGATACACATTCAAACGTCTCTATTGTAAGTAATATCGCACACTCATCTCTCCTACAAGAAACATAATAATGAGAAAACTCGATAGCAAAAACACTCAACACTACTGTAGCACCGCTGGTTCAGACCAACGAAAAAAAAGAGGTACAACTTTTATGTCGGCAGGGCCAACGCCGAGGGTTCTTTACTTGTTTGTCCAGAACCATCGAGATTGTAATCCTCCAAGGCCATGGTCCGAACCTGTTCAACGATGTTCGAACCGGATATAGGGTCCCGAACGCGTCTACCATCGCTTTCTTTATCCTGCTTCCCATTGGTATGAGTCGTCGTAGGACGCTTGACAACTTTGGGATTGAAGAGTTCGGTGACCCTCGGCGGCGGCCGCTCGAACATACGGTCCGAATCTTCCAACCGGGACTGCTGCGCGATGGGAGAATTGCCGTTACTAGGATGATGAACTAGCGCATTGCCTTGACCAGGGTTTATGAGGAGGGATCGGGTCGAAGATGAGTTAGTCCAAGCCCCAGCGACCACAGGTGCACGCTTTTCCATTGGCGACAGCGATGAAAGGGGAGGGAAGTCGTTCGAATGCGATGGTACAGACTGGTGGTTGCTCGGTGGCCGTCGGGGAGATAAAACCTGATGAGAACTGCCGTTCAGGTTGCGAGGAGGTGACACTGGGGACATATTGCGGGAGTTGTTAGACGAGTGATCATGGTGGCGATTATTAGTGGCGTGAAGTGTGGGATCCGGTTTCAAACCTACTGCCCAGTCAGGTCGAGCCGGAAGAGGATGTTGCTGCTGCGACGACGTTGACGTGTATGTTCTCCGTGACGACGAGGACGTCGTAGATGATGACTAAAGGTGGTCAGATTGAACAATACAGAAAATTTCTGACAAGGCAGCTTACTGCAGTCGACGAAACCTCGTCCCAATTTGACGATCTATAGTTGCCCGAGCTCCCATTGCTATGGTTGGATTGCCTTCTAGTATTATTGAATCGAGGTCCGACTTCGTTTAATCCTGCAGGAGTATTGCCGTTGTATCCGCTGATACCTGGACCAAAACTCCACGCATGTCGAGGCTGGGGTGCAATTCTGCCTCTGCCTCCTCCGTTGAAATGACCATTGTCGTTCCGGTTAGAACGAAGTCCATTGGTGTACCCACCTCGGTCATTGTGGCTCGCATGCCGATTCATGTCAGGGTCGCCAAATGGGCCTTCTGCAGTCATTCTAGGATCAAAAACTTGTCCCATCATAGGTAGTGGCGGGGGAGCCATCGCCATATGTTGACCCGGTTGAGGTGTATAATAACCAGGCATAGGATACATATAAACCTGGGGACTGTAACCTTGGAACGAGGAGGGATTTTGGGCTTGTGGGGTCTGATGAGGACCGTTTACCATAACGGGACCCTCCGCAGGTGGCGAGCCCTGGGGTACTGGTATAGGTACAGGTCCAGGCGGAGGATGTGGAGGAGCCCATACATACTGGTTATGATATGGCACATGTGGTGTGGGGGAATAGACCTCGCTGCTGGATCCTGACGAAGGATCGGACGGGTTTTGCTGGACGGGAGGTCTATACGGGAAGGGGTTGAAATAAGAATAGGGAGCGGCGACGTAAGTGGGATTTGAGGGTTGCCCTGGAGGAGCATATGGGTAGAAATATTGTGTCGCTTGGTACGCAGGCGTAGACACTGGACCAGGATGTTGCGAGCCGTCGTAAGATGGACCAGGAGCCGCAGGCTCATAGAGACTTGCGTACGTAAAGGAAGAAGGAGACGACGCACGAGAGTTCCGTGAACTGCCAGCTCCATTGGCACTGAAAGGTGTCGCAGAACCTCTCAGGGAGCGGGTTGAGTTACCCGACCGCTTCTTGTCCCGACCAACAGATGGTGCAGACCATTCACTCTCGGTGGCAAGAGAACTAGCCGAGTCTTCGAAGTCTGCAACACTGCCACCGCTCGTTGAAGCAGAACCAGAAACGACACTAAGTGAAGATGAACTTGCACTCGTGTCCTTCTCCTTCTCTTCAAAGCCCATAAAGATACGCGATCTGGCCTCATTGTAGGCTGCCTCTCGCTCCTCAATAGTCATCCGTTTCTTGCCGCTACCGCCAGTTGCATTGCTGCGGCCCCCAAGACTGCCTGCCTCAGAAGGCTCTGCATCAGACAGATCAGCATCTTCGCCATTAACGGATCCCGCCTGCGAATGAGGCTTTTGACGGCGGTCTTGCTGGTTCCGCCGCATGATTTGAAAAGCAGGAGAAGCGGTCAACTCGGGAGGTACAAGATCTGCGAGTCTCCGCGGAGGGCTGGAAACAACAAATATTAGCCGGTGAACCTGAAAGGACAGAATTTGACGTACATGCGACTTTCAGGTGTGGCCGAAACGAAAAGACCTTTGGTCGCTGGATCACTTTCTGGGACAAGCTTGTAATAAGCGGAGCATCGGTAGACGAGCAGCCGTTGGTAGGATGTGCTAGGCATGACATCGATGCGGGCCCTTTGAATAAAAGGAACGTAAGCATCCACATGTTGGTATAGATAAAACTCGAGCAGCAGCAGTTCATCGCGTGACAATGCGTCGCAGACGTCAACAGCGCTTAAGGTAATTACGCTTACCTTCGCTCAGTAATGAGCCCCTCCATGAGCTCCCCAAGCTTCAAAACATATATTCTGTCTTTACTCCGAAGCGCCTCGAGGATTTGTGGGTCGATGTCGGGAGATGGACTTTGAGAGATGGCGTCGGCGACAACGAGTTGGTTGCCATCGACGCTCTGGACGTCGGCAGGAGGTGAGGAAGGCGCATTAGGATTGGCGCCCTCGGTAAAAGAGTGTATAGAGTCCGGGGTTGATTCGGCTGTGCCGTTTCCATTGAAATTGGCAGCGAAAGAGGCGGTCGGATTGGCGTCAGACATGGTCGTCGATACTGGCGAAGATGAGGATGCTCGCGAGCTGGAGAACGAGGAGATGGAGGAGTCAGAGCAAGACTGAGGGATATTCTGTTCTACAAAAAGAGGAAGATACGGATTGCCCGCAGCGTCAGTGATGTGGTCGCTGGGGAGCGCAGTGGAGCGCAGAGGGTACCCACCGGTGGCCATATCGAATAGTAAGGAAGCTCTGACGACGAGCAGGTGGTGGTACGAAGGCAAGGAGGGCAGAAGGTCAGGAAATGAATTGCAGCATGGACGTCGGTGGAGACATATCAGGTTTGAGGGCAAGAAAACAAGCTGGTGTAAATGACCTGTTGGCGTGGGAACTATTATCTCTATCCGTCTCAGCCACACACGGTCCAGGCAACTCTGCTCTTGAGATTAACTACGACCGTCACCTTGGACAGAGGAATAATCTGCAAGGGATTCACAATCCGAGAAGAGAAATCTTATAGTCCTATTGAGTTTCCATATATACAGGTTCGATAAACTCTATCTAAGAACTCGTCTGCAAGATTGATGTAATCAACGATCATCGCTAGTATTGCAGGTAAAATCCTTCCCTGGAACTAGTGACGCCAGTTCACAGCACCCAAGTTATTTAAATATTAGGCCCCCACCCTGCAAACGGACATTAATCGCGAACCGAAGATATCAAAATCACCCAATATACTAAACAATAATTGATTGGCGTCGCTCCCGTAGCCTTTCAGTTTCATTCTTTTCACTCGAGCTTCTTCTAGTAAGTACTCTCTGTGAAGCTCTCTCATACGATGAATTACTTATGAAAGGCCTACAATGGTACCACATATTCCGAGAAAAAATACAAGTGCATGTAGGGTAGATCTATGCATTAACGAATCTCAATGGGCGGGTCCCCCACTGTCCGGTGTAATAACCTGATAAATGTTGAAAGCTAGGCTACACTGTCCATGAGAAATCATTTTACGGGTACATACAATGGGTTACATACCAGAATACGAAGATGCATGAACCGTATATCATCAATGCAAAGGCCAGACGATTCAATGTCTTGACATCAGAATCGTTACGCGTCAACTATTGACATAAGCATGGGATTCAGAAGCAGACATCGAGACTGACCTTCCAATAGAACAAACCCGGAAGAATGAACGATATCGTTGTCGATCCAGTGGAGCCAACAAATGATAGCACTACGCACGGCATTGAGAAACTGTTCAAGTGTACTACTAGCAACTTACCCATTTGCAGGTTGTCGACAAAATAAGCAATCGTGAATCCACTTGCAACGATAGCAGAAGTGAGCAGAGAGTGCTTCAACGGTGTCATAACGGCACTCGGTAACTCGTCAAGATTCTCCTCTTCCTCCTCATCGTCATCATGGACAATTACCTTGGTTGATGGTGCGCTCCCAGCGTGGAAAACTTTGTCTAGACAATTGCGGCAGGGATGTACTTGCAGAGGGTATGAGAATAGGACCAAGATAACGACAGCCAGCTGTCCCACGGCAACGAAGAGTGATGTCGGAGGGTACATGGCGATGATATTGGCACCGACCTTGAAATCGATTAATGGCGTGAAGATGACGCGATCAAAGGAGACTAACATTGGAACCAAATGTAAGATATCCAAAGACTGCGATTATCTCGTAGGTCAGAGTTGCAGTGCCAATGGATGAACCAACAACGATGTTCATTCGCTCCTGTGTATTGCTCTTGAGCTCGTTGTAAAGGGGGAACAGCTGAAACCAATGTTTAGAAACCGAACACAAACACCGGAGCAGAAGGACCAACATTCTGAGCGCAGGTAAACGCGAACACCTGCACAGGAAAGGTCGAGACAAAGTGGGGTGTAAAGTGTATCAAATGCACTTCCCCAGGAGAGGGCATATTCTTGGTAGGCCACCAATAGTACTTGATGACGATAATTATGAGGTAAGCTGCATGCGATATTGCTGAATTTAGGGACAAGCAATGCAGGCGGACATGACACACCTACTGAGAACAGAGCGACATAACTGGTGTGTCTAAGACTGTGTAGATGCTTCAAAAACGCGAGGGGAACCAGAATAACTGAGAAGAGTATTATCCAGTTCTGGCCGGACAACGCCCACACCGGAACTGGCACGTCCGGAGCAACAAGGTCATGGTAAAGAGATGCAACAACATTCGGCATGAGACCTTTGATGATAATCAAGTAACTGCGACCTGCATGAGAACGATCAAAGCAATGCGGCATGACGTTTCGCACCTAATGGAGACGCCAAAACACTTGACTGCAATTGCCGCGTCGAAAAACACAGCGGCCTTGGGAAAGGTGAGCTGTGCGACGGCGAAGAAGGACGAGCGGCGGTGGGGCGCCTTGGCCGCACACAAGGACAGGAGATACAAGCCAAAGGCGGCGACAGATCCGGAGAAGAGACAGGTGATCATGCCAGGTAATAAACCTGCAGAAGCCATGGCCTATGATGTGCGATCAAACGCCTCTGTACACAAAACAGAACAGAACAGGACGTACGAGGGGGAACGTGAGCATTCCTGTCGCCATTCAGTCAGTCACGCGAGCCGTTAATAGCAGGGAAGAGGTACTCACCGCTCCCGATGATAGTATTACACAAATTACTGACGCAACTCACGACGGTAGCACGGCCGTCTGCCTTGCCTTCCCGTTTCACCGTCGCATCTCGGTTCCCGCCCAGGAGTGCGCTGGATTCGGCGGTCGTGGTGGTTCCCAGAAGATCCGGGGCGCCTACGCTGTTGACAGTGCCGTAGTTCTCCACCATCTCAAAATCCTCAGAGTCGCTATCCAGATTCTACGCCGTGGTAGTGGATGGAAGTAAACTCCAGTCCAGCAAGATAAGCAATAGGCGAATAGTCGGTGCTTCGGGCTGATAAGCAAACCTGCCAGTTCCAGCATGTCTGTGGGGAAGCATGAATCATGGCTAAAATTTCCCAGCACGTGATGCAGACACGTCATGAAAAATTAAATTCCGAATCCTTCAAATTACTGCGAGATATGTACATGCATAAGAGAAGAAAAATACATGCACTACTTCTTCCCAAAGAACGACATCATTGTCTGTTGCCCGGTTTTGCCGTTACTTGGTTTTCTAGCCAGTTTCGACCCCTTCTTCGTCAGGGGTTTGGGTTTCGGGACCGGGGCATCGCTGTCCTCGTCAACCTTATTAACCTTTGATGTCTTGGATTTGGCCTTCGCTGCTGCAGGAGGTTCTTCTTCCTCATCGACAGATTCGTATGACGAATAGTCTTCAGTCACTGGAATATAACATGAGCCAGAGCGATCGTTGAACTAGCCGTTTCCGTACCTATGTAACCCTTGGCATCTATACTTTCTCGGCTCTTTACAACCCGCTTCTTCTTCAGTCCGTTACGACCGACGGGAATAACCTTCTTTTCCTTTCGCTTTTTCTTGGGTGCTGGTGCTGTCTCGTCCGCCATATCCACATCGTCTTCGCATTGTTTCGAGGGTTCTTCCTCTTCCTCCTCCTTCTTGACAACTTGCACATCTCGTGAAGCATGAATGACTTGATCTACGCACATAGGAAGATAAGAGCGAGCAACAGAGTGATCAAAAGAAACGAACCATCATCAACCTCCATCATGGCCCGAAGATCTCTTTCTGTGTCGCTATCAACTTGTCTAGCAGCTCTGTATACCTTCCTAGATGGCTTCCGAGTGGTTATTATGGGCATATCATCGTCATCTTCTTCGTCTTCTGATACGACTACGCCCTTCTTGACCCTGACTTCTCGCTCTTTTTTGGACAGAGGTTTCGAGTGAAACGAAGAATTATCTTCAGAATCAGATATCAAGGCAGACGCAGATTTACGCTTTGTACCCCTCTAAATTCACATAAGCTATGATATGCGGAAGAAGAGAGGGCCAGGGAATTTCTACCTTGGGTTGTGCTTTCTTGATCAGTGTTTCAGTGTCCTCTTTCTTCACAAGTTTCTCATCGGCGTTGGTGGCTGTCAGGGGTTTTTAAGGGCTGCTTAGGTTTGGCTTCCACCTTGGTTTCATTCCGCTCTTCCTTCGTAGCTTTGGGTTTCGCTTTGCTCCAGTCTAGCGTGCCCGATTTCGCAGGTTGGACCTTCTTGTTTTGTGGTTTCGAGGTTGCCTCCGTAAACGACTCCCTAGCTTTAAGCTTAGAAGGACCGGCAACTGGAGGAGATGGTGCCTTTTTTGTTGCCTTAGGATCCTTTGAAGCTGGGGGCCTGCTAGTGATAGCGGTAAGGAACCTTTTCAGAGGCTAGAATCAAAAGGGGAATACCTGAATATCCTTGCTCATAACTTTTCCAACTATCTTCGCCAGTTCTTCTCCCTTCTCCATATCCAATTGTCGTAGCTTTTCAGTCGGTACGCAGAGGAATCCTCCGTCCTGAAAGATGGGCTAAGCGGCGAACCATGACAAGGTCCACATAGATTACGCACCAGAATAGGAGACGGAGATAAAGAATAGATATGTATAGCGTCGACCTGAGCGTATCGCAATTTTGCCGCTGTTCGATTTATGTTGATGTATGCCACAAAACACGAAAACATGACACGCACATTCAAGGTCACCCTCCCTGACCACCGTAAATCCACACTCCGTGACGGGCTCTGTCTCTTCATCGTCGTATCCGTCGCTGTCCACGTTGTCCTGTTCCTCCACGTCTACATCCATATCTTCGTCGTGACAGCGACTCTTGTTTCAAAATGCCTGATATAACATAGGTGGCAGCGACGTCTTGAGAATCCACAGAAGCTTTTCCATAGTACGCGGCAAGTTCACTGAGCAGATGTTCACGAAAAACATATGAAAGACACGGTAATCGCGTACTTTTTGGCAACATTGACGTGCACCCGCAACTCGCGACTGAGAGACCTATATGTCACCTGCCAATGAGGCGGTCAATAAAGAAAGAGGCTGAAGTTACGCGACTTGCGATGTTTTTCTCGATGAGCAGCTGTTTTGTCAAAAAGTCATCCACAGCTTTGGAGGTCATCGTTGTGAGGATCCAGGGAGGAAGAAATATTCAGCGTGAATATTTGGATTCCACGGTCCCGCCATTCACGTGATGCACCACAGCCACAGCCACCGCAAATTTGAAGAAACCGACTTCTGCTTCTGCTTCAATAGCTACCATCCCCATGCTGAAAAACACCTGCGAAGTATGATACTTATGCATCATTTTTCATGGTTCCCGACACAGTAACTACTTTTAATCGACAGCAGAAACTTCAGTCTTGCGATGAGCATAAGGTTAAAGGAACACCCACTTTTTTGCTTGCCAGCTTCCCCTTAGCACGAGTCCGACACCTTCCTAGACTCGTAGAGACTGGTCCCTGCTCTTCTGATGCTCTTCGATTCGTAGGTCTCATAGCCTTCCTGTAAGTTCACATTTATTTTCTGCTCGTCAGTCCAATGACTTACTATCTTTCGACTAAAGGATCATGGAGGTAGCCTTGATATAAATGACACTCAGACCAAGGATTTATGCTTCCTCCGATTCGCGTTCCAGTCACATTCCCGTGGTCTGTGATTTGGGCCTCGTAACCGTAAGGCCCCGACATCGACCCTGTAAAGGTTCCATTTTACGCACAATGCCGGCGTCGTTTATGCGTCCTGGCTGGATCGCGGATCGGACAATTAACTCTTCGAAACGAGAACAAGGCTTCCACCCCTGCGACGCTACGGATACTTCCCAGGGGAAGCTGTAACTACCATGCGGATGCGCATTGTACTTTCGAAGCCTGGCTGTTGGTGTTCTTTGGTCCGTTCTCATTTCGTACGGATTCTCGCAGGACCACTACTTGTTTTATTGTCGACGCTCAGGTCTACTTTCAGGTTGTCAAGGTCGCTGTAGCTGTGAACATGTCCCGAGCTCATTTCATCACGCCCTGGTAGAAGAATAAAGCGGCGTGTCCCTATCACACGCAACGTAACTGATCCCCCTTGGGACAGGAATTCGCAACCGATTCGAATCTAATCAACTCCTTTTGTCGGCTATTGCAGGCAAACGTTGTTCTCCCAAGCGTCGTGGAGTCGTTGCATCCATTCTAGGGACGCCTTGCTTCCTAAACTTGCCATATGGGATCATCTCGCATTGTCAGTCGGCCTTTGTGGGACCACAGATCTCTGTACTGCCACCACCCAGTCACCTTTTAAAGGGTCATAATGGTCTTGCGGGCACCCAGAGGCAGCGCCTTTAAATCTTCATCGATCAATACTCGCACTGCGTGCCCTTTTACTTGCGTCCTCTAATGTCTATTAAGCCGATCCGTACTTCCTACTCCACGATGTCGAAGACCATTGCCACGTCTCCCTTATCCCCTGTTAATTTTAATATGCCCACTGAGGTTGATGCGACGCCTGTACCTCTTCTCCCGCCTGGCCTCCCCCAACAGAGGCGCACCCGACCTCGGTCTGGCAGCTTCATTGGTGTCAGCCCCTTCGCCCCTCAGGGTCCCAGGGCCCACCAGCACCCCGCCGACCCCAACACTCCACCACCTCCCAGCGCCCAAGGCGATCCTACCGGCCAATTCGGCGACCGCACCAAACAGAGAGGACTCCTCCCATCTCTCCCCGACACGAAACACCCAGACCTGGAAGCCGACTCCGACGTCAAGCAACCCGTTTATACCCACTTTTATCGTTACGACTCTAAAGCCAAGCGTCCTATTCTTGTGCAATGCCCTACCCTCCCTCCGATGGCCCCCATTGCCAGGCCAAAGGCGAAGGTCAAACTCCCCAGCATCTCCACAGTTTGCCCTTCCATCGTGAAACCGCAGGCTGTGAGACCCGCCCGGGCCCTCCCCCTTCCGCGTCCCTCTTCCCCCGATCCAAATGCGTTTGCGCGCATGGTTGCCGGGATGATTCTTCATCGTCAACCGGCAGGCCGCGCCCCTCGAAGGAAACTTCGAAGCATGGGATACGTCAAAAGCGGCTTGTCCAGCGTTGTTTCCATTACTGCGTAAACATCTGACATCCTAGGTATGTGTCCCATGTATTCATTCTTGCGCATCGAACTTATTGTCTGTCTGGCAGCCGTCGCTATACCCTTGCTGGGGTCTCCATTTTTTCTGTCATCATCATTGCATTACTCCTCGTCTCGACACTACCTTGTTGTATTATTTTCCTCCATCTCATGACATCAGCATAATCCCACAATACATCATATCTATCTCCATCTTATTGACTCTGTAGCAACGACGCCCGCAGTACACATCTTGACCTATTGTACGTTAAAATAGTCAAGAGATGTCAGTCTGCACTTTTATTTTACACATGTCCATTTATTGGCTGTCTTCCTGTGGCATCTCCCCGTGGCACAAGGTAATCAAGATCGTGAATAAAATACATAAATAGCGTGAAAAAGAAAAGAAAACTGATAGTAACGTAACAAACCCAATACTGACATGACACAGCATGAGCACTCCGCAAAGGCTATGGTCCTGGCGTAAATCTCATCCTCTGCTTCCTCACTTCCATCATAACCTGCTTCCCAACAGGCGAAAGTTCTGTAGACGACGCGGGCGACGGCACCATATCATCTGAAGGTGCATACATCCCTGGCGTAACCGCCGCCCGGAACAGTGCTTTCGAGTGACCACGCATAGGTGTAAACGGTTCTGCCTTCGCAGTCAGGGTTGACAGGGCCACTGTGCCATTCTCCTTCTGCCTGGCGTTCCCCGCAGACGATACAGAAACTCGTCTGGCCTTCCTATGACGTGTGGGAAGGGCTGTGAAATGGTCCGAAGTTGAACCTTGAGAATTGGAACGATCAAGTAAAGTTGCCCTGGCGGGGCTCCGGGCCTTCTTGAAGCGAGGTCTCCCAATGGGGCGTGGATGATGGTCGTTCCATGTTATTTGTAGATGGTGGGGCTGTTACAACGATTGCCGTGGGATTTCTCATGATGACCTTGACTTTACGGGATTTGGCGGTAGTGGGTTGTATGTCACCGATGTGTGACTTGGGAGCCCTGTATTGACCGGATTCGCCGTAAACCAGAGGGGGAAGAGGCGGGGTCGGAGTATATCGTGAAGGCCGATGACGTGATGATTTTACAGGCGTTGGTGGTGGCGCAGGGGAGGCAGAACGATCTCTCTTCCCCAACGAAGAGGGGCCAAATGAAGCAGAAAGGGGTCGACCAGCGATTAGGGATATCATGACCCGCTGAAGGTACGGGTGGATTGCAAGATGAGAGGGAGATAACGTCGTAAGAGCTGTCGGAAAATTGAGAACAGGACGGTCTATGAACAGAGCTCTTGCCAGATGGGGAGCTATGGGCGCTGGGGACAGCTGGAAGTGGCCGTTCTGTATCGCAGAAAGGGGGAGAATGAGACCGCTGTCGGTCCGCAAGAAAATCGAAGACCTGGGAAGCTCTCTGCGGGGTCGATGGGTTGGAATGCTCGTATGGTTTGGGCTGCTCAATTACGTACTCCGACGCTGAAGTAGCGTCAGTAGCTACACTGAGTTCTACTTCCATAGAAGAAAAGGTAGGGTTATCTGAGATGGCGACGGAACGGTCATGGTCTAGAGAGTGTTTAGGTCCAGCATATACGCGCGCGCTTGGGCTCCCAAATTCGGGAGGAAGGATGGGTGTCTGTATACTAAGAGACGACGCAGACGAAAAAGCGGAGTCTCTTTCACTGTATTGTTCTTAGCACAACATTTTTATAGCGAAGAGTATCTTTCACTTACTCTAAGAAACGTTCGGCCCATGAGATGTCCCCCTCGAAGGTCTCGGAATCACTGCCCTTAGGGACAGGGCTTCCTAGAAGCTGACGTAGCGTAGACCCACTCCTGCGACATTGAGCACGACCCTCCCTGGGTGGAGAAGATTGTGATTGTGGGGAAGGGGGCGACTCGGCAAAAGCACGAGCAGGTATGCAGCCGTCTTTGTCATACAATTTCAGAAGACTCGCAACGGAAGGGTCGGAACGAAGCCGATAAATCTGGCTATCTTCTGGAGGAGTGTGGTTTGAGTGACCCGCGCGAGGCGTTACATGTTCCTCCATGCTCTTGTACCCTGATGAACCTGTATGACGTTCTCGCGGGTATACTGTCACTGAGTAGGTGCCATGTCGTGCTATACTTCCACTGTCAAGGCTGCAAGTGGATTCCGTAGGTGTTCGAAGGACCTCGTCGATGGGATGAGCTACAGCGACGATTAGCGAGTGCATCAAAATATACAGGTATTGTGACGAACGAAGAGGCGGGAGTGATTGGTAGTCCATTTCAGCGACGGCGGCGAAGCGAGCAGAGGACGAACGGAGGAGATGGTTGGCTGCTGCTTCACTTTCTTCCTCCGTCTGGGGTCGATACCGAAAATCCAGCTCGCCAGGGTCTTGTATATCGTCATATTTTCGAGTTTTCTTGCCTTTCTTGCCTCTAAGAGATAATATCCGCCTGAGAAATCCCATTTCTTGAGGGTTGTGTCGGGAGTAGTCAAGTTGAACCAAATTGCCAAACATGGACAAGCTGGAGGGAGCGCGTATTGGCACGTGACCTGAATCTGGGGTACCCCTCCTTCTCCGCATTCCGAATTCAAGCCAAGAGCCGGATAGGGCACGGGCCCAGTAATGTTCTAACGGTACCCTTACCATGCACTGGACACAAGTATTCTCCCGCAATGCCATTGAAAATTCGGGCAGCACCGCTCGAGATTTCTGTATGCTCGAGCGAAATATGCTTGCCCACATCAAGCTGGCGCTGCTGCTCTCTGTCCTCTCGTCGTCGCTTATCCTGCAAGCTTCGACTGGTCCCAACAACGGATGAAGGTGGTTATGTCCAAGAGTACGGGATGCCCCTCGCAATTATCCAGTTTATCGCTGCACTGTTGGCCATAGCGGCGGGAGTCTGGGAATTCCATGTCGGTTGTCGAGATCTTGATGAGGATGCGAGCATTTCTAGTGGCGCCCAAGTATGTACTGCGTTTCTTCCTTTTCTCTTCATGCTTATCCCCTGCCCGCTAGGCCCCATTTCGCTATTATGACCGTCGTGCATGGCCATTGTGTTCACCACCTGTGTAATCTTGCTTGACAAGGCCGATACTTGACGAAGAGTGAGTCGTGGGATAGGAACAAAAAGCCCTTTATACTCACTCTCCTCCTTGCAGTGTGCTAGCTCGGTAAATAGCTGTACTCATCAGTGTATTGAGACCCCTTAGAGTATATATTTTGCTTTGAAATTGATCAGCATTGAGGGTAGGCCGATGTCGGTCCGATAGCACCGATATGGTAATCGTACAATGTGTCGATATTTTTTAACCTACACCATCACTCCCCTTCTTTGCTCTTTCCTTTTCTCCCCCATCTCTCTCCTTCTAACGACATCTCTACGCTCTCATGAAAATCAGCCAAAAAATACAGCAATCCACCAAGGAGGACAAGGTCTGGTGGTCCTTTGAGTACTTTCCTCCACGGACAGCCCAGGTATGTCGGATTTCATCTTTGCATCCATCGGGGGAAGGTTTATCTCCCTGGCAGGGCCTTCAAAATCTACTGGATCGTATAGAACGTATGAGGGTACTGGGCCCCGAGTTCATCGACATCACCTGGTGAGTAATGTGCTGCAACCGCCTGGAATCTGACTAAATCTCTATGTAGGAATGCCGGCGGTCGGACCTCTGACCTTACCGCTGAAATGGTCAAGACGTGTCAAGGCATAATTGGAATTGAGACCTGTATGCATCTTACCTGCACGAACATGCCCAAAGAGAAAGTCGACGTCGCCCTACGAGTACGTCTCCATCACGTATGATTATGTGCTCCGAGGTCATATATGGTACTAGGAAGCAAAGAAATCCGGATGTCGTAATGTCCTTGCCCTTCGTGGGGACCCTCCGATGGGTAAGGAAGACTGGGAAGCCGTGGAGGGCGGTTTTGTTCATGGGATCGACCTTGTTACCCATATACGGCGTGAATATGGAGATTATTTCGACGTAGCCGTCGCCGGATTCCCACAGCACCAATTGCTTCCGCCTGAGGAACGCGACCTGGAGATGAAGTATTTGAGGGAGAAGGTCGATGCTGGCGTCAGCTTTATCTTCACCCAGATGTTCTACGACGTAGAGGTCTTCGTCGCATGGGTCAAGGCGGTCCGAGCAGCCGGTATCACCATTCCAATTGTTCCCGGTATTGCGCCTATACAGACGTGGAACGGATTTCAAAGAGCGACCAGTTTAGCAAAGACTATCATCCCCCAATCCTTCTTGGATGCATTGGAGCCGTATAAGAACAACGATGAGAAGGTCAGGGAGATTGGGACTAAATTGGTGGCAGACATGTGTCGCCGTATCCTCAAGGAAGATATTGGTATCCGCGGCCTCCATTTCTACACCATGAACCTGGAGAAAGGGACGAAGATGCTCTTAGAAGAGTTGAATCTTGTCCCGAGGGTCGAGACAATTAAGCCTCTGCCTTGGAGACAGGCAAGTATCTTCTATGAATGTAGCATGATCAGTATGTTCAGTACTCTTTTAGTGTCTCACGCCCAGTCGGCGCAAGGAAACGATCCGCCCCATCTTCTGGGCGAACCGGACGAAATCCTACATCTCCCGCACAGAAAACTGGGACGAGTACCCGAACGGTCGTTTCGGTGATTCTCGTAGTCCCGCATACGGTGAGCTTGATGGTTATGGTGTCTGGATTAAGCAAACCGTAAGGATTATTCGTACAATGTATTTTCTCACAACCGCTAAATATTAATACAGAAGGAGGACGCCATCAAGCTATGGGGTGAACCGAAATCGCTAGAAGATGTGACGACCCTTTTCGCCAGATTTTGCAAGGGAACGTTATCCGCGCTGCCATGGTCTGATCAAGCACCGGCGATCGAGACATCCGTCATCGCGAATCAGCTAGCACAGATGAATGAACTAGGATTTTTTACCATCAACTCACAGCCGGCTGTCGATGGCGTAAGAAGCGACGACAAAGTATTCGGATGGGGCCCAAGCAATGGATACGTCTATCAGAAGGTCAGTCTGTCTTCACTTCGCTTGCGATCCCAGCGGGAATGATATCCGTCCATCAGGCTTACCTCGAATTCTTCGTTCAACCCGCCCTGCTTTCACTCCTACTCTCGCATATTGAGCGGGATAGCAATATTACCTACTACGTTATCAATAGGCGCGGCGATTTGCGAACTAACACCCATTCTGATGGGCCTAATGCCGTGACGTGGGGAGTGTTTCCTGGGAAGGAGATTGTGCAGCCTACGATCGTGGAAGCTGTCAGTTTCATGGCCTGGAAGGTGAGCTTTGTTATCATGTAGACCCAATGGGTTTCTGATTGATCTCTCTCGCTCTCTTAGGATGAGGCATTCGAACTTGGTCAGCAATGGGCCAAGGTCTATGATGCCGACTCTCCTTCACGGAAGGTAATATCCGATCTCATGGACACCTGCTTCCTGGTCAACGTCGTACACAATGATTTCCACAATCCGGACGCGATTTTCAAGCCCTTCTTCCGCGCGGGTGCTGAGTATAAAGCATCTCTTCCTAACGGAAACGGTAATGCCAATTAGAGGCCGCTTGCAAGATTATCTCCCACTGTACAATTGCTGTATCTTTCATTCTTCTATCCACTCGTTACTGGCTTTTAACTATATCATTACTCGGGTTCAACCCCCGGTGTTTTTTTACGTCTTACTTCCTGCATACCATATTATCACCAAGCATTTCAACATCATACTTACTAGCACATCATTGTACTTTGCATCAACTGCATACATACTGCATCCAACTGCATCAAACATCTGCTCAGGATATTCTACATGTACTCTATTCAAATACAGATACTTGCAATAAAACTCAAGACCGCCCGGATATCTCCCTTATTATAAGTCCGAAAAGAAGAAATCAGTATTGGCGGGTGGTGGACCAGCCGTAAGTCCACTGGGTATCTCGACCTTCTCTCCAGACAAATCTATTACAATGCCATTGAGACCGTGAGCCAATAGAACATCCAACAAACGGAACGTACCCAAGAGTTTAATCTTCAGGCCAATCTCTGTTAGGGCTTGTACAAAACCAGCAGTCTCTTGAGAGGCAACATGACCACCATCGCGCCGCAGCATGTTCAAACCGTCAGTCCAATCAGCCCAGCGAGACTGGTCCGGAGCAATTTGATCTGCTAGGGAACCTTCGTGGGCGCTCAGTAGCGAGAAAGACAACGGAGACGGTCCTGCCGGACTGGTTGGGGGAAGATCATTGTGGTCGCGAAGGACACCTGGCGGTGCTATGCATGTCCCAGTCGCGATCTCGCTGATTGTTGCCACTTCGATTCGTTCAGGCAAGTCCTCCAGCCCGTTCCGAACCGGAAACTTCACACCACTATCAACGTAGTGCAGGTACTTGAGAGCGTTGTCCTGTGCAATGGAAGATGAGCTATTGATACAAATACTTGAAAACAGGAACCGTACCAGGCGCATAAATCGCCAAGGCCTACTAGGTCGACGAGACGACTCCCTATTCGCAGGGGAAGACGGAGGAAGTGCGTTGACAAACCATGCACCCTGCAATAAACACTGTATTCTCTGTTGCCGAACGAATTCAAAAGACTCTTTGTATATCTTCGCTCGAAGATTTCTGTACCCGAAATAAGACACATAAGTAAATTAAAAAAGCAAAAACATACATACCGTATTGGAACCTTGCTTAAAAGATCATCCTCCATCTCCAGCTCCTGCATCTGCCTGTCCCTGACTGCTTTGTATTCACATTCAAGGAAGTCATGCTCAACTTCATGCCACGGACGAACGTTCTCGCTCCGAAGCCCAACCTTCACCCTGTGACATTATCCTGATCAGCATTTGAAAAATTTGAAAAAGATTCGCAAACGATCATCCGGACGTACTGGCTACGAACCAAAGCCGCGACACGGGTGAAATCACCAGCCGCCGCACCACTCTCGCCCCACATTCGAATGAAGAAATGCGTGGCTAGGGAATGTGCTTTTGCAAAATCTAAAAAGAAAGGCTGGAACGTCGTTGAGGTGGAATCTATAGTCACCGATGAGACCATGGAAGCGGTGTTTTGAACCGGAAACACAAACATCCGGGAGCAAATATAGCCCAGTGTTCCGACAAAAGCTCGACGACTTCGTTTGAAGCTTTTCCAATTGGACATCTCCTTTTTTCCGGACGGCTGAGTTGCTCAAGAATAACCTATCACGACACATATATTCATACATTTTTGAAGTTTGGAATTCTGCGCGCTTACTTTAGAAAAGTCGGGATCATCTGTCACGAAATTTTTCTGAGACAGATTCATCAGTTGGGAATTCCGAAATAGCTGGAAGCGCTTACTAGACAATGGAGACCCAGAACTCCTACATCCCGGAACTCTTGTTCGATATCTTCGGTCTCAAACCCCAGCTTCCGCCATCTCACTACTGTATTGTCTGCATCAATATGCTCTTCTAATTTACTGCTCGTCCATATGAACCTCAAGTCTGCATCATGGGCCGGCTGGTTCTGAGGATCCACCGGTGTCGTCTTCTTCCGGTGAGTGACGCGAATGATATTAGCCTGGAAATCTAGGATGCATGATGTTAGGTCCTCGATCGTAGTGTGATGACATGAGGCGCTACATAACACTGAATATAGATCCGGCAGAGTAAGTATTGGGACGTACAACAACAGCTTTGCGGACATTTAATCTTTCCATCTCTGATATAAATTCTTCCCAGCGCGAATCACTCGCATGTGCTAATAAAGAGTTAATGAGCATCATGCTGATAAACGATATATTAATCGTTTCGTTGCAGTAATATAACACAAGGGTCGCACCTGTGCTGCACCATAGCCGTATCCGCGCTCCCCAGTCGGTTGATAACTGTTTCAAGCAATCCCGATTCCCTTCGCATCTGCTCAAACACAACATGGAATCCATATCTATATACCGACCCCTGCAGGAATGTCTGGAGAGGAGGGAACTGGTACTCGGGATCTGTCCAGGAGCCGCTAACGGATCCGCCTCCACCAGTTTCTTGAGAATCGCAGTTGCAGGGCGACAGACGTTAATCAGATTCTGAGAAGACAGAATCTGCACAATTTTGAGGATGAATGTATCGTCCAAATTCGACCAGCCATAATCTAGCTCCATTAGATTTTGCATAGCGCTTAACGCGTACTGCAGCAGTATGAGCCGAAAGATAGGGAAGAAACCGGGTGATCCGTACCGCGAGAACATTTCCAGGGAACGTATATATAACATCCACAAGTTCAGCGAGGCCATTCTGGCTGATAAAATGGTGAGCAAAGTCTTCCTCCTGCTCTTTGAATATCAATACGAATCAGCAACACGATTGCGATCCAACGTACGCGAATAAACTTTTGCAACGAAAACAATGCCAGTCGTAATCTGTCGTCACGCATACTGAGCTTGTCGATAATTTCCTTGGCTTCTCTTGAGGGAGAAGCGACGAGTCTGATTCATATGATGAACGATGAAGTCCTTTGGGTAGGATGAGGGTGCGCACTTCAGATTGACCTTCGTCTTAATCTTCTTTCTGAGATTATCATTCGTGACCAACTCGTCCGCCTCATCTCTCAGCGCGTAATCTGTCGATATGCCCTTAATCTTCAAGTTGAGACAGAGCTGTTTGACAACGTCATCCACAGTGAGTGTAGGATCGATCCGGGCCCTGACAGTGACTCCCTCTCCTGTCGAGACATTATTTGTAGGGACTAGTCCAGGCCTGTGGCCGCCATTCGTTGCGGGAACTGGGGATAGAGGACCTCCGTTGGCGCTCATGGCAGTGAGGACAGCGCTGGATGTTGTCGCATTCAGATAGGCAGTAAGGGTGCCACACTCATACAACTCACCGGCTATCGACGATAGAGCAGGAGGCAATGTTCAGTCAAGTTGAAGATAGGGCCCAATTTGGACGAAGGAAGGGGATAAGACTTTATATCATTTCATGGAACAATGGCAAGGTATTGTAAAAATGTGTCCACATGCTAGAGCTCGCAGTACGGGTACTTGCCTGTTCAAATATCGATAGCTTTAAAATCCAAACGAGTGCGATTGTATCCAGGAGGCCTGCTGCATGATAGACTTGTCAGTATACGTGGTAAACATCAGAAGCGAAATAAGCGAAAAAGAATCAGAAAGCGATAGTAGCATCCAGTATACGGCGAGCCGTACTCAGACTGACGTGCAAATAAAAACGTATTCATCACAGAAAAAAAAAAACTTTGCAAAAGGCACGAGAATCAAACGTACCGGTCGACGTCAGGCGAAGGTATCAGAGGATTAAGACGTCGGTCCACAAGAACGATAGTCAGTGGTACCGGATCGTCCCAGAAATAAGATAAATGTAGGATTTGAGGGAATAAGGGCAAGCGAGCTGGAGAGAAGGAAGGAGAGTAAAAGAAGGACGCGCAACCTTGTGGCCGTGGGAATTGTGGCATGCCACGGTCCGGTCCACATGCAGCTGTTTTTCTCACGCTCAAGTTAGTTCGCCCTGAATTCATTCAACGACTCTAAATCCACAATTGCGAGCGCAGCAAGTAAATCTGACTAGGGCAGATCACAATCTCCTGCTCATGGCTCTTTCATTTCTTCCCGTATCACTTTGTAGCTTAAACACGTTGTTTTGACACGTATAAAAATGTTTGCATCGTTTCGGTCCGCGAAAATGAGTGTATTATCAATTTTACGTTTCCTTGCTGGCGCCTGATATTCCAGTCCACCCTCGGGGGTTCTACCGGTGTTTTGGTTCAGTATATTGAGAATCCCCAGTTATTCTGTATAAAACAGCTCGCAAAATGTGGGTACACCCACAGTCCATATTGATTGTATTCTTCCTTTAGCCGACGGATCAAGCAGCTAATTCATAAATAAACGCGACTGCCACTTTTGCAAACTCCAAGGAGTGCGTCCAAGAAAAGCCAGTGACGCTAGTGGTGTCACTGGAACTGTGAATCCGGGGGTTGTCGTTACCAGTGACTGCCTCGTAAGGAAAGGTCGAGGGGTAGCCCGCTTTGTACCAAGAAGCATGATCAGAGCATGCGTACCCGCACTACAAATTCAAGAAAAATAAATATTCAAATCATTGAACAGCAGAAAGGAATTCGACGAACGGCAATATCCATCGTCCATGGGATAGACGCGTAGGTGTCAATTATTTCCCCCAGAAAGTCATTCAAATCATCATCGATGTAATCGGCCTGAAGCGCCATAACTTCTTTAGTCCCGGGCTTAAAACTAAGATCAATGAACATATGAGATTCACTGATGGGTTTTCAATACCACCGGTTCCGCTTACTAGCCCGACATATCCAATTCCATGAATGCGAGAACATCGATGTTGTCATCGGCATAACTATCGGCGATATCTTGCGACCCAAGAAGTCCGACTTCCTCAGCTTGCGTACCAGTGAAATTCAACTGGGGTCGATGGTTTGAAATCGGCAGCAATAAGGGCCCGGAGTGCCTCGATGAGGTTGACGGAACCAGTTCCATCGTCATCAGCGCCGGGTGCGCGACCGGAAGAGGGACTGCTAAGGTTTATTGAGTCCATATGTGACCCTAGGATAGTGACCGGGGTCGAAGCCTTAGAGCCTGGGGATCTTAGCAACAATGCTAAATTGCTGGAACCGATGTGAAAACTTCGACACGGTAACGTCGTGGCGATCGGCGGCAATCTAGGGAACTCCATCAATAGAAAGCAGCATTTATTGTACCAGCGGATGGCCTCACATCAGAAACGGTATTTAGAATCCAGTTGCTTGCTTGTAACCCGGTGCTCGACGTGTAGTATCGGTTGTTGAAAGAAGTCAAATTCGTGAGATAGTTCTTCATGTTGGAGGTGGAGATCGTATTCAGAAGGGGTTTTACTTCTGACTGCTTCGATGGAGTCGGAACTTGCTGGTAAGTCAATATCTAGGGGGAAAGCAAAAATAGATACAAGACTCACAGGCGGCCTTACCCACTGCGACCTTCTCCTTGGTGGCCAGCCTTTGCTCGAGGTCGTAGACATTTGTCACATCAAACTGAAGAGAAGATATGATGGCTCAAGAGAAGAATATTTGCGATAGGCCAGCGAACATACGAATTGCACCTCTTCGCGCATGAGCTGCAACTTCTCGTCTTCGGTCTTCCATACAGGATCTTCGCCATCCACGATACTGAGAAGGCGATATCCTTGGGCAGATTTCGCTTCGATCTCGTCGGAGGTGATAGGCACCGACTGAACCAAGGCCAAAGCCGCCAAGAGGGCGGCGAAAACTGCGACTTGCAACCGCATTATGAATACAGTAGAGAAGTAGAATCAGCAGAGCAGATGACATGCACAGGTGGCAACTGGCACTTTGATTTTATATATGCGTTAATCGTAGCCATGTGTAGCTACGGAGACACCATGCAGTAGCATGCACCGACAGGTAAGTATCTTACAGAGACAGCTTATAACGCCAAGCTAAGAGGCTCGCAGAGGATACACGCGAAGGGAAGAGTCACACAGGGCTCCTTGTGGCATTTGAAGGTACGGCAGAGAGAAATATCGTTTCGCAGAGCCATATGATCTCTAGCCATTTGCTGCAACGAAGTCTCGAATGAAAGTTCAGCCGGGAAGAGCCAAGAAGATAGCGCGTCATGCGGCTTCATGTCGTAAAATCGCAATGCAATTGTCCTTATATTTCGCTGTACCGTATGCTTTCGAGTAAGCACCACCAGGGAATTGCAAGACCTTGGCAGGACCAGCTCTTGTGAGTGACCCGGGATTCATGATGATGCCTAGACTTTGATTTTTCCAAACTCCGTCACTCCGATGAAATTCAAATTCGTCGCTTTGACCTTGGCTTATATAGCTCTAAGCTCATGGCATGCTTATCCTTTCCTTGGTCATTGGGTCAATTCCGGGGGAAAAGCAGCTGTCCGAAATGTTATTCTATCGACATAATCCAGACACATCATTTGAGATCAGGTTTATTGTCCAGAACCGGTCGGAGACAGGCACTGACCAGTCCTTCATCTATACAGTCGCCTCTGTAATAACCCATAGGTTTTGTTGTCCACCGAGCTCGTTCGCAGGTAAAATGAGTGCATAACCCATAACTCTGCTGTAACCATAACCCATAGCTATTTTCGAAAATTCCCTCTGTATAGACCCATAATTAACACATAGTTAAATTGTATAGTTGCTAGCTTGTACTGCGCACATATAACTTCTTGTGGGTTCGAACCTTACTGTTGGCAATGTTTTTGAGAAATGCGGATGCGTTTACGGCTCCTTCCTTTCTGAGGTGGAGTAAAATTTCGCCTGCAGCATATCAACGGCGGGCCGGCGGCCTCATTTTTTATCATTTGTAGTCTTGCAGCAATTTTCCCTCCGCATGGCTTCCCTAAAGCAGAACATCACTACTCCCACGATTGCTGAGATGTGTGTATCGATCCGCTTCCCTCTCGTAAAGAGGTTTTGAAGGCTGTTTCAACCCTTCAAAATATGTCGGGAACTTGGATGGCCCTTATCTTCATCAGCCTTGAAGGAATTCTGGCCTCATTTGGGCAAACATGTCTTGAAGAGGCTCACTCATTAAAGGATACCAAAATTACAATGTATTTAACTTCTAATTAGGCTTAAAATACAATTTACATATCATAGAGGCCTTTGAAACCCTCGGTAGACACCCTACAACGACCTCTGCAAGAACCCATACTCTGTAGTAACCCATAGCCCCAGGTGTCCACCGAGGGGTATGGGTTATTACAGAGGCGACTGTACCGTGGATTGCTTGGTTCCCCGCATATCACGGAGACAAATTAGACGGCAAGTTGAAGATGGTTATCTTTTCCGGTGGTAAAAATCTTATCCGGCTACTCAAGTTGATGCGCTCCAACTTCTTTCAAGCCCTCTTCTGATGTTGGTCAGATGTCTTTGTCGGGAGTTGCGTGCATGCGAGCGCTATAAATTCATCATCGGCTATCTTATGGATTATTAACGATACCCGAAGGTCTTTGATACATGTTTCAGCGTGTATTTTTGGACCAGCGAACCGAGGCAGGGCCAGTTCATCGAGGTCGTACTTTCGGTCCCGCCTTCAATTTGTCACCCTACGACTCCAAATTTTTGCAATCATTTTCGCAGAGAAGCACCACTTCTCGGGGATGTTGATGAAATAGACCCAGTACGTCAACTGTGGAATTAACTTACGATATGATGTGCGAAGACTCTCCGGCTTTATTTACGACTAGACACGCGATCCGATCATTGGTATTCAAGTCGATCCCTAACGTCATCAAGTGCCCACTAGAACAAACAAAGATAAATCTTCAACGATGTCTCGATATCTAACTTGGATTCGTACTCCATCCAACACTACAATGGCCACCTCTATCGACGACAAGGTTCTTCAAAGCACGTCCTCTAGCCCTCTAATCGACTTGGAAAAATCCTTTGTCGATGTACACGCTACTAGTCTTCTCCTGGAGTCGCTTTCCATGGACTCATTATCAACCATATCTTCAGAATCTAATATCCCGCCGTTCCCTCCTGGATGCATGATACCTATGTCCACGATTCTCAGCGTATCCGTCAAGGCGGGCGAGCACAACGCGACCATTACTGTTCCTACCCCTCCTCGGCTTCGTACAATGTTGAAAGAAAATCTATGCATCAGGAAGTGGGCAGTACGTTCGATCTACCCTGATATTCCACATCGATTGATGAGGTGTCCAGGAAAATCTTTCTTCTGATACTATTGCACCCGGTCACACGCCCTGGGGGGATCCAGAATGTGTAGATGCGCTAGCATGGAAACCAGAAGGCTCGATGTACCCACCCGAAGAGTTCAAGGAATCTCTTCAGAGTAAGCGTCACATTTCTGAGCCCAGTACACCAACTCCTCGGACGTCTACGCGAACTTCTATTCGCAAATCTATGTACCATCGCGATGCCCTGGTGTTTGAGCGCGAAATCACACTCAGAACAGAAGGCGAGACAAAACGCTGGTCCGTTCAAATTCCTGCCAACACTATGAAGCCCGACGTGGTCGACATGATGCTGCAACTGCGCGACTTGAACAAGTATTTCTCTGACCCTTCTTGCCCTGAGGAGGACACTGTCAACGAGCCTCCCCCACCCCCATCCCTAATGGTCTCTAATTCTCATTTCGCCATACCTATCTCTCTCGAATCTTCGGGAACTATCAACTCTAAAGCTGGCGCGCCCTCGTCTATAGCGATTCGGAGGCGAAAGTCGCTTCCCCCGCTCTCCTTAAATGACAACAAAATGAAAGAGATTCTATACCCCGACATTCCCACCGCCTTTTTGGGGACGCCCTCATACGCTTCTCACTTCGATCCTGCTAATGTCGCCGACGAATCCATGAACCTCCACGACATGGTTGGAAGTCTGCGGTCACGATGTGCGTCCCTCCAGGTCAAGACTCCGCTGGACGATAACTTCAACAGCATACCGGCCGATATGCCCCTTGACGATGAATGGGCTTTTGCAGACTCATTGAAGCAACCTTTTTTTTCGCCTTCCTCGAATTTTTGTGACACAACGGCTTCTCAATCCCAAGATGATTCCCTCGTCCTCGCCGCAAGCGATCAGACTGTGCTGCTAGATGAGACACTGGTCGGCAACGATAGTGCTATGGTCAAGTCCCTCAATCTTAACCACCTCGAGTTGAATGGTGCGCCGTCCGGGGTTCCGCCTGTCGCTTCGAACTACCTTCCTCCTTCGTCACCTCTTCCATCTTGTCCAGCTCCTACAGGTGCCATCCTTCCACGCGGAATTTTAAAGCGATGCAAAAGCGTCAGGTTTGCATCCTCGAACCAGGAACCGGAGATTCAGGCGCAAACCGATGCTGCGTCACGCCCTCGTCATTCGACCGGTCTGTCTACACCGCTTGCCCATCGGACAACGAAGCGCCGTATGATCTATGCTCCTATAAGCAAAATCATACCCCCGCAGGATATCCCGCCCAGCAATGATCAACCCATGTTTTTACGTGCAGCAGGACGTCAGAAGCCTGGGACTGCTATTCGTCCTACAATCTTCTCCTCTCCTCCTCGTGCAATGTCGACACCACCCGGTGAGAGGCGTCCATCATCTCTCCGCTCCCCGACGAAGACGAGGACCAGACACAGCCAACCTACGGTATCTTCCCCTACAAGAACAAGTACTGAGAAGCGCCCGTGCTCGCCAACTACGACAACAGCAACTCCGGAGGCGCCCCCGAAGTTAAGGCCTTCTCTTACTTCTCACACTTCACCCCTTGGCCGTTATTCTTTTGGTCGCGCAGCGGTCAATGCGATTCAAGGAGGTGCTGTCAGTGATAAAGAAAACAAGGTAAAATCGAGGGCATCACTATCCCCGGCAGAGAATACATCGAAGACAACGATAGATGAGAATTCGATAAGACGTGGGAGCCAGGGGGAAATGAAGAGTCGGATGCCGTTACCGTTGAGGAATATCTTAACACGATTCAAATAAATGTTCTATAACCTGTTCCAATTCTAAGTGGGTCGGATTGGTCACTCAGGACGGCTGAGGGTGACTCGTAAGAGTTGCAACTACACTGAGACTTGGGTGACTGAGGACTAGGAAGTAGGAACTAGTTACATAACAACGCTGTGATGTGGTGAAAAAAAAACAATAGATCGGGCCTGACCGGGAATTGAACCCGGGACCTCCTCGACTGGCAATTACAACACCCTAACAAGGAATCATACTACTAGACCATCAGGCCAATACCACTAGTCCAACCTGAGTCTATAGGATCCTGGACACGACACTTCTGATTACACCACTAAAAGTACATTCTGAAAATTATATGCAAGACCGACACAATTTAAAACCATCTCAAGAACCTCCCTGTCCGCGACCTGATCCCCCCCGGCTCAATCCTCTACCTGCAAAACCGATCCTGAAGAAAGGATTGCCACGAGTGATAAAGGGATCACCAGGATCTCGAGGTATGATTGGCAGTGTAATGTGGCGGCGCGCCGGAGCCGGAAGCGGCCTTGGAGGTTTATCTTGCTCAATATCACTGTCGGCGTCATCCGTATTCTCCTATTTTATAGTATTCATTAGCACCGCCAACGTCTCAATGATTCGGTAGCCATGCCTCAAGATCAATGACCAGGGCCCCAGAATGCCATCCAGATGCTGCGGCTGAAAGGCAGAACCTGTCCTTTGGGTTCTTTCTGTCATGGTCAAACCGTACTTCAGTGGGAACTCGGACAACAGCGGGATGGCCTCTGCCTTGGTCTAGAGCCATAAGCCGTTCATTTTCAGTCTGGAATGCACCCGGACAACCGGCCTCGAGCTGGCAGGGGTCCCCTAGTCCAAGAGCTCCATCGGAGTATGCACCCCAGCTTAAAAGTTTGCCGGCCGCCGTCATTGCCACTTGATGATAGTCTCCGAGTACAACGGATATGACCGATTTGTTCTGAAGCGCAGGGATGATTTGTGGCTCGGAATCGAGCGTGGTGTTAATGCCACCCATAAGAACAATCGAACTAGAGCCAGTGGAATAGGCGATGAAGCGCTCGAAGTGGGCAGATATCTTCGAAATTAAGTTATCGTAACACCAAACATGAAACAGACACTGACATGTGTGATTTTCATTGCTGCTGGAGGCTCTACTGAACCACCGGCCGAGGAGAACGTGCCATGTTGTCGAACTCTTTCAACTTCGCTATACCTTGGTAACTAAACAAAGGAAAATGATTAACGAGTACCAGCGGTATATAGTAAGGAGCTACATATTCCCATCGACCACGAAGTGCGGTCGTTTCATTTTCTAGGGAGCCAAACTTGAGGACATGGCCTTTCGTCGTAAGAGCAATCATATGACTGTCATACGATGCTATTTGTATGACTCTGATGGGTTCGTCGATGTTGTTGTCCGGGGAAGTCAAGACGGGAAGAGGAGGTAACGAAGGCAAAGCGACGGGATCCATATCAAGATCCCAAGGCAGGCATGCAATAACACCACTTGATACAAGGCCTTTCTTATCTCCGGCATCGTTCATCGCCGAATTCCTCTCTTCAATGCGTCTCTCCATGGAGCCAGAAAAAGGCCACCAAACAAAAATCTCGCCGGTGTTCATCAGAGCAGAGGAAAAATTCCACCCACATTCAACTTGAATTGGATGACAATCAGACGCGTTGAGACGGGAAGATGTCAACCGGAACGGTCGCCCCCAATTGATGAAGTTCCAAACGTAGCCTTGAGAGTCCATAGACGCCGCATGTAATCTCCCGCAGCTTATGCGTGTCAACATAAGCGCGCAAAGAAAAACGGGTGACCAACCTGATGCTGCGCATGGAAACTGGTAAATGCAGTCTCAGCGGGTGATCTGCTCTCTTGCCTGCCTCAGAAAACCCGTCACTGGTCAGAGCACGCTGCTGTCCATCAAGAGTACCTAGAAGTGAACATTGAGTCTACACACTTGAATGAAAGTATTCAGCCAACCCCAAACAAAAATGTCCCCCTTGGAATCCAAGGCGTGAAACGACCTATTGTTGGATGGGCGAAGAGTCACAGTCCTGAAATGGATAAACGAAGTGGAGGTCCCTTACATTCCCGCTGCGACAAGACTGACGATACGAGCACCAGGTATTTTCAGCTCAGTCGGAAAAGGTACATCACGAAGCGAGGTTTTAGGCAGTGTTGACAACCCGAGTCTCCCATGAGAGTGCGCTCTGTGCTCTACCATCAGTCGGATATAAAGAATGAATATTGCGGTTTATAGAAATACTGACCCCCAAACGAAAACTATTGCATGATGGGTGTGTCACAATATATCCTTGACAACAATGTCGTGAAGCGTACCGCGTGGTTTGAAGAGACGTGAATAGATAAACTTCCAGCCACTGGTTCGAGCAGTTCCAGCCCCAGAAAAATTGAAGTCGGATTGACATTTGAGTTTCCAAAAAGTACTATCAGAGGCAAGCAAAGCAAAGAACTGGAACAAAGTCCAACAGTCACGACTTGGACGGAACGTATAGCCTGTGCGGGTCAATGTACCTTGCAGGTTGCAGCCAAATGGGCGAGATCGCTCGTTGGAAGTAATGGCAGCAAATTGTCCAAGAAGAGCTCTACGGGTAATTCGGTTATAGAGGGCATTGCTACGGATTCAACGGATGATGAGAGTAGAAGAACAAGAGAATCCAGACTGCAAGCGGATCGATAAGTGACGTCATCGCACAGCCCGTCACAGCATCACGACGTCACGTCATGCCGTGACGGCCCGCCTCAACGCCACCTGTTTCGACTCGGAAAGGGATCATCGATCAGCGCTCAGCGACACCCTGGCAGCCGCAAGCCAAATATTTCTGGCGCGCTCTAACAGGAACTGTGGAATGTTTTTCGTCTTCAAACTTTATTGCATTCGATTCTATTTGACTCTCTTTGAATGGTCTTTTTTCAACAACTCTGCATTCCAGCAAGGGTGTCACCGGCACGGATATCTTTATCTCTATGCAGTTATTCCCTCCTGAATATATCTCGAGCTGCTTATATTCGTCAACTGCCCCCGAGCGTCGGCCATCATTCCTGCACTGTGTTCTTTCTTTTCAATGGCGGACTCAATCTCCATGTTTAAATCCTTCTGCGGAGCAACATCCGTAACCCTGAACTCAATACATCGGATTGTCCGATGGTTCTTGACGTGCACAGTCCGCACAAGCGCCTGATTCCGTCATTGTATTCGCCGGCACTTCTATGTACTCTTTTTGGCAGTCTCTGTAAGTTCTCTTTGTCTCGTCAACTCCTATAGGACTATGTCGTTGATTTTGACTTTTGGGCCTGTTTCGCCAAACGGGGACGTTTCCGACATTCCGTACCCCGACGCATTCGCCGCTACATAATGGGTTCATTGACATTGACCTCCATGCCGTTCACACGACCGCCGTTGAACAACATCGGATATTGCATTTTTTTCAATACCCCCTCGTCTTGGTGAATCTGCCGATGTCCAAATATACATCCCCCTTTAGAGTTCTACAGCCACATGATACGAAATTCTCGTGTGTCCATTATATACAGAGAAGGGAATCATTCAGTTTTCCTCTGCGGGACTTTTTCTTGTGTCTGACTTGATCACTTGAGTGGTCCTGACATTGACATGCCGGAGAATTATGGTTACCGAAACGTTTATGATATCTGCATTCGGCCTTTCAAGGTTGCAAGAAGCAGCCATCTACAACACCGGTCGATCCTTTACTTCACAATTGAATGTATGTTTTCTGTCACTGTTTGTCTGATGTTCAGCATTGATCATTTTGAGCTTAGAAAACCGGTAGTGCATGCACAAGAGTCTTCTCGACATCTTTTGGGTCACGAAATTATAATGTTTATATTATCCTTATTACAACAGGCATCTGGGCAGTTCCGTCTCCGGCATATGTATTCACGGAGTGTCAGAACAACCGGGAAAGCGCCCAGCTACCGGAATTGTATACCTCGCATTCATCCCCACCATGACCACCAGAAAACGAGGAGCCTTTGTGCCTGACGTCGGACGCTGTAGCCACCTCATGGAAACCAGCGTACGGTACGACAGAATAGAGCATGAGGATGTCTCCTCCAGTTCCTGTCGATCACTGTGGTGGACAGATTTTGCCGAACGTTCGCCTTCGCCTTCGGATTTCGATGATAGCCTATACGTATACTCTTCAGTCACGGCCCGACCCTTCCGCTGTCTTCGCAATGTGAGCAGCAGCATACAGCATGTCATTGGTACGCTTTTCATCTCACCTGTGTCCTCACTTGCTCATTCGCCCTTAGCGGACTTGTCGACCAATACACAGGACCAACGGACACACCATCCTGTCTAGGCATTTCGATCCGGTCCAGTTGCCCATCATTAACGCATCCACCAGCTCATAACTGGCCCGATAAAACTCGGCAAGGCACGGTCTTTTCTATGTCGTGTCCGGTCCTTAATCCGGTGAATGCCTGGTCATTTGCAAACTCGCAATTAGGTTTCCTTTTCACCGGCGCGCTCCACATTTTGTCAGTCCCTTCCTTACAGCCCTGAAACCAGGGCTAAGCGCTAAAATCTGAAGCAGCATTCCGAGGCTCACCCAAGGTTTTCGGTCCCGCAGTGCACAACGGTAAATTATTTCCAACCCGAGGAGGTGCTTCTCTTTTCATAGCCGTTCAGCCGTTTTTCTCACTCGTTTAATCCAGTATTGTTATCAAAAGCTAGACCTCTGTCTGCATTTGAAATTTCTGCGGCTTTCTCCCTGAAGTAATTTTAATGATGCCTACGCCCGAGACCATTCGAATCTGTGCTTCGTATCAATTTTTTGATGGTATACTACGCGGGGCAGGCAGGCAGCTACGCGAAACCTTGATCGCATATTTCACAGCTACCGTCGATTTGAGGGGACTCGAGTTCAATTTGAATGCTGACAGATCTTTCGACCTAGCCCGCGAATCAACATTATTAATGAATGACAGTCTATCCTTGTGCGCGACGCGTTACGTTAAGAAAAACCACATGGCAGGGTATGTTAAAGGTTTCGATGGGATAACGTTAGTCTTGTGATTGAATAGCTTTGATCTGGTGCGGGGAATTCGAAGTATATCTGCTTTCTTCTCCCGGAGAACGGAAGGACGGAGGCAAATTGCGTAGGCGCCACAAGCGGGGCCGCCGGTTACAAGCGGTTTACAGTTTCAAATCTACATTTCCTGACCCTTTAGCGTAGCGATCGGACTCGGTGGTGGTGGTTTTTGTTCTGATCAGTGTCCCTTAGACAAACACCATAGTATCTGAAACGGAAGACAATGATTTTAATATTGCATTGTGAATCCAAAGTAGAAGTGCACGAAATTTATCAAGGCAAGGCAGTATAGAGATATAAGATATACATAAGGCGCAAGGAGTACAAGAAAGCAACGAACAAGAAAACTATATACGAGAGAGCTAAAGCGCGGTGTTACAGAGATATAATATGCGTGATGAGGCCAAATAGTACTGTACTATGTACGTATAACGGGGATTAATGATACCTATTTGACTAGAGAAAATCGTACAGGTGGCGGAGCATAATGCATACGAAAACAAATGACAGAGTGACCGATGTAGGATAGTTAGAATCCAGCAAGTAACGTTGACAAAGAGGTGGGCTTAAAATATATGCAAGAAGATGTATCTGGGATACGACCCGGTAGTACAGATACGAAGGATCTCTGTGGAGCGAGTCAATTGTATATGGGGCCTTCGAACTTGCTTGTCCAGACAGGCGCGAGGAAAGCGAGTAGACGGGACTAGGGTGGATAGGCAGGTCGAGGAAATGTACAACCAGCCGCCTGGTCAAGAAACCAATAGCGGTTCGCATTCGGAACCTGCGCGGCTCGAATGCTTCAATATTCATCGCCACTCACGCCCGCATGTCCGGAGCCAGGTCTTCTCCCGCTCTCTTCATCGTAATATCCCTCGTTCGTGTAATCCAGATCTATACTAGGATCTAGAGGGGGGAGTGGCAGCGACGTGGGGGGCTGGTAGCCCGGGAGTGGCGTAAGAAGTGTGCTGTTGGGTGGTAGCCGGTTCATCGGAGGGGACGACGAAGCAGGGCGGACGTATTCTGAGCGAATTGGCGGAACTGGATGAAGACTGTGCTGCGGAACAAGACTACTCGGTGGAGGGAAGGGAGTAGACGGGTATTGCGATTGAGAGCGGGTGTAGCTGGTGGTTGGCGGTGGCTGCCAGCCAGAAGGCGGGGGATACCTGCTACGTTCATCGTAATTTGGGCGATCGACGATGCGATGGATGCGATCCTCAGATGGGTACCGAATGTCGTCAGCAACAGAGTACCTTTCGGGCTGCATGTGCGACGTCTGAACGCCCGAAGGAAGAAGACTCAGCGGGGGTGGGTACGAGTACCGCTGGTGCTGGTGCGATGGGTACCGAGAATCATACATCTCATCCAAGCGTCCCATACTACCCCGCCTCATCAGATTGGAAGAGGGAAATTCAGACTCCTTTTTTGCTTTGCGCCACTGCTTTCGCAGTTCCTTGAATTCTAAGAAAAATAATTTAGTCAATACGCCGGCTATGGAAGAATAGAAACAAACTGATTAAATAGACTTACCGTTCGGGCTGCGCTTCGCGCCGTGTTTTTGCATGGTTACATGGGCGTTCAAATGGTTCAACGTCCCGTATGCCTTGTTGCAGTCGGGCCATGTGCACTGATACAGCCGCTCGATCTCGTCATACCTTCTGCGGGGACGCTTTTTTACGGCGTTCCCGGCCAAGGCGACGAATGAGTATCGCTTACTCGCGTCAGAGTCGTGGGGGCTCGTAGGAGAGTGGTGGACGCCTTGAGGAGGAATGACAAGCTCTGTATGAGTGGATGTTCGTGCTGGAGGAGCAGATGAAGTGGAAGTACCTGTCCCTGGTGGCGATGGGCCATAATGATCCTCATTTCCTTGTTGATACGAGATACCAGCGGTTGGTGAAGTATTAGAGCCTGAAAAGTTGGGTTGGTATGGCGAGATTGGCTCGTCGGCGGGTCGGAAAGAGTCCTCAGTGGATCGCCAACTGCTTCCCGGCGAAACCGGTTGACAAGAAGAATAATCCATGGTCTGGTATTGTTGACGCAGGTCCCTGAGGCTAGCACCTCGCTGCAGATATCCCGCGGCGCGGGGAGGTGCATGGCCGCTGCTCTGGGTGTTCTCTGTGTACCTGAAGCCTTCCGTCTCCACGGGGTAGTGTACAGCGGGCTCGGACATGCGCCTCTGATCGAGATAGTTAGGAGGATAGGTTGGATATCTGCTGGAAATGCTGGACCGGTGTGGATAGCGGTCATGAGAGGTATAAGAGGACGACATGGGCTGGGTGAGAGTTGACGAAGACTGTACGTCAACTGGAGAAGGCGAATCGGAAAGGTAAGAAGGAGCCGGTGGGTCCGAATCTCTCAGCGAACTGAGTGCAGACTGGGAGTAATCCTGGGTCTGGTCAGCGCCAGATTCGTACGAGTATGTAACCGGGGGTGGGGGACCTGGTTGATCTGAATCGTACATTGTCCCCGGTGATACTGGCTCGTCGTACAAACGATGACCATACTGGAAATTTGGGGTGGTACCGGGGGGGGAGGTCGGCGAAGAAAGGTGATCTTCGTCCAGTGTGGGTGAGTCGGATGGAATGGGAGAAACGGAGGCAGATACGATGAGCCCAATGTCGTGGTAGACGTCGGACTGTGTCACGAAGCTACGGGAGCAGGGATCGAACTTTGTGGGCTGGATGAGGGAGTCCTTGGAGAGGAAGAGGCGAGAGCATTTATGCACTGGCTGGCCAGGAAGTGATGGAATAAAGCACTAATACGCTGGAATCTGACCGATATTCCGGAGAAGGTGATATATCTGTACCGACGGGGCGCGTATATACAGCCAGAGAGACGAAACTATGTGAACAGCGCGAGCCCAGTAGAGAGAGGAGCAGGACGCCAGAGTCCAAGGTGGCCGGTCGCGTGGATTTGTACAGAAAGAGAGAATTTGGAATCACAGAAATATAGCAAACGCTCGCGCTCGCGGGGGCTTGACTTTTCCGGAACTCCCATTTTGGGATCATCATGATGACTGTGACGGATCTCGATCTTCGCGTGACGGTGCCCAATTAATTTTGGTTCTAAACTCCGCGAACGTCTTTCTCCTTCTGGAATTCCAGAAGCAGATCCAGATCCGGTGCCGCGTTACTGTCACCGTCACGTCCAGATGCTTCTATCGTGTGTTCCGATTGGCTAGCCGAAACGGCAACTCAACCTGTGCCGAACACAGAATCAGCTTGCCTGCGATTCGAATCACTGCTGCTTACTCGATGCAGTAGCCGCCACCGTCGACTCGCCTCTCTTCTGTCCTCCCCTTGCCCTCTCCTTTCCCATGGCCTTTCTTTCCGCCCTCTTCCGCCATCTAGGAACCGCCAAGCTTCTCCAGGGAAAATTTTATATATGTTTTTTGTTGCCGAACAAATCGCAATGATACCATATCGGGATCTCTGCCGGGACTATGAAACGTTTCTCGGCCTTCAACAACCATCAAGTTCGATAGAGTTCGATTTGCAGGAATCATTTCCTTTCTCTTTTTGGTTCTCCCGACGTTTGAGAATATCCTCGCAGACGGGCCGTGGCATAAGAAAACGGTGTGATGCCGGCTATATCATGCGAATCACTCAAGCGCATGGGGCGGGCCATCATCCGAGAGGAGCGTGAAATTTTTGGTTCCGCCCTTGTCCACTGGATGATGTTTTCCCGGCCTTCGTTCTTGATCGAACGCGTCAACTGACTGCTACTGATACCCTCTCCTTCGTCTCTCCATACGTCTAGCCCGCTGCCACCACCTCCAGCCTCCTCTGTATCTCCCTCGTCGCCCCCCCTCTTCATCTCCAACCCGAGCAAACTTTCCTTCTCTCGTCTACGCTGCCCGCTTGGTTCAAGATGCACCCAGGGCTCTACTCCGGTCGGGTCGGATCTGAGATCTGATGGCAGGCAGGCGCAACGCGACGCTTTCATCCCAGTTATACCAGGCTGTGTCCTGCCTGTCGCCCAGTTGATGCCTTCTTATCAGACCGATCGCCCGTTCTTAATTCTGTGCTCTTCACAGCAAAAGAACCATGCCTTCTCACAGATTTTCTTATCTTTGCTGTTCACCTGATCTCTGTTTTTTCGTGATGCCAACGTCAGCATTACTCGTGTAATACATAATTACATTACAATTCATCGTTATCCTGTACAGAGGCACAAGCGTCTGCGGACCACGTCTCTGTGTATCCGATGACAAGTCATCACCCCACTTGTCCAGGCATTTGCCGACCTCCTCAATATGCACAAGAAACCCGGTTTAATACATTCAGCCACCATTGATGAAGCAGTATTCCACCGGTTTGATGGTGATTGATGAAGAAAAGGATTCTCAAATGACGCAAAGATCTCTGTGATATCGATTTCGCCCCCAAGGCGGGAAATGATAAAGGAAAGGCGCACGGTTATTTACTCAGATTTACTCCAACAAACATCCAAATATAGCTCAAATACCGACAGTCCCTGTACACAGTGTACACAGATCTTCGTCCCACAAGGAACTGTATTCAGGAGAACCCTTATCCACGTGAAGGTGGACACGAGATTTGACGTTGGCGCTTGTGAAAGGGCGAGGCTCGTCTGGAGTTGTATTCCTTGTGTCAAGTTCCCCCATACGCCTCTAATAAGATACAAAAAATTGCCCCGGATTTAGAGTGCATGGCCAAGGGGAATGGAAGTGGAAGGTAAGAAGGCGAAGGACGCGCAAGAAACACATTATTACAAGTTGGAGTATAATTTTAAATTTTTTATTTCGTCCGTTCGGCACGAATAGCCTGTGATCATCCTACCGACGAGCGTCCTTACAACATAAAGTACCCTGGCTTTCGTCATGGTGAAGTACGGGATGTTCCAGATAATCAGTGTACGGCCCGAGCTCCTGCATGGAGACAGATGGACGTGTGGAGTATGTGTACCGTATTTTGCGTCTGTTGCTCGTTGCATGCATGTTTTCGTTCCTGATAAGAAGTAACTATACCTTCGCATCACGATCGAAGAGAAGTTCATGGAACGGAAGAGTATGCAGGGTTCATTTGTTTAATACTTGTGACAATCGATAGAGTTTTTATGCGGTTCGTTGATTTAAATGGAGCGGCGATAGATGAGGGGACCCACAGCCGGACCACAGTGAGAAGTTAAGAGCCCACGGGACAAAGAGGGCTTCCAATACAGGACGCATTTGAAGCAGCTTTAAGCCACCAATGGCATGAGAGCATAGGCATGAGAACTTTATGTGTACATTTTACCGGTCCTGCGGCTGTTGCTACCTATCCACATCATCCTTTTCCTTTCCAAACAGGCGTAACAATCGCGTATCGGAGAGATAGACATAGGCATCGCAGGCCCAGGTAGACCGAGCATTTAGGACCGGAAGGAGTGGGAGCATGCGCAGGAGATACACTCAGGACGTGTGGGTCAGTGTCCATGTCAGCGCCCATTCAAAGAAATCAGTTGACGACCGGGGTATGATCCTAAGAGCATTTCACAGTTTCACGCAACGTCCACGTACAGTTATCTGTAAGGAACAGGCACAAGGCCACACAAAGGGCTTGCCTTGACGTCAATATTTATTGTTGAGATCCCTAATTGGAATTGAGGAATTGGTAAAATGGACTGTGCGCTGACCATGCAAGGTACAGTACCTGAATGTCCATTGGGTGGTGTCGCTTTTACCGGATGTCAACCTGACGCCTGCGCCAGATATCCGAATCCCGGCCGCGGGATATCGACAGCCGATGTCGAATTCAATCAACATGCGGGACCGATGGCCACAGATGACCCTGATAACCGGGACGCATTGCCTACGGAGCTCGAGGCACGCGCAAAGATACAATGAACGTTCCCTTCGTATTCCCCACTGGAGGCACAGTGGAGCTGTGATGTTAGAGCCTGTGAGGAAATCAAGTATGGATAAATGAAGGGTCAGTAACGCCTGGTAGTTCCTAGAACAGACATCGCAGAAAATGAGGCTGAGAACGACGGTCGTGCAGCATGTAGCTGGCAACAGCTGCTTCTAGCAACAAGCATCAATTGGGGGGACATTTATTAGTTGGTCTGAAGCATGCGATCCAAATAAGACCACGTGGATCCGTGGAAGGTGAATACCGCATTAGGACAAGAATACTCTGCTCTGCTCTGCCACTGCGCCCTTGGAATGCGCCTTATTGTCGACGTTTCCCAGGCGGCATTTTCTCTCTATTGCCGTAGGCCATGACACGCTCGGACAAGAAACAGCCAGTGCTGCATCGTAGGCGCTCCCTGAGGCTCAGTAATCTCCAGCACGGTGGCTATAGCTTGGTTATTCTTTCGCGAACTGACACTGAAGTGAGGCTAGGTATCAAGGAACCTGTCAAATTAGGATCCTTCACTGTGCACAGGAAGCGGCACAAAGCTCTAGGCGATGCAAATTCTGTAACGCCAAACTCGTCTTGTTCTCCTACCATTGTAATGCACACTCGGCGAATGACGCGAGCTACACTCTCGGACCCGGATAATCCGGAACAGGCTCTAACGTGGCGGGAGCATGACCTGGCACTCAAGGCGCAAGAATTGGAACAACGTCTTGCTGCGGTGTCGAAGAAGGAGGAAGAAACCAGTGCTCTCCTGCAGCAAGCAAAGGAGCGAGAAGCACGAGACATCTTTCAACAGCTCGAGGAACATTTCACTTGCTCTTTGTGTGTCTTTTTCTATTCTTCCTGCCTTTACGCTCACCGAGTTTCAGATGCTACGACATAATGGCATCGCCGTTCTCACTAAACGCCGCGGGACAGTGCGGCCACACGTTCTGTGCCATGTGTATTCTCAAATGGTCATTCTCGCGTTTGCATAGGCTCTGCGGCTGCTGGCACGAATCCGTTGATTGTCCTATCTGCCGGAGTTTGGTGGTCATGACGCCCGAAAAACCTCCTCGGTTAGACTTCACGTTCCCTTTTGTTCCGAATAGAACTGCCTCAGCTATATGTGATTCGTGGGTCGAAAAGCTTGCATGCGCGCTGTCCGAGACAAAGAAGGGGAGGAGCCGCGAGAAGAGCAGGGCCCGTGTTGATACCCCTTCTGATTTGCCGCACTGGAGAGAAGGCGGCGCTGCGCGGAAAGAATGGCTCAGGAAACGTAGGCATGTCAACCTGTCCATTAATATCTCATCACTTTGTGCTTATACGCGCTTTCCAGTGAAGGGAAGGCGTTGATGTCCTCCCTGTACAGCAATTGGAGCCGTCTGACACCCGAGAATTTCGCAGCAATGAAGGATGACTTGGGTGTATAGGGTGTATGGTTTCATCGTATCCTTCTCTTCCCCTTGATCGTAAGGCCATTCATCATTCACTCTCCTTATAGAACCTCGCCCCATATACCCTCGACGTCGCATCAGTTATTTCACATGAATCACTTATACTTATTGCATGCCAGACTCATCCACTTACAATCACCAATTATTGTATTATTACCCATCTTATTTATTCATCATTGCTCCTCGCAGCTAGATTGAACGAACAGATAATGTGTCAGTAGCTACGTTGAATAGTGTCCATACGATACAGAGCTTTAATTACAGAAAGAAACACCGTTCTTTGAGCCCTCGCATCCCCAAGATGTCCTGTATTTTGGTTAGCAAATACCAAACGGGAAGTCAAAACATTTACCCAGTCTGCAGATGTCACCCAAAGCTCTGAAGATCCATCCATTTTGCCAAGAACGGCCGCACCTTTCCATGCAAGCACACGGGGATCAACCTCCTTCGGCGGTGCAAGAATCTGCACCTTCTCCATATTCACCACGAGCGGTGTTGCAATTGCCTGAAGCCTATCGATCGACCAAAAATCAGCACCATGCGAACGGCAAGTGGCAGAGCCTTTTCACCTGCTTTCCAGTGCATGTGCCATACCTGGGACAAGAGCGCCCCCACCGATAACGAGAACAGCCTGAAGATACTTTCGTATCTTATCATCTCCGCCAGATGCTCGCGCAGAATTAAAAATGGCCACATCCAGCGGTAACTTACTGGCCTCAAAGCATACGTCAATGTCATAACTACTCGTTGGGCTCGAGGATGGGGGTATCGGCTCCGGAGCATCGGATATCGGCTGCTGCTGCTGAATTCCCGATCCTCTATTTGCGTCTTTGATGCTGTCAACATCCATAGGCGTTCCCGCTCCCGAATCTTGAGGGGCAGGAACCGACGCCACATCAATACTCTCAGACTTTGTTGCGTCTTGATGTGATATAAGGATCTTCATCAGTCAATTTGCCTTTGTGAAGGATGACCACTTACCTTGCGAGTCCATAGGGAGGGCTCCGGATGTCGGACTTGGCAGGAGGTGTTGCGTAGAGATCATCATTGCTGATGTCTGCCAGAGGTCTTTTAGCCTTAGGCATCTTCAAATGGACGGAATGGACTGACCACGTTTTCTCCTTGGATTTCGAGTACATCTTCTGTGACGTCCGGATGACCGTTCAATTGGAACCCTATGCGCTTCCGGTCAAACTCTATGACCCGAGGTTCGAATAGACACTGGTATTAAATTTACTAAGTGAGAAATACAAAACAGAGGAATCAATACCATAGGCGCGAGAATGATTTCGTCGTATGCTCGTAAGCCGTACTTTTCAGTGGGTTTCCCCGGTCTCCGAACGACAAAGTCGTAAAGATTCAGGGCGACAACACTCTGCGGCGCAATGGTCATGCAAAACTATCATGTCACAATGTCCTTGACATACCTCGGTCAGAGTGCACAGTCTTGCCTTGAGATCTTCCATAATGTTCCAGTCATACGCCCGGGAAAGGTCGATATCCCGATAAGGGAAACCAATCCTTTCCAGTAGCACATAAAGGAACTCTGTAATGTCATCGCCGCCTAAATTCAAGTTCATTCTGCTATCAGCGATGACTAGACCCTCGTCAACGCATGCTAACGAAGTCGATTTGGCTCCTATGTTAACGACGCATGCGTTGGAGACTCCAGCACCATACGTTGCTGCCAAAGATTCCTTTAAGGTGATCAGCGTGGATATAGGCTTTACGTAGGACCACGGACTTGCTGAGCACATAGTTGCTTGAATCCCATGCCAACCAACAACATGTTCACCCACTCACGGACGTACGTTCGATCGTAGAAATCCGGAAGAATGAGAATGACAGAAAACATCTGTGAACTATCGCGTTAGCGAGCACAGCGACTGACGATGATCTCCTCACCCCGTAATCCCGAGGATTTATATTGAGTTTGTCTCTCAATGTATGGCGCAATATTGTTTCGATGTCTCCCATAAGAACTCGAAGAGAGGAATAATCGCGAGTGTTAAAATTAGGACCGTAAATAGGCCATTTGATTGCGTATCCTGCACGTTGGGGATCTGCTATTCGAAGAGCCTGCCACTGAATAAGAACAAAGGGATATGGAATCTAAAGTGGGCGTACTTTCTCACCAACCAGTACATCCTCAGTGCAAGATTCGTCGAACCATTCTACCTGGAAAGGGTCGTTGTGCTCTGGGATGATCTCGGGCTGAAAAGCGGTATTAAAAGTGGATGCAAGGTTGGCGGCATTAGGCGTGACACGTAATTTGTAGAACCTCATCCTGTCCCGAAGAGAAACAGTGATTGCAGAAAGCTTTTCTTCAAACTGTTCGCAGTTGGATCCTCAGCAATATACATGGAACAAGGAAGAAGAGGCGTACAGGGTCTTCGGATGAGCTGCCTTCTTCAGCCGAAGGAGAATCAGCTGCACTGGACGTTCCATGTCTGCCTTTTCGTGGTCTTGAAATCCCCTCGACGAAGACCGGTGTTGGTGTCGGTGTCGTCCTGCGCGCTATGACATTTGGTACTGCGATGGGTGTGACATCTGACGCGCGTCCAACACGGAGAAGCCGGGATCCTGGTTGTATGACAAGGACAGCGGTACCTCGCCTGGCATGGTGCTCAACTTTACGTGGCAGACGAGAACCTTGGCCCGTGCTCACCTGTCCTTGTTGTTGTCCTCTGAGGGTGCTATGCTCTTTCGAATCGAATTTCTGTACCAAACTGTCTGCGTATCCGATTTAAGGTAGGTCGTGCCCAAATGCTTCGGATTGGGTCTATCAAACGGGCGTCAAATCCAAGCAGAATTTTTGAGCAATCGAACTGACGGCAGCGGGACATTGAAGGAGGTATATCTGAGGCCTGTATCATCACGCTTTACATTTGGTATTCCCCTGGGCATGTTTTTGAAGGGTCCGGCCGGTAGGTGATAGAAGAAGAGAAACAAGGGAAAAAGTAAAGATGCATCATCGAAATGGACGCGTCCATCACTTTTGTCCCAAAACGGTCATGAACGCTCCTCTGGGAATTTTTCTCACCTTACCCATCTCACGCAAGGTGAACACTGTGAAACAATGCAGGTATTGCGGAACAGAAACGACAGACAATTGGATGGAAAAATACCCACTAGACAAACTATGGCAAGATATGGCGACACCATCCATTTTGTTGTCGGAAGAAAGAAAGCGAACTCAGTCCTCCTACAACTCAACGGCATTCTCCTAACCAACTACAAGACTCCTCTTCAGACCTGGAGGTAGGTAAGGAGAAACCTTTGATACCTAAAGCAACAGAAATTGATACCAGTGATCTACAATGGACGGGGATCCAAGCTCAAGAGTGAAGTAAGCCCATCATCCACCTGGTGAGAGTCTCCTCGCATCAAATGTATTTCGAATGCATGTGCTCAGCTGCGCACTTTCCGGGATGAACTGCGGCTGACGCAGTAGAAGCCGCGCGTTGTACCGCATTGTCAAGATTTTTCTACCGTACGAGAACAGCTCGCATCTGACGCGAAGATACCGGGAGGTGACCAATGTCGCACTTTACTGTGTCATCTCTGTCTGCAAGATACCTAGGCCGAGTCTCCCTTGTGTACTTGACGTCAAGGTCGCAGCTTTTCCGATACCATGGGTGCCGGTCGGGTTGTAATTATCTGGACATGGAAACGGTACCGAGGAGGAGGCTCTTGTGCGACGAACATACCCGAACTTCAGAACCCACATTGACGCCATAGGGAAGGTTTCGTTTCAGAAGGATGCTAAGTGCTGTTACTTCTACTTGTGGTTTTCTACATCCTAAAAGTCTCACACTGGGTTGGCTGCTTGTCTCTTCCATGACCACATGTGTCATCGGGATACATCGATACTGGTTCCATCTTCCTTCGTTGTTCTTGCTTTCTGTTCATGGCTGTGCCCAGGATCGAAGTAGACCTAAAAAGCCTCATAGTAGCTGTGGATCTGACTTGAATAACGTGAGCGCTTTCCAGGGAATTCAATTCTATGCTGAGACGTGACATTAGGTTCGTTCACTTTCGAAGCTGTATAACCAGTTCCTCATACCGGCAGCTTTTGACGGGCCCATATCAGTCGCCTCAAGTACGGCATGCTTTCGCCTTCCCTTTCGTTCGTTCTTCTTACAAATGTTAATCTTAGCCCGTGAGAGTCCTTCATCCGATGAAGGCGCAAGTAATCTTTGTTGTTGCTTAGATCGTAGAGACTCTGAGTATATTTCGGACTCCGTCACTTGGACTGACACTGCTGCGCGTTCTATTGGAAGCTCATATCTTCCTTCTGTGAAACGAGCCACTATCCTGGTCAAGTAGTTTCTCACCACAAGTGATAGGAACAAGTTCATACTGCAGTTGCCAGTGGTGACAACAGTAGGACCCTTCTTGCATGAAGAGTAGACACGCTCTCAGAGTTGATATTTAGTCACCGTACACCGGAGTAGCCTCTGGAGCATTACGGTTTAGTGGTTCTTCTGGCTTTGTGCGTTTGTAATCAAATGGAGACCAACGTCCTGTTATGAGCTACATCGTCAAGGGTCTGGACGAAGGCTGTACAAACTTCTTAGCGGATACTACCGATTCAGACGCTCCATGGTCCAAGGTTTGTTTGCATCAGCGTTTTTCATATGTCGTCTTTACGGAAGATTCAACAGGATGCCTTTGATGTCGCCACCTCCACTTGGGTCTCGGACATTCTGGACAAAACAGCGTCAGTTGTGACGTTACTATACCAAAGGTGAACCGTTTATTCAACTGCGGTATTGTCAGCAAATCACCGGTTTTGTAGAACATCGCCTCTAGGTACTACGTAAGGTGGGGCATGTTACTGGGCCAATGCTCAGATGCTCGTTTTTATGACGGCAGTTCCTTCAACATGAAAACCTTGCGTTGATGGTGCGTTATCCGAGGGCGGTGCACAGTTCTATCTAGGTTCGTCGTTATTCAAACTGGTCATTCATTGAAAATCATTTGACTGCATGCGGTCTAGTCTGCGTGCAACTTGAAGGTAATTGAGTAAAGCTTTGTTGTCAAAAACTCTAATCCGACCGACAATTCAAAGTGACTGGCGCCGGAGAGGACATGGAGCCTTCGGGTTTGTCCTTCCCGGTGCCTATAATGTGGGTTTTGATATCCGTTGCCCGAGCCGCAGTCTACTTATTCGGGGATCCCGTCTATAGACGCGGGCATCTTTCTTCAACGTCTACCTTGGCGACGAAAGTAATGCGGTAAGGAGGAGCACCTCCCATCTGTTATGTTCTGATTGATGTACTTGATCTGGGCCTATGTTCCTCCAGTTGGAATGATTACTCTGGTCTGAACGATTTCAAGATGCAGATGCACGTAGATGGCCCCGGTCAAGTCCTTCGCGGCTAGAACTGCTTTCGTATCGCTCCAAGATCGCTGGTCGATCTTAACACCGACAACGGGAATTGTCACATCGTCCTTCAGCGCACCCAGCCCTTTCCTAGCGCTCATACACAGCTCTTCTTGTGGTTCTCTGTAACCAGTGATTTCATCACTTATATTAAATATTTATCAGGTGAAAGGGAATGGATGCACTGAATGATCACAATATGGATCACCATTTATCCAAAGTCCACACAAGTAGCACTTCAGGACCTGAATTCAGGGCGGAAAAAAGTAGCAATCTTACTTCCATATTCATGGCGTAACTTTGTGCGACACCCGCACCAGGGAGCCGTGCGAGAAACTTCGGACTTTGCGTGTTTTCTACCAACTCCTACCACCTCCTTTGCCAATCCCAGGTTGTATCATCCCGTTACGTAGGAATTGTTTGAAAACTGAGTGGCGGCCCGATTTGCAGCGTAATCGCGGTAAGGGCCACATCTATGAACAAAACTCAGGCTCGGTGACAAAAATAAGCAATAACCCGGGATATTTCAATGGGGGATAGAGAAAATGGGGTAGCAGATGAGTTTCGGTACCGAGTCCCACAAAACTCCCACAAAGCGGCGCATCATCGTTTGATCCAAGTGTGATCACTCAGGCTATGTTGAGACGCCGCGGCGACATCTTTTTGCCTGCCAAATTTTCGGCGCTCGTTAGCGAACAGACTCATGTAATTTGCATGTATACAATGAGCTACGATCGTGCTATGAACATCTTATCAGTATTGGAACGAGTGTGGTTCTAGTGTCGGTGCTCTTAGCAGTAGTGGAAACGCGCTGATCATCTCATGACGTTGCCAGGGATTTACCCTTCAAGGAAGATCGAAGCAAAAATTCCGGCTCAAAGGTTTAGCGGTTTTGAATAGAAATCCGGAATTGGTTTCCACGAACTCTAATTCGGCAGGAAATCTCGGAGAGACGTTTCGAGACGATTCAGCTCGCCTACGGAATTCATGACTGATTGCTATCCATACAACGCTCGAAGACCGAGTGCTGACATTTGTTTCCATTCTTTTGTGTTGTGTGCCGTACTCAGGCTGCCGGCAGTTCGAGTTATCATGGTATTGAGTATCACTGAACAGGCGAACCCAGTCCAAAGACTTGGAATTCCGACTCCGACTTCTAGGAGGCACAGCTTTCAACTGCTTTTTGTTGTACCTGTAATGGTCATGACTCTGCGAAGTGCACCGGGGTTGAGCATTCCCTTGATAGCACTCGCGTCAACTTCCACAATAAACGTAAAGTTCAAGAGGTTCAACCTGTCAGATTGCCGAACAACTCTTGTAAACACGCCTTTCCAACCCTGTCCAGGGTGGACCTCCAATGAGTTCGGACTTGTTTTACGCGTATGGAAGGGAGGGCCTGAGCAGAAACTACGTCTGGGGAATGCAGATTTAGTATACGGGTTCATACGCGCCGGCTACCTGGCAATTTTTTGAGTAATAATGAAGATGCGACTATCAAGGTGACTTTTCTACCCTAGGATTTTCAGTGGAGATTTGAAAACGGCGAAGTCCAGTCCGAGTCGGAATAGTCATTCAAATTCAGTGATCTAGGCCGCTCTGATTTCAAGTCTCTGTGTCCGACTCATTGATACATAGCTCATAGTTTTGGGTGTCAATCATGGAATGATTGGTGGGTGTCATTCCGAAACCCTGCACCACGAATTTGTGGGGTCTGTCATAGGATACGTGAAACCCCGTGAATCCAAGACCTAATTCGATGTCGAGTTCATCATCCTTGGCCAATTATCCATGGCTAATGCCTTGTTTGGAATGAAGTACCTCATTCCACCTACTACGGTGAGTAAATTGACGTGATCTCTCTACTATTTATTGTTCTCCCAGCTCATCTGCTGATGTTCTTCAATCGTTTCGAATTTTCTAGTGGCATCCTCAATTGAACGGTTCCACAGATAGATCTTGGGGTGAAAAGGTATACAGATTGTTGCAAAAAAAGGACCTACGAAGATACAGAGTACATTATGCGACAGATGATAAGTTACAAGGTAATTAGGATATATGGCTGTCGATGACAAATGTCCGCTGAAATGCCAAATGGTACCCGACTATCTACCAGAATGCACACCTATCAATCGGGATCAGTAAAGGCAAATAGTTGATAATCGAGTAGCATTTCACTAACCATCCCGAGAAGAGCTGACATAGATTTTCCAGAGATGTAGCTTGCTTAATCAGCTTATCGACTTGATCAATGGACGAAAGGGAAACGTCTGGATTGAAATCCCGTCCTAAAATAGGAGTAAACATCTTCGCTATTCAGCTAGCAGAAAATTCGAATGTTACCTGTCAACTTGTTTTGAACGCGATTGTACACAAATAAGGCGCGTTCATTTCGAACTTCCTGAACGCCAAGAAGACCGTCTATATTGTAAGGGTAAGGCGATGTCATGGAAGCTATAGGAAAAGCTTACCACTGAATATGTCATTCTCATCTGCCTTTAACTTCCTTTTAGGACCTTGAGCATACGCGGTTGTATGTGCCAACTGGACGAGTTCGGCAACACGATCGCTGTCGTTGGAAGGCATCTATAACGTTAAGAGCATCAGCAATACCCAAGACGCGAGGGATTCAATAGGCTCTGACCTTGTGGCCCTCTAACATCATCCGCTTGCATGAGTCGCCAGTTGATGAGAGGATCGTAGACGAAGGCCTCAAGCACAGCCATTAAGGAATCCTTGTTGTCACGCAGAACTGCCATAGCTATTTCGCAAGTGTTTCTGAAGCTCCCCTCGATGCCGCTCACCTATTATAAACGATTAAGAAAAGATAGAAAGGCAAATGAAACGATTGTCACTTGCCTCCATGGCATGCGTTAACATTCTAGTCAGTCGGAAAGGTACCTTCTCCGGGAACTTCTCACGATGCATAGCAACCTCGAAACAGTCGCCGAAATCGATGTGGACAACTTTTCCAGTGTCTCTTTCGAGGAGCAGGTTCGACGGATGTCGATCTCCAAGACCCAGGATATGTCCGACCATACAATTGACAGCCAATGAACGAGTGTAGGTGGCTCGGCGTTCTAACCAATGCTCCGAGTCACGACTCTTGAGCCATAGAACTCTGTATAGGTCCTGGCCGGTTGTGTTTTCGAGCGCATACTCGAAAACTTCTACTTTCTGGAGAAGTGTGAGATTTTCGTAGTCAGGCGCCATCTACGTCATGCATGGGTATGGGTCAACTGGAAAGAAGGCCGAAATTAAAGGAATTACCTGTAGCATCAGCCGATACTCGATGTTCAGAAGGACTTTCCGAGAGTCCCGATAGTCGCGCACAAGGACATGGAAAGTGTCGCTGCCTTGGACCCATCCCAACAAACCAGCATTAGGTGCCAGAGGGATGACCGGGAAACGCTGAATATGTAGACGTCGCATGTAACTGTTGGTGTCCACTGATAACAATGTGTTGACAAGACTGAACAACTGCATGACTCGTTCGTCTTGTCGAAGATCTTCGTGACCTAGGACCGGCGTGGTTTCATGTTAGTTACAGGTCCCCTAACAATGACGGCTGCTGTACCTTTCAAAACATATTGGTAATCTCTGCCATCTGACCCCCGTAAAGTAAGCCGTCGTGGCCGTTGCTTGGAAGCAATAACAGGTAATTTGGGAGAGAAACTAAAGATCTTAATGATCTCACGTCCAGATTGATAAGTACCTGGCCCCAAGTTAGATTAGGTACCATTGAGAAGGTGATGTGTTGCATTGTATACCTGGCACCACTAGCTCAAGATCACGAACATTCAATAGAATTGGTGAAACGTATTGCAAGTCGAGACTAGTCAATTGAGGAAGCTGTTTCTCAATCTTCTTGAAGACCTATTCCCTTAGAGGTCACGATGCTGCTCAGAATCTTACAAGAGAAACACTCACGGCATAATAGATGTCCCAGGCTTTATCCAGGTCACTGGTATCGCCATATTGACGGTACCTTTGACAAGCTTCACGCGCTCCCCGTAGATCCTTGCCAAAAGTCTGAATGAATGATATCTCCCTAGCAGTTGTTGGACCGGGCTGCGAACCAATGAGTCAAAAGCAAATGCACTTCAACGGTTAGATGTACTTCTTCCATCAGCTGGTGCAGCGGTTCTAATGCGGCAATCATGCCTTCGGGATTTTTCTCTGTGAAGTAAATCCGAGAAGCCTCTTCCAGACCCTCATGCCATAGTTCGTTCCAGAGGATGGCCACGCGTATGATTTCGTGGCTCACAAGTACGGCCTATAAAAACATGAGGAAAACAATTATCGGATGAGAGGTAGTTTACTTGTGCAACAACAACAGGGTGGCGATCTTTGAGATGATCCAAGATGCCCATTGCGCCCTCTGATCGCGCCTTACTTGAGGACTTGGAGGCCACAGTCAAGGGGTTGATCATAGCCTGGGGATGGTGTCTTCCGATGATGAGAAGGACATTTTGGATGTGGTTGCGGATCGCAGTGTGGGGTGTTTGAATTCTAGCGATGATCTGTGCGAGGACATAAACTTGCGCAAAGAAAGAAAGTTAGAGATTGCTGACCTGTGGAATCACTTCCAGCCAGTTGTCTACTCCAATTTTGGCAAATCCAACTGAGATGACTTGAGCAACATCAGGGTGACCGCCGAATTTGAACCATAGCGTCAGAATACGTAGGGTATCTTGTAGAGCATCCGTGTTACGCAAAGTGACTGACCGGAAAAGACCTAAAATTGATGATGAGCACGACATGTCGGTACACAAAAGAAGGCTGCTACCTTCTATTGCATTTACAGCGTGCACCGCTAACGCAGGGGGAGGTTGATCAACAAAACGATACTCTGGTTTACCTTCCATGTAAGTGACAACGTCCAGGTTAGCCAAGGCCCAGGTGTGCCAAGCTTTATACCATTCCGGATCGTGGTATGTAGCACTGACATAACAGTTCAGTATGCCCTGTGCATTGTTCTGCAACACGGATTAGAACGGAAGAAAGGAGCTCGAGATGTACTGACCGAAACCCAGTCATCACTTGATTTCATTTGCCACTGGCCTTGTTTGAAATAGCAACGAGCCAGTAGTTTGGACAATTGACTCTTCCTCTGCCTGGTAACCCAGGGATGGGCATGACCATCATCTGCTTGAAGATCACGAGCGAGATTGTTAGAGAATTGACGCAGGAAAGCGAGACTGCTATCTTTGGACCCAGCTGCCCACAGGAACTTGAGCTGTGCATATATCACGTTAGGCGGAGCCTTCATGCGCTGATCGCGAGGGTTGTGAAGCTGTCAGAGGGCAGTTAGAACAAAGCAGTCGGGAGGATGGGTGCACGTACGTCAGTAGCGTGACCAGCAGTGTGAGGTGCCAACAAGGCACTGATTGTCTTCTCAGCCAACGCCATACGATCCTGCTGCCGACATAAATTTGCAAACTTGATCCACATTACAGGGTCGTCCTCGGGATTGAGAACTAATGTTCGAACTTGGAGTATTCTTTGCCAGACTTCAACATCATGTTGACACCCTTGTAGCCTAACTCATACTTAGCAACCAGATGCAGTTCGGGAAGAATTAGAAGAGTACCGTTTGATCCACGTCTTACGCATAGTCTGTTGTCGTTCAGGCTGATCGGCGTACTGCTTGTAGGCAATGATTTCCTCTAACTCGGAAAGCATTTGAGCGCGAACCATAACGCTACAAAAATCAGTAAATGTGTAACCACTTCGCGGGCCACTCACTTGTATGATCGACCATAACCTTCGCCAACAAAGGAAGTTAATTCGGGATCCAGAAGATCGCGGGCTTTGGCAACATGCAGGAGGGCTTTTGGAAACTGATTCTGATGCACAGACAGGATGGCACGGTAGAAGGCGCGATCTGTAGAATCAGACTTCATGGTAGCAATATAATCCTCCATCGAGTCCCATTCATTCAAAGACCATGCAGCAGCGGCGGCTATAGGTGCGATCTCACGACGATCTTCTGCACTGGCATTGGCCCAAATCTCGTCGACCTGGGTCGCCAACTGATCCCAATCACCCAATGCATGCAGACACTTCATTCGACCAATTTGAACATCAGCGGAAGAAGGATCCAGCTTTGCCTTCTGATCATAGACACTTAACGCCTCTTGCCATCTTCCTAATCTTTCGTACCATTCCTCTTGTTTGCTAACGTCGTAATGCTCGTGAGCCATGACCAGAGTCCCCCAAGCAGCGTCATGTTGTTGAAGACGGGTGTTAATCGAGATAAGCGCCTCAATGGTAGCCGGGGACGCTTCAGAAAAGAATTCGAGTTCCTTGTAGTGAAGAGCCTTCGCGTAAGCCAAATTCTTCAATGCGCACTCTCCTAGAATTTTGTGTTCTATAGGCAAAGGTTTTTCTTCGTGTTCCATAAATTCCGCGAGTCCAAGCAAACGGTGTATCAGTTCCGAAGGTGCTGTACCGGACGTCAGCGCCGTTTCGACCGATCGCACGAGATCCTCCTGTTGGCAAGAGGGCCTGGATTAATCTAGACATTTATATAGGGAAAGATAACAAACTTGATATTGATCGTAAAGCTCTCCCCAGCACGACAAGAATGCCGGATTGAACAACTCCTTGGCCAGAGGGGTATGGATATCGACGAGACTCATACAGGCACGAAGAGCGTGCGAAGGCGACTCCTTCATGAGTTCAACGGTGAGGCGGTGGATCCAATCAAGCCAATCGTCCCGCGTGCTAGTCTGAGAAGTATCCCACGCGGTCTTCAAATGTTGTTGGTTCACTGTGAGCTTGGCAGCTTCGGCAGCAGGAACAGAGAATTCGGCCGACTTCGCGTTCTCGATTGAGCTATAGAGCGTGTCAAGTTAAAAGGTGAAAATTTAAGTACAAGACATACAGTAATTCTAGCACCCCAGGTTCCTGAGGCAACTGTTCGCCATTGAGAAGTTTGGTGACCAGGTTCTCATACTTGACGTGAGGCATGCGATTTCGAACGAGAGCCTAGTAGAAACGCACGAATTGATGCTTTCTGTCACTTGTAGAGAAGAGATGAGACACTAACCTTGTTGATAGTGGGCACAAAGATAGCAAAGTCTGAACCCAGTTGAATGCAAAGTGAACACAACGTATCCATAACCGCGAGCCGTAGTTCATTTTGGGAACCTTCCAATACACGAACTAAAGGGAGAATTATCCGTGAAGCATGGTCGGAGAAATTGACACGCTTTGATAATCCATCGATGGTCTGAATGGCTTTCTTGCGAAGGGGCATCGTGCCGTCCAGGCGATCATAGGACTTAACAATCAGAGGGATAATGAGATGGAGGTACTCCTCGATATTGGCACCAAAGGTTTGGAATGCGTCGAAGATCTTCATCTGTGTATTCGTCCTTTTATCATTCAGCTCTCCGTCGAACACCTTCAGGACCAGCGGGAGGACAGAAGGTAGGAAAGGTTTGAACTCAGCATTCAATGCCTTGCTCAAGGCTTCGATGAGGGACACAATTGGAAGCTGAAGTGCAGCGTTCTCCCATATGTCTTTGATGAGGTTGAAGATGATCTGCATATAGTTGCGTATATGCTGCTTGATGATGCCAACCAAAATTGTTAGCTGCTGCAGGTGGAATTCTTGTAGGCGAGCAGCAGAATGCTTCGTCACTGTCGCAAACGCAGGAATGATCTAAGTTAACTCAGTGCTACGGATATTATAGATATTTATTCTTGTGCTTACCTGCGGCAAGAATGATGCACACTTCAGGCCCTGAGTCTTGAAGATTGACATGACGGCTTCGATTGCTGTATGATGATGTGTACTGAGGGACTGGTCTTTCAAAATAGCCAACAGCGCGTTTATGACCACATTTTGATAATAGTCATCAGTTACCATAGTCGGAGTTTGGTTTATGGGAACTTGATTAACCGCAGTGATCAGCGTTTCACTAGATCCATCTTCAACTGAACTTCCCTGCTCCTGTTATACAATCGTGAGATAATGAGGGTGAAGTAGGAAAGTGCCCTACCTTCCGTCTGTACGGATCAACCGCACCAAGGATACCTAAAACTTTGACCACTTCCCGGCGGACAGCCTGCGAACTTTCTGACTTCAAGATCTTCCCCAGAAGCGGAAGTAATTGCGGATAGTCGACAAGCGGGTCAATGACATACCCAGTGCTAGAGCAGACTTGTCCGAGGGTGTGAAGAGCAGCGTCTCGTTCGATGAGGGCCGGATCAGACAATTTCTCTGTCAAAACTTCCATGATATCTCCAATATGGTCCATTGTTTCCTCCCCAGCAACGCACGCAAGCTCTCCCAAGCACATCAAGACGTTGGATGCCGCCGCAGGATTGGAGTCGTTGGCTTTTTTCAACAAGACAACTAGAATAGGTATAGCGTAGGGTTTGATAAGACGTTGAGTAGCGCTGATCAGCAACGAAAGTAACCGAGTACATTCCTCGCGATTCCGACTAGTGAAATGTTTAATCATAAAAGGCTGTTAAGTAATGGAAACGACTTACATGACAGTCGTATATTCTAGCTCAGTCAGAAGCTGAATAAGTGCTTTACGCAGCGAGGGAACTACATAAGCCGGATTATGCTTCGCGAGTCGCCCGATCAACGAGACCGCAGTGATACGATTCTCAAACTCTTCATCGTTTAGGGCTATGAACAGGGACCGCACGTTTTCAGCCTGGGCTAGATGCTTGTCAAAGCGCTCGTGGAGGGAAGAAAGTACAGTCTGCCTAATTGACGGGTCTGGAGGATGATCAGGAACCACTAGGCATGGATATTTGAAGAAGTTTTACCTGGGTCAGCTATACCTACCGTCAACAATTTATCCAAAACGTCGCTGATAATCTCGATTGCATGGCTGCTGGACTGGTAGCAAATAGGATCCCGCACGAAAAGACGACAGCAGGTCAAAGCAGCGGCGCGCCGTACATCCGCATTGTCGTCCTCAAGATACGGCAGCGCACATTGTCGAACGAATTCATTTAACAAGTGCCCTAGAAGAGGTTTGATGACAGGGAGGAGAGCGTGTGGTGCAAAGCTTACCTGTGAAGTCGAAAGAGCCGAGTGTTGTGAGAGCCAGCGTGATTGTTTCCGAGCTCTTGTCGTTGGCAGCAGCCTGAATGTATGTAAACGACTGTTCGCGAGAAAGTGACATTGAGCTCACTTGTGCATTTAGTTCTCTGTTGACAGTGGATACTTCATTTCTGGCCAGCGTCGACGGGGCACCCAGAGGCTTGTACGGCTGACCACTAAGAATCATTGATAGCAAGTCCAATAGTTTATCTGCAAAAGCATAAGCAGGTATGTACATAACAGAAATGTAACACAGACCCTGTATGGTGCTCAGAAGAGGGGAAATGTAATGTACTATAGCCGCCAGCGCTTGGCAGAGAGGCTCGCTAAGGCCAGCGGCAAACATGAGGTCGAGTTGGTCATGCAGCAACTTGGTCAAATGAGGTCCTACTGCAACAGCTAGCATCCCGATACATTGGAATATAGGCTCCTCTGATGTCGTGTTCTTCCTCCTAGTTCGCACTCAGAATCCTAACTCCAGAAGGTTAGGCCAATGACTTACCCTCTGTTTTGTAATCCAGCTTTGATATGCGTCATAATTGAGTCCAAAAAAGGCTTGATATCGCTGCCTATGGCAGTGGCTGTGTGTCCGATAGCAATGAAAGCTGTAGAATGGTCAGACGACCGGACATCGATAACGCATGCCTGAGCGTACCAAATTGTCTCTCATGGGGCTTTTCGAGCTGGGTCAGAAGATGACTCATGGATTTATGGAGGTAATTATCCTTGAAGGTTTGCGTATCATAAGCGGCTAGAGATGGTATCATTGCAATAACTTGTTTGCGAACGAGACTGTCTCGATGAGTTCGGAATCGGAGAATTTTCTCCGCCGTATCCATGAAAGTCTCCTTCATAAACTGAATGACACTCGTCATTGAGAACATCAATAGAGAATATGAGTAGACGCACCATCCCAGCATGGAGAAGAAGTTCTCTGTACGTAAGTAGCGAACCATGTATAATCTCTGGTTGTGGCATCCTCAATCCTGCCTGAGCCTCCATTAAAATTCCGTTCAGATAGGTGTTTCGACTTTGACGCTCTCGCTGTACGACAATTTCTAAGCAAGCTGCCAGTAGCTCCGCAGCGCCCTCTCTGACAATAACGCGCTGATCTCGCAGAACGACGACTATGTTCTCAAACACAAGGCTTATGTGTGAATGGAAATATCCAGGGCTGTTTCGAGCGAGCTCCTTCAAGATTAAAACGCCAGCGTATCGAGGGGATTCTTGTTTCTCCGGCTGCATCAGTTCAATTGCAGCGGGAACCTCGTAGTCCATAAATCGATCCCCAAACGCAGAGCCGCCGATTTGTGCTATTTGTCCGAGGGTCTTGGACGCCACCAACATGAGGTTGACGTCTGAGTGGGGAAGGAGATGTTTGACATAGTTGTAAAATCGGAATAAGTTGCGCTTGGACTCGATAGTTTCTCCGCTTGTAATTTCAAGGAGATGATCTAAATACTGTGTTAGTTCGCGTCGCAAGTACGATTATGGCCAATGACGCGCCTATAGCCAATAGTCCACCAAAGTTTTCCGTTGTATTCTGGCTATGCATAAGATCGAAAAGCCTTCGATTGATATTGTCGTCCCACAGCTTCGCAGCTGCATCAGGTGTCATCTCAGCAACAGTAGTGGCCACCTGGACATGAGCATGAGCCACCAAGAACGTCGGAAATAACGGAGAAATTCACATATCGACGCAAGTTGACAGACGACTCCAGCCGTACTTCATGGCTCTTGTTCTTGAGCCCTTGGAAAATCAACGACAAGACATCGGTCTGTGCCGACTGTACAGTGGATGTCATGGCCGGTCAGGACCCGGATCGTAAGAGACGAAGAGATGTATTGCTGTGCGTTTCAAATTGTTGACAGTCCGGTTAATCGCCTGAGTAACCCTTGTTGGACACGTGCGTTGGCTTGATGGTCTAGTAGTATGATTCCTTGTTAGGGTTACACCTAGTTCGAGGAGGTCCCGGGTTCAATTCCCGGTCAAGCCCATGGTGCTTCGTGTTCCTTATTTTTGTTTGGGCTGCAGTCACGACTCACTACACTAGTAGTGACTAGCTGCTTTGCCTGCCCGTGACTAGAGAGGCAACACTCGTTACTCAAGTCGCTTGCTTTGAGTAGGCCTGACCTTTGTCGAGTTACCCGACTATTAGTCCATACTGGTCGAGAAAAACGCGCAGCACAGCTATATTCATGGCATTTACTCGTGTCTTAGGATCATGCATCGATGTGAGGTTGTCCGTACTCGTATATTCTAACACAACCCCAAATATAAAGTCAAATCACTGGCGCTCAGTGTTTGACTGCTCGCTCCGTTCTCTTCCGGACTCCTTGGTCAATGGTGCATTGCTTTCTGACGATTAAAGGTTGACCTTCGACCTTGGAGTCGGCTTTTCAGATTTGACAATTGAAATCTTACACTGCATGTATGTAGCACGAACTTCGTGTGCCACGGCTACATGATGCCTTTCAACTGTCATTCCATGTGTATTAGGAACAATCTGGAACAGTGCTCCCCTTCAACACTGAACAGCGACCTTTCAAGGTTCGAAGCTGTCCGAGAATGATGCAATATTAGTTCGGCCTCAGACCCTCGAGCGCGCGGCAAGGACATCCCGTAAGGTTTCACGATTCTCCGGATTGTAAACTCGCCAAGCTGCAAGGGCCCGGTGTCAAGCAAGTCCGCTGCTATGTACATCGGTGTCGTGGCAAAAGCTTCAGACTCGATGATGGAATCATCACCGGTCACCAGCGGTCCGTCGCCTACGGCCATGGAGGGTTTCGGGACCAGGGGACCAGCCCTTTTCGAAAAATATATCACATCGATTGCCTCGCGATTATTGACTGCGCATGATAACATGGCGATAGCATGGATTGGAATAGATCTGAGGACAGGACCGATCTTCAACAGCAAGCTATCAAGCGGGCGGAGGACTGAAACTGCTTATTTCAGGTCCGAACTTCGCGGCAGGGGAGCTGGAGTTGATCGAGGCACTTTTGATCAGAAGCTCTACGTCAGCGATCGCTTAGCGAATTTTACATTTACGTGCATAGCCGGTACTCTTTGTATATAACTGTGGCATGCATTATCAGGGCCGTTGCGGCTACCGTTCTTCCACGCCACCATGGTTGATATTCAAGCTGGCTGCTTCGGTACTTTCTTCAGGAAGAGCAGATCTCAACCCCAGCCTGCCAGTCCTGAGCCTTCGAAGCTAGAGGCTGGATGTTCAAAGGCAAGTGTCAGAGCTGTAATCATTTTTACAAACAACTAATGGATGTAAACAGGGCTGTCTGAACCTTTGCTGCGACTACTCGTATGGACCATCTCCAACATGGTGGAATAATACGGATCCTGTTCCGACCTATTCTCCGCCCCAAGGTCCTCAGCTTGATCCCTTCCAGCGTCAAGAGTTCATCAACGTTGTCAACCCCACTCTCGACAGTCTCAGTCCCAGTCTTCGTCAGCTTAGCTTGAAAATTCACGGCAAGTATCTATATGGTTACCACCACCTGTCTCCCGTCGCCCGCTGACACGGACATGATCTAGATCATCCAGAACTCGGTTTCGAAGAACGGTCAGTAAATAATCCGATTTTCTTATGCCGGCTCTCAAATTTCTCCTGTAGATATGCCCACGATCTTCTCTGTGCCTACATGGAGACTCATGGTTTTCAGGTCACCAGACATTATCTGGGACTGGATACCGCCTGGCGTGCCGAATATACGCACGGAAAAGGCGGTAGCACTCTCGGCATAAACTCTGGTAAGAATATAGGCAATTATCTTGACTGTATGGTTCTCACATCCTCAAGAAATGGATGGCCTCAGTGGTATCGGCCATGCTTGCGGCCACAACCTTATCGCCATCAGCGGTTGTGGGGTCGCTATCGCTGTAAAGGCTACCCTGGAAGCATTGAATATCCCAGGAAAGATTATACTTCTCGGTACGCCCGGTAAGCATTCAATCCAGCATTCCAGTTCACATCAACAGCAGTTTCTGATTTCCGGAACAGCCGAAGAACGTGTGGGTGGTAAGATCATCCTGCTGGAACGCGGTGCATATAAAGATATGGATCTATGCATCATGTAAGTAGGTCTCATCTTCCTAAATCAAGCCTCATTGAGGACCTTGCAGGTGTCATCCGGGTCCCGGACCTTCCAACTCGTCTAATTTTGGCACGACGACGGCGATGCAAGAGGCAGAAGTGGAATATTTTGGGCAAAGGTAAACAGCCCCGTTAACTTTGTTTCTGATCATCGCAGCTGACTTGGTCTTTTTAGCGCGCATGCGGGGGCTGCCCCATGGTAAGGTCATCTCCGTTCTCGAAATTCTGACCCCAGATATCATAACCCTCTTTCCAGGGAAGGAACCAATGCTCTCGACGCCGCCTTCTTGGCGTACTCGAGTATCTCCGTCCTTCGACAACAGATAAAGCCTGACCACCGCATTCACGGCATCCTAGGTGGAAAGAATTGGTCTGCAAATGGTATGTATCACCTGTCTGACGCGGGTAGTCGACACTGAATACAAATTTTAGTTATACCTGACTACGCTCATATGACCTGGATCGTTCGTGCACCTACTCATGGGGAAGTAGATGAGTTCGCCGAGCGTGTCAAGGCTTGTTTTGAGTAAGCGTTTCACCACGATTCACTGAATGATAACGTCCAACTCTTCCGGGATCAGAGCAGCTGCCCTAGCAACGGCATGTAAAGTCAAGATAAATTTTACCACTCCGTACTATGAGCTCCTCCAGAATAGCGTTCTTGGCAAGTGATAATCTTTCCATTATCAATGTCAAGCTCACCTCGGTCATCTGATTGTTGCAGGAAAAGAATTCGCCGACAAGGTCGGGAGGAACTATGGTATGGTATCATCAGACGGAGATGGATCATCAGCCTCAACAGACTTTGTGAGGCTTGCGTTTCTCCGTTGATTCACCCTGCTGACCACCTTCTCTTCATTTCAGGGAAATGTGTCATTCGGTTAGTAATTGCAGTTTGAAAGGCCGGGCATGAAAGGACTTCTTACTCTCACTAGCCTTGCCCGCACTTCACCCAGTCTATGGTAAAGATATGTTCTCTATTACGATCAACAGCTGATTTCTCCTTCAGCTATTCCGACCGAACCTAAAGGGGGCAATCATACATCTGCTTTTGCCAAAGCTGCAGCAACTATGGCAGCCCATGAAGCTACGATGACCGTAACCAAAGGTCTTGCTCTAACAGGACTTCGGGCGTTGCAGGATAAAGCATTCCTCAAAGCTGTAAGCACTATCTTCTTAGTATGGGAAAGCGGTATTGACGTGATCGCGTTGCAGGTCAAGGCAGAATTCGAGGCCCGAACCAAGACTTCTGGAGTTTGATCAATGAAAGACATTCAGACTAGTCACCATGAGGTATGTGCACTTTGACGGATTGATTTTTGACATCGGTGAATTGACTCCTTCAATGATAATACCGCTTTGATTAATTAGTGACTGTATTTTGGAATGCGTATGTATGGGAAACCACCTGTCACGTCAAATTCCTGCATCCTTTCATCCATGATTTCTCATATTGCGCGGAAATTAGGACGCGTCGTGAGAAACGTACGATGGCTGTTTCGGAAAGATCGCGTCGAGCTCTGTAGTCACCCATCCTATACAGTTCACGGGTAGAGAGAAAGACACGGCGACAGAAGGGAATTGCCTGTCTGCTCAAGTATTGACATGTTCATGATGTTCAACATAATCAGATCGGCCAGAAAATGCTGCTTTACTCCTCTCGCCGAGATAGTTCTCGGGCAGTCTGAGAGCTCCTTACGACTAAAGGTAAAACACATTATCTGGAATACCAGAAGCACACCAAGATATGCAGTTGGCATTGGTGATTCTAATTCCTTGACGAAAGGAAAAAGTTATGACTCGTATTCCATTTTCTGGCAGTGATAATGTCATCCTGACACCACATTTTCAGGCAGATGCTGCACACGAGGACTTGCGATTCTTCAAGTTCGTCTTGCGAGCACGGAATGCTGGCCATTGTTCGAACGCTCAGGGTGCTCGATATCCAGCCGCAGCAGCGGGTGAGCGAGAGGGACTGAATGAAGAAGGATGCGAAAGTACATCATGTTAGGAAGTAAGTGACGCACGCCTCGCATTAGAATGCCACTAGCAGGCCGCTCGCAAATAATGCCGATTGACAGACAAAGGAAGGAAAAGAGGGACGGGAAATGTGATGAAGAAGGCGCCCTTTTGTCCTGGTCAGGAGCGAAGGCGCGCTGGCGAAAGAAACGTGTCATAGAAGATACGTAAACCGTCGGTCGGCGACGGCAAGACGGCTCACCAGCCCGCGAGAGGTGATATGCACCTTGTCACCGTACTCCACCCCCATCCGAGTCGAGCCAATGAAAGCCAAGGGGAGACTTGTCTGAGTCTTCCCAGTCTTCCCGCAGTACAGAAAGGTGTAAAGATAACTAGATTCCATTAAGATACCCAGGCGTGAAAGATAAGAAAAAACCTATTCTAGAGAACATAGCAAAGACGTAAATCAATAATCATACTCACGCAGAAGCGGAAGGCTCAGGCGCCGGAGCTGCAGCAGGGGCAGGCGACGGCGAAGGTTGCTCCTTCGCCTGCTTTTCCGCAAACTCTTTCGCTTTAAGCAGTTCTTCCCGCTTGGATTTCGCAGTCTTGTGCTTCGGTTTGGGTGCTGCAGCTTCTGCTACCATCCTTTCTAGTTCTCTGCGCTCCGCATCGGACTCATCCGGAACAGTCGACTTGAAAACGGCTCCGATGAGAAGTAGTCCCTAATAGAGCGTGTCAGCACACGTAATAGGCATAAACGATACGCGACCGACTCTTGCACGGTTATACATAACACTATCTGGGACGCCTGGTTCTTTCAACACATGATCAAGCACTTCGCGAAGTACTTGTATCACTTCCAGTCGTGCTCCACGCCATGAGGCCAGCATAATCTAAGGTGCTCAAATCAGGGGAAAGGATGCAAGGAACAGAATAAATATCTCTGTACCTTGCCAGTCACGTCCATTTCAAGCGCTCTTAGCTCCTCTTCACCCAGCTCTCCCTTTGCCTGCATCTTCTCCATCTCCTATACGCTTGACGCGTTAATTCCCACAAGAAGCTGAGAACGCAAAAACACCTACAAGCATCACGTCTCTCACGCTCAATCTACAGTGCGAGTCAGATAAACACGGAACACGAATAATGAAGAACAAGCTACGTACGCGCTTCCGATAACACCCCAAACATCTTTGGCTAATGAACCCTTTTCCTTTAAGCGTGAAAAGAACCCGGGACTATTATACGTTCAATACACGAAACATTCAGCTGAATCAGATTGCCACGCACATGCCGAGAAACTTTTTCGACTTGAGGAATGAAGTTGCCTTCATCATGTAGACCATCCCAATGGTATGCAGAAGTTCAACACCGAAGCTCTCTAACTTCAAATCCTCCGCTTCTCTCTTGAACTTTGCCTCAAATGCCCGTGTTTCCGGATCATCCCTATCGCCTGGATTCTTGGCCTCCACAAACGGACGTAGGCGCTCTATTAGCTTCGTGGTCAATGATGCGACTCTCTCTTCCATGGCTTTGCGACGCTCTTTCTCTTGTTCTCGCCACTTCTCCCTGTGCTCGGCAGCTATTTTCTTCCTCCGTGCAGCGGCTTCCTTCTCCTTCTCTCTGGCGTTCTCTTTGGCGCTGGAAGACAACGAAGCTGTCGACGCGTCTTTACTATCATTAGAGTGTGGGACGAGGGAGCTCGGATGTATTTGTGCCTCAGGCGGCGAAGAGGGTGCAGATTGAGATGTCGACTGAGAAGCAGGCGGAGATGGTGATTCGGAATTATCGACCGGGGGAGTAGTTGGTGCATTCACAGAACTGGCGGGTCTCTGGCCACCGTTGAGCTGAGTCTCGACTTCTGCTTTTTCTTCTTCCGTCATCATGGTGGCCACGGTTGTCATATCTTTCATGATGGTGATTTCTCCGATCTACAGACATTAAGGCACCGGTGATATTGAAATCAATGGCCACCCACATATTCCGCAAACCGTTCACCGCCAAAGACGTTGGCGAAGAAACCTGCTGCATCCTCCATAGTAATTCCACCTTCCTTGTCCACCTTTGAAAAATTAGGGAATGAATATGATGGAAAAGAACGTGCTTTGAGAGCGCACCATAGATTTTCCATTCTTATCGTACACGGCTCGTAGGTTCTGAACGCCACTTTAGTATAGAAAGATGGGAAAATGACTGCGCCACTCACTGAGTCCGACAAAACCTGATATGCTTTGCTAAACTCGATTTCTGAGTAAAATTTATTGCACTTAGCCGCGCAAGAGGAAAATACCTGATTTCCTTGAACTTTTCTTCGGCATCTGGTGACGGATTCTTGTCTGGATGATACTGCAGCAGAGTCAGGGCCTTAAAGGAACAGCCACAAAGAAAAATAGGCACCTTCATTGCCTGCTTCCTGTACGCCTTCTTCAGCTGCGTATCATCAACATCCACGGGTACCCCAAGCTGGATAAATGCATCAGTGGCAGGGGCCGGGTTTCAGATGGATATGCCCGCGTACAAGGTCGTAAAATTCAGTTTCCACCGGCGCCATTACTCTTCAAGGTAGCAGAAATGGCGGCCTTCGTCGTCAAGAGGTATAGAGAGGTAGAAATGTACAGAAAGAGAAAGAAACAGGTTGAAGGTCGTCGTATAATGAATCAGAGTTCGACCCGCGGCAAACTCAGCTGTGTCTGTGACGATATCGTGACTTCATCGGATTTGTCAATGGTGCTGACACACGCAGTCGCGAAAAATAGGAATCGGATCGTAAGATTCATTGCATTGCGTAGTGTAAAATGGTTGTACAGCATAAATATCCGTCGAATGGGAATAAAATAGGCTGAACGTGTAGATATGAACGAGAACTACGTAAATGTACGATATTGCAAGTACCGCCTGTAAACGAATGCCGGAGATGCACGAGAATGGGAGAAAGGGCTTTAAAAATATACAACCCATAAATATATGTCAATCGTTCTCCTCTATCCCCAAGGCTGGCGTTGAAAACCGCACAGCCTTCTTTCGGGGGAGAATGTCTGATGTACTCGTTCGAGGGGATGATGCAGGGGATCCCATTACGGACGATGGAGCTGAGACACACCGGGCTCCGGGTAAGAATCGCGACATGCGCATTTTCAAGGATGTAAGCGAACGGTTCGACTGCGGCGTCGAAGGGCAATTGGACGTCACTGTCGTTGAAGAGGCAGTCGACAGACCAGGATTGGCCGACGATACAGTCGAGCCTGGCTTCTTCAGAGACGAACGTGCAGGGGGAGGAGGCAGTACAACAGATGGTGTCGTGCGACGAGAGGTTTCATTCTGGGCGTGGTGATGCTGAGACCCCTGCGCAGAAGTCCGGCCGTATGGCGAATGGTACTGTGCCCCTGCTGGCCGCAAATGGGGCGTACGAGAAAGGTGCAGCCCCATGGCTATCTGTTCAATCGTCGGCGGTGACGACGAGAGGTCGCGTTGCCTGAACGATGATGGCATGTTCCTCTCTTCAGGGGTAGAATACATTCCACTTTTCTGTAAACAAAGTACGTGAGCAACAGACGACGATGGGAAAACAACAACGAACGTACAGAAACATTCGGCTGTCGCTTTTTCATGGTCACACCATGGGAGACCGCCAACGATCGCTTCACAGAGGTCATGAATCTGGACGCTGTATTTTGGTGTGGGGTACGAAATGACGACGACCCTGTCACAAACTCCCCTTCGTAACGCTGGAACGATGCGGAGGAGTCAAGCAGTTCTGTCGTCGAATGGGCATGGGAGGTCACACGCGAGGATAGGGATGAAGAATGCCGACGATGCGTGGGTCGCGGTGTGCTCATTGGGTCCAAAGCCATCTTGTCGTCGTCGCGAACGATGTACACAGAGGTGCCAGGTGCTGTAGGGGCCTAAAACGCGAGCAGCGACAGTCTGGAGGGCCCGAGACGGATCCAAGGCCAAAATGCAGGTTTGCGTTAGTCGTGGCGGTCTGTCGCAGGCACGGCACGGACATTCCCGATTCGGACCGTCCAAGCCATAAATAGATCCAAATATATGCACGGCCCGCGCCGAACCCATAAAAGGACGGCGCTTTGTTGTTGTCTGGCAATTGTTTCCGCGGACCCTTTTCGTCCTGTCATAGAAGGCATTGTATTTCACCTTATTGTTTTTGCAGACGTATAAAAACACCAGCGTTTCTGTCTATTCCCCAAGGCGAGCAGGTTCTGCCCAAGTAATTCCCCTCCAGCAACTACCAACCACTCTTTCTTCCAACTACCAAGCATTCTTTAATTCATCCTCACGTATTCATAATGTCTTCGTCCACGAGCTCCCTCTCCTACAAGGACTCGGTCTTTTCCTTTCCCCAAGCCGCACACGATGAGTACTAGTAAGTCTGCCGGCTGCCTCCAGGCCGTCTTGAATTCCTGATTGCCGATCTATAGTGTTTCAAAGTCGGCCCTGCCATCTTGCACTCGTTATATGGAGCGCCGACTCGTCAAGGCATGGAAGAAAATCACCGGTCTGACTAAAAAACAGCACCGCGCGTCCTTCCTCCCTCCGAACTTCGTATTCGTTACGCCATCGGCAAAGAGGCGGAGCATCAGATACGTGTATTAGGGCTGTTGCTGGACGACAGGGCTGTGTATTTTTTTTTACGAAGGGCTGTTCTTGGAATTTACGTGGACTTACACGGACACATCGGACATATTATTGGGACTGTATCACTATGCGCCATATTCTTATCATTACTATACTCCACTAGACGTCACTGTAGCTTAGATCCACTATATGTTATTTGTATCGATCTCTTCGAGAAGCTTTAAAGTCGTCAGCGGCCTCTCAGACAATAATCACCGTCGAGGACAAACTAGTTATTCAATATCATTCTCGAATTGAAGTTCAGCCGCTCGTCGTGCCATAGCCTCGGCTAGTTCCTTCTGAACGGCCGCGTGCTTCTCCTCCTCTGCCCGCCGTCGCTACAAAATTTCTGTCAGAAAGGGTTGTACAATCAAGGCACACAAATCCAGATCGTACATCTGCATTGTTCTCTAGAAGCCGCTGGATTGAATCTTGCTGTTTTGACAATCTAGTCTTCAATGTCTCGATCTTGGAATCGCGGGCCCGTATCTATTAAGAGCGTCGAGCATGTTGTCAGCAAACGGCATGAAGAGCTTACGCTCTCTTCCGATTCCTCTAATTCCGCCATTAATGAGTTCTATAGACGACGTCAAACACCCCATCAGAGAAAGACGGGACGAACGTACTCTCTCTTCTTTGATCTTTGCCATTGTTTCCGTGATTTCCTTGATCTGTTCCTTCAGCTCGCCAATCTCGATCTGGGTCCAAACAAATCTAGTGCATCAGCAAAAATGAAGGGTATACACAACGACTTAACAAACCGCGTCAGTTTGTACCTATAAAAATGCCGGAATGGTAAGTCTTTCTACCACATCAACCTTTGGGGATACTCACTTGTTGACATCCAACACAGCCCGGCAAAGTCCCAGCCTCACCACTACTGGACGACACGGAGTGATGACAAGGAACAGATGAAGCCACGTTAACATGCTGAGACTCCATATCAACGTCTTCTTCAACCGGGATGGGACTAGTTGAAGTGGCAACATCGCAGTACTGGGGGGGAGGCTCGAGTATGTCGACGTCCATGGAACGACGAGCAGAGGGCAACAGTTTGAAAGGCAACCATTGGGACACTAGACGGGCAACGCGAGGGATGGATTCCGGGGTAGGATACGAATGCGCTTGGATGATCGCCTTGACAGGTGTGCTGAGCGGGAGCATGGAAGAACCCGCAATTGACTCGACCTCCATGCCACTATTTATAATGAGAAGGCCTGAAAAATATGAGGGAACAATGGAAGTTGTCACCTTTCTACCTCTAGCTCTTTGGAATCCAAGTCCATACGGTCGTCAGGCTCGGAGGACAATGAACGTTCACGCTCATACCGTGCTTTGAACTTCTGGACATCGCTATAGAGCTGCATAGGAATCAGCCAGCTAGTGTTTCGAACGAAGAGACAAGGGAACACACCTCCGCATAAAGCGGTTTTTTGAGGTGCTTTAATTTGGCCTTGAAGCAATGCATATGAGCTCTACGTTGAGCCCCTGCAGATAGTGTGTCATCTTGGCACTCTTGAATCACATCTTGCATTCTAGAAGGCAAGTTCGCGGTCAATGGAAGTGTCCATGGATACTCTGAAAGAACTTGCAAGCTCAATCCATCTTTCCTGAGGCGGACCACATTTCCCTGCATCTTCATGAGGCCCGCCTCTGTCTGCGTCGCATAATCAGAACTAACGAATATCGCAAAGGCTAGGAGATACTCACCGCTTTGATGACTGCAGCACGCATGTATGTCTCCGACCGATGGCCCTTTCGCTCGCCGGCATCTCTGCTTTCTTTGATACCTATGGGCGTATTCAGATACGGGGGTCAGGCCTCAAAGAATTCATAGCTACGCCATACTTCTTCCGATGATGTCGTCTATAACATTCCATCGCTTGTCTCTAGGACATGATACCCAAAGCTCTGCGCAAGGACTCTTTGAGATTCGCGGTCAAAGAAAGTGTACAAAGAACATACTTTGGGCGTTGGTTGGTTGGGGGGAGCGTCTAGTCGTCTTGCGAGCCATTGTAGATGATAACGTTCGACTTTGAAAGGACTGTCTGTAAGAAAGTAAATGGGTAGTGTTCCAGCACCACTCTGATATGAAAGGAAGGAAAGGATGGGGGGCCGGGGCGTCTCGTAACACGGCTTTTTATACCTAAGCCAGGTGCGGTTTCCTTTCTTAGTTCCCTTTGTGAAAGCTCGCCGGCGCCACACTTATAAAGACAACATTGAACAAAGGCGCCTTTCACTCTGTCGAACAAGTGCTCCGAGTCGATTATTTAAGGATAAGGTACAGCCGTATACGGAGGGTGAGTCAGGCGTATATGACGCAAAGACAATAACCCATTTGATGGAAGCAATGAAGGGGGCGGTCAAGGGGCGGTGCAACGCGACGCGTTGTTTGGTCGGGCTCGGAATGTCGGTCCGGTGGTCATAACACGTTGAATATATCTGGTATTTTCTTGGGATTTACGAGGAAAAAAACTTACAGGCTTGACAGGCATCGCAGCATATATATGCTTGAAGTCTACCATTCCCATGACGCGCGAAAGATCGGTTCCGGAGACCAAGGCATTCCATTCAACAACGACACCACACTGAAACCTCAATACACGTCCAACATTGATAAAGCATGTCTAGTTGTGATGCGCTTCAAGGGCGTTTATCCACGGACTTGTTAAAACCAATGGCATTGGAGTTCAAATCTTTTATTTCATTTGGTTTTTGGTTCACATTGAAGCTAAATTGGCTTATTGTTCAGCGATACCTTGAAAACTAGCAGTGAGATTATTCACACCAGTCGCCCATTTGCTGTAGGTTTTCTTCAAATGCTGACATTGTCTCGAGAGGTGCAATTCGGAAACCGCGGCCTTTCCCGGACCGCACCTTCTCCGCTGTGTGACCGGGCCAGACTCTGCTTTTCCTCCCTTCTCAATCAGTCGGATTCAACACCAATCTCAGTCACTATCTTACGGTCTTTATCCCAAATTCCTCTATGCTCTTTCAGTTGGAATCCACTTAGTCTACTATGGACAAATAGCCCGGTCCATCTTCGAAGCTCGCTGAACTGCGGATACCTCAAGTGATGACGCCTCAATGTGATTTTAACATTTAAACCTTATGGTCTCTTTGTCGTCATGCCATACCTGATGGATCTGTCGCATAAATGGTTTCTAGATTCTTTGATGTTTTCCCTGGCAGACCAAGATGCGACGCGCTCATCGCATGAGTTGGTTAATGGCATGTGTACCCTCCTAGAAGGTCCGTACCCACTTTTCATTTGTCAACGCTTACGCTGGTGCTAAGAGCTTATATTGACAAGAACTCTATGTCCAATGCACCAGAATTACCAGGTATTCTGAGCACAACTCTCGGTGGGGACGGTCTTCCCCCCACGTTCGGCGAACTTGGGGGAGCCGTTGTTCTGCTCGTAATATCAGGGCTCACCGTCCCTGATATTCCTGGACCATTCTTCAAAGCCTTAAAGTATCAACACAGTGACGTTTTCGAACAACTAGTCGCGCGCGCATTCCGAAATAGGGTTACGCGATATAATGATCCCTCCTCTCCTGTGGCGCGTCTCCCGAATTATATCTACGGTTCATTGCTTGAATTCTTATCATTAATCAGAACAAAATCTTAGGGTACTTATGTGGAGAGGTAGCTGAATGCTAGCGATTAGAATCCCCTGAGTCCTTTGGCGTTAAAGGGCAGAAGGAATACCACATCAATATTCGAAGAAGTAGCCCATATGTACGTGAATGAATCTCCACGTGTTTCAATCTGACATTCTGATTTCTGACCGAGCTTCTTAGTGTGTTCCAAGTATAAATGGATTCTTTGCTAACTATTCCCCCGCTCCTTCAGTCTCCAGCCATGCGTTGGACAGTCGCTCTTTCCTTCTACTCGTTCTTTTCTGGTCTGAAAGTACAGGCATCGTCTGTGCAGAAAGATGGGTTAACACTTCCCGACTCTGTAACAAATTATAGGGATGCGGTCAAGGACATTTTTCAAACAAGCTATACCGCTTACAAGTGAATTTCTCCATCCCCGGCCCTTGATGTTCTCACTGACCGAATCATTATAGAACATACGCTTGGGGCCATGATGATCTTACTCCTGAGAGCAAATCGTACTATGACGGTCGGAACGGATGGGGTGCTTCCATCGTTGATGCAATGACGACTATGGTACGTATCAAACCTACCCTCACGTTCTTCGTCATATTCATCCAGTACAAAGTATGTGATGGGGCTGGACGTAGGGATTATTTCCTCTCGCGTCTCCTACGTCCTCATTAAGCAAACAAACAGGACCTTCTAGACGAAGCCGTCAATTATGTCGGTACCATTGACTTCAACTCGTCTAAGACTTCAGATCACGTCAGGTAAATCTATCTCCCTATCATCATTATTTTTAGTTTGACGCGTTGACTCAGTGTCTTTGAGACGACAATCAGATATCTCGGAGGTCTCCTCAGTGTGTATGAACTCCGTGGGTTCAAGGATGAAGTGCTTCTTGAGAAGGCAGTGGAAGTAGCTGACAAGATGGCCTATGCGTGGGTTGGGGTGAGTGATATAAACTTTCTCTTGTTATGGATATATTCAGGCTACCACAGGATAACGACATACCTTTCGGTCACATCGATTTTTCATCAAACCAGCCTGATATTGCGACGGTGAGCGACTTTAGTTTTCCCGAGTCGTTGATCCACTTATTTTTGAGTCCTTAGTCCAATATCGCTGAAGCTGGGACAGTACGTACAGGTTCTACTTTATATTTGTGCTGATCTCATAACACGATTCTAGCTTATTATAGAGTGGGCCGCACTCAGCAAATACACTGGCAACGACACGTATCGTGAGCTCGCAGACAAGGCTATGCGTCACATAGCTACCCTGGTAAGTCATTCTGACAGTGGACATTTCGCCTGTTATTTCTAACTTTTTCCATGGTTAGGGTGTTCCCTTTCCTGGTTAGTCTTTCTCATCCATTCACCCAAAGCAGAGTTTTGAACGTATTCAGGTTTGGCTGCGCAAGGCATCGATCCATCTTCAGGTGAATTCGTAGGCGGCTATATTGTAAGTTCATACGGAATTTCCTCCGTTATATAGAAGACTGAGTAGGAATGTGAGACGTGGGGCGGTGGTTCTGACAGCTACTTTGAATACCTTCTCAAGTACCCCCGATTAGCTAACCTCAACGATACTCTCTATGCCGACACTTGGGTGACGGCTGTGGACTCTTCCATCAGGTATCTACTTAGGGTAAGCCTTGATGCTTAAGAATTCATATGAAATGCTCAGTCGTCGTGCACACAGCGTTCAACTGTCGGACAGCATCTCTACACCTGCGACTACGATGCTGCATCGTTGGAGTATGAAAATGTTGGCTCGCACCTGGCTTGCTTCCATGCGGGCAACTGGCTATATGGTTCAGACGTTTCATCCCGCTCTTCTAAAAGAAATGCCCTAAAACCATTTCCAGGTGGAACCCTACTCGGGAATGATACCATCGTGAATACTGCTCTGGAACTATTAGAAGGCTGTTGGAATACATATGCGAGTACAGCGTACGTATTTCTTCGAAAACCGATATCGTTTTATTTTTATACCTTTCAACAGGACCGGCATTGGGCCTGAAGCCTTCGCTTACATTACTCCTGGTGGGAACACCAGTTCCCTTACATCGGATCAACAATCGTTTTACGACGAGCACGGCTTCTACATCACTTCCTCGTACTACATACTTCGGCCCGAAGTTCTAGAGTCCAACTTTTATGCCTGGAGGATCACAGGCGATACGAAGTATTTAGATCGGGCAGCCAGTGCGGTCGATAGCTTCAAGAATTATCTGTCGGCTGCCGTTGCATATGATGGCATTTATGACGTAGACAGCACATCATCAAGTAAGGTTGATGATATGGAGAGCTTCTGGTTCGCTGAAGTTTTGAAGTATCTGTGAGTACTTAACAGGCAGTTTCTTTTACACGGAGCGCTAATTTTTCCTGGTCAAGGTACCTGACATTCGATGATCCGACGAAGATCAGTCTCGATGATTGTTAGTGATCGTTTAATTTCAAAGAGCCTATGGGTCTAATCGTGGAGTTTCAGATGTCTTTAATACGGAAGCACACCCTTTCAAGGCACCGGTTGCTCAACCGACATATGATTCTGGATCGTTGACTCTCAATACTACTTCGGTGTTCAAGACTGTTAGTGGGACTTTGCCGGTTGTCAGTCCTAACGTGCATATATCGGGAGTTGAAGTCTGATTAAGATGGATATCCACCGATACAACTTAATGAAAAACATTCTTTCCTGCCGTTCACTCATTTGTACTTACTGCTGAATATACCCACAGCTTTGAAGGTGTCATTTTCACAAATCATCCCGAGCTCAACGTAGTCTCCGTTTCTATTTCTTCTTTGAGGCTGCTGAGCTGTCCCTAAGCGCTCCGCACTTGTGGCAAGTAAGTTTTGTTTCGCTATCCCGCGAGATGTCCTGAAAACTACTGCAGCAATCAATGTGGCAGTGTCATCGTTTACAACTTCACTGCTGATGCTGGTATGTTTTACATCCGGAAAATGATCCTAAACCAAGCAACATTTCAGGAATTCCCGCTTCTAGATACTTTTAAGTTTCTCATCACACCGGAAAAGGGGAGGAGGAAGCTATTCATCAACAGCTGTGCATTGGCTGTGCAAGCTTAAAAGTTAACACACCGCGACTCTTATCGACAGCACCGTTTGATAAACGTGATACGTGTTACCAGCAAGGACGCATAGATCCACAGTTTCATCACGGAGAGGTGAAATAGGTCCTAGCTCTCATAAGATCTGGTCTGCCTCACGATTGAGGCATCAACGGCTGGCCTACCGCTGTTAAGCACTACACGCCAATACCTAATGTTCGTCCCATTTGTTACGACTCGAATACAAAGACGTGCTGGCGGTGGTGGTGACCGTGCGGGTGGGGGAAGTAAAGGTGGTTCTATGTAGTTCGACTTCGAAGAGTGGAAGCGGGACAGGAAGCTACAGCAGCGGAAGCAGAAGCAAAGGGTCCAGCGGTGGTAGCACATCGGGCAGTAGCGGGAAGGCCAGCAGTGTGTCTGCTGGAGGAACATCCAAAGCTGCTCCGTCGTATAGCAAAGGTGGAGGATCGACTTCGACCATTCCTTCTGGTCAGTTATTCGCTGGGTGTAGCATTGGTGGGGGTACGCGAGACCAGGTATTCGGAACTAAGTATGTGCCTTTTTCATGTACCTAGAAGAGTTCCTGACGCGTCTTTTACGTAGATCGTATGGAAGTGGATATCCAGGGATTTCTGGACGCGGTGTAGTTGGTCGCGGATTCCCATTTTATTTCTGGCCAGTAGTCTGGGGAGGGGCTGCTGGTGCAGGGACAGCCGCATACTTGCATTCAGACGAGGTGGGCAAAGAATTCGTCCGGTGTGCTGTATACTATACTGATTCTTGTTCAGCATGGCCTCCCGGATAACAGCAGTCGCCCTGGCGGTCCGATGGTACCGGTGACGTTCAACTCAAGCGCCGGAGATTCGTCAACGTTCCATGTCGTCGCGGATAACACGACGGTAACAAGTCTCATCAGCGATATAACTGGGAACTGCTCGTCGTTATTAAACACCTCATCACGACGAATACTTACAACATATCCGATCCCTCTGCGCCTCAGCCAGAACAGGTTATCCAATACTACCGCGCAAGCAGTGTTTATCTGACGCTGGACGGATATAACAATACCGCGGTCTTTGGAAGTGAAAATCCCACAGATGTCCCGTTATCAGCGTGGGTCAACACTACTATTATAGACTGTTTGAATCAGACAATTGGCGCTGCTGTACCTTTGGTCAATGCAGATACATCCTCGTCTTCGTCTTCCTCCATCTCTTCGTCGCCGACAGAGGGGTTTCCGTACCAGTAATGACGCAATAATCACTTACAACGCGGGTTCTTGGACTTTGACTTTGAGTTGGATCTTCCTGTGCTTCGCTTCTTGCTTGTAGCGAGCGGCCTTTCAATTATACTCCTTTATATCTCCATTTTTGAATGATCCGTCTGACATCTAGGACAGCATTGTTAAGTCGCTGCCTGTAAGTACCGCGCCTAACGTTCGGCATATGCTCATAGCACTGCTTAGCGCCCGGGCGCACCACCCACGTCATCTGGAAAATTGTCCTTCCCGCTCACCGATCTTGAATAAGACATTGCCTCCATCGGCATTGGAGCGATCATCGCAAGGCTGTCCTCAGGCTACTTAAAAAGTGTAGACGATTTTTCACTTCTTCCATCTCATAGTTTGGATTTTCCACGCAATTATCCCGGGCAAACTTCACAGACCCCTAAGCCATGTATGTTCCCCTCATCTCTACACGGAGAAGCGAGCCTCGAAAACTGTACCGTCGGAAAGGAGGTGGAGGTGGAGGTGGTAAAGGCGGCGGAGGTGGAGGGAAAAGCGGAGGTGGTGGTAAAAGTGGGGGTGGTGGCACAAGTGGAGGAGGCGGTAAAAGTGGTAGCTCCGGCTCAAGTTCAGGTAGCAGGCATTCATATCTTAGCTGACCCCACGAAGACTGATTTTTCTTATCTCAATAGGTCCTCAACGTGTCCAGCCTGTAAACACTGGCGGATCTTCCAAGAAATCCACCTCGTATGGCGGAGGCGGGGGAAAGGCATCGACAATTCCGTCGGGGCAGCTTTTCGCTGGGCGTCCTCAAGGCGGCGCTACCAGGTCCCAGGTATATGGTACAAGGTGTGTCTCACATCGTTCTTTTTGAACGCTGGAAGCTCAGAGTAAACCAGCATATACGGCAGCGGATACCCTGGCACAGTAGGTCGCGGCGTAGCGGGTCGAGGGTTCCCCTTCTATTACTGGCCTTTGGTATGGGGTGGCCTTGCCGGATACGGTGGTGCCTCCTACCTACACAGCAACGAGGTAAGATACCAGAGACCCCCATTCGAAAAGTCTTGGTACTCATGTCTCGCTAGTACGGATTTCCGAACAACTCCAGTCGACCCGGAGGTGTCATGATGTCTGCCACATTTCCTGCGAGCTCCGGCAACGCCACATTCCACCTCGTTGCGGACAACAGCACCGTCGCTTCCCTCATCACGGATATTAGAAATAATTGCTCGTCGGTGATCAATACTTCGTCTGCTTCGGGTGCTCCCATCGCATACAACGATTCGGATGCGAGTACACCGAAACCGGAACAAGCCGTGCAGTTCTACCGCGCTAGTAGTGTGGCCCTCACTGTAGATGGGTATAACAATACCGGAGCTTTGGACGACTCCGGGAAAACACCTAATACGCCAGTTCCTTCTTGGGTTGACACGAATGCTCTCAACTGTCTCAACTACACAATTGGAGCTGCTGTACCGCTGGTGGATGGTGCAGATGCACGCTTGACAAATCCTTGCCTAGGATTTCTAGCTTTGGCATGGGTCTTGTATTATTTCTGTTCATTTTTCTGAATGTCCATCCGTATTCCTGTATTCTTATCATTCTCTATCGAGCACTCGTACTGTATTTTTACACTCTATTAATATGCACGATCGTAGCATAGTATATACCCAACTTCCACGAGTATAAATTCCATAGCCAATTAGTTTACGTTACCGCGAGCCCGAGGTGATCGCGTTTTTCCTTGTTATAGGCATACTGCATCGCCTAGTACTAGATAATACAAATACTGATATCTATTGATAGGGTGATCTATAGCATACAAACTCCTACAATTTACTATGAGTCTCAGAAGGGGATGCATGCAGCTCATACAAATCGTCTGCGGCCTTGATAATTTCCTTGCAAAACTGGGCGTTGGGCATCTCCGTGCGGGATGTGATGGTATATTGGAGTCGATCTTGCAGCTCGTTAGGTTATCTAGTCCAAACAAAATGACTGATCGGTGCTTACCGTCATATCCGGTCATATATGCGACACCAAACCCATCAGGAACCACCTCTCCCCATCCATACACTGGGAAATGTTTCGAAAACACTGCACTAGTGCTCAGCACCCAATAACTCGACCTCGCAACCACCGGATCAGTGAACAGCTCAGGCACCTCCTCGCCATCCTGAAGCAATCTCTTCAGCCCAAACAGATGCCTATCGACGCCTCGTCCCTGCCCTCCCTCCTTCGCCAACTGCACATGCTTCTTCGTCGCCTTGTCGAACAAAGCCTTCCTCACTTCCTGCGTGGCACTCGGATCATCCATACTCGTGACCCACGCGTCTGACTCGGTCGTAACTACGCGAATAGCCTCAGTACGGCCCTTGCGGAACCTACGCGTCGTCGCAGCCTCGTACGTCCCGCCCTTCCGTTTCTCATTTCCGATGAGCCTACGATATGCAAGCTGTACGATCATCTGTGCCCACGAGTCGGGGGACACGCCGAATTTCTTGATTGCGGCTTTACCATAGGCCGTGAGGTGGAATCCGAGGTCTTGGCTCTCTATGAGCTGCTTGGCGGCGGTGTCTGCGGCGATGAGCGCTTGGGTGATGGCGGGGGTAATCTCCCAGTCCATGGGCGTCGGGGTGAATGTTCCTGACGGGGTACCGTGGTCGAAGGTAGGGTCGGCGAGCCAGTTGAGGACGTCGTCGCAGAGCCGGACGGTAGGGGTGCCGTCCATGACAGAGTGTTCGCCCATGATGCCAGCACGACCGTTGTCGTAGACTATGAACTGGCACGGCTTGTCTACCCATCGGTTTCGTAGGCCAGCTGGGGTGCCGTTGCCGGTGAGATGTCCATGCCAGAGGAAACGGCTATGTTCAATAGCAGTTGCGGGAGTAGCGCTGTCGAGGCTGATAGTAAAGGCTGCAGAGTGGATGGTGGATACAATGTCTGCATTATGAGATGAAGAGGTAAGTTTTATGTAGTCCTTTGCCCAGACATCACGGTTGTTTGCCGTCAGAATGCCAACGCCGGGATAGCTGCCTTTTCCATTATCGTAGATGTATTGTATTTGTCTGTGCAAGTAAACTCTTAAGCAATCGGATTAACATGTGGGAGGGGAAGCCTACTTTGTAATTTCTTCCGTACTCAAAATCCTACCATTGTCGGTCAAGTCGACCTTCCATGGTCTGTTATTCCGAAACACGACGATATGCCCTGAATCGCCGGTGTCCCCTTGTTTTGCATAGGTGACACTCCAATCAAGACCGTCGGGACCAGGGACACGACAACAATCAAACATCCAGCGATACGTGTCCATGCAAAACGGACCCTCCTTGGTGCCCTCAGCAGCGGCCTGACCGCGTTTGAGCTGCTGCCTAAATATCATGGCGCCGCGCGCGATGCCTGCGGCACGAGCAGCAGGCGTCTGAGGCAAATGAGCGGGATGGTCATCAAATCCATCTAAGCATAGCGTTATCAACCCAATGGAGATTCGGGATAAGGATGTGGCTTACAGTAGTACGAAACATAGACCACGACCTGCAAGTCCGGTTAAGTGGTGACACGACCCGGAAACGTACAAGGTTGCTTACCGGATCCCTGTAGCCAAGATATCCGCCGTCGTCCCACCATTCCTCGAGCCAGTGTTCCGTCTCATCGTAGCGCTTCTTGAGCCTGGCTTGCAAGACTTCACCAAATCCTCCGGGCTTGCCAAACTCGTCCACCTTTCTTACGACTGCGTCGTACTCCTCCTTTGACCACGCAATAGGTCGAAGACTCTCCTTGAGCTTGGCGAGTGTGTCCTGGAGATCAACGACGGGCAGTTTGGGGAGGGCGAGCTGGGCGGGTGAATGGGTCGTCCCGTTCGGCGGGGCAGCTGCTTTCCAGTTCTTGGGACGCGACATAGTAGAGAAAGGTCGACGTAGAAGAGAGAAAAGCCTGATCATGGTCAAGCCGGAGTCCCTGGCGAATGAAATATGATCATGACAAGTGCGGGGTAAGAGGCTGATCGCTTTTTGTTATGATTTCCGGCTATCTAGTATGCCGGTTCCCGATTCGAGGGTCGTCGATCTGTATTAATTTAGTAAGTACTTAGCAGCTCTCTGAATGTTTTGTGATTACCAATTGCTGGAGTAGAGATGTAGAGAACGCGTACAGAGGACGGCACGCGAAGATGAGAAAAGTTATTCAATATTGGAGATGAACAGAACGTATTGAGAACGTAAGAGAAAATTCCCTCACTCAAGTAGTGTCTGGTAGCAACCTCAGGAGCGTATGATCTCTTGCCCGCTGTAATTGAAGGTCTCGGATAAGTCTGTGGTTTAAGGCGTGAGATGAAGGCGGGCTACATAAAATGACTGGGAGCGTACATAATGTTCCGATCTGTTGACGGGATATGCATCCCGTCTCTGTAATGCAAAGAGTCTTGGCCGATGTCATGTCTGACGCTCCAAAGTTCTTGAGGCTCGGTTGATCTGTTGTAATGTAACGGCCTACGAGGCGGTCTCTGTTTCTTATGACCTAGCCACTCGCAAAGAAGTTGCTGAATATGGCATCGTAGACGATTTCGACATGCATATGTAATGTTGCTGCAGCTGCAGTGACTGTGGCGTAGAAGTGACGCCATGTTGAAGGGAGCTTCAGCCCGCTACCGGTTGCTTTCCTCAAGAATGGATAGGTTCTGGAATGTAGAAGGGTATTTTTGGAAAGGGGCTGTTTTTAAGTGCTGCGAAGGGTCCGATAAGCGTTCACATTTATTTAATTTGGCGCACAGTAGGCACAGGGATTTTAGCAGTCGTGAATGTTGGAACTACGACTCATCAATATACTCAACATAAACCGTATCCGATGATAAGGGATAGGTGTGGGTGAGAAATATTCAGCCTGGACCTAGTACGGGTTATGGACGGGTGTACGGCGCAGTGGGTGTCGAATGGCAAATTGCCAACAGAAAGCTGCGGAGAACTTTGGAAACAGTGGATCCACGGCGTCCGTGGATGATTATGGTGGAAGAAAGAAGTACAAGCTGGTTGCCAGGATTTAGAGGGTAACTTACTTGAATTTGGGGGACACAGGACGGTGTATACGAGGCGCAAAGGATCCACTTTTCGATGGAACCGGAGAGCAGTGCCGAACATGATCGAAGCGGGGATATTTATAGGTCCGGAGCCATCCGCGGACGGGACAAGCATTGAAACTGACACCCTTGACAGAGGAATCATGACATAATGTCACGCTCTGTGACGCTGAAAACCAGCCAGAGTTTGAACACGTAGCCTCATTTTGCTGCTTTGTCTCTCCGGAGTTTTTACATATGGGTAGTGCTTCATACGAGCATCATGGCTATTGAATTTCTAAGAGATGTGGTGAGGTTAGATAGTTCTATTCAACTGCCGTGTCACAGGATGTGACAGTACTTCGAAGACAAGGGTCTCAGGAAGAACTCTTGGCATGGTGACCGCGTGGTATCGTGGGAAAGACAGGATAATATAGGCACATTTCCTTGGTGGAGATTGCTTGGCCTTTTTCTACTTTTCCTCGTTGATCGTTTCTTGACCTTTGCTTGGTCCTCTCTAATTGTCGCCTCCAGCTAATATCGTCTGGCGCTTCCACTCCTTTTTACTACCCCTTCCTCATCATGAAGCTGCACGTTCTCGCCGCTCTTTTCGCTGCCCTATCGACCGCAGCCCACGCCCATACCCAGCCTGAACTCAAACGACATGCTAATCTCAAACGACAAGCTACCACCTCATCCTCAACATCTTCTGCAGTGTCTTCAACGTCGTCGGCATCGACAACAGCAGCGACATCGGCGGTGACTGGCTCTTCGTCATTGAGTACAGGGACAGCAACCGGCTCATCTGTCTCTGGCAGCGTCTCAACAACAGCCGCCGCGGCAGCCAATAGTAATGTCGCAGCTACGATCCTCACAGAGTCGGCTACTGTCTCTGGTGTCCCCGTTTTGACTGCACTTACCTTTGGAATGTCGTCGGGCACCAGTTTTGCTGCGACGACGACTTGGGCGACAACGGCATCTCCCCCGCTCTCAGGTGCTCCTTCTCTTCCAACGCCTTGTAAGTTTTGCGATTTACATCTCCTCTTACCAACCACTCATTCTTCGCCAGTTGTTTACACTGCAGGTGTATGGCCAACGCAGGACAAGGTTGCTCCCACCGGTGCGTTTTTTTCGTCCCACATTTCCATCCTTTATTGATCTCTCTCAGATTCCGCCGAGGTACAAGCATGGTTGAAGGAGCTCGATGGCTGGGATATCCCCGATCTTGAACCCACCACCGACGGTACCTGCGCCAGTGACCTCGAGTTCTCTCAGGATGCTGCCAACCGTGGCTGGTGGACATGCGGCGCCCATACTAGGGACACTGATATCATTAACTGTCCAGACAAGCTCACATGGGGTGTCAGCTTCGATGATGGTCCCGGTCCCTACAGTCCGTCTACTCACTCTCTGTCTCCGCTGCTGAACTGAAGTGATTACAGCCCAGAAACTTCTCAATTATCTTGATGATGTGGATATCTCTGCAACCTTTTTTGTCGTTGGATCCCGTGTCATCGAACGTCCGGAAATCCTTGTCGAAGAATACATGAAAGGCCACGAAATTTCTGTCCACACCTGGGCTCATCCGGTAAGTTTATCAAGCCGCCAACTGCGATCACTCTTTGATTGTTTCATTTGCTGTCGCAGCACTTGACGACGTTGACTAATGAGCAAATTGTTGCTGAACTTGGCTGGACGCGCAAAGCCATCAAAGAAGTCCTCGGTGTCACCCCCACGACTATGCGCCCGCCATATGGTGATATTGGTATGGTGCCTTTTTCTGATTCGGCACTTCATAGAGCTCATGATGAACGTTAGACGACCGTGTCCGTGCCATCTCCCTAGCAATGGGTCTGATTCCCATCATTTGGACAACTGCCGGCGCCCTAGGATCATTTGACACCTTCGGTGAGTGCTACGCAGTACCCTTTAACATGACAAGCTCACATGTTATAGATTGGGAGGTCGCTGCCGGAACAAAGACTGGTGCAGAGTGTGTGCAAGAATTCGACAACATTCTTGGAAATGCATCTATCATTGATACTGGGTATGCATTTTTTCATCAAGATGTCGTACATGCATGATTTTAACCGGATTTATCACGCAGAATCATCGTTCTTGAGCATGACTTGTACGAGCTTACCGTCGATTTGGCAATCGGCTATAACCTAGAGACTGCACAAAACCACAACCCTGCATTCACTGTGAGTACCTTGCTTCTCGACGATTCAAAGTTCTAACCAGTTCTCGTTATGACAGTTGAAACCCATCGGTGAATGTTACGGCATACCCACAACGGATCTATACCGGGAAACAAATACCAACACCTCTTTCCCATTCCCTAACACGACTGTCGATATTAATGGCGATGGCACCGTCGATTCTGGCAGTAATGGCACCAGCTCTGCCACGAGTACTGGAAGCTCAAACGGTGTGATCACCATCAACCTCGCGTCAATATACACCACCTTCTCTCTCGTAGGCCTTGTGGCTCTTGCGAGTGCATTGCTTTAGTTAAATTTTTGACCATTTATGCATGGAACTATATGCCGGACATTGCTACTTATACGTCTATCTCCTTTTTTAAATTGATATTCTATACCGGATACCTGTCGTCCCACAGACAGGTGATTGAGAGGTTCGTAGTCTTGTCTTCGATACGGCAGCTATTCCAGTTCTTGGGATGTTCGTAACGTAGCATAAACTACTCTGGTAACGTTATAGAGGAGAATATGACTAACCAGGGACGTGAAGGACTTGTCAAGCGAGCGCTCAATGATACCGTGAAATCGCTCTCTAACTCGGTATCCTGGAGACCGCAAAACTTTCTTTATTGATCTACCATGTAATACGTAGTTGTCAGGTACCTATTATTCCAAATATCTCCAATTCCCCCACGTATAGAGACAAGGTTCTCCGTTTAGCGCTACGAGTGACTTGTGCATCCATATGTCCCATAAATCACACCAGGGTCCATTATTTAATGAAGGGGTATAATAATCACACACTATACATTTACCTGTAAACCGTCAGAACCGGAAGAGGCCCTTCTTCTTCTTCTTCTCCTCCTTTCCAAAAGAGTTGGTAGACGAGTAGCTCTCCGTGGGCGAAGGTTGTGGTCGACTGCGTTCCTTGGGTGGGGCAAGCGTGGTCGCTGGCTTGGGTTGGGGGCGTGGTCCGTCCTGGGTGAAGTATTTCTCATCATAAAAGTCCTGGTACGGTCTATGTCCTGCGCTCTCTTGCAAGCCATTTGGTAACGCACGCGAGCCAACTCCACCCAGGTCAAGGACCTTGAGATCGTCGATGAAGGGTCGCGGCGTGATGGTATGCGTAGAGCCTAGATCATGCCTCAACAAGGAACGACATGAGATCGTGAAAAAAAATAAGACATACCGATGTAGATATCCTTACTCAGCGAAGATGATAGCTCGTATACCTCTCGCACCTCAGAGTACGTCATACCACCAGCGACGAACACGAATAGACGCTGTTTAGTAGATTCCTGTGTCACATTCCGTGTTGCAGCACGATGCCAAGCAGGCTTTTGGCTTCGCAACGACGTCGTATGCGTTGGGGCAGGACGCATCGAAGGTGGGGGGATCGCAGAGGGGGAGTCTTTAACATAAGGGAAAAGCGTGACATCAAGTTTATTTTCAACGTGTTCCTACGCCCAACGACTCAGCAAGCCATTTAAAGTTTGAGATGTAAGAACACACCTCAATAACCGTCTTCAGTAGAGGTTTGAATCGTGACAGCTCGTATTCGTCATCTTTGGGTTTCTGCTTTATTTTCTTCTTGATATCACGATCATTGGGTCCCTAATATATCCGGCGATGACAATGCTTGGAAGGATGCAACAAAATAAGAGCGTACCCGGCTAATTCTTACGCCGAGAAGTGCTAAGGCATTGACAGCGTCTTGTTCCGCCAGCGAAAGACGCGCGTGTTGATACAATCGTCTCCGGTCTTCATCCGGCACACCATCGCGGTGCTGTATGTACAGTGCTATTACTCGGACTTTATTTGCGTTTCTAATAATTGCTCACTTAGTTATCAGTTGGACGTAAACAAAAGGGAACTTACATCACTTCCCGACTATCTAGCAAGGGCACCATCTCTTCCACCAGCTTCTTGGGTGTTTTGCCTTCGGCTGTGACACCAGTGGCGCAATTCTGTATCACTATCAATGAATGAACAACGTGAAGGAGGACGAAACTGACCTGTTCAACGTTGGCTACAACAGGTAGTTTGTCACGTTCAAAGATGCCCATGCATTCTTGGGCCATGTTGAGATGTAATGAGAACTATGTGTGAATGCTTAAAACAGCGCAAAGAAATGCGATGGAGATCTTACCTTCTCGCGCTGTTCTTGATACTGAGGCAAGCCCGCTAACATTTCCTTCATATCGTTAAGATTAGCTGCACCGTCCCTGATAAGTATCAGTGGAGGGTCGAAGAAAAGAAGTGAAGTACAAACCCTTTGAAGACAGCATTCTCCTCAAGGAATTTATTAAAATCTGCCATCAATTTGTCGATAGCTTCGCGCATGTGCATATGTCGCACAGCCGTCCACACGTTGTCCTGGTCGGACAGAGTAGCAGTTTTGTCTTCGTAGGCCCCCACGGAGGACTGGAACTTGTAAGTGTATCGAACACCATTTTCGATGGGCAGAAGATCGTTGGCCATAGCCTGATACGTAAACTCGTGTACCAAAGGTGCCATCATGTCCATTGTTCGATCCGTGATAATCAGCGTAGATCGTCCCCTACCCGCATCGATCTTTCCAAAATCGGAATTCGCTCGCTTGTGCTCCTCAAGATTACTTTGGACCATAAACGCTAGCAGCTTGGTCACATAGTCAGTCTCGACAGATTCGTAGGCACGAGCGTCTGCGCCACGGGCAAGGTTCGTTCTCCATCGGCCACTGCCTTCGGAAGGTGGCGGTGGACGGGTAGATGTGTGGGGCTTAAGGGCACCAAGAGGGGGATGGCTGGATGGTACATAGTACCGGATGTAGGGGAATTCATTGAGTGTTATACAAACATTGGTGATCTGGTGAAACATTCGCGAAGTAAACGCAGAAGAGAGACGAGGAACGTACGATTTTACTAGAAAAACGAAGATCTTCTTCTAGTCGTTCTCGTGCTCGGCTATAGTCATTCTCATGTCGTGGAGGGCTGTAAATACTGAAAAACATCTCCGGTGTCTGGAGAGAGAATGTTTGGGCCTCAACAGGTGAAAAGTTCAAAAACAGCTCCTTGAGGGCCTGAAGGTGAGGCTCTGCCGGCGACGACGTGAGGCGTTGGAATAGAGGTTCAGAAAGACCTAAAGAAGGTTAGTGAGCACTATCGATGGCTATTACGACCTACCTTCAATGAAGAATAGGTGTGCAGCAGCATACTGCTTCGTCTGCGAGAAATCACGAATGATACGATCGACATTTTGAGTCGTGGGCATCAACAAATAAAGAGCCTCAAACTCTGGCTGAGGTTCCCGATAATTGGATATCGACTCAATTACTGTATGGAATGAGTACGAGTCAAAACACCGATATTACAGAGACGCACAGGTAACATTCTCCTCGAGAATATCGAATTGCTTGAGCACCGCGCCTAGGAGTTTCTGTGAATGCTCGTCGACAACAAGGATTTTCCATTTCCCGGGAGGATTGACGGAACGAATGGCTTCAAGGAACTCTACAAGCGCAGTCAGGCTGAGATTAATTGGACGCCGTTTGAATTTAAATCCTGCGCACTATTACGAACGATGGTGATGAGAGACGCCATCGTCGAGGAAGACGGCGAGCGGGATAGATGGATGACGGCGGGTGCTACGGGTAGAAGGCAGGAGGATGATGGGGTGTCGACAAGAGTGGTACGGCCATCTGAGATAGTAAGAAACACAGCGTCATAGCATCTGAGCACCGGCAATTGCCGTGCCAAGAATTCCTGAAAAGCCCCTAGTAACATGACTCTGCCACTTCGTCTCGCTCGAGACTGTGTCTGACCTGCTATCGCCTCGACAGCACTCCTCTTCTCTCTCTTTCATCTACATTCCACCCAATATGATGGTATTTGGTCGCAGCAAGGCCAAGGCGCCTCCGCCGCGTAGCGATGTTATCGTCATTTACGACTCTGATTCGGAGCCGGAGGGTCGTGGAGGGAAGCTTTCATCCAAACGCCAAAAGGTGGCTAGTGGTTCGTCAATCACGGATATTCAGCGTATTTTACACGTTAAGAACGTGTTCTTTCAGGCAAGGCGCCCCCAACGACAGGCGCCAAAGTCCACATCGACCGCACGAAGAACGCTCATCTCAAAGGCCGCAAACGTTTCAACGCAGATTTCGAGGATACGAAGCAATTCGTTAAGGACGGGGGATTCCTGGTACACGGCTGGCGGATAACGAGTGAGTCGCCTTTCATGGCTGTGGCCTGATACTAATCTTGCTCTCAGAGTTCCGTCCAGGTGACGACGAAGGTTCCATGGAAGTCGTGATTGAGGATTCTCACACACCCGATGCATCAATCTCTCTCACTATGCTTGTTGATGGTAATAATTCGCGTCTTTGTCTTTTTAGCCAACCTAATATTCTACACCAAGATACCTCCGAATATCCCAAAAATCACACAGTATTTTGTTACTCCTCCGATTCAGAGCTTGATGCGCGTACAACTGAGCTTGTAAATGAGATCGCGACATCGCCTGCACGACCGATCGTCGACACTCTGGAACGTTTCCTGACCTCGCTTGCCGGTAAGAAGTACCAAGAAGTCGACATGGAGGACGAAGACGACAGTGGAGACGAAGAATATGTCGGTATGGATTATGACGATGATTATACTGCAATGTCCAAGGTTGCGACCTACAGTCGCTCCAGACTGCAACGGTAAGCCACAATTCCCTTGTAATAGCGCCATCTAGACTTCATTTTAGGGACTTTATCGAGGCTGTGGGAGCAGGCTATCGTCCGGGATTCATTCCTTTCGGGGGCGACGATTTTTGCTTAACCATCAGCTTACCAGTCATCACTCTGTCTGAATCAATTCCTGCCCGAGCGCTTATGGCTTGGGATCGGCGGCTTCTGTCCCGTTCGCAGCACTTAACTCTTCTCATATCTGGACACAGCGGCATGTATCCCTCTTTGTCGAGTGATGGAGCCTATTCCAGTACTGCACGCAGAGCGGGTGTACAGCTCAAATTCCAAGTTGGTCTGTGCGGTCAGTACAAGCCTTCAACTGTAAATGCCAGAGAAGCCGTACGTAGGTATGGATTAGTCCTTCAGGACGCCGAAGATGAAGTGCGGATCCAGAAAGAGAAGGAGCTTGCTGCTGCGATGAATTTTTACGACGCGGACGTTGACATGGATGAAGAAGCCGTGCCTGTCGTCCCAGAAGTGGTCGTTGAGGAGGAAGATGATGAAGGCCGATTTGACAAGTTCAGCCTGAGTTCCTCTTTGGAGTCGTTGCTGGATCAATCCTTTCTGAAAGTTGTTCGATTACGGAGACAGTTTGATCTAGGCTGGGCCGGTGCTGAGCTCCTGTTCGCTGAAATTGAGAAAAGCCAGATGACAGCAGAGGACGTGTTCCGGTTCAAAACCAAGGTAACGCGCTTGCGCTCAGAAACATCGATCTTGCTCATGTAGTCCAGGATATAAAAGCGGCCGAAAAAGAGGAGCAAAGGCTCAACCGAACGCTGCCTCATGATCCTCTCCATGATCTAGGGAAATCGGAGGATATCAATCTTCCGCTGACCGCGTTTAGTTATCTCATCAGACGACTGACGGTAGGCAAACTGTGTTTCGATGAGCACCCCTCCTAATGTTCTCTTAGTTGTGTACTCGCTACTGCATTGTTTGCCATAACAAACTCACCACTGACTTCGAAGCCCTGAAGCCATATGTGTGCGACTCTAAACTGTGCTCTTACCAATACTACTCTCTCAATCGTGGACCTTCCTTAGAGGTGTGTTTTGCTCACTATAATCGTCCCCTTACTTCTCACATCTCCATAGTACGAAATCATTCACAACCCACAGACTGTGGACCTTCTTATTTCACTGACCTATTCTGGAGCTGCCGAAGGCGTCCTCGACGAGCCACTCCCTATTGGGATGGGCCTGCGGGTTCCTATTCCTGACAAAACCACGCTTGTCCAACCGCCGACGCTTCGAGGACCTGCTGCTTACCCTGGTGTCTTCCTTGCTTCAGTCACTGCCGCTCCGTCTCCTTCTACTAATACTCCTCGAAGGGAGCCTGTCCCGGACAATCATGGTTTGTGCGATTTTGATGATCTTGATATCTTTCAGGTTCGTTTCGCGTTCTGACTGCCTTCGTCGTTGTTGATTGATGAACACATACTCAGATGCGCGCGTCTATTGCTGCCATGATAAATACATTGCCCCCAGTAGGATCTCTATTTCCATTATTACCCTCTATGTCGAGCTAACCAAGGGTATCTAAGGTAGAAGATATGAAGTATGAAGATGACATCTTAAATGTCTTCGGACTATGACTGACCTTTGGCACAGAAAGCATTTAGAACGTAAAGTCAAGCCCGGTAAATCGAAGCCCAAGCTCAGGGAACTCGATCCTACAGTGCTGCCAGCCGCATGGCAAATTCTTCGATGGTAAGCTGATATCAACACATGCGTGTCCACATATGAATGACCACTTTGAACTTAGGTGTGTGGCGTCTTGCACTGCATATCTTGAACCCATCACCTCGGGAGCTGAGTTGGTAACGAATTTGGGTTTGGTTTGTTCCACTTGGTGCGCAATACATTTTAGCTAAGAGGGCGTTTAGATCCATCGTGGCGCCAGTTCCGTTTCAGTGTCGGGGCTCCAGACGCAGAAGCTAAGTTTCAGGCTGCTGTCGCTCAGTCTCAGGCATCGAATGTGAACGCCGCGAAGTATCCTTCACTTTTTGTTAGTGTTTCTATCGCTATAAGCTGTGTATTTGTCGCTTATTTTGTACGTGAAGGCGTTCCATGGCTCTTCTTTGCGAAACTGGCACTCGGTCAGTCCTCTGGCTTTCGATTTTCTACTTTCATGACTCTGGCCATATTTGTCATAGATTATTCGCCATGGACTGTGGTACAAGGAAGTGGCCAACGGGCGGGCCTTTGGGCACGGTATGTTTATCATGGTTTCCACATTGCTCGTCGCTCACCTTGTCCGTCCATTTACAGGTGTCTACCTTGCTAAAGACGGGCAGATCTCTATGGGACATTATGCGGGCGGTAACTCCACGATGTGGCGCAAGAGCAAAATCTGTCCCAATGCTTGTGTGGCCTTAGCGGAGGTAGTCAACTTGCCCGAAAAGTTTGTTAGTTCGAATCCGTACTTTGTTATCGCAGATACCACTTGGATTGTCTGGTAAGTGTTCAAGTTCGACTCCAGTTCGAAAACTGAAAATTTCGCAGCCGGTACCTCTTAGTCAAGTGTCCAGCCGACGCGACCTCCACTACCCCAGCTGTGGATAAGACCATACCATTCGTAAAGCTGGATCCTAGGCATCCGCTGACATTGAGCAACAACAAAATCTCTATTCCCGAACCTGGGTATACCATCAAGTTATTGCTTCAGGACCGTCAGCGTGATCTAGTTGTGCAAGACCCCGATGGAGAAGACCAGCGGATTTTTAACCACTGTTGAGAGGGAGACGCTCATTGTCGATGATGATGATGATGATGGCCATGAATTCTACGACGACGACGAAGTCATGATTATATCTGATCCGAAGGGGAAAGGCAAAGCACCGGCTCCTGCTGCATCCAGTAGCAAAAAGAAAGCCAAACCAGTAGATGACTGGAAGCACGACCCTAAATGGGTCAGCTTTGTCCTCGACAAACTAATGCCACCGCCCACTGACTCTGCGCGGTCTGCGACCATGGCCGTCCAGCGGGAGCTAAGATCGATGCTGAAGGAACAGGAAGCTGCGAACAGTCTGCGAGAGCTGGGATGGTACATGCCGCCAGAGTTTATTGGCGATAATTTGTTCCAGTGGATTGTGGAGATGCACTCGTTCGATCCGAGCCTACCGATCGCGAAGGATTTAAAGACGGCGTACGTCTTTTTAGTTTCTCTTGTTATTTACTGAAATTGATGACGTTGTAGTGGAGTGAATTCGATCATCTTTGAGATACGGTTCCCTCCAAGCTTCCCGTTGGCCCCGCCTTTTTTCAGGATTCTTACAGCCGCGGTTCTTGCCTTTCATTCATGGGGGAGGAGGCCATGTCACTGGAGGAGGGTCTATCTGCATGGATTTGCTGACTTCCGATGGTGTGTTCAATGGGCCTTTTTGCTGTTTGTCTGCTTAACATTTTGTTTTAGGTTGGTTGCCTAGCTACAGGTAAAAATTTGCGTCTTTTTGTGTTCCTGTTTGCTAACTATCCTCGAGTATTCCTGCGGTTATTATGCAGATAAAGTTGGCTATATCGAATTTAGATCCTCGCCCAGCGAGGCTCGCTAAAGATTGGCAACGTGAGTACCAAGTGTATGAGGCGTTGGAGGGATACAAGAGAGCTGCTGCTGCTCATGGATGGCAGGTTCGTTCTATTCTTTTTCTTGCACATTTGTGGTTGCTGATGTGAATTTTAGATTCCTGTGGGCATTGAGAAACTTGTGAGATAAAATTTGAGACAAATAGAAACCGTGACGGATGTAACAACACACTTTTTGAACCGTTTGAGCGTCGACACTTGGTTGACCCTGCTGTCAGTAGATATTGCTTTGTACGACGACGACTTTGTATTAACCATCTAGATTTTAACTGAGAGCCACTATCAACTGAGAAGCTTGGCTACTCGATTAATTTTATGGGCCCAGGAAAGTATAAAATATTAAAATACAAACACAATTACCTTTTTCATCTTACACCCTTTCCCTGAGCAAAATCGCACCCATTTAGTCACTTCGAGTGATGTCGGGGCGGCGAAATTGCATTGTACCATCATAAAGGGAAACTTGTTTTACACCGTCGATGTCGACGTTCGACCAGCTCATCGACGACCTGACACGGGACGCCAAGCGCGTGCAGCCCAGCGACGCGCTGCAGTTCTGTGCAAATTGGTTCCAACAGCGGCTGGAAGAGCAGCGAGCACGGACCAGGGATGCTCTGTCTCGTCGTTCGCGCGCATTTTCGCGTGAACTGCCTAGCGAGCTGTACGTCGACACGGCTTTTAGTTCTGGGCAGAGCCCAGAAGCAGTCTCTCCACTCGACACAGCGCCCCGCTCGTCGCTCGCTGGCAGGAACAGCGTATCTTTCGGGCCATTTGGCACCCTCAACGTTCCCGGCAATGCTCTGCTCGCCAACAATTCGCCCATCGTCCAGTTCAATACGGTCCCGACCTCCCCCTTATCGACACCGATGCCAAACCCCTTCGCACAGTTCGACGACGGCGCCGTCGCTCAACCCACAAATCCAGGCGACTACCTACATCCGCCCGTTCCTACCATCTTCCAACGGCGTACTTCCGTCTCAGCAGAGTCTATCCCTGTTGACGGCTCTGCAGACGAGCCGCTTCCTATATACCCCAAGACGCCCGACCAGCTTCGTCGCATCAAGGCATCCATCGCCAACAATTTTATCTTCCGCGATCTTGACGAGGAGCAGGCAACGGGCGTGCTTGATGCCATGCAGGAAAAGAAGACGGAGAAAGGCGAGGTTGTTATTCGCCAGGGCGATGTGGGCGACTACTTTTATGTCGTCGAGTCGGGCCTGCTTGAGTGCTTCATCCGGTCGGACCCTTTACCCCCAGCACGACTTCGTACCTCAGAAGACAAGTTCCTCCAGCCTGGGTACCACCCTGAGTTTGGGAAACGTGTAGCAGAGTGCACGCCGGGGACTTCGTTTGGAGAGCTGGCATTGATGTACGGCCATCCTCGTGCCGCGACAGTCTTGTCTACTGAGCCTTCTACCCTGTGGGCATTGGACCGCATCACCTTCCGGACAATCATCTTGAAGGCGGCTCATCGGCGACGCATGATGTATGAGCACTTTTTATCGTCTGTGGCCCTCTTGTCATCCTTAGACGCTGCCGAGCGCAGTAAAATCGCCGATGCGCTGGTCAGCAAGATGTACGCGGACGGGGAGGCTGTTGTAAGGCAGGGAGAGATGGGAGACACGTTCTTTTTCATCGAGGAGGGTGAAGCCGTTGTGACAAAGTCGCAGGATGCTTATGACGGCCAAGTTCGCGAATTTCAAGTGGGACATTTGAAGAAGGGAGATTACTTTGGAGGTGAGATGTTCTTCTCTCTACGTTCCATTGAAGATTACATTAACACTGTAAACAGAGTTGTCGCTTCTGCACCTGGCACCTCGCGCTGCAACTGTCAGTGCAATCACCCGGGACGATCAGACTCTTCCAAAGCTCAAGGTGGCGGCTTTGGATGCGCAGGCTTTCACTCGGCTTCTTGGGCCTCTTCGGGATCTAATGGAACGAAGGGCCGGGGAACAGTATGGTCCTGGCGCGAGAGTGTCACGCTAACCCTGAACTCTGTGGATTTAATATTTCTTTTCGATGGTTCAAAGTGTTGTTTTTATCCTCGTCTGTTTTTGTATCGACTAAGTACGTTTTCGGATCTTGTTTTGCGTGTATCATGGCAAAGGCGGTTGACCTCCGTAGAGAGGCTGAGAATGACTCGTGTTTGAGAAATGTCTCTTGTAGACCTGTGACCGGTGCCGTTTCTGGAGTCATGAGAATACCTATTTTCTCTCTCAAATAGCTGGAATACCGAGATCATCAATAACCTTCTCTTGACCTTCACACTCCGTCATGAGTTCCAGCAAGAACAACCGATACCAAGGATCATCGATCATCCTTCCTTCGCATGACACGTTCACGTGTGCGTTTCCAACTCATCCAAGTGTTTCAGACCCTGCCATCATCGACACTCATACGCATCTTGTCTTGACATTTGCGGCATACCGGTCGAGCTACCCCTCTGGATGGTATTCAAGCATATTCGAACTCGTCCGAGGCATCTATAAAGGGCGACCGGTGAGGTGTCGAGACGATCATTGATGTAGACGTTCTCGACCAATTTAAATACGGCGGAATTGCTGGGTCAGATGGTGAGATCCCCGGGTACTTTTCGTATAGTCCTGGAAACAGACGCGCCGTACATGGTCCCTTCGAATGTCTACCCCGCCCTGCTCGCTGACCCGATTTTACGAAGCAGACTCGGCTTCCGTTGAGTCACTCGTTAATGATTCCCTTTACGGCTCAGTACGTCGCGTCTGTCTTGGGTGATGCATGGGACACGAAGGGAGTGTTGACTGGAGGAAGGGAGGGTGCTAAAAGAGTTTATGGTGTTTGACAGGTTTCAGTACTCTAAACTGTTTTTTTCATACAAACTTGCGTCTATAACTGCATCTCCACCGCAGTGGCTGCAAGGCCTAAGAAATTCAAACATAAATTTATGGGACACGAGATCTTCAGGCGACAGCAGCGGAGCCTGAGGGCTGGTTAGGGTACCGTCCCCCTCCACCTTGAACGTTGAACGCAAACAGCCCAGTCTATAGTAGTCAGTGGTGAAGCTCCAGTCACAGTCGTGTTCCATGAGCAGTTAGCAGTGAGCACTGATGCTTGAGCAATGAGGGCTGAAATAATAAAATTGATGCGAAGACAAAAAGATCTGTCTGGGCCTGACCGGGAATTGAACCCGGGACCTCCTCGAATTGGTCGAATAACCCTAACAAGGAATCATACTACTAGACCATCAGGCCACTTCCAAGTAGTTATCTAGACCTGGTAACTATCAGACATGGTCTTAACAAATCCCTACTTACCTTCGTAGCTGCCTTTATACCTATGTGCTTTCAAGGTGAACCAAGTTACCAGTCCTACTAGCCGTCTATAGATTATAGTAGTAGTAGTCGCACTGGCGAGCGGTCCCTAAAAAGGAAACAGCCAGTGTTTTCTGCGCCGTTAGTACTTATTCCACACACGTACAGATACCATGTCCCGATCCCCAAAGTATTAATTTGCCAATATTGATCGCGTCGTCAGAGTACCTCAACGCGCTACCAAACTTGTATCCCGACTCTAGGACCTCTACAAGTCGACCCTCCCCACGTCCCCTTCGGCTGTTCGATTCCCCAACTGCAAAGCCCAAGTGTCAGACAACCCACCGAATATGGAGGTATTTACCACGCATCCAGTGTACACTTCCTATCATTCCCTCTCAGGCGATACTTAGCTTATCCTACGCAGGGGTGGTGGCGCAGTCGATGATTGGCATGTTGTAACTGTCCTGCTGCTTCGTTAACAGTCATCTAAAATGTTACTACCTGTCAAGCTTTCACGAATAAGATCTATATCATGTTATATGTTATAACGGTTCGTGCATAATACCAAGCATCGGCATACGTAAAAGAGCAACTTAAACAACAGCATTGGTAAAACAGGGACAACGATCAATGCAGGAGTGATCCCCTTGGTTTCCTCAACGACTCTGCAATTCCGAGAAATGTTTCAGCCAGACGGACCTGAAAGGACACTCAGATGCAGTCAAACACGAGATGGAACTACGACGTACACTATCCAAGGCTTCGGCGTATGACGAGTCAATCCTAGCTGCTGCTGGCGCATTGGGGTCTGGCGGCGCACCGTTCTGTATTCCGAGAGCTATTTGGGTCATACGCCGTAAGACCGTATTTCTTGGCCCAAACGAGACAGTGTGCAGAGATAAAGGTTTCCTACGAAAGAAATTTAGACCGATAGTTATATTCATAGAGAGTGTGTGCCTAACCCTAATGCAATGGCTGCACGGCAAAGGTCTTGAACAGATTCATCTCGAACAGAACATTCACCATCAGACAGAAAGATGACGACAGGAATTCTGTATACACCGTTTGAGTACTACAACAATTATCTCTGGCAGTTGCGAGCGTACCTTTCAGGGCTCCAGTTGGCGGTCATGACATTTCGAGCATCAATCAATGCCAGGTCATAGTTAGTTCCACCTCGGGCTTGGTGTTGTAGAAGACCATTCAAGAGGTCTTCAGGCGAGCTTGTGAAGTCATTTGTGACACCCCGAACAAGTTCATGGTCGAAAAGGACAACGCTGTAGGAATCCCTTCGGTTTGCAACTCGAGTCTGACGATTGGCGGCAACTGCAGCTTGTCGGGACATCCAAAAGGCATGAAGAGCTGAGTACACAGCTCCGAGTCTGTTGTTGGATGCACGCTGGATATTCGTGGTGACAGGGGTATTTTGTAATGGTCGACGGTCTGTTGAGGCCATGGAACCCGACCTACATAAATCAGTGAATACAACTGTTACCCAAACACACAGGCGCGAACCTATCAATGACAAACATCCTGGGTGATAGGTTAGAGGCTGCATAGAATATAATGTAGTCGTTCAACTCACACGTGAAAAGCTTGTTGCAAGACAGCTGGGTTTTTACAAGAAAAAACATGGCCGTCATTGGACAGATATCCCAGCCCCACTCGTTGATTCGATGTCTCGGGTGGGTGAAATAGAGACAAAGTACAGTAGGACGGTTGAGCAGGATTCGCTGCGTTTCCAGCATGTTCGGGACCTAAAATGACGGTAAGCTAACGCCAATGTCAGGTACCAGTCCATTTTACCAGGACACATGGCGTCGCTGAAAGCAGTTATCAGGCAGAGTCATTACAAAAGCAGATATGGCGCACCATTTTGCAAAATTAGTCTTGTCATCGCGAGAATACGGGTCTATATAGGCGGCGTAAGAAAGAGGAGCAGAAGGATGATATCGAAAAAACCTTTGAAGCCTAGAACCAAATATCCGTCAGCTAAATATCAATTGTACGTTGCTTAATGTCGCCGGGTATACGTACCGGATCGTCTCCAAAACAAGGAATGCGTGATAAAGTCCTTTGGCCGGTCTGGATTAGGTCTCAATCGTTCTCTGACGTGTTGGATTTCGGCGGAACCACAAGTCGCTATTGTCTGTGCATCCGCCCGACAATAGTCCACATGAGCATGTCTTCCCATATCTTGGCAGACCAGGTTACACATCATCGGCGCGCCGTCATCCTCAGTTCCGAATTTATGACCATTGATTTCTATAGAGGTGCCAGCAGGTCCATCAACAGCCCAGCGAGTCTTGGACATGGAACCATGACTTGTCTCGTGTTCTTGTTGGACATGTCCTACCAGAAAACGGTTAGTCTTTTATAGTGATTATATCGGTCCCTTGTATGTACCCAAAGGTAAGGTGCAGTAATAGCCACAATAATTACAACTAGAATTAAGGTGTCAACGGAGGTCAAAATCCGGTTATCCGAATTGCAACGTACCGTGATTCACAAAAGTGGAAAGGGTTCGGATCTGTGCTATGGATGTGAGACCCCTCATGTTGTTGGCTGCCCGGTGGAATAGGAATTGCGCAAGGGAGCCTTTTTGCGACTATAATGCTCTAGATGAAGTCACTATCTTGTCAGCGTAACCAGTAAACGTACCTTGCGAATACTAGATGATAAAAAAGTCAGGCGTTACTCTATCCATTATGCAATTTATGTGGACCTACCTTGGTGTACTCAAATGTTTCATGCCGGCCAGTGAACGTCGCTTTGATAGATTGGGGAGCTGTGTCGATCTCACAACTTCCGTGGGCCGCACATACACCAGGGCAAGGATGTTCTTGGCTAGACGAGGATCATAAGAAATGAACCTGAGAGAAAAAGAGGGCTAACCCGCAGAGATGTATCGCTTGCACATCCAGTCCGTGTAGGTGGTTGGGGTCGGAGCACAGACGTTTGCAAAGCTCACAGGGAATTGGGCACATACGATTGTCGCATACATGAATTTCATGTTCTTCAGAACTGGATGGGAATGACCATCAGAGTTTGGTTGAAACGTCAACAATACGTACCTGGGGATCACGCACTTCCCTTTGCAGCTGAAAGACTGTCCGTTGTTCGCCCTTACATTTTCCAGTTGGCAAGGCTGAATTTTATTGAAGTCAGTAAGTCTAACACAAGACACGGATACTGACCTGACCGCAGGCATGGTTTCGAGCCGAGCACATGTGATCATCAAGATGATCTACCATCTGAGAAGTATATCTCAGGAATAGTAAAGGTATGTATGTAATTGGACAGTACCTTCGTACACTCGCCTAGACATCCAATCTTCCCGGACAAAAGACAGGGCTGGCCGCACAAATGGGTGTCGACGGTGCATCTGATATGCATTCAGTATACGCGTATAGAACAGATCACAAAACTGACACATGCTTGCCGGTGTGAGCGGCACTGGACGTGGAGAAGATGTGAGAACGAAAAATAGCAAGGCGCCGGGTAATCACATACGGGAATCCACAAAGTTTTGGTTCATCGGTATGCTCATCCATGAATTCGCATGGCTTGGTGCACTGGTGAGATGTTTGACAGTTGTGGGGCATATCAGGGTCATGTCGTCGACTGTCAACACATAGAAGATTGCAGGATGAACACTTCATCCTACACAGGGCTACACTTGACCTCAAATCAACCTGCGCATTATCGAACTCGCGATTTAATTCCGTGATTGTTGCGTGCGTGGCGGTAAAGCGAGATAAGTTTGACTTGATCCACGCTTGAACACGATCGATCCTTGCATCAGCGAGTCTCTGCAGATGCTGCTCTAATGCGTCAGCCCAATCGCTGTCAGGTACTTCTTGTCGGTTAAACTTGTACTGCCACGTGCAACGCAATCGCTTCAAGGCCAACTCGCGTTCCGCTGATGGCTTGCCGGAAAGGTCGAGGAAAAAGCGGGCATCGCTGTCTTCGCCATCAATTAAGATATTAGTGTCGAAATTCTACGACCAATTCAACATGATGTCCATAAGTATGGAAAAGTCTTACCTTCAATGGCTCGGCTTCTGGTTCTATCTCAGTATAGCCGTACACCAATGCGTTAGGTAGCATTGTTAACAATCGTTGCGCACGGTGAGCAACGAGGCTCTCTTAATTAAGATTCAGTTTCTTAAATGTTTTGTGGTGTAAATATGCTCACGTGACATGGCACCCCAATCATTCGCCTAGATGGACGAAATGTACCTCAGAAAACTGGGACGTATGGCAGTTGACACCAACCTTGAGCTTTGCCATCAATGTCTTCAGCGTAAGCAGAAATTCACCCGCAGCTGGATGTGTGAGAACTTGTTGGTCCAGTCGCCTTCGTAGGGCAGAAAACAAGCTATAGAAACTCTTTGACTCGATGATTGGCCATGGAACGATATTCAACCTTCCGGAATGGAGTCGGGAAATGAAGTTCGCATCCTGTTCATCCTGAACAATTTGCTAGTGGCGCAATGTACCGTCAGAAAGTAACAACAGATTTTCGGAAGTCAACAAACCTGAAACTTCGTGGAAAACCTTCATAGTAGGGTGATCAAGACCGATATTTATAGAGTCAAATAACAACATACTCTTTGACAATCTCTCCCTTGTCTATGTCTGTGACGTCCTGCGATAGATTTATCAGATCCGAAGGGACATTGAATTTGAATAGCTGTTTCGTACCTTTATTACGATGACCAGTGTTGACTGAAAGAGCGAGGGATTAGCGGCAGGATCGAGAACCGTAGATGAAGACTGGAAGGACTGGAAAAGGCCCGTAATGTCCCGAGACAATGCAAAATTGTTCCGAAAGAGCACCTGCAAGAAATGTATCAATGATCAATCGCACGCAACTTTTCGATGGTGTCTTATACCATGTTGGATATGGCAGTATTGAATAAAACCAAGAGAGTATCCTCTTGCGTGGAGCGCTCAATGCTGTGAACACCTATAGAGACAGCAGTTGAGCGTTGAGGGAAAATACAACAGATCAAAAACCTCAACCTTCGAAATCAAGCGCGACTATTAGAGCTTCGTCCGCTGGCGTGACTGAGAGCCACACACCCTCTATAAAAGGTAACATATTAGAATTGCGTCGCAAGAAAAGAAAGAGTCTATCTGACCTGTTGTTCTCATAGCACTGCCTGCAAAAGACGAGTCTACGAGGTGATTCAGTGTATAACTCTTTCCGACAGATTGTTCCCCTATCCCCAGCATGTAAGTAACAGGCTTCCTGCTTTAAAGATAATCTTACCCATGGAGGAGACAACTCGGACGGGCTGTAATTTTTGAATCAGTCGCCGGTTATCCATAGCAACATTGGAATATACCTTCTTCGCCATGTATGACTGGAAAATCGACTCGTACCAGCCAAGCGAAACACTGTCAATGATTTTTCCAACCTCAGCGCCGAGTAGCGACTTTTCCCATTCAACGGATACGACACCATCCTTCAGCGGTAAGAAACGATTCTCACGGGTGATGGCAATATGGATGGGAATCAGGCAGAACAGATTTACAAGCCACGCGCCAAGTGGGAACTGCGAGACAGACCACGTATCTTCCCTCGTCACCAAAGAGGCTATATCGGAAAGTGGCACGGCCCGCACTTGGATATGCCTCAGGACATCATTCGTGGGTTTCCGAGTCCTCAATTCGAAGGATTGTACCATGTCAGAGAAGTGAGGTCCGAAATTGTCAAAATCACGATCCGTAGCAAACGTTAAAGCTTTAGGAGCCTGAAACCCACTTCCGCCGCCAATAGAGTGTTGTATCGCGGCCACGACGGGAAAGCGCGTCCAAACATCCGAGAAGCATTCAATCAGAGAGTTGTGGCGCGTTGAACCCTGGCCCTCTACGCGAGAAGCTCTACTTCCGCCCTTCTCTTTGAATTGAAATTCCGTGATCTTTTTCGTGATGTCCAATACAATTGAAGAGCAGGACTGGGATTGTTCATCGAGAGCTATGAGGTGAATGGAGTTTCTGTTGACAAAGGAGCTTAAGATGCAATCGTTAGAGAAGCCAGTAGGAAGCTGAAGAGTTATCTCGTGGCTCGATCCAAAACTGTTCCAGTGATAGGCCTGCAAAATGGTTTGATCCTCGTGCGGGTAGGCCAATAACAAACATGCGCCATCAGGAGAAGAATAAACAGCCCGCGGAAGACTGTCCAGCGACAAGGTAGCGGGCCTGTCCAAGGACGGTATTGAAGCGTATTTGCAAAGATATAAAGTGTAAATCGTACCTAAACTGTTGAGTGATCAACGAGAAAACCCGAGCTTGGTGTCCGTGGTCGATCAACAATATTTCCTCGGACCCGCACACAAAACAGGCATGGTATATTGAGACGGACTGCGATGCATACCAAGGTGCAAGATTAACCGCGCTACCCCATCCCTGGAGTGTACTAAGTGTTTCATCAAACGCGAAGACATGTAGCTGTAAGTAGTGACCGCTTAGTAAGGCTCTCGCGTAAGATTCCGAGTGGACTGACCTTGGAGGAGGCGCAGAGCAACAGCATTCGTTTAATTTCATCAAAAGCTATGACGAAGTTCTCGCCAAGCTTGTCCTTATGCAACAACTTTCTGGGACGGTTCTGTTGTATAGCATTGTCCAGTGCGGAAAGCTGTTCAAGATAGATGTTCAAATTGCCTTCGGGTCGGTTGTCGTCAACAATGAGCAAGCATTTTCCAGAGGCGAGGAGGTGCATATACCTGAAGCACACTTAATAAATGCCACATACAATGCACAGAATATGCACTCACAATATTCTGGAGCTCACAGGAAGGTTGAAGTAGGGGCTTAACCGAAGAGTGGATTCTATGTGTGGGGTCGGTACAAATGAAGAATCCATCTGAATACGGTGGCGATGGTCTTCAGATAGACTGAGAGTATGAATTGTGTATTCCATCGAAGGTTCAACACTCGCAATCTTCGCACCAGTAAGATGATAATCCGGTGTGAGAGTCGCTAGCAAATACATATAAGTGAGTACTTTGTCAACGCATGGAGAAGTGAACATACTCCAGGCCTTAGCTAAGGCCTCAACTTTATCGATTATGAGAGCACTGGACCTGTCCAGGCCATAGTATCATCAGATAGATTAAAGACAAAACGAGCACTAACAGATTTCCTCCAAGTTGATTCTGCGCCTCAATGTCGTCGATGAACTGCTTTCGTGAATCCTTCTGTCGAGCGTCTCGTTGACTCTGCGCATCTCGATCGATTTGTGTCCTGCAAGCTGTTTTCCGCGCTAGTGTAGCCTGACCTACCAATTTCTTCACGATGTTGTCGATTTTCTTCCGAAAGTGGCCCTCCGCGAGCTCTAACACTTTTGTAATGGCTTCCTGCAAAAGAGGTTCTTCGCCCAGAATCTCGTCGAGACACGAGAGGAATTGAGAATCGGTCTGGTCTATCTTCTTGGCTGCAACAAAATCTTTTGCTTTTATTGAATTACCAGAGTGAAAGAGAGAGGTGAGAGACGCGACGAAACCCTGGGACTTGGGTGCCAGATAGATTGTGTCGCTAGGTCCTTCGGACGACACAATGTTATCTATCAATTCCTGTCGCTGTTCATCGGAGAGGTCCCCAGATTCCATTACCATACATCTCGCGACAAGGATTTTGTTCTTTTCCAAAGTGAACGGGCGTGAACTAATAGACACCAGGTCTTTATTGTCCATGCTGTTCTGGAGGTCTTGAACAAACGTCGGGTGCATTTCAAGGAAACTGGTTAACAACGCTACAAGGAAGCTCGATGTGAAGACAAAAACATGGCACATATAGTCAGCATACCTTGCAGTCGATTCTCCTCATCGGAGCATGTTGTTGTTGGGCAAATTACTTCCATGTTCAAAGTTCTGGGGGTTATGAGAATGACGAGTGATTACTAAGAATCCGCTGAGATGGAATTAGATGCTTACGGGAACCGGGTTGATACAGATTTCACAATGGCCGACCGCAACATAGCGGCGAGGTCGCGCTCAGTGTTTTCATCCGGCGCTGTCACCTTCGCCATTTCTTCCCGTGTGAAGCGTTCGATGCTCGACTCGATTTCTTGTGCCCGAGATTTCCAAGATTTGCACGCGGGAGTATAATGCTGGGTCATTCCATGTTCGATCAATATCCTGATCTCTTTGTCTGTGAAATTTGGATTCAAGCATATAGAGCCTGCGCCTGTGCTGGATCGAGTTCCATGTCAGCGAACTCAAAGAGGGTCACTAAAATGGACAACTAACAGAAGATTTCGGAGGCGCATTGAACTATACACCCATTTGTTAATATGCTCTTTATGTTGCTGAGAGGGTTTGTATTTGACGGTGACAAATGCTTGATGTGCTTCGCCATTTAGCATCCTGGGATGAAACAAAGAGGCCTCTATGGGTACATCGTCCGGTACTACGCATGCGATGTGAGTTGAATTGATCTATGACGCGGTTAAATGAGGATGTCAATGACTAAGAGACCTATATACTTTGAATCCTGGGCGCGTGGTAACATTTTCCTCCTGTTCGTTGGTCTTGTGGACCTCGAATGTGAACAAGCGGTCTGTATTATCGTCTAGATCCATGAAAGGGTCTTCGGAAGACTCTTTCCAAACAAGCGAGGCAGCTTGTTTGGAGGATATCATACACAACAGTTGGTCGCAAACTTTGGTGAGGTATCTGACACTTGACGTCAAATACCAAACAAATATAGGCGCAATAGAAATCTTACCGCATGAACGTAATACGTTTCCTTCTCATGGCAGAATTAGCGTCGTCATTCCAAGTTGAATCCTCCGGCCAGTATATCACAAAGAGTTGTTCCGAAGTTGACGAATTTAACGCGTATAATCCTGACCGCAGAGATGGTCCAAGGCTGGACTGTGGCCTGAGAAGTTTCTGCACCCTAACATGATACGTTAGGCTCATGGGTTCAGTTACACTATCGTTGATAATCACTCACAATGAGGGATCGACCACGGTGAGGGTCGATATGAAGCGGACAATCTCTTCTTTACTCCCATAGACACCCACAGGCTTGACTGCGAATCGATCGAGGACATTGAAGTCCACTTTTGTTAGAGAAACGTAGGCGCCGGGGCTCTTGTCGTTAACGAATAGTTTCAGTGAATCTTGGGCAATAATGATCTTGTCAACTTCAGAAAGAGTTAGTCATTGTATCAGACTATGTGTAGACTTCGCCCACCGAGTCCTCCGCTTCCGGGCTCGCTGATTAAATCAAGGAGACGATACATCCCCGGGATTTCGTGAACAAGGTCAATATTCATTTGGCTCTGTGTGCGTCTAGTCACTTCGGGTTCATCGACATCCATACTATCTGGGGTGTCGCCAGAAACGGGCGGTCCCACCGCTGGCATTAATGTGAGCGCTTATATCTTGCAGACCGGTTCGTGACGACGTACCATCCTGATGATTTGGGAGCACTAAATCATGTTAGCAACGACGCGTCGCAGACACCGCATGTGCTCACTTTGTGTTATATCTGTCTCAGGAAATATCTTTGGGGGTACGGGGAGGGGATTCATGATGGGGGTACGAGATGAAAGAGACATCCCGTGGGGGTCCTATTAAGTATACTTCCGTTCTGACCAATGAGACCGCTTCGAGTCACATTTGTGCATTTCCCTTTACCCGTTCACCCCCAAAGCAACCGGCGAGCTCTGATTGGCTGCAGGGCCAGCAAGTACAACAGCATTTACTTCGAATAAGCGCTGCGAAGGTTCGAATGTGTTCAGATGATACAGGCTGTCTAACTGGAGATCTCGCAGCGCTTGACTGTGCGACCCTGCAAAGCTTATCCCCTTCGACGCGCTTATCAGGTCACGAAATCCATCTTCCATACAGCAGCTCGTTCCCTGGACCTACGATGGATAGGCAAACGTCCAGACCGGTCAATCCCAGCCATTTCCTCGCACAGATTATCGAAGAGAAAGAGAAACTCGTCGTCCATCCTGGAACCAGCCAGTATACGATAGGCGGTGTATCTGCATGCGGTCTGGCGTCTCTGAACTTCGCAAGACTGGTATTGGATAAAGAACGAGAAGGTGTTCAAGGAGCGGCGTTGCTTGCAGATATTGCCTCGGTGGAAGCGGTGAAGGTGAGCGGCGTCGACCGAGTACATTTCTCACGATTCTCAGGGTTCTTTCTAGGACATCGTCTCCATCTGCTCCCAGTGGCGGGACAATCTCCATGTCGAGGTCGAAACTATCTTTGCAGCGCCTCTGTTTCAGGCATCAATGAAACAGACAAATTGTATCTATGGATTTCCATCGGTTGGCCGCTTCGAAGAAATGCTCGGGTACTGCATTTTCTCATTTTTCACCATGTCGCTTACCGTGAGCTCCCAGCGATCTTGAATTCGCATCCCATAATACCAGCGTGGCAGTCATCACAAGGCCCCCTGAAATCATCGCTTGCGCAAAGATCCCGACTCCCGAACAGAATATATACGTTATCTTTGACACCCATCCACGGCCTTCTCATCCGGATGGATCTGGGATCACATTTCTGGCCACTGTCGAAAGCGCAGCCAAACGTCTCTCAGACATTTTGTTTGTCGACACTCGTCTTCTCTCCGAGAATGGCTTGCAGTGGCAGGCTCAATTACTCGCAAATTTCTCCGCCCATGTCTTTATTTCAAACGATAAATGGTCTAGCGAGCCTTCTTACTTGAAGCAAGCTCTTCTCGAATGTAGCGTCACGATTCTCACCCTTCAAGCTCAATTATCCGATTTAGAGTCGCGGAATCAATCTTTGGCTTCCACGGCTGACCGCTTGGAGGAAGAGATCGACGAATTACAGGAGACATGTGAAAACCTGAAGAAAAAACAGTTGCAGGGTCCTAGTCGTTACATTCAAACAACAAATGTTGCTGCGAAGAAGTGGCTCACTGCACCTTCTGGGTCTTCATCTTCACAGCAACAAACTTCTGGGAAGAAATCTAAAGGAAAAGAGCGTGCGCAAGAGCACAGCGTAGGATTGGAGTACGCCCACCATCTACAACGTGAATTCGAGGAAGAAGACCGCCAGCTGTCACAGGAGCGTCGTTCTCTGGCAGCTGCACAAGCCTTATTTGAATGTGCCATCTGCCTCGAAACTTTCTCTATGGATTACGCTGCTCGTGTCGTTGGATGCAATCATGTAACTTGTAGAAATTGCCTTCGGCAACATCTGCTGACGATGTTACATGAGCACCGATTCCCCGTCTTCTGTCCGACTTGCACCGACGGCGACAAGAAGTCGAGTGAGTCATCATTCTCACAGGCGAGATATACGAAAACTCATTTTTATTGTAGTACTGCCGGAAACACTTGTCCTCGACATTGGGATACCAGAGAAAGAGTTCCGTATTTTTGAAGAGCTGCAGATGTCTGCGTTTTCTATCTTGCTCCACTGTCAACAGTACGTCGAGCTTTGCCATCTGTGTTCTCAGCTTCATCGTCGTGTTCAGATGTAAGGAAAGCGCGTTTGTTGATCGTGCGGAATACCAAGAAGCCTGTATTATCACTTGTCCCCTACCTAGGTGCAACTACACCTGGTGCAAGTCTTGCCAGCAGGCTGTAGATGTCAACGGTCCCCAGCATAGCTGCGACGGATCTTCAGAGTTGGATCATTTGATGAAGCAACGAGGCTGGAAGTACTGTCCAGGTATGTATATCATAATAACGTCAAACGCTTATTCTGATAACGTACAGGCTGTAAGACCCCCGTGCAGAAGGAAAGCGGGTGTAACCACATGACGGTATGTTAATGAAAGTGACCACGAGCGCTCTTCTGATTTTCCTCCACAGTGCATGTCGCCAGGATGTAATACGTGGGTACAATCTATCACGACTATACTGTCTTGTATCAACATTTCTGCTTCAGGCATTTTTGTTATATCTGTGGCGGTAAAATTGTGCAATCGGCGTTGAGAGGAGACATTCAAACTGCGGTCTCCGACCATTATCGACACCGTTGTATCTTGTTTGAAGTCCCAGAGGATAGGCAATAGGTAAATAACCCCCGTTACTGATCAATGTTTATATCATTTCCTGTATGCTAGTTACCTTACTCGTGTTCAATCAAAATCCGACTCTTTGTAAACCTAGAATGAATTGGCTTTGAGTCGCTCTTCCGTCTGATGATGTCACTGCAACTGTCACCAGGCATGAACCATCGAGGCTTCCAGTGCGGCCTTGAATACTGTATACATAGTACCGCATTTACAGCTCCCCTACTTTTGAGTCAATCTGATAGCCTATACCATAAGGGGACCTCAAAGAGGTAAACAACCGGTCCGTGCTGTCGTCGAGGTCCACGAAGGAGTCTTCAGCCATGGTCTCTTTCCAAAGGAGCGAAGCCGCTTGTTCAGGCGAAATCATACAGACTAGCGAGTCGCAAACTTTTGTGAGATATCTTGACAAGTCACAACCGTAAAACCATACTATAGAAAGATGTGCGAACGTGATGGAGGGTCCTACCTCATACAGGTGATACGATTCCCTTTCACGGCAGATATGGCGTCGTCATTCCAAGTGGTATCCTCTGGCCAATATATCACGGACGATGCGCAAGCTTCGCGCGCCTAGTCCTCCACTACCGGGTTCGTTGATCAAATTGAGCACACGATACATCCTGGGAATTTCATGAACGAGGTCAGAGTCGGCCCCTCAGGCCTCAGGGCTCGTCTTGTCATCAACGACCATGCTATCTCACAAGCGGCCAGGGATGAGGCGGTCTACATCCGACACTAATATGAGCGCGTATAGCTAGGAAGAACTGTCAGTGAGAACGCATTATTGTGCTCCGACTCGGAATTGTGCTCTGGACCTATGATGGATAGAAAAACGTCCAGGATCGACAATCTTAACCATTCAATGGCACAGATTATCAAAGAGAAAGATAGATTCGTCGAGACTCGTCCATCCTGGAACAACTTGAAGCCAACATACGATAGGTCGCGTATCTGCATGCAGTCTGGTGTCTCTAAAAAATTCGCAAGATTGGTGCTGAATAGAGAACGAGAAGGCTTTCAAGGAGCGGTTTTGCTTAGCCGAGATGATTGCTTTAGTGCAGACGATGAAATTGAGCGGCGTCGACCGAACACATTTCTCACGATGCAGAACACCGTCTCCAATGGACCCAATGGCAGGGTCGAAATACGTGCGTATACTTTCAAATAGGCTCTACCTAGGGTAATAAAATGGCATTCTCATTTTATGTGAACTATTCGGGGTATAAAGAAAATTTCTACAAACAAAAACGTATACATATGAAAGATCACGCTAATCTGTGTACACATGAACAGACCTAAATATTACGCTCCTTTCGCCTCTAGCCCGGATTTCACGATATCTGCAAATCGCACTTCGAACAAAGAGACAAAAGCGTCAACGAAAGCGTCTTCTGTAGCATCTCGTCCTCCAGTAACAGTGAGAGTCAGACTTCCAGAAGGAGGCCCCACCACGTTAAGTTTGAGAGCAGACCCAACATACGAATCGCACTGGGCAAACCACATGTCGTCAATAGACCACGCATCATCACCGCGCGTAACAATTCTCCCAACATTGGAAATTTCCAGCCCCCGTTCCCTCTTAGCATCGTACTTCCCAGTGAAGTAAGACACCAAGCGACCGAACAAGTATCCCAGCATGCCGACTGCTGGTGGTGACGCAGTCTTCTGCTCACGAAGAGCAGAAGCATATGTCGAGGCCAAACCCCATGAAAACTCAGGTTGGAATGCGGGATTAGTGTGATGGGTAGAGACACATTCACACATATCTTCTTCGGAAGCACCCGACAAGCTACGCAACGATATGGGAATGGACGCCGCTATCGTTTTGTATTTTTTAGTAGACTCCATGTCCTGGATAATTCGGGAAAGTACCGAGATGGTGAGGGCATATAAGGTCGAGGTGATGGTAGCACTGTGGGAGCGGCACTGGTCATGGAAACGAGCCACATCTAAAGCGGAGAACTGCATGATTCTGACGCGAGTGACAGTGTGAGGGGTGTGTCCAACCGGATTTCCGGTCCAGGCAGTAGCGCGATGGGTCCAGGAAGTTGGCAGTAAGAGATTGAGTATCTCCCGAAGAACATTCAAGAGTGGAGGTGAAACATTCACGACGCTTTCGACAGTGGGCAAAAACTTGGCAGTGAGAGGGACTTCGACGAGGCTGCCTATGTCCTGAGACTGGGTCTGTTGCAGGGCTTTAAGAAGGGTTCGGTGAAACGCGACCCCACTTAAACCATCGCCGATGCAATGGTGCCAAGCCAAAACCACAATCTTTTCATCCAGAACCACCAGGCGCCAGAGTGGCGCTTCGGATGACGCATCGAACGGTCTCAAGAACTGAGTCTCCATCACTTCAGTAATGGTAGAACCATGCACATATTCCACAACGTCAGCGAGGTTGATGGTGGGTAGTCGAGAATACACTGGCTGAACAGCGTCTCGATCGACAATATGGACTCCCAAAGCGCCATGCGTCTGGATAAGTACGCGTAGTGCTGGAAACAGCACCTGCTTGGACAGCGAAACGCCTCCAGCATGACTGTACTCGGCCGCAGAAATGACACATGAATCTAGCCCCAAGGCTGCCCGAGTGATATGGTATTGTTCGAGTAGACCTGAGAGTGTGTGTTAATAGATAGCCAGTCGCGTTATGGACGAGAATAGTGTACCTGCACCACGAATACGCCTCTCAACATTGGTGGTCATGATGGTTTGAATCAGGGAGATTTTCCAGATTTTCCACGCGCAGTTTGTCAGACCAATTTGGAAAATGCAACCGCTTATCCGTGGCCCTAGGCTGATGTTACCCGCGGGTTCTCCGTCGGTGCCGTCGGTGGGGCCAAAAATGGGGTAGAATGAGGGTGCAGAACAGTCAATTGAAGAACCTCCAGGACGTTCCTTTTTCAACAACTATCCACTCGAACTGCCCAGTAGCCTGAGCAGACGACGCAGGAAAACGGATTGTAAATCGTTTAAGCGTCCCACATTAATCAGAAAACTTTGAGACCAGCATGCGATGCTAGCATGTAGGAAGGGGATAGATAAGGTTGTCCTGCAATAATAGCGTACGAGAACCGAAGAGGTTACATGAAGAACTTGGCGAGGTTCTTCTGTCGGAGTCTTGGAGGCGATTTCGATTTTACCAACAAGAAGGATGAAATATAGTCGAATAGGGCTTCTTGGCGCGAGAACTGAGATGCGACTCTAAGAGCGTGTAGCGAAAAGCAAAGAACTGCTTACCCTGAGACGAAAGGCCGGCGCCACCACGAGTCACGTCTTGAGTGCATGGCAGTAACGTCGATGCTGTAAAAACCTGCTAATAAAATGTCTCGCTGGTCGTCGTCGCCGTCGTCGATGAGGTGATGGAGGGAAGTGCCAAGTGAGGTCGTTTATATAAGCCGGTACTGCGGACGCGATGACATGGACCGGTCCGTTCAAGGCAATGACTTGCTCGCTCAGCTTGTAGCACCAACTGGACCGATTCAATGCACAGTCGACCGGACAGGCCCCTCATCGTGAAATGCACCTTTGACAGATGGAACAAGAGGATTACCTTTGCATCCTCTAGGAACTGTACCTACATTCTCCTCCGGCACAAGGTGCGTACAGCACGAACTGTCTTACACAGCACCCCCATTCACCTCTCTCCAGGTAGAACAATGCTTCTCCTTGTCTGCTTCGACGTATGCTATCACCTACAAGGACGACGACGGCGAAATTACCGATATCAGAAATGAAACTGACCTGACGGAGGCTATCCAATACTTCCAAGCAGGCAACGACGACCCTCCTCTATCCTCAGCGGCATCCATACTGTCCGGTCGGAGTTTTGGAAGCCGCAAAATCACCCTTCGTGTTCATATCAGTGTCGACTACGATGGTCCCAGTCTGTCCGATACGTCCTCTGTAATCAGTCTGGATGAGTACAGAGGGCGCAACGGCAGCGAGTTTTCCTTCTCCTTTGGCGCGCCTTCCGTAGAACTTGACGATGACTCTGTCACCGTCAGCTCCAAGGACACCGGCGCCATGTCCAGAGCAGAATCCTCTCGTAGCGCCGGCCTGAGATCTCCCGACCGCAGCTCACAACTGTCTGGCGAATCATCGTTTAGTATGGTGTCGTACGGTGCTAGCTCTACTCGTGGACGTTCAAAAAGTCCCGGTCTTCAAACGGCTCGTGGTGGCGTAGATCCCTTCTTGGATGACTACCGGCAGTCTGTCGAAAGTCGATTTCCAGAAGACCCATCTGCTGTGTTTGAGCGTCTAAAGTTGGAGGAGACCATGATAGATGACTCTTCGAGCATAAATCATGATCCCATAGCTCATAATCGTGGGGCGGAGTGGCTCAGAGACCAGAACGAGCGCACCATTCGCGCTACACTTGGTATGTTGCCAGAGCCATCTGAGGTTGACACATGTTCTCTTGCAGAACAGAGTGAATCTTTGGGGGGTGATTTAGCTCTCCAGGTGGACAACCGAGGCAAATACTACTACTCTTATACTGCTGCAGGATCCTCGAGTGCTTCCCAAACTCACGACGATAACACCTACGACATTGATCCCAGTATCGACACTGCTTCCAAGATGGAGAAACCACGACCTACGTCCCGACATCTCAACTGGCTAGCTGCTCAGCAGGTCATTCCAGAAGAGAAGCCATCTCGCAGCCATTCTGACCCGTCCACCATAGACGCTATTCCTCGCGAACTCCTTGAATCTCTTCCCCTCTCGAGTCCCGAAGTCCTGACGAGTTGTTCTGAATGCGGTGTTCTCCTAGATTCAATCCGTTACGTTTGCTCCATGTGCGGAGAAAAGGATCCCGTCGCAGTCTCCGGCCAGACGAATGGCAAAGGGAAAGACAGGGATCCCTTCGCTGAAGACCTATTGTCCTATCCTCCTCAGGCCCACCGCCACCTCCAACCACCACCCCAAACACTCTCAAGTTCATCATTAACGTATGTTGGAAGTTACGAATCCCTCGCCAATCCTCTCCACCGCTATAAACCCCTCCCATCTGTGCCTAACCTGGGTTCTACTTCCCAGATATATCTGGATAGCGGAATATACTCGCAGTCATCCGGCAAAGGATACGAGCTATGTTCTGGGTGTATCGAATCTGCCGGCCTGATGCACGCCATAGAAGCCGGCGGTGTCGCTTCTGGGGGGTCGCCTACAATGTCCAATATGGCATCATCTTCCCCTGAAGGCGCGTCAGAGTGGCGGCGCCTGGCGCCAAAGGAGAAGGGGAAACTCAGGCACGCATATCACGAGAAGATCTGGAGCTACGAAGGTTGGAAGGACGTTGGTACGTGCCTGATACATGGCTTCAAACGCTTGACTAAACAATTTGCACTTCTCAGAACAAGACGCAGCGGACACAGTTACATGTTCGGCTTGTGGCACAGTTACACCTGTTGGTCTGGGGAAGTGTTTCAAATGTGCCTCTTGTAAGAAACATTACCTGTGCCGGGGATGTTACAGGTGAATCATCTGATTGTTATCATCAATTCAATGCTGACGAGTTGGTACAGCCAAGTTCATGAACGACATCCACAGCATGCCTTCTATGTCGTACCAGATAAAGATCCGCGAACGCTCTGTGAACCTGATTACTTCCCAAATGCACCCCCAGATCCTAGCGACGAAGAATGTAAGATGCCGTTGATAGTTTTTAAAGTCTGGAGACTGATTCCGTTTAGTTATGAAACATCCTGATGTGAAATGCGCGCAGTGAGTCGAAGATGGCTTTGCATCGTTATCATTCTGACGGTGTCCTCTTCTAGTTGTCTTCTAGACATCG